>OY294059.1:38040745-38730597 GCA_958510865.1 Myrrha octodecimguttata
CGCAACTTTGAGCCAAATTTCGTCAGGATCAGATTGTCATTTAATTTTAAAAAAAATTTTTTTCGAAATTTTTTTCCAAAAAATTTTTTTCTCGGAAACCATTCATCATATTCGAAAAACAAGTCCACCAACACTTTGAACTTCATATTTAACAGCAGTGTACCAAAAAAATGTGTCAAATTTCGAGGTTTTCTTCTCGATATCGTTTATTTTTTCGGTATAACTCGAGAAATACTGATTCAGTCCTGATGAAACTTCACAGCTAGTTTTGAGATGCTGAAAGATAACTTCATGCGAAATTTCGTGATAATCGTGTCATTAGAACAATTTGAAAAAAAAAATTTGTATGATTTTTCTCATCATATCATCCTCATCAAATTCTGTATGAAACTCCGAACTTTTATTTTTCGATGAAGTACTGGATTTCAATTCGATCTGATCTGTATTTTTGGAAATATTGAAAAAATAAAATTTTGATTGGGTATATCTACGGAATCATTGGGTGGATTTTACCCATTCACGAATTCGGCCTTCGTAATTTAGGTCCAAACCTTCTCTACAAATATCGAGTTCCTAAGTTGTTTCTTTCGGAAGTTATTGTGTTTACGCAGTCGGCCGTTAGGGTGACCGTAAACACAATAACTTCCGGAAGAAACGACTTAGAAACTCGATATTTGTAGAGAAGGTTTGGGGCTTAATTACGAAGGTCGAATTCGTGAAGCGGTCATCTACATTGAACATGCGCGCAAAAGTTGCTGCCTTCACGGCAGTGCTTTTTGAAATTTTTTTTTGAAAAATCAGTTAGTTCAGAGAGTTTTTCAGTATGTGCACTTTGTCATGCCTCATTTACTTTGAGACTATGGTACCAGATGAAATTTGTCACTGAATGAAAGTCGACCATTACAGTTTTGTTCATGCACAACTTTCGACCCCCTTCATTTTTTCTCTCCATTAAAGGGTTTGTAGGGGTTGAAAGTTGTGCATGAACAAACTGTCATAGTCGACTTTCATTCGGTGACCAAATTCTGCAAGCCTGTGAAGAAGATACGAAGACCTTGTCAAAAAAGTACCACATGACCCACTTTCCCTATTCAAAAAAATCAAAGGGTTGATGGGGATGACACAGGGTGCAACAAAAACCGTTGAAAAAAGGATACAAATTTGGTAAAAGCCCACCAGAGCTATCTACAGCTCGCCCTCCAGCTCTAGAGCTCGAATCCAATATCTGTGAGCTTCAAGGCGGCTAGGTTCTCATTCCTTCTATAGTTCTTCTATCCAACATTCCATTCGCAGGCTTGCAATGGCCGAATCATTCTGTATCAGATGAACAGGAGTTTCCTCCTCTTCCCCACAGCATTTGCACTCGTTTCTGATAAGCCCATTTTCATCATGTGCTTCTTTAGGCGACAGGGTTCTCTAAGGAAGCTGGTGAGGAGGCGTTACTTGTTCTTGCTGAGATCCATATAATTTTTCGAACTTTTTGGAATGATTCATTCCTGTTTTTACCTATATTCGTGATGAAAAGAGAGTTTGCAGTGTGAAGGTTGGTATCTGGACAGCATTATTGATCTGAGTAGTTTCGTAGTTCATTGTCTGTAAATAAATCATAAAATTACCTTCTCGATCATTTATATTTTTAATCTTATTCTGCTGTCAAACACCAGTTTGGACACCTTGTACAACACATCCAACATTTTCATATGAACACAAATCACAGATAAATGCTAAGTCCGCACCTGCCTTCCTCATCAAGCTAACTCCTCGATTTTGGTAATACGGATCCATCTGCAGTCCGCTCATCTCATCTCGCTACTTTGTTGACTCGGATGGTCCGAACAGCTGATCATAGAAGGGTGGCCCATCCGAGTCCACAATCTGAAACACTGATTACATAGAATATTCGCGATTCCTTGAAGCATGGCCGGTGCCTCGATGACGAAGAACTAGAGAGTCTCCGCTTTGCTTTGGGGTTCTAGTTGGGTGGTCCGCCGTGTGGCCGGCGTCGTGTGTGGCGCTACGTCTCGCCCTCTTCGCCCCCGGAAATACACCCAATGTCAGGGGCGGTTCTGGAGGGGGCTACGGGTTTTGGCGAAACTCGGAAGTGAGTTTGTCACGGTAACCTATTTTTTTTTTTGGTTATCGTTGTTTACTTTGGGATGGGATTAAGATATTTAAAACATGGTTGTCTCCTCTCCGCCAACTGATATCTAATTTGGAACATCACCACACATAATATTACACGTTAAACTTGCGCTTTCGAAGGTTCAAGTGATGATAAATATGCAGATGAAATTCCAAAAGATCTTCAAATGTTCTGTATCAACATATGTGACTTTTAAATGCGCTGGCAAATTCCTGTCATCTGTAGATTCTGAAACGAACGAAGCAGTTTCGAAAACGCAATATACAGGGTGTTTTTTAACCTGCATAATTAATTTCGAATTATCACAATAACAAACCTGCATTTTGGGGAGATGTTGGAACTATTGGATTTACTCATTCATATTGCACTACACTGAAAATTTCATCAAAATTGAATGAGCTATGCCAAAGTTATCAAATAAAGTAGAATCGGTGGGAGGAAAATTTCGAAATTTTCCTTTTTTTGAGTTTTTTTTTTCAGAAAACTGGAGTTGTGCCGAAAAAATAAGATCCACCTGAATAATGTTTCCTAATCTGAAACGGATAGCGAAGTTTTGGAATGTACAATGTACATGGTGTTTTTTCAACCTGCACAAAAAATTTGAAATGATCACAATAACAACCGCGTGTTTTGAAAAAATTTTAAGAATTTTTTAATTTGCTCAATCATATTGTGCTACGTTAAAAATTTCTTCGAAATCGGATGAGCCACACGAAAGTTATTAATCGGTCGAATCGGATAAATCACCCTGTATAGTCTCGATAGAGATCCTACCAAAAACCAAACATTGTTTGGAAACTGTCTTGATTAGTGTAAACTTATCCTAAAATCTGACGGTCTCCTCCGGAATCACCCTGTATAATCTTTTTTATAAAATGTTGAACATTTGTAGCATTATTTCTTTTCAAGAAGATCTTCAAACTATCGACTATTCAATCTTCGACTACTACAGTTTTGTTCATGCCCAACTTTCAATCCCTTTCAACCGCCTCACGTGAAAAATTTGTTTTCTCCATTAAAGGCTTCGTAGGGGTTGAAAGTTGTGCATGAACAAAACTGTAATGGTCGAATTTCATTCGGTGACAAATTTCATCAGGTACCATCGTCTCAAAGTAAGTGAGCTATGACAAAGTGCACATACTGAAAACCACTTTGAAGTAACTAATTTTTGAAAAAAAAAACTTTTTTCTTGAAAAATTTCTGCACGTCTGTAAAGAGGATACAAAGACCTTGCCAAAAAAGTAACACATGACCCACTTTCCCTATTCAAAATATTCAGAGGGTTGATGGGGATGGCACAAGGTGCAACAAAGATCCTTCAAAAATGCTTATAAATTTGGTAAAAGTGAAACAAAAATTGACCTGTTTCAGGATTTTGTTGCCAAATATTTTTCTCCTGAGAAAATTAATTTGTTCCATAATTTTGACGCGCACTGTACAAATTTCCGAGATCAGTTGACTTTGTATGGTTACCTTCCAGAAACCCATTACCTTTTTCAAATTGACCGATACAAAGAGGCGAATTTTCTTCATCCTGTATTAAGGTAAATTGGGCACAGATGAGACCCATCAGTTCGAAAACATTAAAAAAGGATTTGGTAACTCAATCCGGGCAAGGTATAAAAAAACCTCTCACAAATTATCTTCGAAATTGACAATGGCCTACCGGTGTTACGCGTCATTTTCCAAACCGGACATGGTCAAATTTGAAGGACATCAGGCCTGAATGAATTTTACGGTTGGCCATACTGAGCTTTATATTTTCCGTGTATAATACACCGTCTTAATTGAGCAAGGACCACCGAAGAAGCTGGAGATGGCAAGAATGATTGAGATTAAAATGCATAATAGACGAGGTTGAGTTCTCAAAAGTGTGACTTGACTCCATGGTTGTGTGGATTCTCGCTAGCTGGTTCTGAACGTGTAGCCATTAAACGGAGGTCCTTATCGGTGGAATAGCGTAACATGGATGTTCTGGATATTTATGAATGTATGCATATGTATAGACTGTTGTTTGTTTACTTTGCTCTATAAGATCCGTATTGCTGCAGGTATCGATAAAAGCCTTATTACGAAGGCTATAGCTCATAATAAGATGGAAACTCTCAAATATTTCCATAGATGAACCCAGTAAAAATCTCACATGCACGGTATTTCCAAAAAAAATTGGCCGATCAAGTCGAAATCTGTTACTTGTTTGTAATATGATGGTCTCATGATTTTATGCAGATTCTAACAGAATCAAAAATGAAATAACGGCGAAATAATTGAAGATATTTGGCCCATTCACCTACTGAACTATCGAAAAGACGTTCAAAAAAAAATAATTCACTTACCTCAGTTTGCAGTCCATCCAAACGAATACTATATTTGTTAGAAAACATTTGCACACAAGAGACCTCAGTAATATGTGGAATGAAGAATGGACGCTAAAATCACCAATATTTCAAGACATGTTTTCAAAAAAACGTTTGGCTTTGATTCGGCCATTCAAAATTTCTTTATCACTTCTCGTTCAATGTATTCAATCAAATATTTTGTCGGGCATACTATTCTTATTATTCAATATATTATTATTTGGATAACTTCCAACTTCGTCAGGTTGGATCAAATCAATCAAATTTGTATACCTCGGAATTGAAAGTTGGATTCGAAATTATTCGAAGTATTTTTTATTTTTTCATTTTTTTATTTTTTTTATTTTTTTTTATTTTTTCATTCATTTTGTATTTTTTTTTGGAGTTCAGTGAGGTAGCTGAAGCTAGACTCCGCCCTTAATGTTTAATTTATTTTTCTGTTTCAGTAAAGGCACTATTATTATTATTATTATTGAATGCTGACTTTGAGTTCATTTTGGAAATCGAAAATACATGTTTGAATTTCATGCATCATCAGTATACGATATGGAAATTCTTGATCTTTTTCGTGGGATCATTTTTTAATATTCAATGATAATATTCTTTTATATCTTAGATAATTTTTGGAAACTTCAGACCTTGTATAAATACAAAATAAAACTTTTTCCGAATTCCGATTCAACTTTTCCATCAAGTATCTGAAAACATTAATAACCGCTTCATTTCTCATTATGTTCCAGGGCACTATGAAATTGATTAAAACCTTCAACAAAAATACAATTTATTAAAATAAAGAGGAAATTCTCTTTCCCATTCCATTCATTTATACATTCAGGAAAATCAATACAAAAGTTACGTCCACGAGCCAAAATCGTGAACTATGAGATAAAATTAATACAAATCTATCAACATTTATATACAAACCTAAAAAAGTCGAAAATTTTGTCGGTCGAAATGATAAATTGTAGGTAGAGCTATATTTACATTGTACAATACCTACAATATTTAGTCACTGGTTGTTGATACATCCATTAATATTTACATTATGTACTCAAGTGGTGGAAAAGGTAATTGTGTTTTTTTTTTCCTGAAGGCAACTCATTGAATAATTTAAAGCTTTATATACAGCAAAGCTTTTTGGTTTGAACACTCACAATAAATTTTTCGGAAGAATTTTCATCAGCTCAATTCAGTCAAATATGACTAGCTCAAGCACATTACATGGCATGAGATATTTTTCGAACATTTTAAAGGAAGTGATCCAAAAACCTATAGGAAATTTTCAATCCGAATTGTTATTCTGTTTGTTCTCGCCGTAATAAAGGAGTTGACACTTCAAGAAACATTAAGAGATTCTCAATAATCTCAGCACAATATTTGAAGTAACTTACATAGACAAATTGCAATAAATAAATTCATAAATACTGCAGATAATACGAGGTAGATATAATTTTAAAATACTCATATAAATTGAAGTCTCTTGGTTCATATTGATATCAATCTCAACTTCTCAAAAAGCATAATTGATACACGGCCTTCCCTACTGTCGCTTGTATCAACATATTTCCAAAATTTGCTGATAAAGGATTTATTGTAGGACACAGGTTGAAATGGTACAGAAATCCAAAATGTTACAGGAGCTCCAAGAATTGTTTGTATCGGCATAAGGAGCGAAAATCGAATAAATATATTCAGTGACGTTCCGGAAAATTATTTTCTTTCTCAGGCTGAAAAAGTAAATACAAATTACAAAGTAGTCAGGCTCAGTCACCAGAATCAACATTGAAGATTTAAATCGACATATAAATAGATATTTTGCAATAAGTCATAAGGACAAAAATTGAAAATTTGAATGAACATATGAATGGATATTTTAAACACTATGATAATCAGTTTATATGGAAATGATACCAAAAATATATAGAAGTAATAAACATTACAATAATAAATAAACACAGATTACATATTAAATAGGCCTCACACAACGAAAATTGTGAAATAGGTCTAAAATACCGAAGGAATCGGGAAAGATAATGCTTTTTGATAGCGCTAACGAGTTTTTACTTCTATATGTTTTCAGTATTATATTTTATATTTACTGAATATCTCTGATCCAATTACAGTGATTCTATTTAAATGCTGATTTTAATGTTCTTTCTTTTCACTTAGCCCACCTACTTTGTAATTGCTGTTTATCCTTTCTGTAGCCTGATGAAAGAAATGAGTGTTTCCGAAACGTCACTGGAATAATTATATAATTCATTCCGATTCCTTTTGTCGATATAGGCAATTCATAATTTTGTGTTTTGGAACGATAATATTATTCGACTGATTTGTTACAGGAGATGTTTAGGACCCTTACCTCTCGAAAATATTTTGATGTGAGCAACAATAGAAGAATTATTCTAATGTGATAATGGTAATTTCTCAAGCTTTTTTTTAGAAGTGGTCTTAAGCATCGAATTGTCCTTTCACGGATATACACATCAAATTTGCAAAAATTCTTCAAGTTCAAGAACAAACTGAAATGCTACATAATTAGAATATTTTTTTTTTCGCAGTTCTGATGCACGATCTCATGTTAATTCATTTTTCAAATTTTTTTTGTTTAAATAGAGAATAAAAGTTTTCATGGACTCTCTCAAAGAATATTCTTTGGCATTAACTTTGTACTCCTTACACGAATATGACTCTGAACTAGCCGGAGGTCCTTGAATATCATAAAGTTTCTATTAATTTACCTGAAGAAACAGTTGGTTCTTAAACTTGAAGCTACTTTTCCATTGGTTCAGTACTTTGATATCCGTTAATTCCTTTTGATGAATTGTAACGGAATCCATGCAACATTTTACATAAAAATTCATACTTTTCAAGTATTTCATATTTGATTATCATAGTTTTATTCTTCATGGAGAATTAAGGGATAACTTGGATACTGAATTCTGAGGAAAATAGGCAGGGATCATTGGGAATTTTCGTGATTTATTTTATACTCACAGTTAGAAGGGGCGAAAAGAATAGAACTAAGATATTTTGAACAGGCAAGAAATTTTACATTTATTTTAAAGGGCGATAAGCAGGCAACACAAAATTTTAAATAAGAAACTTATCGTCATATCACAGATAAATCTTCTGAAAAATATGAATCTGTAGATGCTTTATGTTATACTGAAGTACTCACTATATTGGGTTTTGTAAGATTAAAAGAGTATATCTCTTTTCAATAATGTTTGAGAAATTACTGTTAATTTCTCGAGTTTACCTCAATTTCTCTTTTTACCATACATAAATATTTGTACCCAGTATCTTACCCTTACTTCATAATAATAAGGAACCATAATAAATTCGGCCATACTTTGAATACTTTTGAGTTTACATCACGTACCGAGAAGAAAAAGAGCAGTCAAGGTCAGGATGCAGATATCGAGTCCATAGCGCATAGAATTGTTCGGTGTTTCAACTACGACAACACTAGGCGGAAGCGTTGTCGTCTTTCTATGCGTTTTCACAGGTTTCACTCTGTGGTTGTTCGTATTATGATGCACTGTTGTAGCACTTTCGTTTTTAAAACCGTGGTGGGGTCTTCTGTGCTTCCTAAAGCAAAGTCTCTGCATGTTTTTCTGGATGGCATGGCAATCGTACTCTTCGGTCCCGTCACATTTGCAATTTGTTAGTTTTGCTGCTTTTTCTTGCCTCATCAGTATGGATATAGAATTATTGCAGCGCGACGTGCACTTTTTTCCGTGGAACATCGAGCGGCACAGTTGATTATAGAATTCCAAAGCTGTAGAACATTGGGCGTCTGCGGCACAGATCCACTGGGCCACTCTGCAGGGCAGGACTGACTTTTTCGCCTGATTCATGACCATTGGTTTGCAGACCTCGGTACGACGTTTTTGGTCTGCGCAGAATTCGTCACTGCATTCGCACTGCAAAAGAAGGCAAACAATGTATTTTTCGACTGATCAATTGAGGTGCAAAAGCCCTAAAAAGTCATCGGCCAGAAATATTTCTAAGGTTGCAAAATGGCGCGTGCGCGAGGATCGAATCGGTGCTGTGTCTATTTTGGAAATTCGAACTTTGTATGAAGGTCCCTTTGATGATAAAGTTATCTTATTTCATTGTTACGGTCACGGAGTCGTTGTCGAACGAAATTGACTTGGTTGAAAGGAGCTAGGGTGGCTTCTCTTTTCCTGCAGCGGTTGCGCATGCCTGGCGAGGTGTTTTGTAAATAATTTTCTCTATATCATTGTTTTTTCCAGAATAACTCGAAAACTGCCCATCCAATGATAATGAAACTTGGCAGCTGGTTTTAAAAAGGCCGATAAACATTTTTGTGCGAAATTTTCTGATGATCGTGTTATAAGGTATTTTCAAAAATAAAATAAATTCAGATTTCTTTATCCAAATATTATTTAATATTCTGCGATCTTCTGATCATATTATCCTCAGGAAATTCTGTATGAACCTTCAAACTGTCGTTTTTACGCGCTTGTTCTGGGGAACAGTGCGTTATCATTTCGTCACGATGTCTGTAATTTTCGAATTTTGAGCCGAAATTGTTCTCAAACGACCAGGTTGGACTCACTGATGAAGAATCCGTGGTCAAAATTGATTCTGTCCGTCCGGCCGTGTGCGCTGTTATTTTCGAACGGAAGGACCTAGAGTCTTGAAGCTTTCAGGTTAGGTTAAGATCCTGAATATCTCGGTTAAGTTCGTTAATGGGCCAAATCTGCCGTATGGTTTTTGTGCTACAGCCATTTGAAATTTTGATTTTTCGATAACTCGAAAAATATTCATCTGATCGAGATGAAACTTGGTTGGAATATGAACAGTGTCAATATGAAGAATTATCCAATTTTTTTTCGAAAAATTTTTATATTTCATTGAAATTTCACTGAAATTTCCAAGTCATCATTTCGCAATGTGAACAAGCGCGTAAAAGCTGCTGACTTCACGTCAGTGCTTTCCTAGATTTTTTGATAGAGTACTGTATTTCAATTCGATCTTATCTGCACTATTGGAAGAATAAAAAATAAAAGGTTATATATCTACGGAATCATTGGTTAGATTTTAACCATTTACGGTCGATCAAACGGCGAAAGAAACCACTTAGATAGAAACTCGATACTTGTAGAGTAGGCTTGGGGCTTATTTACGAATTCCTGAATCAGTAAAATCCGACCAATGACCCCATAGACATACCCATTCAAAATTTCATCTTTCTATTATTTCCAAAAAAACAGATTAGATCGAATTGAAACCCAGTATTAACTTCATCGAAAATTGACAGCTTGAAGGTTCATACAGAATTTCAAGAGGGAAATATGACGGACGAGGTCACCAAAAGCTCCAGCAACGAATTTGAACATGCCCGTAAAAGCTGCTAACTTCTCGTCCGTACTTTTCTAGATTTTTGTTGTACTTACAGTCATTAAATTTTCTCCTTCTTCAGTCGAAAGTAGAGCAAGAAGAGAATGTTGACAAAGTTCTGGGCAATGCTTCGGTTGGGGTCCTTGCAGAACCGTAGAACAATCCAATGCGTACATCTGCAATGCCCTCCCGCAGCCGACTCTGTAGGCGCATTTCATCCTAGCTTCTTCGCATGTCATAGCGTCCGCTGCCCCTGCTATCGCCGCCACTGCTATGATGATCCACCACATACCTGGAAAAATAAGAGCAACGTCAGATTCATTTCGCTTGAAACGATTGAAAAGCAATGGGATAATCGTTTCTCATGATACTGAACAATGTGATATTTTTTTCTCTGTTTCTGTGTTAGATTCGATTCATTCTTCAACAATAAAGAATGGGTTCTTCAAGGTATTATCACAGTTCTGTGAAACAGCGTTTTAGTTCAGTAGTTGTCGAATTATTAGCCTAAAAGGGCCGGTATTATAAAACTTAATGGGAAGTTAACTTCAACTTTAACCGACAGTTGAAGTTATGCTCAAAAATGTCGGAATTATAAAAGTCTCATTTCTATCATAGACAAGAAATACTGTGATGATTTCTATGAAATGAGAATGAAATAGTTTGAGATTCTGTAATAAATCTAACCACCAATTTCTGGGTTCGAAAAGCTGGACTTTGGAAAAATACTCCCTTTCAAAATATGATAGGAATAAACAAATCCTTTATTGACAAATATTCGCACTATGTATCAGGGAGCTAAATGAATTGTGGTTTCCATAAAAATAGAATTACTGATTTGAGGGAGAGTTGCAATGATCAATTTTGAATTCTTATACTTTTTACAATATGGAAGGGGTGTTTGGGTATTTATTCGGTCACCTAAGTAAAAAAACTACTTCCACTAATGAATATATTGGAAATGAAAGCTTAAAAGGAAAAACTTTGACAATAATGAGATACATTCAATTCAGGAATTATATAACAATTACAATAAAATTTGTCCAAATCCAATTAGGTACAGAATTTTTTACAAATACTCCACTCTTCACCAACGCGCAAGTACTTTCAACTGAGACTGGGAGTGGTAATAATCTCAACACTAAATTTGCAAAAATTGTCATTCAATTAAAAAATATGGTAATGTTTTGTGTGGCTCAGAGTTATCGAGCCCTGATATCTAGAATTTGTATAGCTACCAGCTTAACCATTACTATAAGAAAAGTATCCATTGTAATTGTGATGATTTCCTTTTATCTTAAAAGTTAAATAATGTGTATAAATTATTATGCTTCATTACGCATTTATAACTTTTATCTGTTATATTAGGCACCGGAAAGAATAAATGCAAATGATTTTTTTTTCATTTACATCTTATAATAGTTGAACAGAAAGAGTAACTGATATTTTCATTACAATAATATGCCATGAGGAACTCTCGAGATTGGATTATTACTTGAGTGAGGTACATAGCAGGCATTTTGATGTAAATAGATAATAAGTATGCAATTTTCCATGAGACATTTCTGATAATACAGCCATTATAGTTGATTTGTGAAAACCCCTGAAATCTCCAGCAACTATCAAGAAAGAACAAGCTGCATAAACTCTGCGTGTAATCAACACATTTGCATCACTAGCGTCACAGCACGATTTCTAAGAATATGTATTCCATTACAGGCGTGCAGAGTGTCCAGATAAGCGAAATCGGTTTTTGAATTCCGTTTCTTCCCATAAGTTCAAATGGTTCAGCCGATTTCTAAATATCCTTTCTCAACAAGGATATTCAACAATTTTCATGGCATCATCGTCATAGTCACTTAAAAGTTCTCAAAAAATGAAGTGAATATTTCTCAACGAGGATGTTCAACAATATTCATGTCATCTTCGTCATCGTGAATTAAAAGTCCTTTAAAAATGAAGTGAATTATATCTTGCTAACATGTTTCCGAAAATATCATCAATACTTTAACTATAATTGATACCCAAACCACCTGATAAAGATAACCCTGCAAATCTAACTTTAACTGGAAATTACTGCTTAATTTTCAGTTAAAGTTAAAGTTAACTTCCCGTTAAGTTTTATAATACCGGCCCTAAAATGGTTATAACGACTAAGTTGGTCTCCCTGAAGAAGAATCCCTGGTTGAAATTAATTATTTCCGTCCATACGACCCTTTGTGCTCTAACTTTGAACGAAAAGAACTAGGATTCTTGTAATTTTCAGGTTTGGTTTGGAGCTAATATATCTCGGTTAAGATAGTGGACGAAACAGCCCGAACAGTTTCGGAATATCAATTTAAAATTTTGAGGTAAGTTCCTCGATATCTCAAGAGGTACTGATGCAATCAGATTCAAACTTCATAATAATTTGAAGAGAACAAACGTGCAACCTTATACGAAATTTCGTGTCGTTAGTTGTATTTCTGAAAAAAATTTCACCTCAAACTTTTCCCAATATTAGTTAAAATTTCAATGACAAATTCCAAATTTGAATTCCGTCCGATATTTATTTTCAGAAAAAAATATGTAAAATTTCATTGTTTTTTGGAATTACGAAGCGCGTGCTTTGATTGGAACTTCCCTTCTAGTTGTAGAATATAATTGCGCAATATAACGCAAACTATCTTATGGACTCTGCAAAATGCAAAAAAAATATTTTGGAAATCGTTCAAATCACATTACTATGCCAATGACATTAAGCACGAACCTTTGAGCCAATATTGAATATTGAACTTCAACTTTCAGTTTCATCCGATATATTTCAGTAGATAAATAGAAATACGTAGAATTTCGTGGCTATTAAAAAAATTTCTTTTCGAAAACTTCCAATTTCAATTTGAAACAATTTTTTTCAGGAACTTGTCATTATAGTCACATCAGTAGCTCAAACTCAAAATTTCCATGACGGGAATTTTTCGAATACTTTTTACGTGCTTGTTCTGGGGAACAGCGCGTTATCATTTCGTCACGATGTCTGAATTTTCGAATTTTGAGCCGAAATTGGGCTCAAACAACTAGGTTGGACTCACTGATGAAGAATCCGTGGTCAAAATTGATTTTGTCCATCCGGCCGTGTGCGCTGTAACTTTCGAACGGAAGGACCTAGAGTCTTGAAATTTCCAGGTTAGGTTAAGATCCTGAATATCTCGGTTGAGTTCGTTAATTGGCCAAATCTGCCAAATGGTTTTTGTGCTACAGCCATTTGAAATTTTGATTTTTCAATAACTCGAAAAATATTTATCTGATCGAAATGAAACTTGGTAGGAAGATGAACAGTGTCAATAAAAAGAATTACCCATGGAAAAATTTGAAAAACATTTTTTTTTTTTTTTGAAAATTCTTATATTTCATTGAAATTTCACTGAAATATCCCAGTCACCATTTCGCAATGTGAACAAGCGCGTAAAAGCTGGTGACTTCACCTCAGTGCTTTTCTAGATTTTTTCTCTGTTTCTGTGTTAGATTCGATTCATTCTTCAACAATAACGAATGGGATCGTTCTTCAAGGTTTTATTACTGTTCTGGGGCGTTTTAGTTCAGTAGTTGTCGAATGAATAGCCTAAAATGGTTAAAACGACTAAGTTGGTCTCCCTGGAGAAGAATCTTTGGTGGAAATTAATTCTGTCCGTTCATACGACCCTTTGTGATCTAACTTTGAACGAAAAGGACCAGGATTCTTGAAATTTTCAGGTTTGGTTTGGAGCTAGTATTTCTCGGTTAAGATAGTGCACGAAACAGCCCAAACAGTTTCGGAATATCAATTTAAAATTTTTAGGTAAGTTCCTCGATATCTCAAAAGGTACTGATGCAATCAGATTCAAACTTCATGATAATTTGGGGAGAACAAACTTTTACCAATATAAGTTGAATTTTTTTTCTAGGAAAAATTTCCAAAGACATTCGGTACATAGCTTTTGAATTCTCAACAGAAGTATTTTAAATTTGAATTCCGTCCGATATTTATTGTCGGAGAAAAATATGTAAAATTCATTTGTTTTTTTGAAATTCTGAAGCGCGTGGCTTGATTGAAACTCCCCTACTAGTTGTAAAATACCATTGCGCAATATAATGCAAACTATCTTATGGACTTTGCAAACTGCAAAAAAAATTGTTCCAGAAATCAGCCAATTTTTTTTGGAAAAAATCGTTTTCCGGAAACTATTCATCACATTACTATGTTAATGACTAGACATCGGATTATATGCAAACAAACTGGCAAAAAATGCATGCAAATATGCACTTAAAAGGGGTGAAATATGCACATAACATGCACTAAAAAAATATCAATTTCCATTGTGTCTCCGATTAATTTTCAGTCATCAATCAATTATAATTTTGTGACTACAAAAAATTAGACATTTTTACGCGCTTGTTCTAGGGCACAGCGCGTTATCGTAACGTAACAATGTCTGTAATTCTCGAGTTTTGAGCTGAAATCGGTCTCAAACGACTAGGTTGGACACAGATGAATAATCCGTGGTCGAATTCGATACTGTCCGGTTATGTTTTGATCCTAAATATCTCGGTTGAGTTCGTTAATGGGCCAAATCTGCCAAATGAAATTTTGATTTTTCAATAACTCGAAAAATATTCATCTGGTTTAAATGAAACTTGGAACATTAATAGTGCCGATGAGAAGAATTATCCTTGGAAAAATTTGAATGAATTTTGCTCTTTAAATTTTCATATTCCATTTAATTTTCACTGAAATTTCTAAATCGCTATTTTGAAATGTGAACAAGCGCGTAGAAGCCTCTGACATCACGTCAGTGCATTTCTAGGTTTTTTAGGTATACTAAAGAAAACTTGTTACGACTGTCTTTAAATATCAACTTATAGACCGAAAACGATTCCTCTACGACCATTAACATGAAGAGACGGAACTATAATTTTGCGCCATTTCTGAAGATATCTTTGTAGATAAGGTTTTTCTTATGGCGTTGACATACATTCCTATCTTCTTAATTGCTGCGAGCTTCGTATTTTCAAATTTGTCATGGATTATTTCTGACAATTAGTAAGGACATCTTTCTGTTCGATTACTTTTCTGAAATTTCCGTGGATTTGAACAGAAGAAGATTTTTGGTATCCAATCTTTTTATAGTTCCGCATTTGCATATGCAAATATGCAAATGCATATAATCCGATGTCTATTAATGACATTAAGCATGAACCTTCGAGTCAATATTGAACAAGAGTGCTTAAACTGTTTCAGTTTCATCCGATATTTATTTCAACAGATAAAGACATATGTCAAATTCCGTGGTTATTAAAAAAAATTATTTTCGAAAATTTCCAATTTCAATTTGAAACAATTTTTTTCTGGAACTTGTCATTAGTCACATCAGTAGCGCACACTCAAAATTTCCATGATGAGAATTTTTCGAATACTTCTTCTCGGAAACTCTGTAGCCGATCGAAAAAAGATATGAATATGATTTTTTAGTGAAGGAATTGATTTTTCTCGAAATGTTGCCTCAAAACCCGAAAATATTGAGAAACGAAAAAGTTGTTGTGAAATTTACCTCTAAAGCCCCCCCAGTCTGGCACGCAATTGTGTTAGTTCCAGAGAAAATGAGGGTTGTACCTTCGAAGAACAACGCTTCATCGAGAAACATTTTTCGAAAAATATATTCGAAATTCCCCCAATAACATTTATTTTAGAGTGTGGTGTGCATTATCGAAAACTAATTCTGGAATCATGAAAAAATGTATTTATATTGCTGTAAACTGAAACTCAAGCAATCGATTTATCCATCCATTATCAAGTTGAACAGAATCTTTGTGAAAAAGAATGAGTAAACATCTACTGAATTAAATCGTTCCAACTCAAGACACGATTGACCTTGTATATTAATCGTGATCTATATGCAGCTCATATCCTTACATTGTAACATCCATAACGATAAACGAATCTATTTAAGGCTGTTAGTTGTATATAACTTCTTCGATTCGCAATATTTGTAAAAATGCTCATTTCACAAAACTCAGAAAATTGAATATTGAATCCTCATCGATATTTTTTTACGATAGTGGATATCTGCAAGCAATAATTATTATTATGTTCATTCATGAATGCGTGAGTAAATTTTATAGTGTTTTTGAACCTCGTCACATAAAACCGATGATATCAACAGGATGTTTTTTTAATGTATTTAAAATATGACTGGTTTCAAAATAGATAGAGAGAGTCACTTTCGAATTCGATAACAGTTAACAAACTATCGATTGAAGCTTATTTTTTATTAAAAATTAAATGAAATTGTTTTTTCATGGAAAACGCCCTTGCGGATTGCAGTATCAAACTATTTATCAAGGGCATTTTCTTGCAAAACAGTTTGCCTAACGAACAATACAGGAACAATACAAACGAGAAGCAGAGCGAACTGTGTCTTTCCAGAGTACAAATCTGACTCTTTCATCAGACAAAGCAGAAAATTTCAAGAATTATTTCCATTCGATTTTTCGTTTTGATTTAAGACTTTTGTCAAATTGACAGTTATGAGAAAATACAGCAACACAGATTTATTTGGTTTGAAAGTTTTTTAATTCTACCTCTTTTTTAAGTAAGTCGGTCAAATAGGGTCTATTTCTACCGAACAATGAGCAAAATTACTCTCTCCATTTGCAAAATGCAAGAGGACTCTTTGATTTTTCTTTTCAAATTATCTGATTCCAACGTATTTTTGTATTGTCCCAATCTATCATGTATGATTCCCAATGGTCGAACATGAATGGTTCGCTATTTGGGATTTTTATTTGTCTCTATTCCTTAGGTTGTTTTTGTGCTCTCGTTTTCTGATATCTAATGGTCTTGATGTTGCCCCTGTATATGTCTTTCCACAAATACAGGGAATACTATAAACAATATTTTTTGATTTTTAATTCTCGTTAATTGGTTTGGTTTTAGTTAGTATGGATCTCAAATCATTGTTTGTTCTTACATTGAATTTAGCACCAATTCTTCTGATCTTTTCTGTAAAAAAAATTTTTATTTAATTTTTAATAGTTCTTTTTCAGATATTGGGAGTGAAAACCCATGAGAAATCTAAAAAAAAAGTTAACAAACTGTTGGAAATTTAAATCGTAAGAAGATTTGTCAGCGTTCATCAACTCAATATCTGTACAGGAAGGGCCATATTGGAAACTTTTGAAAGGGGAAGTCCTATTTCTGTACTAGCATTGAGTTCTCAAATATTTGTAAACTTCAAGTATTTGAAAACTCAATGGTACTAGATAGACGAAAACTGATCGAAAATCATTGGCTAAAACCGCACCTCCATAGTTATCACCGTTACATAGTTACCGGGTGTTATTCGAAATATTGCTGTAACTTTTCTTCGTTTGAAAATTTTCTATCTGTGTAAAACACTTTAGTAGCAACTTCTTACATATGATTCAATGACGTTTATTGAATTTTCTGCAAACTGATAATTAATTAGATATTGCTATCGCTCTGAGAATGTCTTTTTCTATCGGAACACCACATAAAGTTTTACATATTTCGATAGAGTTTGGAATTACTGTTTCAAAACTATAGCACACTTAATATTTTTCTCGAGTCTGGTTCGAAATATTGAGTTTTTGAATTTGATCTCTTGGATAAGTAGGTTGAAATTTTTAGTTGTAATCACATGCTGCCTCTGCATTCTTTTCGTTTTGTATAACACAGACTTACAGGTCCCACCTATAATTTTCGTATTTCATTGCAGAAAGTTGAACAAAAGTTTCATGGTTTCAATAAACGTTTGATAACTAACATTTTCATGATTTAATCCACCTTTGCATCCTCTAAAAGCCTACTCATGTATTAAAGTTCAAAATTCATTATCTCGAACATTACTCAAAGAAAATTTCGAGTGAGCTTCATTTTTGAAATGGCAATTTCAAGCTCTAACAAAATATGTAAAAATAAACGGGGTGTCTCATTTGAAAAAAAAAATCAGTGAAATCTCATAGAATATGAGTTTACAAAAAACTCAATGAATATAATTGAAATCTCCGTGAGAAGTTGCTGAAGAAACAAATGCATTATGTTGCCCAAATGTCTGCAATAGCTAACGATGATGGCTATACGAAATTTGGTTTTCTCGGTACTCTGAAAAATACTTATCAGATCGAAATGAAACATTTTTCAAGTACATTAGTATTAGGAAAAATGTAATAGTAGAGGACATCAATTAATCCTAGCGCTAGTTGTTCCTTGAAAAATCTCAGTAAATCATTTCTAAGAGCGAATAGCAGAATGAAATCAGGGACATATTTGGAATGAAAAAAACATAGTTTTATGAAGATTCTTCAGTATTATTTCATTAATTGATCGGTTATGTGGCAAGCTATCATATACTACTTTATTATTGTGAAGGTGCTATGTTGGTGCTATATCATCATGCTCGATTATTAACTGGACCAAAAATATAATTACAAACCGAATAATGTAACAGGAATTGCATCTTTCACACGAACACCTTCGTCAATCCATGCGTACATGATACTTCAATATTCATATAGAATTCTTTTTACTCTGCGGATCCCACGTTAGAGTTTTCATTTTCTTCAATCAAATACACTGCGCAAAAAAATTAACGCCCATTCTGAAAATCTCAATTTTAATGAAAGTTAACTCTACATTGACCTTATAACTTATTTTTTATGTTCTCTCGGGAAGGTTTTGAACGAAACAAGACACATTAAATGGAAGAAAATTCAGGATTTCACCGAATCTTATGTGAAAGAAGAGAAATGAACAATTTTCAAAATACTGAAATGCTGATAAGTGATTTAATACTTGGTATTTCCACCCCTTACGTTAATTACGTTAGCGTTAATTACAGCTCGGCAACGACGGTTCATACTCAAAATGAGTGATCTTAAAATGTTCTGATCTAATCCTTCCCAGATTTCTCCGAGTTGGATTCCTAAGTCATTAAGAGTAGCTGGATGATTTTCTGAACTTCTCAGCCTTCTATTGAGGTTGTCCTAAACCTGCTCAATCGGATTGAGATCTGGACTTCTTGCTGGCCATTCCATTCGAGAGACTTCAACCTCTTCAGTTGTAGAATAAATTTGAGATTTCCATAATGTGCGTTAATTTTTTTGCGCAGTGTATTAACTCAGTTCATAATATACCTATTACAAACAAATTAATTCGAACGTTTTCTCTGATGAATCAATATCATTTGTTTATTCATTTTACTAACGCCAGAATTGTAATTCCATGCAGCAGCTTAAATCTTATAATATCAAAAATATAATAATTTTACTCGAATAGACAACTATAAATTTCAATGGGGTTTAAATCCTGATGCACCAGTAGAATGTGCCTGAGATCCCCAGTCTTAATGTAAAACAAGTTAGGAACATTACATATAACATTTTTTTGAAATCTATAGAGTCTATCAGATATATATTTTTGATTGGTTTTCCATGACTTATAGAAATATGGTGGTGGTACCCCATAAAATGGTTTCCATCCGTTGAGTTCAAATATTTCATCAAAAAGGGTTGAAATAAACAATATGAAGCTAGTCACAAGTACCAATTCATAAGAAACTAACCAGATTTGTAGATTTACTTTAATCTAGTTACATTTAGCCTCGGTGCAAGCCGAACATTCAATCCAAGGTTCATTAAGTTTTTCGTCGCTTTACTGACAGAAGCTTGAGACGAAAAGGCTGCGTTTGGCCCTGAGGGCCGGTATTATAAAACTTAACTGGAAGTTATCTTCAACTTCAACTGAAAATTAAGCAGTAATTTCCAGTTAAACTTAGATTTGCAGGGTTATCTTTATCTGGTGGTTTGAGTATCAATTATAGTTAAAGTTAAAGTTAAATCGTTTTTTTCCACAGATTCTCTGTCTTTTCGGCTGACATAAGGGGAATATAACCTCGATTTTATTGATGTTATGATATTTTCGGAAACATGTTAGCAAGATATATTCACTTTATTTTTAAAGAACTTTTAATTCACGATGACGAAGATGACATGAATATTGTTGAACATCCTCGTTGAGAAATATTCACTTCATTTTTGAAGAACTTTTAAGTGACTATGACGATGATGCCATGAAAATTGTTGAATATCCTTGTTGAGAAAGGATATTTAGAAATCGGCTGAACCATTTGAACTTATGGGAAGAAACGGAATTCAAAAACCGATTTCGCTTATCTGGACACTCTTCACGCCTGTAATGGAATACATATTCTTAGAAATCGTGCTTTGACGCTAGTGATGCAAATGTGTTGATAACATGCAGCTTGTTCTTTCTTGATAGTTGCTGGAGATTTTAGGGGTTTTCACAAATCAACTATACTGACTGTATTATCAGAAATGTCTCATGGAAAATTGCATACTTATAATATAAAATTATTATTATAAAAGTTGTTAAGGCGTAATGAAGCATAATAATTTATACACCTTATTTAACTTTTAAGATGAAAGGAAATCATCACAATTGCAATGGATACTTTTCTTATAGTAATGACCAAACTGGTAGCTGTACAAATTCTAGATATTAGGGCTCGATAACCCGGAGCCACACAAAACATTACCATATTTTTTAATTGAATGACAATTTTTGCAAATTTAGTGTTGAGATTATTACCACTCCCAGTGTCTGTTGAAAGTACTTACACGTTGGTGAAGAGTGAAGTATTTGTAAAAAAATTCTGTACCTAATTGGATTTGGACAAATTTTATTGTAATTGTTCAATAATTCCTGAATTGAATGTATCTCATTATTGTCAAAGTTTTTCCTTTTAAGCTTTCATTTCCAATATATTCATTAGTAGAAGTGGTTTTTTTAGTTAGATGACCGAATAAATACCCAAACACCCCTTCCATATTGTGAAAAGTAAAAGAATTCAAAATTGATCATTGCAACTCTCCCTGCAACCAATAATTCACTTTCTATTTTTATGGAAACCACAATCCATTAAGCTCCCTGATACATAGTGCGAATATTTGTCAATAAAGGATTTGTTTATTCCTATCATGTTTTGAAAGGGATTATTTTTCCAAAGTCCAGCTTTTCCAACCCAGAAATTGGTGGTTAGATTTATTACAGAATCTTAAATTATTTCCTTCTCCTTTTCATAGAAATCATCACAGTATTTCTTGTCTATGATAGAAATGAGACTTTTATTATTCCGACATTTTTTAGCAAGAGTTTAACTGTCAGTTAAAGTTAAAGATAACTTCCAGTTAAGTTTTATAATACCGGCCCTAAAGGGGTTAAAAAAGGATTCAATGAATAAAATCATAACTGTCTTCACCAATAGACCCGATACAGAGACATACTGACCTAAAATGACACCGTTTTTATCTAACACAAGAAAACGAGCACAACGATGAAACACTCAACTAAGCGTATTCTGATTCTAATCCGTGCACATCGACTGCATTGAGTGCATTTGGTGATTTTAGCTTACTCAAATTGTGCAAGGTATACGTGACATCGAACATGTCCCTCATCAAAAATTTGCAAGTGTAAATAAAACCGCTACTGGTGAAATAGAATTGTTCAGTGAATGATATTCCGCTCAAGCTAGCGGAGTACATGTATTTATCGGAATTTTATAGAATATTGGATAACTACAGATGATAAGACGGAAAGTGAAAGGGTTTTATAGGTTGAGTTCTTGATCACTGAACCATAGATATTAATTCCACTCCGGAGAAAAGATAAACTTGTGGCGGAAACAAGATTGAATCTTTCAGATTATAGAATTACAAAATTAGCGAGTTCAAAAGGTGATGATAAATGAATGTTTATGAATTTTTCAATCATTAGAATAATATAATTGGTCATAATTTCATACCATTGATTTAAAATTGGTATCGAAGACAGTCATCTAATTAGAAATAGATAATGCAAAGGCGCAGCGAATTTTATACAAGGGTAAAGTATTTTTAATCGAAATAACTGTTCCAGTTTTGTCATCTTACAAAAAAGTGATTAAATTTTGGTTATATTCGAGTTGGCCACCTAAAGACAAATCTGCAATTGGCTCTTTTCACAACAATTTGGGGTTTTTCCTTCCAATATATTTGATTGATCGTGAGTCGATTTTCATTAAAAAAAACAGAAAAGTACTGATGTCACAGAATAGAAACATTGACATATTGAACTTTAGAGTTTTACAAGTAAATAAAGTTTTCTGGTTAGATAGCGCAGATAGGTACTTGTAGTATGTAGGAACACCTAACGACTGTAGTAGTTACTACAGTGACTTTAACAAGTTGTTAAAGTCACTGTAACAGTTACCGGCAGTCTGCGACATCTACAAACGCGCCGACGGAATGATGCTTCCTCGATTGGAGGTTTTATTTTATTTTTCTTATTATTCGAAAAATTCAAATCCGATTGGGCTGAAATGAAGTACTTGGGTATGAACTGGCGACTTGGAGATTTCGGTGAAATTCAAATGAAATATAAACATTTTCGAAAATAAAATGTATTTTCAAATTTTTCTATAGATAACTCTTCTTATTGACACTTTCGATCAACCAAGCAAGTTTTATTCCGATCAGATGAACATTTTTCGAGTTATCGAAAAATCAAAATTTCAAATGGAAATAACACAAAAACCATGCAGTAGAATCAAATTTGACCACGGATTCTTCATCAGTGAGTCCAACCTAGTCGTTTGAGACCAATTTCAGCTCAAAATTCGAAACTTACAGGCATCGTGAAGAAATGAAACACGCTGCTCTACAGAACAAGCGCGTAAGTAAGTATGTAAGTCTGATCAATCGAAGCAGATACATTTCCTAAGAACCTAGATTAGGTAAGGTTAGTTCAATTTTGGACAGTGCATGGATACATAGAATGCGCATATTACGCACATACTGTCTGGCATATTCTTATTATAAATCAGCCCAATTTTGCGTGTCACAAATTCGAAGTAGAGAATGTTTCGCTGCTTTTGAAGGTTTATCATAGTTTGGGATAATTCTTTCCAAAAAGGTTACCAAAACCTTCAAGAAACTTTATCAAAGTGATTTACGAGGTTTCTTCAGATAACCACTACACTTAAATGAAAAAGTAGAAATTCACAAATAATTCATTTTCACTTGACACAAAGCAATAAGTCAACCATATTTCACATGACGCCCTGTTAATGTTCTTTAAAAATAGCTATCATTCACTGTCTGTCGTAAAAGAACATCAATTTTTCAGGACCAGAAGTGTTTCGAAATTCTGTTCGTCCATATCTGAAACAAATACCGAAGTCGTTCTAATAGAAATTTTAATGATTCTGTCAAAGATTTAGTATATCCGTTTCCGTCCAATTATAGTTTTATAGTTGCCATCACTAATTTATTTCTTTCATTTCGGATGTTGGACTCGTAAAGTTGAAACACGTTTTCAGCCCTATGTGACAGTGTCTCAATATAGTGAGTTAAAAAAAAAGAGATCTACATCTGAAGTTACACGGTGGGAGAGTAGAATTGTAAGAATTTGCCCGCATGAGGTCAGTTGAGTTCAACGTCTCTATAATTAGAAAGAGTTTTCGAGGAGACATACTGCCGTCAATTTGGGTTTTGAAAAACATTCATCAACAAAATGTTTTTATGTTCACAGTGTAATAATTAATGGATCCACATACGAAATACTGTAATGTATCTATATGTAATGAATTGAAGTGGGTAGGTACTAAAGATTTATTCAATTTTGGGATCATGCGGGAAATATAGGAGTTGAAAATTTTGAATTCAAGCCGATACCCTAGATGTTATGAATTTTTTTTGTTTTCAATCATACATCCAAAATCCTTCAAAGCAAGACCGATATTATTCCTATATAAATCAATAATGTTTTTCGAATGACAATAAATAGAGAGGTGCAATAAAATGCGGTTGAACTAATAAAATAAACAACGTCAAAAAGGTTAGAATTTCGAGTATCGAATAGACATATTTCGTTATTCAAATACAACAACATTTTTGCATCCTCAATATAAATCTGTCTCAAGTAAGAAGTCTAATTTATAGATATTTGGAAAATTGGATGCTAGTCAAGAAATGTCAATGAAATGACTAATGTGGAACTGACTTCTTTAACTGGATGTACCGAAAAAATTATGTCAAGTTGCATTCCGACCTAGCTCACCGTATGAAACTTTTGAAAAAAAATATGGGTCACGTATTTTGGACCTAAACACATCATAATTGAAAATCTAGAAAAGCACTGACGTGAAGTCAGCAGCTTTTAAGCGCTTGTTCACCTTGCGAAATTGTAACTTGGAAATTTCAGTGGAATTTCGATGAAATATAAAAATAAAATAAAAAAATTTTTTTTTCGAATTTTTCCATGGCTAATTCTTCTTATTGATACTGTTCCTCTTCCAATCAAGTTTCATCTCGATCAGATAAAAAATTTTTCGAGTTATTGAAAAATCAAAATTCAAAAAAGAACGAAGAAGAGGTTATTGTGAATTAAAAATATAAGGAACATCAAAATAGATTTTTTGACATTGATATAATTATGACATTGATTTAAAGTAAGTTGAAAAATTTTGAATGTTTAGTGATATATCTTGATTTTCAAAGATTTTTAATGAATATGTATACATTTGGCTCAGATTATTTGCACCATTTCCAAAAATGTTCTTTTCATTGAATTGATTTCCGAATCCAAAATTTTTGCATTACTGTAATCCATTTGATGATTATTATGGTTGATATGTTCAGAAAGTGCGCACGAGATAAAATTCCTTTTGCCGTCACTCTTATATGAAATGATCCGGCTGTTGATACTTCTCGAAGCTTAACCATATATATGTTTTATTACATCCCTTACAGGGGATTTTATATATTAAATTTGATTCTTGTTTGAAATCGATTGGACATTTAACTTGAGTATGTAATTTAGAAATGATTTTTAAATTTTTTTCTGGCAATTTCAAAATTTTCATTTTTAAATACAGTAATTAATTTTGGTGTTAGTTCATGAATATTTGTAAGAGATCTGAATATTGCACTTCCTGTTTCAACGTTTCTAGGATTTTGTTGTGGTTGATTCGCTGCATGAAGAGTAGTTTGTTAACAAGGTCTTTGGGATATGAATCTTCTATTAAAATCTCTTGAAATTCTATCAAGCATTCCTGATGAAAACCAGAATGTGTTATTCTTACGATTCTGTTCTTTTTTTCCCCTAATTTTTGGTGGATGATATGAATTATAATTTATGAATCTATTAATACTAATTTGTTTACGATACCATTTAGCCATAAGACAGTATTTAATTGTGTTCTTTTGAGTTGGATTTGATTATTCTGAAGTCTTGAAAAGACCTTCCTATTTCTAATGGAATATCTCGATCCAGTGGGTGTTGAGTATCAAGAAGTCTCGTGGTTCAATATAATCATTTGCAATAATTTTTGTAATTCGTATATTATACATTCGAAGATCGAATATGGAGGACTAAGGTCGGCAAACAATGGTTCAATAAAAATATGAGGCTCTCCAAGCATAAGAAATTTCACAGATGAATATGGATAGATTTCTTCTTTTACATTCCCACTATCATTATCACAACATTGCATATTGTTAACTGTGTTAATTAAGTAAGTGGAAACTCCAAATTATATTTATATCTGATTTAAACATTCTGTAATGTCGAGATTCAATATCCCAATCGCTGAATTGATTCTCTCAAAGAACTTCTGTATAGATCCCGATACCTATCTATATTTCACATAAACCGCTCTTCTCCGATTTAGTTAGATGGATATTTTTTGAAATTTCTAGTGAACATGCGATCACCATTTGAAAATCATTAATCTTTAAAAGAACCAAAATTGAATTTGACTATGAATTTTTCATCAGATGGCATCAAAAACGGAGACTTATGAATAATCGTTCTATACAAATATTTGGTTACATAAGGAAATCTACAAAGTATGAGTTGATGTGAATATCAAAACAATTTTCTTTTTATATTTGCAGTATTGCCATGTCGCACTTGTATTATCGTATAAAAACATTGTTGCCTTTATAAAATGCTAGTATTTGTATATGAAGTTACGCAGCAGTTAAAAAAACTATGCTTTTTGAAAGATTTTACATTCTATAAGCTACCAAAGAATTCAAGAGGGTATTAAAGGCGCAAGTCACACCATTTAAGATTTGATTATAAGAAAAATATTCGCTCAATTCAAACATTGTAATAATATCGAAAAGAATGAAGGATCAGATGCACTCTATCACATATATATCATGCATAAATAGTAAAATACGAACCGTAATATTTCTGTTAAATTCCCCAGACCTAGTCACATGTTAATTCAAAGTATTCCATGGATAGTTTCTCAGAGCACAACACGAAAATGTCACCAGAGAACTAAGAATTCAACATGACACGCAAACCACGAGAGCGTATCCACAGCAGAGATCGGATACCTAAAGCATAAAGCACACTTGCTCACTCTCTACACGGCGACTGATCGCGCTCTATTGAGAGATCTCTTCGTTGCTGAGGATTAAGTTGTGTTTTGGACTCTGACAGGCCGGCAAGTACCTGATCGGCCTTTCTGGACCTTAAGTTCTTCCTTTTTCTTTCTCGTCTTTCATTTATTTTGTATATTGCAGATGTTGCACCGGAGGAACACACTTTTGTAGTTTGTCTCTCTCGTTTTGATTCTTTTGGTGTTCCTCCTCGTCTTCCACTGATTGGTCGTTAGAGAATAGCCGGTGGAAATAGATATAGGACTTAGATTTCTATTGTGGACCAGTGGGCACTTGGGCAGCTGAAGGTGAAGAAGGAAGAGCAGTGACCTTTTCTAACTCAATACTTGGAAGTGGGAATTGTTGTAAATGGGCCTTAGGGGCAATTGAAGGAATATTACTCAGCAATAGTTATGAATAACTCTATTTCACATGCTTCAGTGTTGAAGAAGATCAAGTTAGATGAAATATCGACAACTGAACTCCGAAAATTCACAATTCAATCTCCAAACTTTCATTCAGTCCAACTGGTATCCATTTCATTGAAAGTTTTCTCATCTTTTTCATTAAGAAAAATTTCAAGTTGTTCCATCTAGTGGTTCATTATTCGCCTTGATATACATTCGAGATTAGTTCTTTTTTGACTTGTTTCAATAGAAGAGCATAAACATGGATTATATTATAAATCTCCCAAGATTCTCTGAAACCTGTTCTGAATATCAGCAGAATTTCCTAGTTTTCTTCGCAGGAAAAAATATACCCTAAATTTTGATTTTTTCAACACCACAATATAGTACCACTATATCTGGACATTGAAAAAAATGATTTCAAAACACAGCTCGCTCAGTTCAATTGTAGTATATAATCCCAGCTACCTAACTAGCATATTGAACTAAATCTATTTAACCGAGTAAAAGTTTATGTTTGCAAATATAAATAATATATTATTTATGTGAAATTCCACCAACGAAGTCTCGAATCAATCAAATATTTCTGGGTTGATTTCATTATATTTTTCTAAACAGAAATCATCGATTCCTCCTTTCCTGATTCAGTTAACTATCCATCTTTGTGTTACATTTTATTGGTCTTTGATTTGATCAGTCAACAATAACAAGTCTAAGCCATCTATATCTAACATATTCTTAGAGTTGACTTTCTTGTGCTGCAAAATGGCGAACCTGTACTTAATAGAAAGTCTGGATGAATGTCCTTTTAAGGATCATTTTTGCGTGACGAGGACACGAAACTATCAAACAGAGCAAGCTAGTGACTTTTCAGGATGGGTCGTGCATCAGAATACCGCGGTTGGGTTCGTTAATGGGCTAAATCGGCCAAGCGGTTTCGGAGTTATAGCCATTTGAAATTTTAAGGTTTTTTTCCTGATATTTCAGGAACCACTACCCCGATTGGATTGAAACTTGGTAGTTAGTTGATTCATATTGACACGCAACTTCTCGCTAAATTTTGATGAGATCGTCACTAAATTTGAAGAAGAAATATAATATCTAACTATGTGTAGAATTTCGTGTCATCAGAACAGTTTGACAAAAAAAATTCGAACAACTATGTGAAGAATTTCGTGTCATCAGAACAATTTGACAAAGAAATTCGATTTTTTTTCCAATATTACATATTTTGCAATCTTCTTCTGCTCACGAAATTTTGTATGAACCTTCAAGCTGTCATCTTTCAATCAAGTACTGGATTTCAATTCGATTGATTCTTTTTTTTTTTTTTGAAATATTGAGAAAATAAAATTTTCATTGAGTATATTTGTGGAATCATAAGGTGCCTTCACCCATTCGCAAATTCGCAATTAAGATGCAAAGCTACCCTACAAGTATCGGGTTTCAAAGTTGGTTTTCCGAAGTTATTGTGTAAACACACCAATCATTTGAATGCAGAGCCTTTGAATTCTTCTGTTTCACCTGTAGGTACTATAGCTATTTGAATTCATACTATAATTTTAAAAATAATTGATTATCGATAGAATTGGCTGGACCATTTCTAATAACTAATAACACTGCATACTGAACTGAGAAATTTGCAACCAGTTAAATAGAGCACAGACATTAATGTGACACTTTATGAGCGGTAAAGAGATTCATAAATTTATTGCATTACACTCAGGCTTACGTGAAAGTATCCTTGCTTTCCGAGACATGGAAATGGATTGTAATTCGAAAGTTATTCAACATTATTATACTATGGCATAAAAATAATCTCTACCAACTAAACCAATTAATCCACAATAATTGAAAAGGAGATTGAACATTAACTCATAACATTATAACTTCAATAAATCTCAAACATTCCCTTTATTCGATTAGTTTTTGTACTTCCATTCACCTAATTTCATTATTTTATTACATGCACTTTTACACTTTGCAATTTTACATTATGCCATCTGGTGTATGTAAGCCAGAAGCTTTTTTTTCTAAATCATTGTTCATAGTAATCTGTGAACACATATAGCGGGTTTCACAAAGCTCTGATTAACGTGATTGTTCTGATCAAGACAATTCTATGCTCAATTTCAGTTCATTTTTGACAACACCACAGAATATCAAAGCGTTAATCGGACGATCAAGCTTTGTGAAACCCACGGTTAATCTCATATAATTTTCTGCATTTTTTCTTTACATGTTCCAATTCTCTAACTGAATATGGGAACCTCATATATGAAAGGAACTTGCTCAAGCTGTCCAATGTTAGCTTTTAATATTGACGGTATGAATCAACCAAAATTAGTGTTTGATAATGGTTCTTAATGTAGACAAATATAAAGCCTGTTTCCTTTGTTACACTAATTTTAAATTTCGTTAAAGCAATATTCTAAGTCCAATTGTTTATTTTTGGAGAGCAATTAATGTTTGAATGAATTTAATATTGAAATGCTTAATTGATATTGTAATGGCTGAAAATCAATATTTTAAGGATACAACATTGTGGTTTCATTGGAGCTTTGAAATTTTCTCGTAAATTTCAACACATTCATTCCCAAGAATATCGAACAATATTATTACACCATCAATTTCAATGATTGAATGTAATTGATCATTATTAGATAAAGAACATATAAATAGTAATGTTTCATCAACATGAAGAAATGCAAACATTATATCTATTCGTTTTCATCCTCTCATTATTAGTTGTGTCGCGTCCAATAGTAATTTGCATTCATTAAAATGTTTACAAACCCATTGGCAGTTCTATGTGCATGCCTGATGATTGGCATGCTTACGCTAAGCGGAAGCAACACGTAAATTCTTGAAAGGAAAGGTGAACCTTATTTACGACGTAAACGTGGAAAGTGGGTATGATTCATAGTTTTCATAATTTTCACGAATGCAAGCTCTGTTGTTCACTCAATATAAACTCAATAAACAGATTATGCATTCTTCATGCATCCGGATAATTCATTCTATTGAAAATATGGAAAGGACAGGTAACAAACGCAATTTGAGCCTCAGTCAGACAATCCATAGTGGCAATCTAAAACAATTGCCAACAAAATACCATGATATACTGAATAAATTTTGTCTAGAAGTAATAACCTATTACGAAATGGCGAATGCATACTAGCTCAATTTTCAGCTATTTTGAGGATATGTATACGTTCAGAAGAAAAAAGGGAATCCAGATGACGGTTTGTGTAATAGGAAAGAATCGAATTGTATTCTGTCTAGAAGTAAATGAAGAGTTGAATATTTAAAATCACAGTTAATAAAGAAGTGAGTTATAGGCAGTTCGAAATATTCCAAAGAACTAACTCGTAAACCTCTCATCCAGATGGCCTGAATACTTCCCCGTGGATTTTTTCTCGAGGTATATTGCGCGCATGTTCTAGGGGAATAGCGTGATATCGTTTTGTCCAAATGTCTGTAATTTTCGATGATTGAGCCGAAAATGGTCTCAAACGACTGGATTGGAATCACAGATGATGAATCCGGTGTCAAAATCGATTCTCTCCGGCCGGCCGGCCGACTACACGATAACTGTCGAACGGAGTGAGCTAGCGACTTGAAACTTTCAGGTCGCGCATCGGAACGCCGTGATTAAGTTCGTTATTGGGCCAAATCGGTCCAACAGTTTCGGAGTTTCAGCCACTTAAAATTTTAAAGTTATTTATTTTTTATTTCAGAAACTACTAGAACGATTGGATTTAAATTTGAAAATTAGCTGGAGTATAACGACGCGCAACTTTGAGCCAAATTTTGTCAGGATCATACTGTCAGTAAATTGAAAAAAAAATTTTTTCCAAACATTTTTTTTTCGGTAACCGTTTATCATATCCGAAAACGAATTCCACTTGGACTTTGAGCTTCATATTTCACAGCGGTGTACCGAATTTCAGTTCGATACGATAATAAGTTTTGGAGATATTGGGAAAAAATATGTCAAATTTCGAGATTTTCTTCTCGATATCGTTGTTTTTTCCGGTATAACTCGAGGAATACTAATTCAATCCTGATAAAACTTCGCAGCTAGTTTGAAGATGCTGAAAGACAACGTTATGCAAAATTTCGTGATGATCGTGTCATGAGAACAATTTGAAAAAAAATTTCTGTGATTTTCATCATATCATCCTCATCCAATTCTGTATGAACCTTCGAACTGTAATTTTCCGATGGAGTACTGGATTTCAATTCGATCTGATCTGTATTTTTGGAAATATTGCTAAAATAAAATTTTGAATGGGTATATCTGCGGAATCATTGGGTGGATTTTACCCATTCACGAATTCTGCCTTCGTAATTACGGTCCAAACTTTCTCTACAAATATCGAGTTTCTAAGTTGTTTCTTTCGGAAGTTATCGTGTTTACGCATTCGGCCGTTACGCCGTATTCTTCATTAACCTAGTCATTTGAGACCATTTTTTTTGCTCAAAAGTCGAAAATTACAGAAATTTGGGCGAAAGTATAGCACGCTGTTCCTTAGAGCATGCACGCCAAATCGCACATATTTTCAGTCAAGAGGAAAAATATTCCTACAATTCCAAGATGACCTTTCAGATATGGCGAGATATGCAAATGCATTCAGCATTGCATTATAATTGAAGTACTTATGTATAAGATCGATTATCTCTCAACTTATCAACTCGTTTCCAATTATCGAGTCAACTTTTCAGTTTGCTGGGATTGACAGCCGAGACATATTCAATTTAGAAATGAAGCAATTTTCTGAACATGCATACCAGCCAAGCTTTTAATTCCTCTGGTTTTTTAAAATAATTTTCCGCTTGTACGCAGTTCATTGCGCTAATTGTCTCATGAATTTGTATGTGCATGGGAATAATCTGATCTAGATTATTACTACACGTCATAACTCTTGTCTTGTGACGACATTCTTCGAGATAAAAATGAGGATAGTTGTAGTTTTGCTCAGACCAGAGGTTTTCAAACTTTTCATAGTAGGGGTGTCAACCTTACTAGCATGAAAACGAGGGTAATAGTTAAAATCGGGATCATTTTCGAAGTAAATATGGATAAAAGGAATATTTCAGGGTTTCTGTCAGCCGTTTTTTCGGTTTTCACCCCCAATAACTGAAAATGGACTATTTAAAACTAAATAAAATTGCCATTTCTAGAAAACGCCTGATTTCAACTATTGGCCAATGGCAGTCTCCAGAAAAAATGAGCAATATCAGAATTATGGCATCGATCAATGAAGTGAACTGTAAGTATCGTTCAAAGCTTATTTGGAAAGGGTTTTCTAGGTTTTTGAAACAAGTACTAGTAGGCTCTTTGGTCACTCAAAAACTCGAACTGAATCGTCATCCGCTGTAACACCTTGATCAAACATCGAATTAGACATCAGTATCAGAAATACTTGCAATCGAAAGACGCAAAGACATAAACTAGAAAAAAACTATCAAGGGTGTGATATAGATGCATAGAATACATTTGGTGCGGATACTCTTTGAAATATTTTGGGTCCGAAATGAGGTACAAATATTGTCAAAATACAGCTTTGCTGTCCTACTTCAGTTTCCGCCGATAAATGCCGGCATGGGAAAATCTGCCATATAAAATCTGAAATATTTACGGAAGTTACCGACCTGTCATATCAAAACTAGTCAAATCAGAACTTCTTTCTGATTTTTCGAGTTGGACAATATACATTATTTTCAAGAATTTCCGAAAATAAATTCATTTTGACGAATTTAAATTATGATAATTCATTTCATTCAGTCAGAATAGCGATATGTATATACAGTGCACGTCAAAATTATGGAACAAATTCATTCTATCAGAAAAAAAATATTTGGCAACAAAATCCTGAAACAGGTCAATTTTGTTTCACTTTTACCAAATTTTTTTGCATTTTTGAAGGATTTTTGTTGCACAGTGTGCCATTCCCATCAACCCTCTAAATTTTGGTTTATTATTTGATAAAATTAAATAATAAACCTTAGTGATCGACCAACCAAAAAAAAATTTTAAGCCCCCCTGAAAATTTCAAGTTTACGTTTTGGAGTTTGTAGATTTGAATAAACGAATAAAAAAAACCATCCGTCCACCGTCCGTTGTCCGGGGCTTTTCTCTGGAAGTACTGAACGGAAATCCTTGAAAATTGGTGGAAAAATCGTGTGTCGCTCGGGGTTGATCCTCCAAGCTTTTCAGCAGGATCGGTGTATCCTAAGGGCTCTAAATGGGGGGTTGAGGGGAAAAAAAAATATTTCTCGAAAATTTATCACCCAATTTTCATGAAATTTTGAACGTTGATTACTGTTGCATAAATAAACCTAAAAAAATTTACGAGAATGATTTCCGACAAGTGGTTTCTGAGTTATAAAGAAAAACGCTGAAAATTTCCAATAATGTCGAGAATGAATCATAGCATTCGGTTCTAAGTAGTTTAAGTTATCAAAGGTATATTGGGTTATTTAACTTAAAAAATAATAAACCTTTGTGTAACATTTGCCGTGTGTTTTGAATAGGGAAAGTGGGTCATGTCGTACTTTTTTGGCAGGGTATTTGTATCTTCTTCACAGGCGTGCAGAAAGTTTTGTGAAAAAATTTTTTTTTCTTGAAAAATCAATTAGATTTTCAGTATGTGCACTTCGTCATGGCTCATTTACTTTGAGACGATGGTACCTGATGAAATTTGTCACCAAATGAAAGTCGACCATTGTAGTTTTGTTCATGCACAACTTTCAACCCCTTTCAACCCCGTCCATATTTTTTCTCCTTAAGGGGTTCGTAGGGGTTGAAAGATATGCATGAACAAAACTGTAATGGTCGACTTTCATTCGGTGACAAATTTCATTCATTCAAACTACAGAGAACTTTTCTAAATGCTTTCGACGCGACATCTCTCGACGACGTTAGATAGATCTTACTAATAAATCAATTATATCTTAAATTTTGTAAATTTCTAACACCCACCTCGTTAATATAATGCGTTTGGTAGAAAAAATTACATTAAAATGTAAAATAACTATAAAATAACGGAAAATAAATATATGGGACTTTTTTTCCTGAAATAATGTAATGAACCTCCCATCTTCGTTTGTACCACCAAATTAGAAATACCCTGTATATACTTTTGTCACAAACCGCGCCTCCTTTAGTACCATATTGTATGGAATAATTTAATTTTCGGACAGGTTTGGCCAATATCAGAGTATTTCATAAGCCCGTGACCTTCCAGAGATTCCGAGCTTAATGCGGGACTAACTCGTCTAATTAAGTCATTATCATGGACTGTTCTGTATGCTCACAGAATCCCAGGGTCAATATTTGAGATTCTGATAACTCGAAAGGTAAACAACTACGGGCTGCCGTTTGAAACTGTAGACGTTAAAACAAACTACCATCTTCGCTGTCTAAACACCTACCACAACATAGAGGTTCCTTTATTGTTGAGTACAATTTATTTAACCAATCCCCTTTATTTTTCCTGCAACCGGAGAAGAGAGAACGAAGAGGTGTTTATTGGAGGTTTGTTTAATTTGATAAGATGCGTGAAATGGGGTAACAAGATCTTTTCCTTTAAAATTTTGGAATTCAAGAGATAGTATAAGAGCTGTACCTTTAACGATATTCTTTGGTCGTATTGGTTAATTATTTGATAAAATCATATAATAAACCTGTGATCGACCAACGAAAAAAAAAAAATTTTAACCCCCCCTGAAAATTTCACAGTTTACGTTTTGGAGTATGTAGATTTGAATGAACGAATAAAAAAATCCGTCCGTCCGCCGTCCGTTGTCCGGGGCTTTTCTCTGGAAGTACTGGACGGACATCCTTGAAACTTGGTAGAAAAATCGTGTGTCACTTGGGGTTGATCTTCCAAGCTTTTCAGCACGATCGGTGTACCCTAAGGGGTCTGAATGGGGGTTGGGCGGAAAAAAATATTTCTCGAAAGCTTACCACCGAATTTTCATGAAACTCCAAACGTTGATTACTGTTGCATAACTAAACCTAAATCAATTTACCTGAATGATTTCCGACCCGTGGTTCCAGAAATATAAAGAAAAATGCTGCAAATATCCAGTAATATCGAACATTAACCATCGCATTCGGTTCTTAGTTGTTTAAGATATCAACGGTATATTGGGTTATTTAACTAAGAAAATAATAAACCCTTGTGTAAAATTTGCAGTGTTTTTTTCTAGTGTTGGCCAGAACATTGAAATCCAATGATAATCCAATAAAATTTTTTTCCTATAAAAAACGCCTTCGCGGATTGCATGATTAAACTATTTATCAGGGACAGTTTCTAAGAAAGAGGTTACCCAATGAACCATACCGGAACAATGAAAACGATCAACAAAGTGAACTGAAACGTTTCAGAGTAGAAATCTGACTCTTTCATCAGAAAAACGAGAAAATTTGCACAATAATTTTCTTTCGATTTATCGGTTTTTGAGATTCTTGTCCAAATTGGCATCCACAAAAAACACAGCAACATTTACTTGATATGAAAGGTTTTAATTCTACCTCTTTTTTTAATAAATTCATCCAAAAGCGAAAGTGCTCTCTACATTCAACAAAATCCAGAAGGACAACATAAAAATACCTATGTCGGACCAAATAATCTGAAGAGAACAGAAAACACAGACGTGAAGTCAGTACCTTTTGCGCGAATGTTCAATTTTTCAAATTTTTCTAATGACACGATCATCACTGAATTTTTGCGAGAAGTTGTCCGTCGGCATTTTCGAACTAGTTACCAAGTTTCATCATGATTGAATCAGTATTTTTTGAGTTATTCCGAAAAAACAACGATATTGAGAAATGTACACAATAACTTCCGAAGGAATCAACTTAAAAACTCCATGTATATAGAGTAGGTTTGGACCTTAATTACAAAGGCCGAATTCGTGAATGGCAAAAATCCTCTCAATGATTCCGCAGATATACCCGTTAAAAATTTCATTTCCCCAATATATTTCCAAAAATACAGACTAGATTGAATTGAAATCCAATACTTTATCGAAGGATGACAGTTCGAAGGTTTATACAGAATTTCATTAGGATAATATCATCAGAAGATCACAGAACATTAAATATTTGAAAGAAAACATTTTAAATTCACGAAATTTTGCACAAAGTTGTCAATCAGCATTTTCAAACTAGCTGCCAAGTTTCATCATGATTCAATTAGTAATTTTTGACTTATTTCATGAAGAACAACGATATCCAGACAAAAGCTACTGAATGGAACATTTTCGGATCCAACTGAAATTTCGTACACTACTGCAAAATATGAAGTTCAAGGCCTAAGCAGTCATTTAAGACCATTTTCGGCTCAAAATTCGAAAATTACAGACATCTGGACCGAACGATAGCACGCTCTTCCCCTAGAACAAAGTCCTCCAGTATTTTACTGAAAGGAGAGTGTAGTTTTGCCAATTGTTCACTAGAAATGGAGCGAATTTGGTTGACTTTACTGAAAAAAGTTGTAGAATTGAAAAATTATCATACCAAGTTAATCTGTATTGCTGTGGTTTTTTGTCAATAACAATTTTGACAAAAGTCTCAAAAAACGACAAATCAAATGAAAAATTTCTCGTTAATCTGATGTGAGAGTCAGATCTGCACTCTCTAACCTCAAAGTTCATTTTGATGAGCGATTGCATCATTGTCCGGGTATTGTTCAGTAACCAATCATTATCCTTAAAACTGCCCTTGACGGATAGTTTAATCAACAATTGTTCTTCACAGATCATTTTGATTAAATCGAACATATGCCTTCACATATATATTGCGTGGATGATACCTTATTTAAAGAAAAAACAAGTGGATGCAATTTCTTCCGAAAACACACTTAATATTTTTTTTATTCAAAAAATATTGCGGCCACATTTTGATAGGCAATCTTGTATATTCTCCTGTTAACAAATGCATTTAAAAATTTGTTTCAAGCAAATACTCCAAGTTTTTAGCCGGATCTCGTACCAATATTCCATATAGTGTTTGATTTAAGTTGAAATTTGACTTTATGGTATAGGTATATAAGTATGTAATCGAGTCAAGGCTTTAGCTACAGTTGACTTATAGGTAGGGCAATTGGAATTGAAGGTAGGGCAGTGAAACATTCCATTTAACCAATGAATTTTTTAGATATTTAGCTTTTGCTTTTTGAGATAGACAATATGGTATCTCAAGGTAGGGTATTTTTTCGCAACATCACTATCGCATATTGATCTAGTCTATACAGGGTGATTCCAAATAAGACGGGGACCTTGGAGAAGGTGTTAGTATGACTCATTTCTTCTTGCTTCAGTAATATTTATAAGTAGACAAAAACTAAAACTTTACGAGATATTTGACTCTCTGTGATTTTAAGCGGTTCCTAACCTTAGTTCATTTTTGTTAAATTTTTTTATGTTATAATTTTGGATTATTTTTATATCTATATAGGATATGATATGCACAGAACTATGCTGTATTAGATATTGAAAAAGAATAAGTAGGAAAACACTTTGGGGTTTGATTACATGCATTATTTCTTATGGTGGACATTCAAAAGATGGTTTTAAAAAAATTGGTTGAATGATGGATGGATTCCAACAAAAACTTTTGTGGGGAGATGGCAAGATTTCAAAGTATTTTTGGCCTACATAAATCGCGGAATTCGAGAGTTGCAGGCAACTATTAAAATCAAAAATTTCGGAAACTAAGTATTGCTAACCAATAATTTTGAAATCACCCTGTATAAACCATAATGTAAAGTTTCAAATCGAATCAAACACTTCATCGAAAAGTCCCAAACTCCTCGAGTGAACGTTATGAACCCGATATGAAAAGAGCCTGCACAAATAAATCTCCAGCACCAGTAGCTACGTCCCAAACAAATAGACGTCCGAGGGCATTATTTTCTTAGTAACCTAACTCCTTCGTCCTTGTGCTGTTTCCGCTTTAATAATATACATGTTGTAGACGTGGCCGACGCCTGTAGCTCCATGGCTAATCCTAAAATCCCCCTAATGATGGATGAAGGTGACCGTCTTTATGTGCATCCATCTCGAGAGTAAAGTGCTAACATCTGTCAGTGTACGCTGGTTTTGAAGAAAAAATACGTCAATGTCCATTCCGCCTTTCAATTTCGATCCGTATAAGTAGCCTTCATTCTTTTGTGTTTTCAGGTATTTCGAAATAAAATGGCCTTATTACGATCTAATGCATCGACTAGTTCTGAGCGAAACAATGGCTCCTTTGTTATTCAGGCCATGTGGTGCTGGTTCTCCGAATTTGGATGAGTTGAGGAAAAAAGGTTATTTTCATATATACAGAGTGAATAGGCTGGACTTCTGAACAAAAGATAATAAATGTTCTTTGGAACGCCGTGATATCATTTTGTCCAAATGTCTGTGATTTTTACGCGCTTGTTCTAGGGAACAGCGCGTTATCATTTCGTCACGATGTCTGTATGTTTCGAATTTTGAGCCGAAACTGGCCTTGAAAGTTTGGGTTGAACTCCCTGAAGAAGAATCCGGGGTCAAATTCAATTCCGTCCATCCATCCGTATGTGCTCTAACTTCCACAGGAAAAGAATTAGCAACTTGAAATTGTCAGATTAGGTTCGGAGTCCAAATATCTCGGTTAAGTTCGTTAATGGGCGGAATCGGTTGGGTAGTTTCGGAGTTAGGCCCATTTGAAATTTTGAGGTTAATTCCTCGATATCTCATGAATTATGTACTTGATCAAATTGAAACTGCGTGGACAGTTTTGTAATAACAACGCGCAACTTAGAGCAAAATTTCGTATGGATCCAGATGTTGGAAAATTGAAAAAAATTATACTACTATTATTAATTCTCAAAATTTTGATAAAATTTTGTTTTTCTCTGGAAATATTGATTACATTTCAATCGAATTTGGCACAAACCTATTTCGAAGGAACTATCACAAAGTAACGGACTTCTCTATCCATTATTTTTCAGTAAAATTTCAACACTCGATTCTTGATTTCCGTACAAGAAAGTAGCATAACTGAATCTTCCAACCATGTTTATATACGTTCCAGTATTAACAAAGAAAAAGTTTCTTCAACAGTCGTCAGGTCTTTGGAATCATTGAATTCACATAATATTTCCTCAAATTCATTATTTTCCTGAAGTAAATTCACATTTTGAAAAATACGTAATTACTACGACCCCTATGTAGAGAGGACTACGTTGTGTAGTTTTCTGACAGGGAAATGACTATAACCTATAACATTTTCAAAATATACACGGTGAAATGTGTCAGAATGTCATGGCCAACCGAAGTAGTGTATATTTTGAAAATGTTAGGTTAAAGTAATTTTCCTGTTAGATAACTATACAACGTCGTCCTCTCTACATATAGGTCGTAGTAATTACGTTTTTTTCAAAATGTGAATTGACTTTGGGAAAATAATGAGCTTGAGAAAATATTATGTGAATTCAATAATTCCAAAGACCTGGCCAATATTGAAGAAACTTTTTTCTCTGTTATCACTGGAAGTATGTCACGTATAAAGACATGGTTGGAAGATTCAGCTATGCTATTTTCTTGTACGGAAATCAAGAATCGAGTGTTGACATTTTACTGAAAAATAATGAATAGAGTAGTCCGTTACTTTGTGATAGTTCATTCGAAAAAAAATGTAAGTAACCCTGCAGTAAAACTTCTAAACGAACAGACAAACCTATGGAATTCCCTACTTTTCGAAATTCTTAAGAAATAAGTCTACAGAAGACATTTAAGTACCTTTTTGCAAAACTTGAAATACTCCAGTATGAAACTGTACACAGCACTTCCTGATACTTTGTCTCTGCTTCTTCAAAACTACCTTCGGCATTTTTAGTTTCCAAGCGTGATTATTATGTTGAGATTGAGAGTATAAATTGGCATTGGCATTTGGTAACGTCACTGAGAATTATTTTGACATTGCCGATATTTCACGAGTGCCAACCTGCGTCAGTTTTAAGTGAAAAAACTTGATAGACCTAAATCATGGCTAACCGAGATAGTTTATAAAAGTGAATGGAGTATATGTACATAATTCTCTCCTTACCGTCAGTGTCGCTGATATCGTCATTGCCATGTTCCATGAGCGAAGGAGCAGTCGCGCCTTTTGAATTTTAAGATTGATAATGAGAAGATCATTGATTCATTCGAGTGTTTCAAATTTACATATTGAATGTAAAGCTCTTCAATATTTATAAGCAAGCACTCTTCATTATCTAATATCAATACCCCGAACTGGATCGATAAAAATTCCTTTTTCTCCATCTATAATCGCAGTATTGCCAACTCTGCCATATAAGGTCATACAAATCCTCATTTCAATCCTTCGTGTCGAAGGATGGCGGTATCACATTGAGGATTTAATGGTGCGTAAAAATACGTTCTGCAAGCTTTTATGAAACGACACCTGGTGATGAAAGAAGTGGAAAATCAAGTTTGCGGTTGGAAAAAAGTTCAAGACATCAATGAGAGTCTCGGATTTCTCATCTGATCTTGTTACTAAACTTCACACGTCTTGTCGAATTAGGTGGATGTTCGATCGTGAATTTTATTCGCCAAATCCGTGGAAAGTTCGATACAGCAATCTGGACCAAGAAATACAGGGTGTCCCTATACTATCCTAGAACGAGCGCGTAAAAAAGTTCAAAGACATTTCTCGTTTGGAATGATACTAACAATCAACACTTCAAATATTTCACATCAAGTCTGTTGAACTATGTATTCATATCTGGAATTCATACAAGGTGTTCGGAATGAGGGTTTTTCCTGAATTTGGGTTATTACTGCAAATGCAAATTTGAACATAAATATTATGGGTTTGATTCATCATTTTCCCAAATTACCTTCAGAAAATATTCAAAATCAGGTTTCAAATTCGGGGTTTGGGATTTGTCATGCATGCACGAAGTGACAACGTTGTTTAGTAGAATTGCTTTTTCTGCTATAGAATAACGATATATTTATTCCTATTCTGTGGTACACACGTGTTCTTTGTCAATATAACCAAACAATATCCGTTGGCGATTTGTCAGTAATATGACAGTATAACGGTCTGTGCTCTTCTTTTTCTATTCCTTGATCGTTGTCTTCTACTCTAACCAGATCGAAGTATAGCTATCTCTGTTTTCCTAAGCAAAGTAACACATTTGACGTCCTTTTATTTCCGAGAAAGCTGAATTCGACATTGTCATATCGTGCACTCATGACAAATCCCTTTAAATGCAAATTCCTATTTATATTTTTCAGATTTAGGTGATCAAACATTTTTTTAAAAATATAATATTGAAATTATATGTTTGAAATGTGATGTTCTGAAGGTTTTTCATGAAAATAACTGCATTTTCGTTTACAGGAAAAACCCCCATTGACGTTCATATATTTTAGCGGGTGGTTCCAGAAATCAAATTACAGGGTGTAAATGAGTAGTTGCAAAAAAAATTAAGAGGTAATTCCTTTTCAAAAAATAGGGGTCTTACATAGTAAATGTTTTATCTTGAGCAGCCCTTGCTTAGATTCAGCCTCCTGAAGATGTCACCAGAAAAGAAATTTTATATTTCTCTCAAAAACCAAATTATCTCACAAGAATAAAACTGATCAGAAATTTTAGGCGATCGAGGAAGCGCTCAAAAAGGTTTTTCAAGGTTTTGCTGTATCATGTCAAGGGGTTTGAAATAATACCCGTTCAATTTTCATCTCATTAAACCTTTTTCTCATACATAATCAGCAACTAAAAATAAAGCTCTGATAGCTTCATTGATTCTGAACAAAAAAGGTTTTTCGTCAATTTTGGCTGAAATTTACCGTTTTCCACGAAAAAAAATAATTTATCAACAGATACGTAGCATGACTCGTATGGCTGTGAATTATTTTTGCGCTATAGTAAGCAAGCGAACGTCATGTTGAATTTTGGGGTTGACACCCTTGAAATCATAGAGCAATACTATAAAATGTTTTTAATTTTTGTGAGATATTTGGTTCTAAAAAAAAAACATCTTCAGCTGACTGGTGGGGGGTGATCAAAAAAAATGATTTCATTTGAGAGGCTCACCCTATTATTTGACAAGGTATAAACTATTCATTTACAACCTGTGTGAAGAAAACTTCATATCAACTAAGGTCCTAAAATGTACCTCACGGGAGCTAGAGTTTCTTCAACATAACACCCAAAATCCCATAAATTTGCCATAACTCTGTCAAGATTTGGCGGATTCAAATGAAATTTAGTACATGAAGAATTTGGAGGAACTGAATCATCTGGTGATAAAAAAATTAACTGAACCTCGATAGTTGCAGAGATTTATTTTCCCAATATTTAGAAAGAAACAGATTAGATCGATTTAAAATCCAGTGATCTATCGAAAATGACATTTCTAAGGTTCATACAGAATTCAATGAGGATAAATGATCAGAAAGAAGATCACAGAATATTGAATATTTGAAAAAATGAAATTCGAATTTTTTTTTCAAATTTTTCTAATGACATGATCATCACGAAATTTTGTACAAAATTGTCCACGAGTATTTTCAAACTAGTCACCAAGTTTCATGACGATTGAATCAGTATTCTTTGAGTTATTTCAAAAAAACAACGATATCGAGAAAATAAACCTGGAAACATTTCATATTTTTTCTCAATACCTCCGAAAATAATAGCCGTATCGAATTGAAATTTGGTACACTGCTGTGAAATATGAAGCTCAAGATATGCCCGAAATTCTCTCCGAATGTAATAGAAAGTTTCCGAGAAAAAACAATTTCAAGAGGGTGTTACCCAGAAGGAGCTGAATATTTTATTTTCAATTTCAAATACTCTTGATCGAGTGAAGCATGAAATATCTTTCGTTCAATATATTCGAATCCCAACTACTGCTCGATTTCCTAGAATAATCTCTCGAACAATGATCAAAAATATAGTTTTCACCCAAAAGGTAAAAATCACAACATTGTAGGATAAAAAATAATCAATCATTTGTTGCCAGTGATCTCAATTATCTTCTTATCGAATGACTGGCGAATCTACCCAGGATGAAGGGAAACGCAAAGTAATTTCTGAAGGATATTGATTGTACCAAGTATAAATCGGATCATTCTGAAACATCAAAGAGACCGCCGCTTATTGAGACATAACTCTGTGTGAAAAAACTTTCAGATTGCAGCAACCATTGGCGGTATCGGCACGATGTGGCAAAGTACGTGAAGGAGCAGAAAAGGTAGGTTAAAGGTGGTTCCACACTGTTCACACTTATTTTTAGGGTAGGGATATTGAAGATGCTTTCATTTTCATCTCCGTTGTTAGTTCAGTAGGCATGATTTTTTTGCTCGCATGTTATAAGGGAACAGCATGCGATAGTTTTGTCCAAACATGTGTGATTTTTTAATTTTGAGCCGAAAATAGTATCAGACGACTAGGTTGGACTCAATGATGACGAATCCGCTGTACAAAATCGATTCTGTTCTTCCGACCGTACGCACGATTACGGGCGTACGGAGGATGCTATAGACTTGAAAATTTCAGAGTTGGTTGCATTTCAAAATGCGAAGGATAATTTCGTCAATGGGCTTATCGGCCAAACGGTTTCGGAGTATCAGCCATTTGAAATTTTGAGGTTAGTTCCCTGATAATTCGAGAACTACTGGAGCGATTGAATAAAAACTTGGCGATAAGTTGAAGCATAAGGACTTGCAACTTTTTGCAAAAATCAGTTGAGATCGTGCTATCAGTAAATAAAAATATTTTTTTTCGGAAACTGTTTATTTTAGTCGGAAAAAAATTTGACAAAAGTCTCAACTAAAAACAAAACATCGAAAGAAAATTTCGCTTTGTTTGTCGTTTGTATTGTTCATGTATTGTTCATTAGGCAATCTGCTTCGCAAGGAACTGCCCTTGACAAATAGTTCAATACTGCAATCCGCAAGGGCGTTCTTCACGAAAAAACAATTTTATTTAATTTTCAATAGTTCTGTTTCAGATATTGGGAGTGAAAACGCAAAGAAAAAACCAAAAAAGTTATGCGAAACCCTCCCAAAATGAGCTTTAAAAATAATAATTCAAGATATTTATAAGTAGTAGAATATCACATCTTGAGAGTTCCTGCAAATATTATCTAAACCTGACTGATTATTTTCTGAGTGCAGGTCTTTTTCCTGAAAAAATAATTTCAAGATTCTCATCATATTATGCTTATAAAATTTTGCTTCTCGTTGTCATTTTTTACCCACTCACAGACTTCTTCAGCTCCAAACAGATATCGAGTCTCTGAGTTTTTCATTCAGAAGGAATAGTGTTCACGATAGGTGGTTTGAATTATGTTAAAGTTACTATTCAGAGGATTTTTCAAAAAATCAAGCAATTTCTGAGAAGAAAAATCTAGAAAAGCACTGACGTGAGGTTAGCAACTTTTACGCGCTTGTTCACATTGCGAAATGGTGACTTGGAAATTTCAGTGAAATCTCAATGAGATATAAAAATTTTCAAAACAAAACTTTTTTTTTGAATATTTCCATGGATAATTTTTCTTATCGACACTGTTCATATTCCAACCAAGTTTCATTTCGATCAGATAAATATTTTTCGAGTTATTGAAAAATCAAAATTTCAAATGGATGTATCACAAAAACCATTCGGCAGATTTGGCCCATTAACGAACTAAAACCGAGATATTCAGGATCTTAACCTAACCTGAAAATTTCAAGACTCTAGGTCCCTCCTTTCGAAAGTTACAGAGCACACGGCCGGACGGACAGAATCAATTTTGAACACGGATTCTTCATCAGTGAGTCCAACCTAATCGTTTGAGACCAATTTTGGCTCAAAATTCGAAAATTACAGACATCGTGACGAAATGATAGGTTTGTTCCAACACCCAGTTCTGTTACTGTCTTGAACTCATTCAGAACTGAATCAATTCACACGTCTTCGCTCATTCTAGTTCGGGACTAATTCTGAATAGATAGTTCGAAAGTGTTAGAAACGAATCATTCTTAGAAATTCCCTTGTCATCGCCTAAAGGCTGTTTGTCACCCGAAAAATGCAGCCCGTCTCTGCCAGATGTGGTTTTATAGCCCCTTGCTGCATTCGAATGGCATGTAACAGCTGACCGATTCAATTCCTCTTTCTCAGTTCTTGCCTAAACCCAAGAACTGAATTCACCGTTCTAGAACTGGTCTGACACAAATTCTTTTTACGTTGGAACACTTGGTTTGCAATTCCTAACCAGTTCGAAATTTGTTGGAACGCTAATATCGATATGCGCAAACTCCGCCTGATTCAGAACTAGTTCCAGAGTGTGTAGGAACAAACTTGATAACGCGCTGTTCCCCAGAACAAGCGCGTAAAAACTAAGCCAACTCTTCAAAATGAATCTTTGCGACATACTTTGAACCGATGGAAGATATCCAATATCTGTGTTCACCATTGAGGTTTTAATCAATATTTTGCCTCATATACCGACATCAGATTCCATCTTTTCTGGTCAGGAACAGCATTTTCCTTCAAATATGGTCAAATTTAGTCCAGCTTATAGTACACGACTATGACTCAATTTTTTGTTATCTCTATGCATATCTCGCGTTACTAGGCTGATTTCGAATTTGGAGCTTCTTGTTCCAAATTATAACATTTTTCTCCAAAGTTTGCTGCAGGAAACCTTTTTCATACCAGACACAAAACTTGCCAATGAAACAAATCTTCGATCAATGTTCGAATATACCTCAAAAATTCACGGTGGGGATATCATCAATCTCGATGGAATCTCCAACACAAATGACATTATAGAATCAAGTTCCAACATCTTCCATAATCTGTTCTGTTAGAGACTCTATATTCGAAATAATTGACAACCTAACTGTTTCCTTTCACGTTGAATTTCCCATAGAACTGTAATGGTGGAAAAAACTAAAACTCACTCTACCATAACTAATAACGTTTATGATTCTCCCGAGGTTTAATTACCTGAAAACGTTACTATTTAACGAAAAAATCGAATGAATAGTGTGACAAATGCTATGATATATAGGAAGAAGCTCTGCTCATTTTCCAGCTTAATCTCTCACAATAATCCGTTAAATGACAGGTGCAAGCTCGGAATACAAAAACATGTATCTAATTTATGACTTTAATGCTTGGTCACATTCTGCTGTTATTACAAGTCACGGATGTGACGTGATGACTTCTAATTTTGAGCAGTAAAAAGTGGAATTATCAGACAACATCCTCAGTTTCCTGTTACGAGGAGTGTAAGATAGACTGAGGTTTAGTTTTTCTATAGAAAGTACATTTTTTCTTTAGCATTTTAATTGAGGGGGGGCGGGGGAATTATTCTTTGTCTACAATGTGAATCATAATGCTATAAACGTGGGCTGAATCATAGACAACACGCGTCTCACGAATAAGGATCCCGGTAAGGATACTAATTAGCCCTTTTATAAGCAAACTTTCATTCAAGCCACGTATAAAAAAAAAGAAATTGTGTTGTGTTTTTATAAAGAACATGGGTGACTCATATGAATTTCACACATTCTGTGAATTGCTCGATGGAATCCGGTTGAATAAACAATTGTATGTTTGGGTAAAATTCTGACAATTAAAATTCCTCCGTCGAAACTATGATCACATCGAGACATAAGATAAAAGATAATTGTTTTTGCATTCTCGAAATTCCAGATTGTTGAGCAGAGTATCTCATCTTGAAACATCAAACCTCTTTCTACCATTTGTATGAAAAGGTCACAGATTTTTAAATAAGGGCATTATTATTGAAGACAAACAAAATTAAGGTTTACAAAACTCATCGTGATATCAGCGAATAATATTCATTTTATTTTAGTATAATTCGTGTATCTGTGCTCCAAACAAAAATTTTCAATATAAACTCAGATAATCTCAGAATATTCGTATTTAAACCGTCTACTTCGAAAACTTATTTCTGAAGACAGCGGTTACATCAGGATATTTTTCATTCTTGCAATACACAGATTAGTAAATACAATTCGAATTTGAAAAATCCAGTTCTCTATGTAACTTTCGTGTGAATATGTGCGATATTGGCGTCTGAATTTAAGATTGCAGCGCCACGGTGGCCAGTTTTAGAACCTTACATACAGACATAGATTTTGTTTTGTTAGTCGATTTTGTACTGTTTGTTAGTGTTTGGTTTGATAATTTTTGATTTCACGATTTATTCAAAGACTGTTTAGACTTTTATAGTTGACGAGAGTATTACTGGAAGTACATATTCCATTCTTATAAAGTAGGTATGTATCAGCCTTCAATCTAATTGAGTGTAGCAACTCTAAAATTACGGGGATATCTCCAAGGTTAGACAGTATTTTAATATTATTTATTTTCAGATCCAAAATGGCAAGATTGACTTTGGAGGATTTCTTAGGCTGTCTTGAAAGTTGAAAAACAGATAGTATTGTAAAACATACTTTTTGGAATAATAGACAAATACTCATAACTTCACTATTTTTACGGGGAAGGACTAAATACTCAATATATTGTGAATAAAATGAATACATTCACATGAAACTAATGCTACTTGTACAGTAAGCCTTATTCATTATGGATTGACAATTAAATTTTTCAACACTCATATGATTGGTCTTGAAAAAGTTGTAATAAATAAGCCTTGTACAACTTTGCTTTCATCGGCAGATGCACTTTGAGCGAAGAGTATTCATCACCAGATATTTCCTTGTTGAGACTCTTTTTTTTTTCAATAGTCACTTCTATCACTAGAACATTTACGTTGTTCCTTAATGATAAGCTAAACAGGCAGATTTCTGAAAGGCATAGCATTCCTCTTTAAGTAAATTTCTCTGCTTGGATTATGGGCCTGGAAAAAAATTGTCTTCATGAATGTGATCTAATATTTCATGAGCAATTCGTGCTTACCTCTATAAAAATGATCATCATCGGTAAAATGCAGGTAACAGATTCTCATAAATCTTGTTTGTTGGTTTTTATCGATTCTTCAACACTTTCAGGCCCGACTTGTTAAAGGAAGTTTCTTTCACCCTAACTCCAAATTTTTTACCGGGATGTAGAAATCTATGGGAAGGGCCACTTGAGTTTGCTTTTCCTCGGTAGAAGCACTTGTAGAATCACACAAACGCCAAGAAAAATGCATAAAATTTCTCATTTTTTCGACGTTCCTTTTAACTTGTCAATGATAATGTCTCTACCTCGGGTTACTCGGATAGCCACCAGAGGGAGTAGCTCTTATCTTCATTGGCCAATTGAAAGTAAATTAATTCTCACTAAAATACCATACAACCATCGAATATATTTATTCTTCATTCTCGCGAAATAAATGTAGTATTGACTAGGTTGGTTTCAGGGTTCCACTGATGTAGAATCCTATGTCAACTTCAATTCTGGTTATTCAAATTTGAAATTTCAGTTCATTTTCTCAATCTCTCAGGAATGATTGATTGTACCAGATCGAAGCTTCGTAATCAGTTGAAAAATACTGACTTGTCTGTGTCTGTGTGCAGACTTTCTTGGGGATCGTATTTTTGAGAATGTGAAAAAAAAATAAAAACTTTCCCGATTAATTTTGCGCGAATATTCTGGGGAACAGCATGCTATCGTTTTGTTCAAATGTCTGTAATTCTCGAATTTTTTTCCCAAAAATGGTCCCAAACGACTGGGTCTGATTCACTGATGACGAATCCAGTGTCAAAATCGATTTTGTCCGCCCATTCGTCCGGTCGAACGGAGCAAGCTAGCGACTTGAAACTTTCAGGATAGATCGCGCATAAGACTCCCGCAGCTAGGTTCGTTAATGGGCCAAACATTTCGGAGTTGTATCCATTTGAAATTTTCGGGTTATTTCCCTGATATTTCAGAAACTACTGTAGCGCTTGAATTGGAACTTTGCAGTTAGTTGAAGCATAACGACGCGCAATTTTTTGCGATATATTGGGCAGCTCGTACTGCCAGTAAAATGAAAAAAAATCTAAAGGAATTTTTTCCGAAAACCATTCACCATATTTCAAAAAATTCTGCTCTGACCTTGAGCTTCATATTTCCCATTTGTGTACTAAATTTCATTTCGATACGATTATAATTTTTGGAGATATTGGAAAAAAAATGTAAAATTTCGTGGACGTCCCTCGATATCGTTGTATTTTCAGAAATAGCTCAAAAACCTAGGAAATCTTCAAATTCGTTGCCAAAGCGGTCATCCCCTTTGAACATTCGCAGAAAATCTGCTGACTTCACGTCAATGCTTCTCTAGGTTTTTTCGAATAATTTTTTCCTCGCAAACCATCTAGCAGATTTCCATGAAATTTGGCACAAATCTTGACAGCAATATTTAAAAACGCTGCAAAATTTACACAAAGGTTTATTATTTTCCCAGCTCAATGTGCAAATTCTTCAACGATATTCATCACACTTTTATCGTCGCGAATACTTCAAGTGAGGAGTTTGTCAGTGGAATAAAACAATTTTTAAGATTATCCGCCAATATCGGCTAGTAAATATTATAGCGGGATTCAAAGTTTTTCTGAAGAAAATTCTGAAATGCGAGCAGCCGTATCAAGACTCTTGCATTTCGGAATTTTCATTTCAGAAAACTGTCAATTCCTACCTGGTTGGAAAAGTTTTGCAGAATTTGATCATAGAACTGAAACAGGTGGATCATGGACTCCTACCCTTAGTATTAAATTCTCGACAATTGATGAGTTTTCCGGTTTGTTATTGATTTTTTTGCATATATCCTCCAATTTGTGTTATCATAAACATGCTCATTATCTATTATATTCACACTTATCTCAAACTCTCAGTACGAAAAATATTGGATTTCTATTGAAACCAATAACGGATATTCACATAATTGTACTATACGCAAACCAAAATTAATGAAAACCTCCGATCAACCGAATTTTTTGGAAATCTTCATTTATTAAATTACGCTACTTAACTCGCATTCTGCATGTAGAAGTGTTATTCAGTTATACAAGAGTATTTATCGAGATTTCAATGTTTCAAATGAGTTTTTTCATAGAATTGGTTCTTTGTTCTGGAAAACCAATGATTTATGAATAAAATATAAGTTTCATTTATGATATAAATGAACTTCATAAAGAAATTTAACCTTGAATCCCGTAATCCGCAGGGTGATTTCTAAATTTCTTTAAATAATAATTTTAACCGATTTTTAGTGGTTATGTTTCAGATATTGGGAGAGAAAACACAAAATCATTCAATTTGAACTATATACGATTACGAAATTGTCAAGAATATCGATGGGGCGTTTACACATTGTGTTTATAAAATGAAATACAAGATCCGTTACAAATTTCTCGATATGTGTTGAAAACTTGGTAATCAATATTTTTCATCTACTTTTAGATATATGAATCTGGATGAAAAGTTAACCGATTATTCCAATGAAATCCAATCTTGGAAACGAGTGCGATGATTCATCTTCGGGATTATCGAAAATTTGCAGCGTTTTTCTTTATGACTCAGGGTCCCCTGCTCGGCAATCATCCGGATGAACATTTTCAGGTTGAGTTATGCAACAGTAATAAAGCGTTCAGAGTTTCGTGAAAATTCGGTGGAAATTCGAGAAATAATTTTTTTCCGTCCAACCCCTAATTTCAAGCCCTTAGGGTACACCGATACTGCTTAAATGCTTGGAGGATCAATCCCGAGCGACACACGATTTATCTAAAGTTTACGATTTTCGGTTCAGTACTTTCAGAGAAAAACCTCGGACGGCGAACGGACGGATTTTTATTAGTTCATTCAAATCTACATACTTCAAAATGCAAACTGTGAAAAATTCAGGAGGGTAGTTTTTTTTTGGTCGATCGCTGAGACTTATTATTTAATTTTATCAAATAATAAACCCAAATTGTCAATCCAATTCTAGCATATTCATTTAAGGAAATATTGGGAAACAAAAGGTAAAATTTAGCTCTGTCTAAAGGCAAAATCCTTCGACTTCACGTAACTGCTTTTCCAGAATTTTTTTGCATAACCCAGGTTGTTGAGCAGAGCATCTGCTCTTGAAACATCAATCCTCCATGGAACACTGACGCCTATGGCGGCATTATGTCGCTGGTGCGTTCGTGAAATTCATAATAACTCACCACAATTCCGGTCTTGGTCCAATGAACAATCCAAGCTGGTACCGACGCTAACAACTTAATTTAAAACCTGAGATCTTCCACTTCTTCCCTCGGGTATCTTCACCTCTATCGCAGGCTGTTTCGCTCGTTTCGAAATACTGAAAGTCGTGGTTTAACGACCAGGCACGATTCTTAATGGTAACGGTACGATTCAGAATAGTTTGATTGCTCTATTCTTCTATCGATTGAAGAAGCAAACGAACTCTTTAAAATAAACGGTGACTTCTTTAGCGGTATAGAACTTTAAGTTGGCAACACTGTTTTTACTGGTGGCTATTTTGTCAGCTGTCAAGCGATTTGTGTCTAGTTTGGTATGACATTTCAACATGTCTGACGCCTGAACAAGGCTTCCAAATTGTGCAAATTTATTTTGAAAATAATGGTTCTGTTCGAAATACGTATCGCTCTCTACGTCCATTTTGCGGTCAACATAATCGTCCATCAGAGCAACTTATTCGACTAACTATGGACCGTTTTCGCACCACGTTTACTCTAACTGATAATACGCATCCACAGAGACGTCGTACAGTGAGAACAAAAGAAGCCATTGCTGCTGTAGAGCGTAGCATAGAGGAATACCTAAATCCGTCTATAGGGCAATGATAACGGACTATAGAGCCATGGTTATTGACTTTGTCGTTCCTCAATTGAAAAACAATGATGTGCAGGAGGTGTGGTTTCGGAAAGACGGCGCAACATGTCACACAGCTCGTGTAACAATTGATTTACTGAAAGAAACGTTTGATAACCGCATAATTTCACGTTCCGAGCCCGTGAATTGGCCTCCAAGATCGTGCCATTTAACGTCACTAGACTATTGTTCTGTGGGGATTTGTGAAGTCGCTAGTCTACGCCGATAAGCCCAAAACTATCGACCACTTAGAGGACAACATTCGCCGCGTTATTGCCGATATACGCCCACAAATTTTGGAAAGAGTGATTGAAAATTGGAGTCCGAGCCAGCCAGTAATAACATTTAAATTATATGCCGAAAGATTATATTTTGAATAAAGTCATTTTAGAATTCATCCTTGTTTTATTTCATTTCAAAGTTTTATACCTCTGAAAAAACACTCTTTAGATAGAATTGATTTAAGATAAAATAACGAAAAGTCACACTGAAAATTATTAAATGAGAAGTTCAAAGACGAACAGGAAAATGACATGATCATCACGAAATTTTGTACAAAATTGTCGATCGGTCTTTAAAAACATGACATCGAGTTTTGCATTTTCGAAATTCCAGATTGCTGAGCAGAGTATCTCATCTTGAAACATCAACCATCAGTTTACCATTTGTAAGAAAAGATCCGAGATTTCAAAATAAGTTAGAAGAGTATTTATTATTGAAGACAAACAAAATAAGGTTAACAAAACCGAGGTCTCAGCAAGATATTAGCAAATAACATTTATTTCATTCTTGTATAATTCGTATCTGTGCTCCAAACATACATTTTTATTGTAAACTCAGTGTGAAAATGTCAGAATATTCTAATTTGAACAGAATATTTCGAATATTGATGCCTTGAAGACAGCGATCACATCGGGATATTTTTCATCCTTGCAATAATCAGGTTATTCAACAGAACATCGGATTTGAAATATCACTTCTCTATATAACCTTCGTGTGAAAATCAAAATGATATTGAAAGTAATTTAATTTTCCACTGAATCACCATACCACAGAAGATATTGTGTTTACGGTCAACCTAACGGCCGCTTCTGAACACAGTATTTCGTGGCTCGGAATGTTTCAACAGTGGAGTCAAAAATCAACCAAAACGCGACCCTACAATATTTCACATCATCGAAATGGATATCGTTTGACATTCGAACTGAATCTCATATTCAACATATGAAATATTATTTATTTAACCAATCTTTCCTGCAAAGAACCTTGATCCCTATGGAATCTGAGGTTCCACTGAAAAGATCATTATCTCCATTTAAATTTCTACAACTTTATAAAATATTGACGCTCACATAAAATTTACTGCGCAGCCAGATTGAATCAGAAAGGCTAGCCATATTTCTTTCTTTGCCGAAGATGTACTGCAAGATATTTTCGTACACAAAAATTCCAATTTCTTGAAGTCGGCTCCATGTGTGGCATGACATTAAAAACTTAAAGCCTGTTGGTAGCGCCTGTCGGATGATTTCAAACGTCCACTTAAATTTACGGCAATTGTTTTGGCTCGGAATCAGAAAATAGAAGATCGTCCTATTTAATGTCACTCGCTCTTCTGAGCACAGACACGTTAATAGGTTGTCCTTAATAAATTGTATAAGGGGATCTATATTTGAAAGTTGAGATGGCCAATATAGCAAAAGGGCAGTGAATCTCAGTGACCACCAGTATCGGCGATAGTGAGGCTAACTTACTTAAGAAATGATAACTCCTGTAATAAAACACAGAGTATACATCATTTTGCTGTTTTTTTCTGGGTTTCACTCCCAATATCTGAAACAGAAATATTGAAAACGAAATAAAAATCGATTTTAATGGAAAACACCTTTGCGGATTGCAGGATTAATCAATTTTGCACGAGGGTTTATTATTTGCTCAGTTAAATAACCCAATACCATTGATATCTCAAATAAAACTTATACAGGGTGATTCCGGAGGAGACCGTCAGATTTTCGGATAAGTTTACACTAGTCAAGACAGTCTCGGAACACTGTTTGGTTTATGGTTGGGGCTCTCTGTTGAGAATATACAGGGTGATTTGTCCGATTCGACCGATTTTAATTTTATTGATAACTTTGGTATGGCTTATTCGACTTCAATGAAATTTTCAGCGTAGTACAATAGTGTTGAACACATTCACTGATTTCAAATTTTTTTCCAAAATAAGCGGTTGTTATGGTGATAAATCCAGATTAATTGTGTAGGTTGAAAAAACACCCTGTACATAGCGTTTCCTAAACTACGCTATCTGTTTACGATTGTACTATAATATGTCATTATTTGAGAGTTTATAATTCTTTTGGCACACTTCTTGTTTTCCGAGAAAAATTTTTCAAAAAATGATAATGTCGAAATTTCGCTCCAATCGATTCTACTTTTATTGATAACTTGAGAGACTTTTGCGATTATTGAATGTACTCATTCAGGTTGTTCTACACTGCAAATTTCATCAAAATTGAATGAGCCATACCAAAGTTATCAATAAAAGTAGAATCGATTGGAGCGAAACTTCGACATTGTCTTTTTTTGATGGAATTTTCTCAAAAAACTAGAAGTGTGCCAAAAAAATTGGAAACTCTCAAATAATGACTTATTATAGTAGAATCGTAAACAGATAGCGTAGTTCAGAAAACGCTATGTACAGGGAGTTTTTTCAACCTGCACAATTGATCTGGATTTATCACAATAACAACCGCTTATTTTGAAGAAAAAATTGAAATCGATGAATGTGTTCAACACTATTGTACTACGCTGAGAATTTCATTGAAATCGAATAAGCCATACCAAAGTTAACAATAAAAGTAAAATAGGTCGAATCGGACAAATCACTCTGTAGGTATATTCTCAATAGAGACCCCCAACCATAAACCAAACATTGTTTCGAGACTGTCTTGACTAGTGTGAACTTATCCTAAAATCTGACGGTCTCCTCCGGAATCACCCTGTATAATATTCATATCACATTGGTTCTACACCCCAAAATTTGCAGCGTTTTTCCTTATAACTCAAGGATCACTGGTCGGAATTTATCTGGCTGAAAATTTTCATGTTGAGTTATTCAACAGTAATCAACGTTGAGAGTTTCGTGAAAATTCGATGGTAAGTTTTCAAGAAATAATTTTTTTCCTCCAAACCAAAATTGATGACAACCTCCGATCAACCGAACTTTTTAGAAATCTTCATTATTTTAAATTACTCTACTTAATTTGCATTCTGCATGTAAAAGTTTTATTCAGTTATACAGGAGTATTTTTTGAGATTTCAATGTTTCAAATGAATTTTTTCATGGAATTGGTCTTTGTGTTGTGAAAAACCAATGATTTATGAATATAAAAAAATAATAAACAAAGGTCTGCTCCACTCGAATAGATTTAATTCCTCAAATGTTGCAATGCATTTCGGCAAGGTCACTTGCCATCATCAGGCATTCTAAAAACAAAGACGTCAAACAAATTAAAGGTTTAAAATCAAGATATAACCTACCAAAATATACATTAACGTCAACAACGATGATAAAATTGCAAAGTGCTTAATTTCATTTTAGTTCATTATATGCTGTTATTTTGTTTTCGAACTGTTAGTTTGTTTAGTGGTTTTGTAATTTTTATGAGTGACCACGTTTCACGGATTTTGGTTCAGTACTTTCAGAGAAACACCCCGGAAAACGGACGGCCGACGGACAGATTTTTTTATTAGTTCATTCAAATCAATACATACTTCAAAATATAAACTGTGAAATTTTCAGAGGGGGTAATTTTTTTTAGTCGATCACCAAGGGTTATTATTTGATTTTATTAAATTATAAACCAAAATGGAATGATTGAAATAGTCTCCAATGTTCCTAAAACTAGAGATCCGATCGAATTAAAATCTAGTACTCGGTTGAAAAATGTCGGATTGATAATCCATGAGGAATTTCGCTAGGATTATATAATTAGAATACTGGAAAATGAGGACAATGAAGCTGCGTTTTGCGGGGATATTATCTGGGTTGGTGACCGCTCTGGTTACAAAATTCAACAAGGGCCCTATAAAAGCTTCAGAGTCGACCTCAGAGTGGTCTTGAATCTTTTTTAGTAGGAAGAAGTTTACTTCTTCCTCTGAGGTTTTCATAATACTTCATATTAATTATATTTGGAGAAACAATTCCATTGTTTTCCGTAAAGGTTACGCTCAATTGTAAACAAACCGATGATTAAAGAAAAGACTTTGAGTGTTTCGAGTCAAAATATCATTCAACGTGCTTCATTGCTAAAGTTTCATGTTACACGTAACATGTAATAAAACAGAATTATAGTAATGGCATTCTGAGCTCTGCAAAAGCACGAGAAGTTCACGGTCGAAATTAAATTTAATGTATGATAAACATTAAACAAACAGTTATTTGTCTCATTATGTGGACATAAATGAGCCGAGACATTTGATGGTGACACGGCTTGGCAAATCTTGTACTCATTATTGAGAACATACATCGGGAATTCTCGCAAACACAATATAACCAAATGTGTATAATTTCTTAATTCCAGACTCGATTCGGATATACCTTTATATGTTTGAAAAAACGTCTACGTTTTTTTTGAGCAGCCCGTCGATTTAATTCCTCCAAGAGTTGAAAACAAGGGTACTGCTTCTAAAGCCGGGTCCAGATGAGTGTGATCCGAACAGCGAACACAAATTTGATAAACGAATCGGCGAATAGTGTGGACGGCGTTCGAGCTCAGCCTCGAATTATACTTTCAAATGCGTCGTTCGAGTTGAAAACCGAGTCCCGACGGAGCAGAAAGAGCGCTGCCTCGACCCATAAAGCCTGGCCCAGGTGAGTGTAATCCGAACAGCGAATGCAATAAAATTTGAAAAACGATTCGGCGAATAGTGTGGACGGCGTTCCAGCTCAGCCTCGAATAATACATTCAAATGCATCGTTCTAGTTGAAAACCGAGTCCTGACGGAGCAGAAAGAGCGGTGCCTCGAACCATAAAACTCTCTGTGATTTATTGCATTCGCTGTTCGCATCACACTCATCTCTTTAATGGGGGTTTTTCCTGAATTTGGGTTATTACTGCAAATGCAAATTTGAACATAATTATTATGTGTTTGATTCATCATTTTCCCAAATTACCTTCAGAAAGTATTCAAAATCAGATTTCAAAACTGGGGTTTGGGATTTGCCAGGCATGCACAAAGTGACAACGGTGTTTAGTAGAATAGCTTTTTCTGCTATAGAATAATGAAATATTTATTCCTATTCTGTGGTGCACACGTGTTCTTTGTCAATATATCCAAACAATTTCCGTTTGCGATTCATCAGTAATATGACAGTATGACAGTCTGTGCTCTTCTTTTTCTATTCCTTGGTCGTTGTCTTCTACTCTAACCAGATCGAAGTATAGCTATCTCTGCTTTCCTAAGCAAAGTAACACATTTGACGTCCTTTTCTTTCCGAGAAAGCTGAATTCGACGTTGCCATATCGTGCACTCAAGACAAATCCCTTTAAATTCAAATCTCCATTTTTATTCTTCAGTTTTAGGTGATCAAACTATTTTTTTAAAAATATAATATTGAAATTATATGTTTGAAATGTGATCTTCTAAAGGTTTTTCATGAAAATTACTGCATTTTCGTTTAAAGGAAAAACCCCCATTCTACTACGAAAATTATTTTTAATTCCTAATCAATATTTACAAATTCCGTCAAAGGTCCCATTTCGGATGAATCAGTCCATTTGTAACTTCCGGAAGGTCCTTTCTAGAGTATAATAGGTTGAATCCATTTTCACATCACACTTTATTTTGATTGCCTCCTCAAATATATCTTGACATTCTTGGAAGATGAGATCGTAGTCGGCTAGAGAAGGAATGTTTTTAAAATATGATTTATGAAGAATAATAAAATTCATCAGTGACTAACACTAATTATCGAATTTTTCTCGTATGTTAAGGAATCTATTGCTATCATTTCACTGAAATATCTCTTGTTTTCGAATTTTTTCACAGATAGCTATTTATGTTATCAGTTACGAAATGCCCAATTTTGTGTAACGCGTGAGATTTTCGCGGAACTCACTGCTTTCGTTCCGCAAAAGCTCACAAGTTACATAAATCCGAATTTCTCAAAGCCGTGTCCAGATGAGTGTAATCCGAACAGCGAATGCAATAAAATTTGATAAACGACTCGGCGAATAGTGTGGACGGCACTCGAACTCAGTCTCGAATACATACGAATGCATCGTTCGAGTCGAAAACCGAGTCCTGACGGAGCAGAAAGAGCGCTGCCTCGAACCATTGTTACTATGAGGTTCACTCCACAGAGTATTCTGAATAAAAGCTTAGTTTTCATTATTTTTGTTTACCTCTGTTTATTACAAAAAACGGAGCAATAGGAAAACAAAATTCCTAAAATCGGTTGAAGGGTACAAGAGAAAATGAACTACAAACTTCATTGAGAGATTTGCCCGTGTGTATATAAATAGTTCCTGATGGGGGTTTTTCCTTTAAACGAAAATGCAGTAATTTCAATGGAAAACCTTGAGAACATCACATTTCAAACATATAATTTCAATATTATATTTTTAAAAGAATGTTTGATCACCTTAAACTGAAAAATAAAAATGGGGATTGGCATTTAAAGGGATTTGTCCTGAGTGCACGATATGACCACGTCGAATTCAGCTTTCTCGGAAAGAAAAGGACGTCAACTGTGTTACTTTGCTTAGGAAAATTGAGATAGCTATACTTCGATCTGGTTAGAGTAGAAGACAACGACCAAGGAATAGAAAAAGAAGAGCACAGACTGTCATACTGTCATATTACTGACAACTCGCAAACTGAAAAAGTTTGGTTGTATTGACAAAAAACACGTGTGTACCACAGAATAGGAATAAATATTTCATTATTCTATAGCAGAAAGAGCTATTCTACTAAACAGTGTTGTCACTTCGTGCATGCCTGGCAAATCCCAAACCCCACTTTTGAAATCTGATTTTGAATACTTTCTGAAGGTAATTTGGGAAAATGATGAATCAAACCCATGATAATTATGTTCAAATTTGCATTTGCAGTAATAACCCAAATTCAGGAAAAACCCCATTGTTGTTGCTGGCGATGCAATCAGCGGAACAACATTGGAAATATGGAATACTAATGCAAGAATTTGTATCAGATTTGTTTGATGCTTCATACAGAACTCAAACGCGTTCTCGTGAAACGTGGACGTCAATATTTGTTGTAATATATTCTGGCTCTTGAAACTGCTCTGAAGTGGATATTGAAGTTGATGCAACAAAGAGCGCTAATGATACTCAATATATCAACAGGATGAATTCTGCCTCAACATATGTAAGAGATCATTAACACGAGCCGTTGCATAACAACATCATTAAGATTTTGTTTGAACATGCTGATGAATGTGGTCATAATGGAAAGAGAATAATAATTATCTTCAGACGAAGTTACTCATCCCAAAACGAATTCAGTGTCTGTCAGAAAATGACAATTTTATTTGATTGATTTTTTATTGGACGAAAAATAGTTTAATGCAAAAAAGGAAGAATTCCTTGTAGATAATATTTCCAATATTCTCCTATTCCATACCTTCACCTAGCTTGTACATTTCATCTAATGTTGAAAAATTTCAGAGAAGCAGTGAAGTGAAGTTACGGACTTTTCGAGCTTCAAATGAAATTCGTTGCCAAATCGGTCACCTATTCAGCTATTGACCATCCAAACGCAGCTTTGCTTCCATTGGAAAGATTTGGCGATCTTGTTTTCATATGGTCTTGCACCATCCAGATTAGTTTTTCAAATAGTAGATTTCAATTCGATCCAACCTGTATTTTCCGATGAATTGGGAAAATACAATTTCAATGGGTATATATCTACGAATTTTTGAACGGATTTTATCCATTTACGAATAAGGCCTTCGTAATCAAACCCGAAACCCTAAAAAATCTATCGGCCCAACTACCGATCGTTAATACAATTACTACCGGAAGAATTTACTCAGAGACTTGATAAATATAGAGCAGATTTGGAATTTAATTATAGAAAGGCTGAATTCACGAACTGAAAAAATCCAACCAATAATTTCGCAGATATATATCCACTGAAAATTTTATTTTCCAAAATTCCCAATATTTTCAAAAATACTGCAGATTGGGTCGAATTGAAATCCAGTACTCGACTGAAAAAGTACCAATTGAAGGTTCCATCTGATAAAATAATAATAATAATAAAGTTTATTCGGTAAATAAACAAATTCATCACAGAGGTATATAATAATATTATAATCTGTACGTGATATTCAAAACAATATATAATTCTAAAATATGCTCTGTAATGAAAAGAAAAACTTAACATATGGACAATCATAAATCCACAGAAATATTTGAAGAAAATAATGAATGAATCAAATCGGGCAAGTTTATGACACAATCGGGCTGTACAATGTCAAAAATCTAGTAAGTAGAACTCATAGGTACTTATTTATTTCCATTCCATGATAAATCTAGTGCAAAAATCCTGGTAATGGAAAGCTATATGAAATTACAAATTTTCTTTCCTTTTTTTTAAATTTATCAAGTAATTGATCGTTTCTCTTCTTTCATGATTTAACCAAGTCTTTATTCTCTTTTTGAACGTTTTTATATTTTATATTTTCCAGATGTCCGGGAATCAACTTAAAAAGTTTTGGTGCGAAATAAATATGACTTCTTCGCCCGATACTCTTGTGGCATCTTGGTGGTTGGTAGGTATTTTCTCCTCTGGTTGCATAATTATGTTGCAAAGTACTAACAGATATTTTACGTGAAGAGATATTTGAAAGAATTTTTGTGGCGTATATTTGTCTCACGTCCTGCACATTTGCCAACTCAAATAATTGTTGACTTGGAAAATTACGCTGTTCTGATGAATTATCTTCAACACCCATTTTTGTATAACCTCCAAAAGGTTTCACGTGAATTTGGTAAACACCACCCCATCCAACTATACCATAACTTATTTGCGACTCAACCAAGGCCTTGTAGAATATTGTCAAGTGTTTTGTAGTGTTCATATGATTTCGGACATATTTGAATTTGAAAAGCAAACCTCTTATCTTGTTCACAAGGTTTTTTATGTGTGCGTCCCATTTCAATCGCTGGTCAATGGTGATTTCCAAATATTTAATATTTTTGTTTCCGTTATTGATGTCTCATTATCAATTGAAAGATCTCCTATAAAGTTGGCAAATTGGAAGTGTACGAACTGAAGGTCATGTATTTCGTCTTATCAAGATTTAGGGCGAGTTTATTGTTTTGAACCATTTTTTTATTCCTGAAAAACTTCTTTCAGCTTTCTCTTTCAATTCTCCCCATGAATTTCCTTTATATTGAACAACCACGTCATCGGCAAAACAAATTGCGTTCTATAAAATATTTGAGAACCAACTTTTGAGATTGTTCAATGGAATGATGGTCTAGAAATGACGCGCAAGTTTGCGAATCAGCGTTTTACAAAACGTTACCTCGTTTTAGTAATATCGGATTAGTATTTTTTGAGATATTTCAGAAATAATAATGTTACCGAGAAATTTTTTTTTCCAATTTTTGGGACGATGAATATCCGCTCCAACTGATTCAAATCACTGTATTCAAATAGTCTTTCAAGGTATGCGCTAAATTGCATTGCAAGCGGATGAATAGTTTTTCGAGAAAACGATTTTCTCTCGGAAATCTTTAAAATTCTCAAGAAACTATTTTTTTCCAATTTTCTACATGTGCAATCATCACGAAATTCCCCACGATGTTATATATCTGTATTTTTCACCTAGAAATGAAGATTAATTTCGATAATGTCAGTTCCTCAAGTCCCCAGGCAATTTTGAATTATGTCGTGCATCAGTCTTCTACAAGTAGTTACGGAGTTTCAATTTGTTAGTTTCAGTTTTACCTATGAGTCATCGAGGAAATATATATAATATAACTCCAGATTACAACAAAATTAAGAATATATTTTTTTTTGATATATCCAAAATTGAATATTGTATCGAATTGGATTCTGAAACACTGCTGCTTAACAGTGTCTGTGCTTAATTTCATCGTAATGAAATCAATGGTTTCCGGAAAACCATTTTCTTCAACAAAAAGCAGGAAAAGTTCCGAATTCACGAGTTAATCCTCTTGAAATACTGCCCGAATTTGCATGCTGATATTCTCCAATTAACTTCGAAGTTTCAAAAGGACCACCGTAGTACCTCTCGAGATATTGAGTAACTGATTTCAAAATTTCAAATGAGCATAACTTGGAAATCATTTGTCTGATTTTGCCTCTTAACGAGTTCAATCTCCAAACCTAAGCTGGGAATTTCAAGTCGCTATATTCTTTCTTTCGGAAGTAAGAGCACATGCGGGCGGCTGAACAGAGTCCAAGACCATTTGCGACTCAAAATTAGAAAATAACAGACATCTGGGCAGAATACTAACACGTTGTTCCCTAGAACAAGCGTGTAAAAAGTGTCCTAAGCCTTTCGTTTGAAGAGAAATGATTGCTGAATAAATCCATTGATATGATGAGCATTTTTGGAAAAATGTTCGAAAATGTTTATGAGTTTTATTTCAGTCAGTCATGATTCCAAGAATCAAGAGAGTGGAAAAAGACTTTCTGCAATAATTCAGTTAATTTGTGTGGATGAACTGTGTAGGTGTTGTGACATCTTTTAGAATCATGAGTCAATGATAAAACTGCCAACAAGTTCATTATTTTTAGAAATAGAAAAATCATCGTTCAACGAGCTCGTTCTTGGAAACAAGCGCTTTATCATTTGGAACAATTTCCTGTTCATTCTAAGTTTCATTCTTGATATTACCTAAATAATCAGTATTTTATTCTGGAACATGCTGTATCTACACAGATCGCTGTAGGCCGGATTCGAGATAGACGTTCTACACCGGAAATTTCAACTTCAGGCCGTCCCTGCACAAGGCCTAATCATCCACCATCTTGCCTACCTGTCACCAATTATCTCTTGATGTAGATAGAGCCATCAACTTTTTTGTTCCTTCTCTCTCTTAGTTAATGTTCAATTATTTTTATCCCTCAGATGACGATGATAAAACATTTTCGGGCGTGTTTTGTTATCTTCTGCTGTAAAGCATGGGGCTGTAGGTTCCTGATTGAAAAGGACGTGACTGTAGGGTATTAGAGATAATGACGTAGCACTTTTTATGTAAGGATCAATTTCCGTGTCGCCTAGTTTAGTCTCCCAAAGTCTGGCCAAAGTGATAGTAATCTTGAGAAGAGAAAAGTGCTTTCATGTCTGCTAATTGTCCAAAATGAACTCTAGAATAACTTCCCTTTTTGTATGATCTATGGGGAACAGCGTGCTGTAGTTTTACCAAATGTTAAACAAAAAACCTAGAAAAGCACTGACGTGAAGGCAGCAGCTTTTGCGCGCATGTCCAATGAAGATGGCCACGTCAGCAACGAATTTTAAAATGCACGCAAAAGCTGCCGCCTTCACGGCAGCGCTTTAAATTTTTTTTTGGATAAATTACTGGATTTCAATTCGATCTAATCTGTATTTTTGGAAATATTGGAATGGATATATCTACGGAATCATTGGGCGGATTTTATCCATTCACGAATTCGACTTTCGTAATCAAGCCCCAAACCTACTCTACAAATATCGAGTTCCTAAGTCGTTTCTTCCGGAAGTTATTGTGTTTACGGTCGGACCAACGGCCGACTGTGTAAACATAATAACTTCCGGAAGAAACAACTTAGAATCTCGATATTTGTAGAGTAGGTTTGGACCTTAATTACTAAAGCCGAATTAGTGAATGGGTAAAATCCACCCAATGATTCCGCAGATATACCCATTAAAAATTTTGTTTTCCCAATATTTTCAAAAATACAGATCAGATCGAATTTAAATCGAATACTTCATCGAAAAATTGCAGTTCGAAGGTTCATACGGAATTCAATGAGGATGATATGATAAGAAAATCACAGAAATTTTTTTTTTCAAATTGTTCTAATGACACCATCATCACAAAATTTTGCGTAGAGTTGTCTTTCAGCATCTTCAAACTAGCTGCGAAGTTTTATCAGGATTGAGTCAGTATTTCTCGAGTTATACTGAAAAAAACAACGATACCGAGAAGAAAACCTCGAAATTTGACATATTTTTTCCCGATATCTCCAAAACTTATGACCGTATCGAACTGAAATTTGGTACACTGCTGTGAAATATAAAGCTCAAAGTGTGGATGGAATTTTTTTCTTGGTATGATGAATGATTTGCAGAAAAAAAAATTTTTTGGAAAAAAATTTTGAAAAAAATTTTTTTTTAAATTTACTGAGAATTTGATCCTGACAAAATTCTGCTCAAACTTGCGCGTTGTTATACTCCACCTAACTGCCAAGTTTGAATCCAATCGCTTGAGTAGTTTCTGAAATAAAGAATTAATAACTTCGAAATTTCACGTGCCTATAACTCCGAAACTATTCGACCGATTTGGCCCATTAATGAACTTGACCGCGGCATTCTGATGCGCAACCTACCCTCAAAGTTTCAAGTTGCTAGCTCGCTTCGTTCGACAGTTATCGACAGAATCGATTTTGACACCGGATTCGTCATCAGTGAGTCCAACCTAGTCGATTGAGGCCATTTTCGGCTCAATTATCCAAAATTACAGACATTTGGACATAACGATAGCTCGCTGTTCCCCTAGAACATGCGCGCAAAAATAAATTTCTAAGCTAAGGAATAATTGGCTAATTTAACCCATTTGAGCATTCGACCTAAGTCGATTCTTCCTAAAGTTAATGTGTTTACGGCCGGCCTAACCACTGACAAAAAACAAAATTACTTCTGGAAGAATTTACTCAGCAAATTGTAGAGCAAGATTGGAGTTCAATTATGAAGGAAGAAATGGCAAATTGGTAAAAATCATCCAATGATTCCACATACATAATTAATACCCTTTCAAAATTTTATTTTCCCGATATTTCTAAAGACATAGATCGAACCGATTCAAGATTCAGCCTTCAATGAAAAATGACAACTTGAAGTTGCATGCGGAATCTCGTGAGCAATTAGTAGATCGACAAATATCACAAATACAGTGCGCGTTAAAATTATGGAACAAATTCATTTTCTCAGAAGAAAAATATTTGGCAACAAAATCCTGAAACAGGTCAATTTTTGTTTCACTTTTATCAAATGTATATGCATTTTTGAAGGATTTTTGTTGCATCCTGTGTCATCCCCATCCACCCTCTAAATTTTTTGAATAAGCAAAGTAGGTCATGTGGTACTTTTTTGGCAAGGTTTATATCTTCTTTACAGGCAAGCAGAAATTTTCAAGAAAAAAAATTTTTCTTTGAAAAATTAGTTAGTTCAAAGAGATTTTTGGTATGTGCACTAAGTCATGGCTCATTTACTTTGAGACGATGGTACTTGATGAAATTTCTCACCGAATGAAAGTCGACTATTAAAGTTTTGTTCATGTACAATTTTCAACCTCTTTCAACCGCCTCCATGTTTTTTCTCCATTAAGGGGTTCGTAGGATGTGAAAGTTGTGCATGAACAAAACTGTAATGGTCGACTTACCTTCGGTGAAAAATTTCATCAGGTACCATCGTCTTAAAGTAAATGAGCCATGAAAAAGTGCACATACTGAAAACCTTTTTGTAAATTTTTTTCCTCAAAATTTCTGCATGCCTGTAAAGAAGATACAAAGACGTTGCCAAAAAAGTACCACAAGACCCACTTTCCCTATTCAAAAAATTGTATTTGAGGGTTGATGGGGATGGTACAGGGTGCAACAGAAATCCTTCAAAAATGCATAAAATTTGGTAAAAGTGAAACAAAAATTGACCTGTTTCAGGATTTTGTTGCCAAAGATTTTCTTCCGAGTAAATAAATTTTTTCCATAATTTGGACGCGCACTGTATATACGTGAAAACGAAATTTTGAATTTTTTTATTAATTATAATTAAATTCGAAAATTACAGACATTGTGATGAAACGATAACGCGCTGTGCCGTAGAAAAAGCGCATAAAAAAAATTGTTAAATGTTTTTTGAAAATTCGAATGGTTAAATTTGCTAAACCATCAGATAGGTTTTACCCTTTCACGAATTCGGCTTTCGTAAGATCTAAATATTCTGCAAATACCGAGTTCAATTTGTTTGTTGAAGTTGTTTCTTCCAAAGCTATTCAGTAAAGGATATTTCGACGCTGTTCAACATTTCAAAGATTTCCATGGTATGGAAATAACTTCTTTAATCAACAATATAATAACATTTTAAATTCTAAAAAATGATGAAGAACCTGTATCGTAAATTCTCAAGTAATAAAGACTCATTTTGGCATGAAATCTAAGATAACTTATGAAATACTGTACGCAGGTGTGGCATGTCCAGAATATCCAGTTGATTAGGTGTTGATTGTGGAGATTGTAAACAATAAAACTTTTATGGCTGGGTGATTGCGTTAGTCGTTAAAAGAGCATCAATTTAAATCAAGCTAATTGATCTCGTATATCTCACCGACTATTTGCATTCGAAGTAATCAGTAAAATAAAATGGAATATTTCTTAGTTCTCATGAAGATGGAAAACATCTACATGGTGTTTCAGGAAAACTGACCTCTTCTCTAGGGGTAGCTTGAAAACTGAAAAATAATTGTTCCCCAAAAAATCTTCGTAACGCCAACCGTTTTCAAGATACAGGACGTTGAAAAAAAAACTAGAAAAGCACTGACGTGACGTCAGGAGCTTTTACGCGCTTGTTCAAATTCTATTAGATAAACACGAAATTTTGCACTTAGTTGCGTGTTGGTAATCTCCATATGATTATGAAGTTTCAATCTGATTGCATTTGCACTTCTTGAGATATTGCGGAAAAAACGTTAAAATTTCAATCAACAACGAAATTTCGCACATTTTTTTTCCTCATATCTCCGAAAGTAAATATCGAATCGAATTGAAATTCAGAACATTGTTGTTAAATACTGATTCTAAGGTGAGTACCAAATTCCATTGAAATCTAATCAATATTTTCAGAGAAACAAAAATATTTCACCAAAAATTTCAAAAATCCTCTAATAAATTTTTATTCGAATTTTCTTACATCTGGATCCACATGAAATTTCGCTCTAAGTTGCGTGTTGTTATTTCGAAGCTGTCCACGAAATTTCAATTTGTTCGAGTTGATACTTCATGAGATATCGTGGAATAAACCTCTAAATTTCAAATGAGTCCAACTCCGAAACCATCCAACCCATTCCACCCATTAACGAACTCAACCGAGATATTTGGACTTCAAACTTAAACTGACAATTTCAAGTCACTAAGTCTTTTCCTTCGAAAGTTAGAGCACATACGGCCAGACGGACGGACAGATTTAAATTTGACCGGGGATTCTTCTTCGGGGAGTTCAACCTAATCGTTTAACACCAATTCCGGCTGAAAATTCAAAAATTACTGATTTCGTGACGAAATGATAACGCGGTGTTCCCTTGAACAAGCGTGTAAAAATAATACATATTTTTTACGATTCAGCCGAAACTGCTGGCCAGATTGTAATTGATTTTAACACGAATATGTTTTGGAAGCTGATACCTCCCATGAATTTGTTCTAATATCTGACTACCATAGAGGGCGCTATTTACACAGTTCGTACCAAGTAGTGATGAACAAAACGTCTTTAAGATTAGATTTATTAATCAAAATTTCAAGTAAAACATTCTATTTTACACCAAAAAAAGTCGTTTTCGGAATATTTCGATTTGAATTTTATGAAGCAATAACCGATGCTGGTATAAAGTGATAATGAATTATCATTTTCTATCCTAGAGATGGAGTCATCTATTTACGAAACACTGTATAAAGCACTGATGTTATGTCAGACACTAAATTCTTTGCCGACGTGGTCTGTTTTTCACGTAGTAACCGCGCCAAACGCTGCTTTAGGCCGGTATTATAAAACTTAACTGAAAGTTATCTTTAACTTTAACTGACAGTTAAACTTTTGCTCAAAAATGTCGGAATTATAAAAGTCTCATTTCTATCATAGACAAGAAATACTGTGATGATTTCTATGAAAAGGAGAAGGAAATAATTTAAGATTCTGTAATAAATCTAATCACCAATTTCTGGGTTGTAAAAGCTGGACTTTGGAAAAATACCCCCTTTCAAAATATGATAGGAATAAATACATCCTTTATTGACAAATATTCGCACTATGTATCAGGGAGCTTAATGGCTTGTGGTTTCCATAAAAATAGAATTACTGATTTGAGAGAGATTTGCAATGATCAATTTTTAATTCTTATACTTTTTGCAATATGCAAGGGATGTTTGGGTGTTTATTCGGTAACCTAACTAAAAAAACTACTTCCACCAATGAATATATTGGAAATGAAAGCTTAAAAGGAAAAACTTTGGCAATAATGAGATACATTCAATTCAGGAATTATTGAACAATTACAATAAAATTTGTCCAAATCCAATTAGGTACAGAATTTTTTTACAAATACTTCACTCTTCACCAACGGGCAAGTACTTTCAACTGACACTGGGAGTGGTAATAATCCCAACACTAAATTTGCAAAAATTGTCATTCAATTAAAAAATATGGTAATGTTTTGTGTGGCTCGAGCCCTTATATCTAGAATCTGTACACGGCTACCAGTTTGGCCATTATTATAAGAGAAGTATCCATTGCAATTGTGATGATTTCCTTTCATCTTAAATGTTAAATAATGTGTATAAATTATTATGCTTCATTACGCTTTTACAACTTTTATCTGTTATATTAGGCACTAAAAAGAATAAATGCCAATGATTTTTTTTTCATTTATATCTTATAATAGTTGAACAGAAAGAGTGACTGATATTTTTATTACAATAATATGCCATGATGAACTCTCGAGTGAGGTTCATAGCAGGCATTTTGATGTAAATAGATAATAAGTATGCAATTTTCCATGGGACATTTCTGATAATACAGTCAGTATAGTTGATTTGTGAAAACCCCTAAAATCTCCAGCAACTATCAAGAAAGAACAAGATGCATAAACTCTGCGTGCTTCACTATGAATATGTATTCCATTACATGCGTACAGTGTCCAGATAAGCGAAATCAGTTTTTGAATTCCGTTTCTTCCCATAAGTTCAAATGGTTCAGCCAATTTCTAAATATACTTTCTCAACAAGGATATTCAACAATTTTCATGGCATCATCGTTATAGTCACTTAAAAGTTCTTCAAAAAGGAAGTGAATATCTCTCAACGAGGATTATGAGATATTCATGTCATTTTCGTCATCGTGAATTAAAAGTCCTTCAAAAATGAAGTGAATATATCTTGCTAACATGTTTCCGAAAATATCATAACAACAAACAAATCGAGGTTATATTCCCCTTATGTCGGCCAAAAAGACAGAGAATCTGTGGAAAAAAACGATTTAACTTTAACTTTAACTATAATTGATACCCAAACCACCAGATAAAGATAACCCTGCAAATCTAACTTTAACTGGAAATTACTGCTTAATTTTCAGTTAAAGTTGAAGATAACTTTCAGTTAAGTTTTATAATACCGGCCCTTAGAGAGATTTAGTGATACTTTTTCCGTTAAGTCTCAAGTCCGCATGAAATTCCGCATGAACCTTCAAACTATCATTTTTCAATCAAGTACAAGATTCCACTCCGGTCCAATCTGAGTTTTTGAAGATATTGGGAAAATAAATCTGGTTATATCTACGGAATCATTGAGCGAATTATACCCATTCCAGAATTCGGCCTTCGTTATCAATCCCCCAACATAGCTGGCGCTTTGGAAGAAGCATTTGGTACAGTTCCCAGCGGTTTGCAGCTCCAAATTCAGAAGGGCCTAAAGTTTTTGATATTCAGTTATGATTTTGAGGTGATGTTCGAGTATTGAGTGTTACTTGTATTGATCATCGACGTAGAGCACGATTTCAATCCAAACGGCCCCAAAAATACTCGACGCGGCATCTCTTGACGACGCCATATCGATAAGATTAAAGAATATAATTATTGAATCTCACTTTTTGCGCGCATGTTCTAGGGGAACAGCGTGCTATCGTTTTGTCCAAATGTCTGTGATTTTGGATGATTGAGCCGAAAATGGTCTCAATCGACTAGGTTGGACTCACTGATGACGAATCCGGTGTCAAAATCGATTCTGTCCGGCCGTAGACACGCCAACTGTCGACAGAAGCGAGCTAGCAACTCGAAACCTTCAGGATAGGTTGCGCATCAGAATGCCGCGGTTAAGTTCGTTAATGGGCCAAATCGGTCGAATAGTTTCGGAGTTATAGGCAGTTGAAGTTTTGAAGTTATTTATTTTTTATTTCAGAAACTACCTGAGCGATTAGATTCAAACTCGGCAGTTAGGTGGAGTAAAACGACGCGCAGCTTTGAGCCAAATTTCGTCAGGCTCATATTGTTAGTAAATAAAAAAAAAATTTTTTTTCGAAATTTTTCCAAAAAAAACACACTTTGAGCTACATATTTCACAGCAGTGTTCCAAATTTCAGTTCGATACGATCATAAGTTTTGGAGATTACGGGAAAAAATATGTCAAATTTCGAGGTTTTCTTCTCGATATCGTTGATTTTTTCGGTATAACTCGAAATATACTTATTCAGTCTTGATAAAACTTCACAGCTAGTTTTGAGATGCTGAAAGACAACTTTACGCGAAATTTCGTGATAATCGTCATTAGAACAATTTGAAAAAAAATGTCTATGATTTTCTTATCATATCATCCTCAGTAAATTCTCTATGAAACTTCGAAATGTTATTTTTAGATGAAGTACTGGATTTCAATTCGATCTGATCTGTATTTTTGGAAATATTGCAAAAATAAAATTTTGATTTGGTATATCTACGGAATCATTGGGTGATTTTACCCATTCACGAATTCGGCCTTCGTAATTAAGGTCCAAACTTTCTCTACAAATATCTAAGTTGTTTCTTTCGGAAGTTATTGTGTTCACGCAGTGGGCCGTTAGGCTTCACGGCAGTGCTTTTTGAAATTTTTTTGTATATTTGAAACTCCCAACTGATAAAATGAAAAAAACGCCTTGTTTGGTAGAATATAAATACATCAGAACGATAAATGAATATATCGTCCACGAAATAAGCAACTCCTACAAAAATAAATACATCAGCAAACACACTTTTTTTTTCCCAAACGTTTGTCGATCTCTGATGTGCGGTTGATACGAATTGAAATTACATGTTTTGCATACAACAGGCAAAACAGTTTGAAAAATTAAGTTTCTCGTCAAAATCCTCAACTCAAAATTCAATAACCAAACCCTGTATGTTGTGAATCCAAACTTCAACATCCTAACAGGTGTTCCGATATTAGTTTAGGTTTTTTTAAGGAAAGCTCAAAAGAAAACACCAGAAATGTGATCTTATTTATGCCATGACACACACACAGAAACCTTTACACTCATTGTGCACCAACTTTATTACCTCCACTTCTTCGTCTCTCAAAAAGCTTGTACCATTGTGATTTCTGGAGCATGGGGGCAGATAATGAAATGAAATGTACCAAGATTGAATACCCTCATCCATCTCATGGGAAATGCTGCACCTGACCTGTTTCACGGATCACAAAGCTGTCACTGATCTGAAATCATTGTTCCTTGGTCCTTTGTCCTCAGCTTTAAGGTCTCACTTATTTGTTCCTTTTGTCCTTACAATATCTCATTTCATACGCTGCAACGCCATTTTCTGGAGAATAGTTTCTAATATTTTAGAGCGGCAGGTGTTGACTGACATCTGTGATGGATTTTAATTAGTTTCTTGGTTTCGAAATTAGGGAAGAAATTGGATTTCGTAGAATTGAAAAAGATTCAACCCAAAGTATCATTAGGCAATGCGATTTGGTTTGAGTCCGGTTGACGACTCAATTACTTTCACGTGAAAAAATCTCAAGGAAATTGGAATTGGCGATTATACAGGGTGAGTCTCTAAGTTGTACATTAGTTTTGACCTCTCATCAAATAAAACACTTTTTCATTTACCATTTTCCAGATTCGGCTCTGGTAAAAAGTTATAAGCATTTAAATATTTCTTAATGTGCTAATACACTCCTGCACTTTGTTTTCAAGTTCAACACAGATATCACTCACTGTAATTAGTATTGCAGAATAATCAATCCATTGCTTGAAATTCAAAGAAATAAGATTGGAAAAACTCATTTACTCACTTACTATTATTTTGATTTGGTATTTTTTGCGTTATTATTGTGGAAAAAACATTTTACTATACTTAACCATTGAAAGACTAGTCTTCCATTTGAAATTTATGCAATATCCAGTTGTTTCCATCATGTTATTCTACACAATTTACATCTTCCCCATTCTTTTATTGAAAATTCCATAAGTATTCTAATTTTCATCAAATTTATAAAAGAATTTTAAGAAATCACTCAACTAACCTAAAAACATCAATTGAACCCTAGAATTCTATGTAAAGTCTGGTCCATAGACATGGACCATGTCTATGATCTGGTCACTAAATAGCATAGACCTAATATTTGGTCTATGCGAATAGATCTGTGTATTCTATGTTCCAGGTAAACGTGAGCGCAGCTTAATTCACAGTCTTTACTAGCTCAGGAGCGGATCCACGAAAATAAGGGAATTTCTCGAATTTTATCAGATTTTATAACATTCAACGGTTCGTTTGAGGAGAAGTAATAAGGAATAATTAATTATTCCAAAATGATTGAGGATTCTTATAATGACTTAAGGTGAACTTTATCTGCATTATTCATGCTAAGTTCTTATAGTTTTATGAATCGGGTAGTCTAGAACCAGAAAACCGTTTGAGGTTGGATGACATACTGCAGAATTCGCTTTTTTCACTGAAGGTGGCGCTATTTGGAAATTACGACCAGTCGTCAAGGCAACTGACGGTCAGAAATTAATTGGACATCATCACAAGTTCTTTTCCATTTGAATTCATAAGATTTCCAATTAGAAAACAGATATTTCATTCAATGGTTGATTATATTTCATCGGATTTGAAAACTGAGGTTTTCTAGTACGTAGCACTTGATAGCATATATTAGTTAATTTCAATTTCGAGTAAATGGAAATTGTTAAACAATTCATGTATATTCAGTAAAGAACCAAGAAAAATTCAACACATTTTCAATAGTGAAAATAATATGCTCAATTGGGGGTTGATAACTCGATCCTCGATACCTCGATTATTGAAAATTATTGAAGGACAATTATGGAAAGAATGATATGCTGCTGAGTATCATGAAGTTTATACCTTCTATAGGGTTTTCCAATAAGAGGGGTTATTTTGAATAGCCCGCTATTTCGGTAGATGTCACTTTTGAAGCTGTCATTTTTTGACATTCGACAAATAGAAACTACGCCATTAATAAAAATGGAACGAAACACGCTTCAACAACGCATTGAAATTATTAAAATTCACTATAAAAATGGTGAAAATTTGGCAGAGTCCGTAAAACTCGAACATTTATGGGTCGTCGTGAAGCACCTTGTCGGACCGCAATGAAAAAAATTGGTGGAAAAATTCGAGCTGTTTGGACAAGTTAGTGATGTGAAGAATAAAACCCGTGCACGTCGCTCAAGAACAGCCGAGAATATTGCTGCTGTAGCCGAAAGTGTTGAAGAAAACCCAGGTTTGTCCATTCCTCGCCGTTCTTTGGAATTAGGCATTCCACAAACGTCATTACACCGTATTTTGCATGAAGATTTGAGTCTTAAGGCTTATGAAGTTCAGTTAATTCAGGAACTCAAGCCGGCCGATCATCAACAACGTCGTGTCTTTGCTGATTGGGTCGTTGAAATGCATGAAAATGATCCGGAATTCCATCGAAGAATCATCTGGAGTGATGAGGCCCATTTCCACCACGGTGGCTCCGTCAACAAGCAAAATTGTTGCATCTGGGGCTCGGAAAACCCGAGAGTTATTGTTGAAAAGCCTCTCTATCCTCAACGTGTAACTGTTTGGTGCGGTTTATGGTCCGGCGGAGTCATTGGACCTTACTTTTTCGAAAATGAGGCTGGAGCAACAGTAATGGTGAATGGATTGCGCTATCGAGAGATGATTAATGATTTTTTATGGCTGGAATTGGATGATATTGATCTGGACAACGTTTACTCTCAACAATACGGCGCTACGTGCCACACAAGCAACGAAACCATTGATCTTTTGCGTGAAAAGTTTCCGGACCGTGTTATCTCTCGAAGAGGTGATCACAATTGGCCACCGAGATCTTGTGTTTTAATACATTGCGACTTCTTCCTTTGGGGCCACGTGAAAGAGAAGGTCTACGCCAATAGCCCAGCGTCGATTCGAGACCACAAAGATGGAATTCGTGAGGCTATCGAGGACATAGGGTAGCCACTTTGCGATTTGGTTATGGAAAATTTCATTAAGAGGATAGGGTCCTCTAAGCGTGGTCGTGGTGGTCATTTGCCTGATGTTATTTTCCACTATTAACGGCATAGCTTCTTCTTTATAATGGGATAAACATCCGATCATTTATATTGAAAAATGGCATTTTTCTTTGAATATCCAAATAACACCTCTTATTGGAAAACCCTTTATAAATAGGATTCTCTCTTCATTTGAGCACCTATTCCCATTTACATCTGCACTGACCAAACAAAATACAATAGGGACCCAGTTAAAAGTATCTGAGGATCTACACAATTCTTCGGAGCTAACACAAAAAGGTTTCACGAACTTATCAATAACTAAATAATAATCTGAGAAAATATAAATAAATTCAGAATGACAATTTCCGAATTACCATTGATAGTGTCATGCGCTCTGATTGGTCGATTGGTGGCGTTGGTGTCGGTGGTGAGAGTATGAAATGAAATTAGTTCCCCCAGTTTGGTCTAATGATTTAGTAGGAAAACAAATGAAAATTAAACCACCATATTAATTGTTCTATGCACCTTAGTCAGGACATAGTGAGAAACATATTCTGAACCATTTATTCGAATTTCCAACAAAAAAAAACTATTTTCAATTCTTTTTTTATCGTCCGTATCTAACAAATTGACACGTTTCGAGATCTGCAACAAGCTGTTGACAGTTCCCGAGAAATCTGCCGGCGAGAAACCAACATGGGTTCCATGGCCAAATAAACCTGTCAATCCATAATGAATTACAAGGTATATTTCATACATCATTGTTCTTTTCTGCGTCGGATGCCTTTTACATTGTGTCAATATATCGTAGCGGCTTTGCCTTGGTTGAAAGTATGCGGTGTTTGAATCGGCACTTCTTCAGAATAAAGGCGGGGCAAGAACAATCCACGGAGAGAGCCTGGATGCTGTACATGGTTGCCATTGTCGATTTTTTCTCCCGAGCCGACCGAATCAGGTTATTGAAAGGAAAGCTGAGGTTAATCAGGCTCGAAATATTGTTTTTTTTTGGAAATGTATACGAAATCTGCTGCATTGAAAAACCTCTAATCCGTGGACTTTTTTGCGCGCATGTTCTGGGGGAACAGCGTGCTATCGTTTTGTCCAAATGCCTGTAATTTTCGAATTTTGAGCCGAAAATGGTCGCAAGTGACTAGTTTGGACCCACTGATGATGAATTTGGTGTCCAAATCGATCCGTCCGGACGGCTGTAGGCACGATTAGTGGCGTATGGAAAATCCAGGGTTGGTTGCATTTCGAAAGGAAAAGGTTAAGTTCGTTAATGGGTAAAATAGGTCAAATGGTTTCAGAGTGATAACTATTTGAAGTTTTGAGGTTATTTCCCTGATATTCTGAGGATTACTGAAGCGATTGAATTGAAACTTGGCAGTTAGTTGGACCATAAGGACTCGCATCTTTTCTAGAAATTTTGTTGAGATCGTGCTGTCAGTAAATTGAAAAAAAAAATTTCTTGATACTTTGAGCTTCATATGTAGCAGCAGTGTGCCAAATCTCGGTTTGATACGATAAAAATTTTTGGAGATATTGTGAAAAAATATGTCAAATTTCCTTTTTGCGCGCATGTTCTAGGGGAACAGCGTGCTATCGTTTTGTACAAATGTCTCTTATTTTGGATGATTGAGCCGAAATTGGTCTCAATCGACTAGGTTGGACTCACTGATGAAGAATCCGGTGTCAAAATCGATTCTGTCCGGCCGGCCGGCCTTCCGTCCGGCCGTGGACACGATAACTGTCGACAGAAGCAAGCTAGCAACTTGAAACTTTCAGGGTAGGTCGCGCATCAGAATGCCGCGGTTAAATTCGTTTTTGGGCCAAATCGGTCGAATAGTTTCGGAGTTATAGGCACTTGAAATTTTGAAGTTATTTATTTTTTATTTCAGAAACTACTTGAGCGATTGGATTCAAACTTGGCAGTGAGGTGGAGTATAACGACGCGCAACTTTGAGCCAAATTTCAAACCTGATAAAACTTCGCAGCTAGTTCGAAGATGATGAAAGACAACTTTATGCAAAATTTCGTGATAATCGTGTCATTAGAACAGTTTGAAAAAAAAATTTCTGTGATTTTCTTATCATATCATCCTCATTAGATTCTGTATGAACCTTCGAACTGTAATTTTTCGATGAAGTACTGGATTTCAATTCGATCTGATCTGTATTTTCGGAAATATTGTAAAAATAAAATTTTGAATGGGTATATGTGCGGAATCATTGGGTGGATTTTACCCATTCACGAATTCGGCCTTCGTAATTAAGGCCCAAACCTTCTCTACAAATATCGAGTTTCTAAGTTGTTTCTTTCGGAAGTTATTGTGTTAACGCAGTCGGCCGTTACGAAGGTCGAATTCGTGAATGGGTAAAATCCGCCCAATAATTCCGTAGATATACCCATTCAAAATTTTATTTTTCCAATATTTTCAAAAATACAGATTAGATCGAATTGGAATCCAGTAATTTATTGAAAAAAAAAATTCAAAAAGCACTGCTGTGAAGGCAGCAGCTTCTGCGTGCATGTTCAAATTCGTTGCTGAAGCGGTCATCGACATTGAACATGCGCGCAAAAGCTGCTGCCTTCACGGCAGTGCTTTTTGAAATTTTTTTTTTGCTGGATATCGTTGTTTTTTTCGGAATATCTCAAAAAATAGTGATTCAATCATGATGAAACTTGGCAGCTTACTTGAAAATGTTGATGGACAACTCTGTGCCAATTTTCGTGATGATCGTGTCATCAAAACAATTTGACAGAAAAAATTTCAAATTTTTCTTCTCAAGTATTCAACATTCTGTGATCTTCCGATCATATACCATCCTCATGAAATTCTGTATGAACCTTCAATATGTCATATTTCGATAAAGTTCCGGATTTCAATTCGATCTAATCTTTATTTTGGATTTTGGTTTGGGGCCTAATTACGAAGGTCGAATTCATGAATGGGTAAAATCCGCCCAATGATCCCATCTCAGGTTATTGTGTATTGGTTAGCAATTCGATTACGAGAGTAGAATTCTTCTTGAGCATGTGAAATCGCTCATGATTTTTTAAGTATAATGAATTTTTAGATTTAAAAGATGTATTTCCTAAAATATATCATCGGTGAGAATCTGGTACCATTCCCTTCACGTCAGTATTTTTCTTTGAATTATTTCCATAACGTTTATGTTGATTCATATATTGATATCAAAAGAAAAAGGATATTACAACATTTCTAAATCAATCAAATGGGTGTATGGAAAAATAATAAACATCAGCAAAGGATTTGGTGATTATTATACTAGCGAGAGTACATATTCTCAATTTTCATCGCAAAAGACCAGTTTTCTTCGATTCAATTACTTTCATCAAAGAAAGTCTGATTGTTAAGCTGTCTTAATTCGAAACGAAGTATCTCGGAATATGGCAACCTCGCGTCTTTTATACCGGGGCATTTTCAAAATGCAACCTCGTCTGATATATCTCAAAGTGCCATTTTGCGCACGTACTCGTGACCGTGTACTTGCTAACAACCCATGAATAACGTATAAAGATGCCACTAAATAAAGGCGATTTATAAGTGTCTCTCTGATTATGACATAGCTAACACCAGACCAACAGCTCACTTGTGCTATGCAGAGATGATGTGGAAGATATCTCCTTTTGCACTTGTTTATACGTTATTGTTAAATAAAAGAAGGAATCACTACAAAAATTACAACACAGAAAGATTCATATAACAAAGATCACAACAAAGCCTCACCCCACCTGAACCTGTTGTGATGTTTGTTTGAATTCTTGTGTATTGTAATTTTTACGCGCTTGTTCTGGGGAACAGCGCGTTATCATTTCGTCACGATATCTGTAATTTTCGAATTTTGAGCCGAAATTTGTCTCAAACGACTAGGCTGGACTCACTGATGAAGAATCCGCTGTCAAAATTGATTCTGTCCGTCCGGCCGTGTGCGCTGTAATCTTCGAAAGAAAGGACCAAGAGTCTTGAAATTTCCAGGTTAGGTTAAGATCCTGATTATCTCGGTTAAGTTCGTTAATGGGCCAAATCTGCCGAAGGGTTTTTGTGCTACAGCCATTTGAAATTTAGATTTTTCAATAACTCGAAAAATATTTATCTGATCGAAATGAAACTTGGTTGGAATATTAACAGTGCCAATAAAAAGAATTATCCTTGGAAAAATAAGAAAATAAAATTTTGTTTTGGAAAATTTTTATACTTCATTGAAATTTCACTGAAATTTCCAAGTCACCATTTCGCAATGTGAACAAGCGCGTAAAAGCTGCTGACTTCACGTCAGTGCTCTTCTAGATTTTTTTTGTAGTGCGACTGCTCTGACGTATAAGAGCAAAACAAGTCACCACAATAAAGGAACTAGGAGGAAACAAGCTTCTTTTATTTTATAAAACAACTTTCTACTTGTACAAATTTATTGTATGTTGTATGGAAATCATTGTGTATACGGTACACACATTATAATACGAAAGAAACAACTTAAAACACGGTATTATCATTGAATTGATCGAATTAAAAGTTAATATTATATATAAATTGGAAATATTGGAGAAATAAAAATTCGATTGGGTATATGTACGAATCATTCACTAATGTTATTAATATTCGCACCTGTTTTATAAATATGAAGTCTCTAAGTTGTTTCTTTCGAAACTTACTGTGTTATCGTCTGGCGTAACCGCCGATCTTACATTCAATAAGTACCGAAGGAATTTACTAGGAGACTGGATAATTGTAGAGCAAGTGTAGAGTTCAATTACGAAGGCCAAAATTGCGAATTAGTAAAACCCACCCAATGAATCTACTAAATTTTCTATTCAAATTTAATTTTCTCATTACTCCCGGAAATACAGATCGAATGGCATTAAAATTCAATACTCCATTGAAAAATAACTGCTTGAAGGTCCATGCAAAATAATCATTTGATTAGAAATCTCCAAATATCAAATATTTGAAATCGAAATTTGAATTTTTCTTTATGAAATGATCGTCTAGAAATTTTGCACAAGTTGAATTAGTTACCAAGTTTCATAATGATAGGATGAATATTTTCGGATATATTTCGGAAAATACAATGATACCGAGGAAATCAGTCCTCAAATTTCGACTTATTTTTTCCCAATATTTCCGAAGAAAAATATTCTATCAAAATGAAATTTGAAATACTGCTGTTGAATAGTGACGATAGTGAGGATGTGCCAAACTTCAATGCAAGCTGGTAAATTGTTTTAGAAAATACAATTGTTCGAACAAAATCTGAAAAATTCCCTAAAAAACTTCTCTTACAAACTTATTGACATTAAGATCCTCACGAAATTCTTCATTAAGATATGCTTCGGGTTTCTTGAGCCAACAACGACGTTCGATTCTGATAGCGTCGGTACTTTTCAAAATATCAATGAAACATTCCGAGAATTTCAAATATCTATACGATATTCGAAAATATGTTTTCCAATATCTATAAAAATGAATAGCGGATCAGACTAAAACTTAGAGCCATCTTGTTTAATTCAAAATTTAAGGCCTGTGTCTCATTACTCAGAAACCTGATGGCTAGTATTCCGAAAAAAAATATTTCTCGAAAAAAATTTGGAATATTTTCGAAAAAATGTTCTTTAAATTTCACATTTCTCATCCCCACGAAATTTTACACTAAGTTGTTCGTTGATCTCCTTCATCCACCAAAGAAGTTTTAATCTATATTTTTTGAAATATTGAGGAAATAATCTCAAATTTTCGAATGAACGAAATCCTAAATATTTTTTCCCAATATTTCCGAGAACAGTTATCGGAATGAAATTTGAAAAACTTTTGTCAAATATTGATTTCAACGTCTGCGCCAGAAACAGTTTTTTAAACAAAAATTGGGCTTATCGGCATAGACTGGCGACTTCACATATCCCCACAGAAAATAGTGTAGTGGCGTTAAATTGCATAATCTTGGAGGACAATTCACGGGTCCGGAGCGTGAAATTATGCGGTCATCAAACGTTTCTTTCAGTAAATCAACTGCAGCACGAGCTGTGTGACATGTTGCGTCGTCTTGCTGAAAATACAGCTGCTGCACATCACGCAACCATGATGTGCAGCAGCTGAGGAACGAAAAAGTCAGTAATGATGGTTCTATAGCGGTCACCATTGACTGTAACGTTCTGGCCAGCATCGTCTTTAAAAAAGTACGGACCAATGACAACAGCAAAGGCTTTTTCTGTTTTCACTGAACGACGTCTCTGTGGATGAGTATTATAAGTTTGAATGAACGTGGTACGAAAACGGTCAATAGTTAGTCGAATTAATTGCTCTGATGGACAATTATGTTGACCGTAAACTGGAAGTATAGTGCAATACGTATTTCGAACAGAACCATTATTCCCAAAATGAATTTGCACAATTTGGAAGCGTTTTTCAGACGTCAGTCTATTCATGTTGAAATGCCAGACCAAACTAAACACAAATCGCTTGACAGCTGACAAAATGACAGCCAGTTAAAACAGTGTTGCCAACTTCAAGTTCTATACCTCTAAAAAAACACCCTTTAAATAATGTAGAAAGTTAGTACCTTCTGAAATGGAAATGAAATCGAATAGTAAACAAAATCGCCTAAATAAAGATGTTCCAATCTGACGATGCACGGTCATCAAACTTGACTATACAAACTCGGTCACAAATGATCATCAGTAGAGAATCTACGTCCATAAAAATGTGTAATTTTCTGGCATCGTCTCTCATTGTACACTATGTAATTTTCTGGCAATAATTATGCAGCTAGTGCTCAGAGACTCGGCATTGGCAAAAGCGACGTAATTATACAGATAACTGGTCCAGAAATACCTTTCGTTTCACCGACCGATGGTTTACTTCCTAGAAAACAGGTTCAATTAGTCATTATTATGTTTTTCATCTATCTGTTCGTTGTTCCGATACAGCTAGGAAAGTCTGATGTTAACGACTTCATTAGGGTGAAATATAACCAATAGGATGGAGCCAACATGCTCTTGTTGAAAAAATAGGGGTTCCTTCTTGTCCTGTTAAATTTCTTTCTGTGATCATGTTAGGATTTTGATGACTTATTTCAATAGTTGTTGAATATTTGGTTTTTTTATTCATTCTTCATTAGTAATGTCCTGCACTGTATTCATACCGGGTTATTCACACGAATCAGGTTTACTCTCATAAAATACTTCAGTTTTCAAGATATCGGATTGAAATTTCGAACATTAATACTACAGATTGATTTAAATCGACTAAGGGCGGGTATTATAAAACTATTTTGAAACATAACTGGAAGTTGACCCGTAAAATCTGGTTCAAAAATGAGAATTAACTGCTATCTATGGCCAAAAGATACCGGCCCTAAGGTAAACAAGATGTGTGTATACTCCATTCCCTTTTATATACTATCCCGGTTGGCCATGGTTTAGGTCTATCAAGTTTTTTTTACTTAAAACTGACGCATGTTTGCACTCTTGGAATATCGGCAATGTCAAAATAATTCTGAGACGTTGCCAAATGTCAATTTCTACTCTCAATCTCAACTCTCACCATAATCATCACGCTTGGAAACTAAAAACTGCTGAACCTAGTTTTGAAGAAGCAGAGGCAAAGTATCAGCAGGAAGTGCTATGTAGAATTGAAATCTGCTTTTTCTGATAGTAACCCTGATAATTTGGCATCAATGATTTATCTCCAGCTATCCATTATTTTCATACCGGAGTATTTCAAGTTGTGCAACAAGGTATTTAAAAGTTTTCTGTATTTCTTGAGAATTTCGAAAAGTGGGGAATTTCGTAGGTTTGTCTGTTCCTTTAGAAGTTTTACTGGAGGGTTATTCGAGTACTTTTATATATTTTTTTTCGAATGAACTATCACAAAGTAACGGACTACTCTATCCATTATTTTTCAGTGAAATTTCAACACTAGATTCTTGATTTCCGTACAAGAAAATAGCATAAAAGAATCTTCCAATCATTTCTATATATGTGAAATGTTTCCAGTGTTAACAGAGAAAAAAGTTTCTTCAACGTTGGCCAGGTCTTTGGAAATATTCAATTCACATAATATTTTTTCAAATTCATTATTTTCCCAAAGTAAATTCACATTTTGAAAAATACGTAATTACTTCGAACTTTATGTGAAGGGGACAGCCTTGTGTAGTTATCTGACAGAAAAATGATTTCCAACACAGTGAAATCTGTCAGAATGTCATGGCCAACCGGTATAGTTTATAAAAGTGAATGGAGTATTTAAATTTGGATTAAAGGCCAAAAGGAAAAAACACTCGATTTTATCAAATGAACTGAAGCTAATTTTTGCATATTCGGATTAAGGTTGTGCCGAATCATCGATTCAGCTTCGTTGTTCAAACGATTCTGTCTACTTTTCAATTTTTCGGTTTTGGCCGAAGCAGTTGTCCGATTCGGCCGAGGCGACGCTATAAAATCTCTTGTTTAGACTTACTCAGTTGTATTATAGAAGTATTTCATATAAAAGGTGAAAGAAAGCAGTAGTTAGAGCTAATTGATCTGGAAAATATCCGAAAAATCTAATTATGTTTGGAAATATTATTTATTATAATTTATTAAATATGCACGGTGTATTAGATGTGATTCCTAAATATCTAGGGGTGGTTAAAGTTAAAGCAGCCTTAAATTCTTAGTGCCCTTCAGTCATTTTCGAAATGGGGTATCGATAATCATCACTGAACCCAGCAGTTAGCCTTTCATATTCGAAAAAGCGGAGTTAGATAACGATTTCATGAATTTTTCAGATGACCAATATTTCGAAAGCAGTGATATATTTGTAATTGAAATCGCTTATTACAAAGCTATATTGTAAAGAGCCCTGTATGTGTTTCCGAATTCTTTAGGGCTTGAATCCTACCATCTGCCTGTCCCTACATAAAAATAAGAAATAATAATAAATTTTCCAACAAGGTCTTAATAAAGAATCCCACGCAGTGCTGTGAATGTTTTATTCATGAAAATCAGGGTGTAGGTATATAATGCGGCCCTAAACTCACACTACCAAAACTAACATTTTTAAATTGGAAAATAGTATATTAGTCCTGTCCGTTACAATGGGTTATATATCATATAATCACCGCTGTGAGAGTCAGCGGTCCTAGAACAATCTTGAAAAATATGAGAAACGATCTTTGCTTCGATCAGAAACTTGTTATTTTTTCTTATCTGCTTCTATTTCTGAGAAGAAAATGATGAACATGTTCCTGTAAATTGTCCGTGGAGAGCAAACAATATACCTCAAATATAACGAGGTGACATTTGGAAGCCAGAGTTCGTTTTTCTGAAAAAAATTTTTGGGTTGAAACTGTTGAAAAGCATATAAGAATGCGCAATGTTGCCAATTTTTCATATTAAAGAATTTTGGAGAAAATGAAACTGATATGGAGTGACAAATAGAGAAACAAATAATATTTCGGATTCTCACAAGAGAATTAAGTACATCCCAAAAAAATATCCAAAAAATAATCACTAAAGACTGCAGAACGACACCCTGTTTTCTCCTATTAATGTTGAAATTTCACGCATATTTTTGGTACTTTTGGTTACGAAAAACTCTATAAAAAAAACATCACCCTGTATAGAATGTAAAATGAATTCAGTCTGTTGCACTCCCAAGCACGTGAGTATTTTTTTAGTTCTAGATATTGCCAGCACTCGAAAGACAGAGTATCTAAAAATCAACACACTTCTTCCATAAATTACTACATTTAATATAATTGGATATAATTTGAGTAAAACTTGAAATTGTTGCGTGTCTTCTGTCACTATATCAAGGGAAGATATGAAATAATCTGTTAGAATTTAAAATACTCTGAAACCATTAAATTGAACACAATAGCCCTCATTAAAACTAAATTAGAATAGATACTTCTCAAACACATCCTAGAAGAACCTATTCGACATATAAACTGAAACAATAAAGACATACACAAAAACACTGGAATCAAATTCCGAAAATTACTCCAAGACGAGTGTTAGAAAAGCAATTAGTAATTCATCTTCCAACGTTTTTTGGAGGACCATGTACCAGTTTGGAAAGTAAATAAGGAGAAATACAAGATAACATTTTTGTGGAGATTAGAAATTAGTTGAATTTATTGCCAGAACAAAATGATAAATTAAATGGTTTCATGGTTAACGAAATTGAAGAATGAATGCGTTCGTTGTGGAAATAAATGTTTGAAGTTTTCGAGAACTTCAATAATGGGAATTTTTTGATTTATTTTGTCGAATAAGAATTTTTCAATGAGAAGAAAATTTTTTTTTTTTCTGAAGCTATCATTGTTGCTCCACAAAAAAATCTGAAGAGATAAAACTCTTTGCTCCTCACAATGAAGATTTTCCCAGGCGATTAACGTGATGATTTTGAAAAATTCAATAACCCTATATCTCGAGAACGAAGCGTTGTTTTTCATAGGAACATACTGTAGAGAAAGTAGAAGGAAATGGGGTCGTCTGCACTCTCTAACACGTGAGTATATTTATTTTTTTCTGTCGAAATTATTCTCAGAACTCGAAACAAACAGGAACAATTTACACACTGCATTCTTGATTTCTATGTTCGAAATACCGATTAAATAATTCGAATCAAACAAAGATCCGTTACGTGCTTCATTCTGAATCCATGAATCGGATCGAAACAGCCCTCATTAAACCAAATTAGAATAGACATTTTTCAAACGAATTCTAGAAAAACCTATCCGACCTATTAACTCGGACAGTCAAGATATACACGAAAACACTTTAATTCCGAAAATTACTGCTTTACAGGTGTCCCAAAAGCAATTAGTGGATAGAATAGTCTAAAAATTATCACAAATTGAGTAAAACTTAAAATTGTTGCGTGTTTTTTGTCACTATATCAAGGGTAGATATGAAATAATCTGTTACAATTTGAAATATTCTGAAACCATTGAATTGAACACAATACCCCTCATTAAAACTAAATTAGAATAGACACTTTTCAAACACATGCTAGAAGAACCTACTCGACATATAAACTCAAACAATAAAGACATACACAAAAACACTGGAATCCAATTCCGAAAATTACTCCAAGAAGAGTGTCAGAAAAGCAATTACTAGTTCATCTTCCAACGTTTTTTGGAGGACCAGTCGTATTATGTCCCAGTTTGGAAAGTAAATAAGGAGAAAATAGCAATACAAGATAACATTTTCGTGGAGATTAGAAATTCGTTGAAATTATTGCTGGAACAAAGTGATGAATTAAATGGTTTCATGGTTAACGAAATTGAAGAATGAATGCGTTCGTTGTGGAAATAAATGTTTGAAGTTTTCGAGAACTTCAATAGTGAGAATTTTTTGATTTATTTTGTCGAATAAGAATTTTTCAATGAGAAGAAAATTTTGTTTCATTTTCTGAAGCTATCATTGGTGCTCCACAAAAAATCGGCAGAGAAAAAATAGACTTCGCTCCTCACAATGAAGATTTTTCCAGGCGATTAACATGATGATTTTGAAATATTCAACAACCCTATATCTCCAGAACGAAGCGTTTTTTTTTTTCAGAGCAACACACTCTGTATAAAAAGTAGAATTAAATCGGGTCGTTTGCACTCGTTACACGTGAGTATATTTATTATTTTCTGTCGAAATTATTCTCAGAACTCGAAACAAAAAGGAACAATTTACACACTGGATTCTTGATTCCTATGTTCGAAAAACCGATTAAATAATTCGAATCAAACAAAGATCCGTTACGTGCTTCATTCTGAATCCATGAATCGGATCGAAACAGCCCTCATTAAAACCAAATAATAGACATTTTTCAAACGAATTCTAGAAAAACCTATCCGACCTATTAACTCGGACAGTCAAGATATATACGAAAACACTTTTATTCCGAAAATTACTGCTAGAAAGGTGTCCCAAAAGCAATTAGTGGATAGAATAGTCTAAAAATTAACACAATTTGAGTAAAACTTAAAATTGTTGCGTGTTTTTTGTCACTATATTAAGGGTAGATATGAAATAATCTGTTACAATTTGAAATATTCTGAAACCATTGAATTGAACACAATACCCCTCATTAAAACTAAATTAGAATAGACACTTTTCAAACACATGCTAGAAGAACCTATTCGACATATAAACTCAAACAATAAAGACATACACAAAAACACTGGAATCCAATTCCGAAAATTACTCCAAGAAGAGTGTCAGAAAAGCAATTACTAGTTCATCTTCCAACGTTTTTTGGAGGACCAGTCGTATTATGTCCCAGTTTGGAAAGTAAATATAGCGAAATACAAGATAACATTTTCGTGGAGATTAGAAATTAGTTGAAATTATTGCCAGAACAAAGTGATAAATTAAATGATTTCATGGGTAACGAAATTGGAGAATGAATGCGTTCGTTGTGGAAATGAATGTTTGAAGGTTTCGAGAACTTCGATAGTGAGAATTTTTTGCTTTATTTTGTCGAATAAGAATTTTTCAATGAGAAAAAAATTTTGTTTCATTTTCTGTAGCTATCATTGGTGCTGCACAAAAAAATCTGAAGCGAAAAAAAAAAGACTGCTCCTCACAATGAAGATTTTTCCAGGCGATTAACATGATGATTTTGAAAAATTCAACAACCCTGTATCTCCAGCACGAAGTGTTTTTTTCAGAGCAACACACTATGTATAAAAAGTAGAATTAAATCGGGTCGTTTGCACTCGTTACACGTGAGTATATTTATTATTTTCTGTCGAAATTATTCTCAGACGTCGAAACAAAAAGGAACAAATTACACACTGGATTCTTGATTCCTATGTTCGAAATACCGATTACATAATTCGAATCAAACAAAGATCCGTTACGTGCTTCATTCTGAATCCATGAAATTGATCAAAATAGCCCTCATTAAAACCAAATTAGAATAGACATTTTTCGAACAAATTCTAGAAAAACCTATCCGACCTATTAACTCGGACAGTCAAGATATACACGAAAACACTTGAATTACGAAAATTACTGCTAGACAGGTGTCAGAAAAGCAATTAGTGGATAGAATAGTTAATAGTTCATCTTCCCACGTTTCCTGAAGGACCAAATTAGAAGTCGTATTTTGGTTCCAATTTGGAACTTTTCGAGTTTCGTTATTCTGTCACGTAAATAAGAAGAAATACAAGATAAATCCATTCTCGTGGAGGTATGAAATTAGTTGAGATACCGCTGCCAGTGAAAAAGCCAGATTGTAGACCGGATAAGGTCCTGCGCCGCCCATAAAGAACTGACAGATACGTCTCTATTGAGAAGGAAGATTCCCCTTACCCCTCTGCGACCTAAGGCTCCAGCCGGAGGCCCGCAGAAGAGTTGATGTAATCTTGAACCCGAGGAAGCGATTCGAATATCGGAATTAACGCTGTGTATTTTCTCTTGTTGAGTTGTTATAGTCAGAAATATCGAAAATGAGAAGGTTTCTTTCTCTCCTTTGATTGGAAATTTTCTACAAAGGGTGACGACCAAAATTCCTGAGCGCTTATGCATTTCAATATACACTATACACAGGGTGTCTTTGAAAATGAAAAAGGCTGCATTAGTTGTGCGCCGAAGCGTGTTTTTTGTGATTCACAATCATGTATCAAAACATTGCACGAAAAAGTATGATGAACTCTAATACAAAACCAAATTTTTTCTATTAACACACAAAAAGGACGTGACTGTTATATACCAAAACAGATTTCTATAACCAAATCTTTGACTGTCACTGCGTTCTCCAGACGTTTTGTTTTATTTTCTTAAGAAAGTTTTTATTTCTTTAATTTATATTTTCACCTTCCACAATGAAAATAGTTCCGATATTTCTAAAAAGCACTACAAAGAAATTGAATCTGAAAGTATCATTCTAGGACTAGAAGTTATGAAGAAATTTATGTTAACATAAAATTTTGCATTATCATTGGAAATACTCCTGAATACCAAAATTAACTGAATATCATAATGATTTTGAAATTTATTCACATAAAATAAAAATAGCGACTCAACAAAGACACTCTTCATCTCAGAAATTTGTGGAAATATATATAATTGAAACGTGTCCACTTGTTGAAGCTCATTAAACAATGATTAATTAATACTTACGTCTTCCAACGTACCACGTCTTGAATGACCAAATTTAAATTATACTAACTGGCATACAATCTGTTTGCGTATTGCTATGATATATATGATTTATATGGTTATGATGTTACGTTTTCTGTTCCGAGTGTTATAGCAATGTTTGTTATGAATCTCGTCATAACAATATTGCTTTCATGGGCTTCCATAATCGGAGATTTAAGAACTGACAACACTATTTTTTGTGACTTTAGAGCTATAAGGAAGAACATAATAACCCTACTCCGTGTTTTTTTTTAATGATTTCGCATATACAACCTCTATCTACAGCTTTTATGATTCATAAAAACATCGACATAAAAAATGTTAGGAAACGAAAAGAACCAAATCGACCTATAAGCAATTGCCTGGATAGGTACCAATAATATATTGGTTACCAGAAATCAAATGCAGCAATTTTATTCAGGCGTTAATAATCCGAAATTTGATAAACTTTTTTGTTCGCACCTCAAAAGGATTGCCTTTGTTGAGATGATTAGAATAATCATCTCAGCTGTTGTCTACTATGCCGGTATTTTAGTCTAAGAGTATTCCTTGAAATTAAATATTCTTGAGGACCTTGAACACATTTCCATTAGCATATACTTTTTTTTAATCATAGAAACATCGATTTATTCAAAAATGTTACGATTCAGAAAAACCAATAAAAGTCAAACTGATCAATTTCCTGGATACCAATAGAATATTGGTTTCCAAAAATCAAATACAGCAATTTTATGCAGGCATTAATGACTCGAAATTCGATGAACTTTTCTGTTGGCAATTCGAAGAGATTGCTGTTGAGATCATAAGAATAATCATCTCAGCTGTTGCTTACTATGCCAGTATTATAGTCTAAGAATTTTTCATTAAAATTAAATAGATTCTAGAGAATCTTTATGAAATTTCTATTAGTACATACTTCTCTATCTTCAATATTTTCGAATTCTTGGAAGAAATAATACTGAAACAAATAGATCTCTGTAAGATTCCCTTTCTAACCTATCTTGTTATCAAGCATAGCAACTACTATTTTGAGGTTGCTAAGATAGCAATATTGATAGCAAGATTCTTCTTAAAGTGATAGATCATATTGCTCAAAATCGTTTATCAGAATACCAATAATTCTAATATGATAGCAATATCTTTTTCCTATAGCAATATTGCTATTTGCAAATAAAATCGACCTGAATGACTCAAGTCGGAAACTTGAGAAAAAGGCAACACAAAACTAAAAAAAGAAAATAATACTTAAATAAGACACAGTGTTTCATATTCTATATTTTGATTTCGAATAATCAATAGCACTTTATCCATATTATAGGTCAAAAGCTTAAGCACGTGATTTCGACCGCATTTTATTCAAACGAACGAGATTGACACGGAAATATTGACAAGTTTGTAACATGATTAAGCATGAAACGATAGTGATTCCAGTTCCACACATTCAACCTTCTGTTGGTTTATTATTTGATAAAATCAAATAATCAAATTTTCACAGTTTACGTTTTGGGGTATGTAGATTTGAATAAATGAAATGCTGTAACAAACCACTTTGAAAACCCTCTATAGCTTCAAAAATTAGAAGACGCTATATATTGCCTATATTTTTTTTGTTTTGTATTTTTTCTGTTGCCTTTTTCTCAAGTTGTTGTCTTCAATCAATTTATACCAGTTGATGTAATTTCAGTTTTGTCATTCTAGAAGTGGTTCGAGTATATTGAAAAACAGTTTTTGACCTCATTAATTGTAGATTTGCCGGTTGATATCATTTAAATTTTGTTTTTCAAGACGTAATATATTCGAGGACAATAAGATATCTCATAAGAAATCATTTTATAGATTTTAGATAAAGGAGGAGTTTCGTTTTTATTTTGACATTTTCAACACTTACTTCCGAAATACCCTGATATAAGTTTGAGTGTTTTTCCACTATTCGATTTCAGAGGATCTTTGTTTATTGATAAACCGTAACGATATATTTATTATCTTCGAAAACAGGAATGCTTCCTGCTTGGGTTCTGATTAAACTTTCTAGAATCCAACGCTATCGGGCCTATTTCGTGAATCGAAGGTGTCAGTTTGGAATTTAACCGGATTTCTTATAAATACCAACAAGATATTCGTTGAAGAATGCTGATTAATTTCTAGTGGACCACAAAACGAAATATTTCTTCGAAATGGGCATTCAACGTTTTCCAATAGACTTCCTCGAAGTTATAAAAGTAGCTGCCCCTTGTTAACTCCACTAACGATATATACCTATAAATTCAACAGAAATATAACAAATGTCAATTTGTTCAAGTTCTTTATTTATCTGACCGAACTCCAAGGTTTCAATACTCCCAAAAATCAGTTTCGAAAGGTTTGACCCTTTTCTATTGAATTCTGCTTGTACCCCTGGTGTTTTACAATCTACAATTCAGTTGTAAAACTTGAGCAACGGACAGACAGCTCGTAAATTGGAAAAGAATAGAACTGTTTCTTGAAAAAATGTATTCTTCATGAGAATTTTACCATACCTGGAGTGATGAATATGCAAAAAACCAGGGAGGCATTGACTTGAGGTAAGGAACTATTACATGCCTGTCCAAATTACTTGCCAAGCCGAAATTTGACGAATTTCTTGCCATTATTGCCGAAATTGAACGAAGGATCGAGCGAGTGAAGTTTTGTCATGTATTCGGTCGGCCTATATAGTCCAATTGCGAACCCAAACTTTTCCAAGAAACTACTTAGAGAGTCGATATTTCTAGAGCAGATTTGCAGCTTGAAAACGAAGGTAAAATCCTTCAAGGGATCTCGTAGAGGTACCATCAGAGATCCTTTTCGCCCAGTATTTCCGAAACTATAGATCAGATCGAAATGAATCTCAAAAAATCTAGAAAAGCACTGACGTGAAGTCAGCAACTTTTACGCGCTTGTTCACATTGCGAAATGGTGAAATTTTAATGAAATATAAAAGTTTTCAAAAAAAACTTTTTTTCAAAATTTTTTCATGGATAAATCTTTTCATGGACATTGTTCATCTTCCAACCAAGTTTCATTTCGATCAGATTAATATTTTTCGAGTTATTGAAAAATCAAAATTTCAAATGGCTGTAGCACAAAAACCATTCGGCAGATTTGTTGTTATATAGTTATAGTTGGTAAGGGGTTACATTCCACTGCGACCTTAAGGTCTATTGTGCCCCCTTGTCGGAGCTGTTATCGCAACCTACAGTTCGCCCTCCAGCTCTAGAGCTCTGATGAGTTCTAATATCTGAGTCTCAGATTCTGAGAGGGCTTCAAGGAGGCTCAGTTCTCATTCTTCCTATAATGCTCCTGTCCAAGATATTTCTTGCGCAGGCACACAATGGCGATGCATTCTGTGATCAGGTGAACAGGAGTTTCCTCCTCTTCCCCACAGAATCTGCACTCGTCAGTTTCTGATAAACCCATTCTCATCATGTGCTTCCTCAGGCGACAGTGTCCTGTGAGGAAACCAGTGAGGAGGCATAACTTATTCTTACTGAGATCCAAATAAGTTCCGAAGAAACTTTTTAGAGTGTTTCATTCCTGGAAAATTCCTCCAGAGTGCCCCTCTTTCATTTTCTTCTTTCTCCAAAAACTCTTTCTTATAGGTACATTTGCTTATACCACAGAAAGGTTCTGGGCCAGTAGGTAGCGTTTGTGCGTTTCTGGCTAGGGTGTTAGGCCCTTAATTTTCTTTAATTCCTGAGTGCCCAGGAACCCAGACTAAGGAGACCTTGTTATTCTTGCCTACTTCATTGAGTTTCCTTCGGCACTCCCATATCAGCTTTGAGTCGATGACATAGGAGTTCAGTGCTTTAATAGCAGCCTGACTATCAGAATGGATCACTATGTCACACCCTTGATAGTTTCTTGCCAGATTTATGTCTATGCATCTTTCGATTGCAAGTATTTGGCCCATTAACGAACTTAACCGAGATATTCAGTATCTTAACCTAACCTGAAAATTTCAGGACTCTAGGTCTTTCCTTTCGAGAGTTACAGCGCACACGGCCGGACGGACAGAATCAATTTCGACCACGGATTCTTCATCGGTGAGTCCAACCTAGTCGTTTGAGACCAATTTCGGCACAAATTCTAAAATTACAGACATCGTGACGAAATGATAACGCGCTGTTCCCCAGAACAAGCGCGTAAAAGTACTTAAATAACCCAACTCCATTGATATCTTGAATAAAACTTATATATTATTCATAACTTACTCGTTTTTCACAACTCAAAAACCAATACCATGAAAAAATGCATGTAAAACATTGAAATTTAAATAAATACTCTTGTATAATTGAATAACATTTCCACATGCAGAACGCTTATTGAGTAGCATAATTTAAAAAATATTTTTGGAATGAGAAGAGACGTTCCTCAGTCGTTTTACCTCTTTAAAAATCTTACTCTTTTCAACACCACCGAAGAGGTAAAGGGCGAGTTTCTCTTTATAACTCAGGGACCACTGGTCGGAAATCATCCGGATGAGAATTTTTAGGTTGAGTTGTGTAACAGTAATCAACGTTGAGAGTTTCATGAAAATTCGTTGGAAAATTTTCGAGAAATCATTCTTTTTTCCCTCCTACCCCCTGTTTTGAGACCTTAATGTACACCGATCCTGCTGAAGAGCTTGGAGGATCAATCTCGAGCGACACACGATTTTTCTACCAAGTTTCACGGATTTCGTGAAACTTCGTGAAACCGGAATTTCAGAGAAAATCCCTGGACCACGGACGGCGGACGGACGGATTTTTTTTTATTAGTTCATTCAAATCTACATAATTTTCAGAAGGGGTAATTTTTTTGGTCGATCACTAAGGTTTATTATTTGATTCTATCAAATAATAAACCAAAAATTGTTTGTCACGATGTCCCAACCTGAAAGTATGAATGCCATTGGCCTTAAAACTATATGAGCGCATTGAAGCTGCTGATTTCTCAAGAATTTCCTTCCAAACGCTCCGTATTTTTTTGACGAAGAATTTTTGGATGAAGGTTAGCAAACTCATATTATTTTTCGTCATTTTTCAGGTTTTATTCGGGTTTTCACTCCCAATACCTTGAACAGAACTATAAAAAATTAAATAAAATTGTTTTTCGAGGAAAACGCTCTTGTGGATTGTAGAATTGGATTATTTGTTTAGGGCAGTTTATTGTGAAACAGATTGCCAAATGAACAATACAGGAATAATATAAACTATTCACAAAACGAACTGTGACGTTTCAGAATACAAATCTAACTCTTTCATCACACAATGAGAACATTTTCAGAATAATTTTCTTTCGATTTTTCGTTTTGAGAATTTTGCGCTTTACAAATAGTTCAATCCCGCAATCCGCAAGGGTGGTTTCCATGAAAAACAATTTTCTTTAGAATCCAATGCTTCATTTCCTATCATCATCATCATCATTAAAATAGATTTTCACTTTCCTTCATCCTGTGAAAATCTAATTTAATTTTATTCAGTTTTTAATAGTTCTGTTTCAGATATTAGGAGTGAAACTTCGAAAAAACCCTGAAAACTGATCCATGAACATAACGGATTGAAAGCTTGACCAAATCATAAACGCATTGGTAAGATCAATAGAAAATTGGTAAACTTCGAACAGGACAGAGTTTTTTTTTAAAATTCCGAGCATTTTTGTGAAGCTTTTCGAAAGACCCCCTGAATTGATCTGAACTATTCAGTTTTGGGATCAAAGTTCCGATACAATCTATTTTCTGCCAATAGATCTTGAGTCAAACCCTCTAGAACGTTTTTTCATGATGCAATAAAATTGAGCTTGGCTATAAAACACGAAAACTATAAAAATCAGGGAGAACTTGCAATAAAATTCGAAAATCAGAGGTAACCGACTGACTTTAATAGCCACCTATAAAAAGTCAATAATTCTTCGGAAGATATAAAAGAGCATTTTTTCAGTTCAACAGATAATAAAACTTCGCTCCGAGAAATAGAAAAACATAAACACTTTTCAAATAAAATCGGGATAAATCGAATATATCGGAGCACAAAACAGAAATTCCTTCAGTTAGACTGATGACGGGGAAAAAATCCTATGTCAACTTTTAATCTCAAGAAATTAAGTGCACGTCGTTGCAAACTCTCGTGCGTCTGGTTGACTTTGTAAGACATGGAACTTACATCTTTATGCGGATAAAATGGGCCTCAGGTGTTTCGAGTTTCCTTAATTTCAGTTGAAACTTTTTTCTTCGGAAGATAATGAGATTTCGATGACATTCAGTACAGGTTTCAAATTCAATAATTAACAACAAAGTTTCAAATTCGAATATGATTAACCAACCTTGATGTTCGATATCGATGTTATTTGAATTTTTGAAGTCAATTTCTCAAAACCTCAAGAAGTACTAATGCGGTCACATTGAAACATCGTAAGTGCTCTAGAATACCGACGCGTAACTTCATGCAAAATTTCCTGGGGAATGTCTCTGTAAATTGAAAAAAAAATTTCTATGATTTTCCAATTTTTTTCCTGAAAAAAATTGTTATTTCGAAAAATACCCATCAAATATCGAAGAAATTTGGCACAGACCTTGAAGTCAATATGTGTGCCTCAAAATTATGGAACAAATTCATTTTCTCAGAAGAAAAATATTTGGCGACAAAATCCTGAATCAGTTCGAATTTTGTTTCACTTTTACCAAATTTATATGCATTTTTGAAGGATTTTTGTTGGACCCTGTGCCACCCCCATCAACCCCCTAAATTTTTTGAATAGGGAAAGTAGGTCATGTGGCACTTTTTTGGCAAGGTCTTTGTATCTTCTTCACAGTCGTGCAGAAATTTTCAAGAAAAAAATTATTTATTGAAAAATTAGTTAATTCAAAGAGATTTTCATTATGTGCACTTTGTGATGGCTCATTTACTTTGGGACGATGGTACCTGATGAAATTTGTCGCCGAATGAAAGTCGACCATTCTACTTTTGTTCATGCACAACTTTCAACCCCATTCAACCCCCTCACGTGAAATTTTTTTTTTCTCCATTAAAGGGTTCGTAGGAGTTGACAGTTGTGCATGAAATAAAACGGTAGTGGTCGACTTTCATTTGTGACAAATTTCATCAGGTACCATCGTCTCAAATTAAATGAGCCATGACAAAGTGAACATACTAAAAACCTCTTCGTATTAACTAATTTTTCAAAAAAAAATGTTTCTTCAAAATTTCTGCATGCCTGTAAAGAAGATACAAAGACCTTCCAAAAAAAGTACCACATGACTCACTCTCCCTATTCAAAAAATTTAGAAATTTAGAAGGGTTTATGGGGATGGCACAGGGTGCTACAAAAATCCTTCAAAAATGCATAAAATTCGGTAAAAGTGAATCTGAAATCGATCTATTTCAGGATTTCGTTGTCAAATATTTTTCTTCTGAGAAAATGAATTTGTTCCATAATTCTGACGCGCACTGTATAACAACATTGCCTCAAACCTCAGTTTGATCCGCGTTTTTCATTTCTGAAGATATTGATTGGGTAGGAAATATGTTAAATTTAGTGACTATTTAAAATTTTGAGGTTTGCTCTCTTCCCGAGTGGTAGAAAATTTCGAGAATTTTTGGGATGAATGAATCGGTGCTTCAAATTAACAGTTCACATCCATCAATGTACACGTCAAATTTGCACTCACCCTGTATGGAACCTGCTCGCAAAAAGAACTGGTTCGATGAAATCAAAGTTTGGTTCGAGTGCAAGACTCATTACCATACTATAGAATTCTCCTCTACGGAATCTATTCAGGATTTCTCGAGATCTCGAACCTAAAAGGCATTATGGCGCTCGAAGGATGTGGATAAAGCAGAATAGGCAATAAATAGCGATGCTGGCCTGTTATATTATTTCCCAACATGGCCGCTCTTATAAATAAGACATTATCTGTGGCCTAAGTGGCGGTTACAGTGAGACGTGAGGTGTTTCCATTTTTTTCGTTTTATCTCATTTAAATACATACCTCGGGTTGGACATGAATTCTCTCGCCAGGAGGAAGAGATCGTGACTTGGAATGGACTGTCAGTAAGTGGCTTAGACACTTGGTGAGGGCGAGTCGATGCTTCTTCATTTCGACGGTCTTCTTCAACACAAGAGTGGCTTTCTGCTGGCCATCCTTTCAAAACATACTTTTTTGCGAGTATGTTCAAAAGAACATCGTGCTATCGTTTTGTTCATTAGACGACTTCGGTCCAAGTTGCTAACCCACAAATTCCGTCCAAATTTACTATCACCGGGAAAGGAGAATTTCAGAACAAATTTGAGATGATAAGGTTCGCGTTATTTATAAATATCCGTTCCTCAAATAAGACAATTCCTTGCAAATATAGGTTTTTGTTAAGATCATCTCCGATTGGCTGAAATTCAAGTGGAGATTCTTGATTTCTTGTCAAAAGTGTCATTTTTATATAGGATATGTTCCGTAAATCAACTCGGTTATTTCGCTTGCAGGTTTTCTGTTCCGTAAATTTCAAATATTCGGTTAGTTCCTGAATAATAGGTTAATTACGGAAGTTGTTGATAAAGCAGAGATCTTTCTGTCACCAGAACGACAGTCAATGTTCTATGGCAACATATCCATAGCATAGAACAATCTGTATTCAATTTATGATCCATAGAACATAGACGAGACAACAATGAAAAAATTACGTATAGATTGAGTACATGATGTGAAAAACATGGTATCAGGGCTGCTCCTGGCTATACAATTGTACGAATTGCTATACAATTCGATATTTTGCCGTACATGCATACCACATTGACAAAAAGCATACATTTTGACTTTACTCAGTTTCCATTGAAAAATTATCAGTATTATATGCGGGGCCTACCTAATCTATTGTTATTTCATGCTAATCTACGACAGATTCGTTCGGTCTATGATTCAACCACAGATAATGTCATGTCCACGCATGCGCAAACTGCTATATTCTGTGTTCAAATCAGAAATGAGCCTGTCATTTGTCATTTATTCTGATACTATACAAATTCTAGCAAAAAGCATACATTTTCATCTGTCATATTCGTACAAAAAAACCGCCTTGGAGCAGCACTGCATGGTATACTCATCTGAAATGAAAGTGACGTCAGCAAGATCAAAATACAAGGAAATTTATATTCTGTGCTTCGAACTTAAATGAAAAAGTGACGTCTTCATTGGTAGATACGAATACAGATGAGCAGATGACCACACCATGTTTTACTTACATCATGGATTTAGTATAGATCATAAGGTAAATATAGATTGTTCTATGCCATGGATATGTTACCATAGAATATTGACTATCGTTCTGGTTACAGAAATATTGCTTTTTCATCAATCAAATTCTCTGAATAAAGAACATCCTACATAGATTTCCTTATACACATATAGGTCACGTGCAGTTTTGACAGTTGGAAGCTCTGAATAAAGAACATAAGGAAGGAGCCTAATACCACACAAAGTGGGTCCGGGATGGATGTTGCATATGGCCGACTTTCCTTTCACTTTGAAGAGAGAAGAACTTGTTCCGAGACTTCTTTGTCTGAAGAAACTAACTAACATGAGTCATACTTGGAGGTTCAATATGGGCGCCTATGTCCCACTTTTATACGAAGTAGAAAAGCGTTATGTTCCTTCCTGTTGTTCTTTATTCAAAGATCAAATTCCATAACTAACCTTTTTTTCATGAACCAACCGAATATTTCATATTTACGAAACGGAAAACCGGCAACCGATATAAACAAGTTGATTTGCGGAAAATATCCTATATGAAAATGACAACATTGACATGAAATCAGGAATCCCAACCTAAATTTCAACCAATTGGAGATGATCTTAACAAAAACCCATGATGTTTTAAAAAACATGGTATGCTCATCTGAAAAATGAGTGACGTCAGTAAGATTAAAATACGAAAAGTTGTATATTCTGTGCTTTGAATTAACATGCAAATTCAAAGCACAGAATATACAACTCTTTGTATCTTGCTGACGTCACTCATTTTTCAGATGAGCACAACATGTTTTATACATCATGACAAAAACCTATATTTGCAAGGAATTATCTTGTTTGAGGATCCAAGGCACTGTTTAAGGATATTCATTATGAATAATGCGAACCTTATCATGTCGAATTTGTTCTGAAATTCCACTTCCCCAATTATAGTAAATTTGGACGAAATTTGTGGGTCGGAAACTTGGACCGGAATTGTTTTTAATTTTCGAGAAAATGGCCGCAAACGACTAGGCTGGTCTCCATGATGACGAATACGTAACGAGCAGCTTTGACAGTTGAAGGAGTCTGGAGGACCAAGACCGTAGATAGAGACCAAGACCAACACTAACCTAAAATGAATGGTTCACTATGGCGAGAAGCGATTTCACTTCTGATTCCGTATTGATTTGGAAAGTTTGGACGGACATATTCACTTTTTGCATATTTTAGGGAACAGTTTGAAAAACCTGCGAAAAAGCTCACATCACGTCAGTGCATCTCTAGAATGATTATACTCCATATTCTGTTTTACATCATCATTAAGGTTGATTCTCAATATACATTCCGAAACCTTCCAGTATCCTTCCCGTAGAATATTATAAGGTGTAAATGAATTGATGTATGCACACTATACTTCCCGCGTTTACGTTCCGTTTACATGAAATATTTGCCTACTAAGTTTTGACGTAAATCATAAGGAATACTGAAGGGTTACGGAACGTGAAGTGAGAATCAACCTTTACTCTGTGCTGAGACAAACTGTATATATTTTTACCCGATTATAAAACGCGTTGAATACAAGTTTTCCCGTGAACGAGTTGGATCTGAGAAAATTATCATCCTATCTCCTATTTCATAGGCAAGTCGTTTCCCTTGTATGGAAGTGGCATCTATTCGCTATTCCTGTTATTCATGACTTTAATATTCATAGTTTCTAAACAGTTTTCGTAACTGGTTTCAACGTGAATTAATGTGAGTTATAGATCAGGCGTCATAACAATAAACTCAAGCTAATTGGGTCGTTGAATGATATGCAATTACATCAACCGAAACATATGATATTCTACTGACATTGAAAGTTATAAACTCATATGGAAGTTGTATATTATCTGCATTTCATGATATCCAAATATGATAACCTGTGGATTAACATTAAATTCAACGTTGCCGGAATACCAAAAAAACAACTGTCTCGGTGGTGCAGTGAGTTATTAACTCACTGCAAGGTCTTTGTATCTTCTTTACAGGAATGTAGAAATTTTCAAGAAAGAATTTTTTTTTTCAAAAATTAGTTACTTCAAAGAGGTTGTCAGTATTTGCACTTTGTCATGGCTCATTTACTTTGAGACGATGGTACCGGATGAAATTTGTCACCGAATGAAAGTCGACCATTACAGTTTTGTTCATGCATAACTTTCAACCCCTTTCAACCCCCTCTCGTGAAAAATTTTTTTTCTCCATTAAAGGGTTCGTAGGGGTTGAAAGTTGTGCATGAACAAAACTGTAATAGTCGATTTTCATTCGGTGACGAGGGTGCAACAAAAATCCTTCAAAACTGCATAAAAATTTGGTAATTTTGGTGAAACAAAAATTGACCTGTTTCAGGATTTTGTTGCCAAATATTTTTCTTGTAAAAAAATTAATTTGTTCTATAATTTTGACGGACACTGTATAGTTTTCTGTTAAGATCATCACTGATTGGCTGAAATTCAAGTTGGGATTCCCGACTTCATGTCAATAGTGTCAAGTTTATATAGGATATGAGTGAATGATCAAATTTATTCATTTACTCATTTCGATTTGGTGTGCACAACCACCCTTGCTGTATAAAGGATATGTTCCGCACATCAACTTGGTTATTTCGGTTGCCGGTTTTCCGTTGCGTGAATATGAAATATTCGGTTGGTTCATGAAAGAAAAGTTAATTATGGAATTTGATTGATAAAAGAGCAATCTTTCTATTACCAGAACGACAGCCAATGTTGAATGGTAACATATCCATGGCCGAAAACAATCTTTATTTACCTTAAGATCTATAATTAGTAATTTTTTCATTGTCTCGTCTATGTTCTATGGATCATAAAGTGACTATAGATTGTTCTAAACGGCCACGGTGGTGCGGTGGGTTGATAGCCTGCTTGTAAAACCGGAGATACTGGGTTCCAATCCCGGTGAGGTTATGGTCGGATGTTGTGTGAAATTATGGTGTGGGTATAAGTTTGTGTGTCTATAAATAAATGTCTCTAGTTGGTATGAATCTGATTGAATGTCAAAGTATAAATGTAGAATTTAAAGCTTGTCCAAATGGCCAAAATAGGAGGAGATTTAAAAGGAATGAATGAATGAATCTTACGTCGATGCATGTATAAAAAAATACAATGGACAAGGTTACTTTCATAGACAAGATATACTTTTGCGAATACACTTGTCACAAACGAAGTCACTATACAGTCTGAAGATTGTGGATTATTGAGCAATAATTATCATGTATACAAGCAGCAAGGGCCTGAGTCTTCGATTTATCTTCAAACAGCCGGATGATTCGCTGTTAACTTCAGTTCTTGTCACCCCTGTTGGGTCTTCATCCTACTCATATAATTTACGATTTTGTTCATTCTCGATATACATTTAGATGATTTTTTCTTCCGCTTGATTTATACTTTAATACTTTACTGCATTAGATCTATTCCGACCACACATATATCCGTATAAGTGAACAATAATGACACGGTTTATCATGGTATATCAACTTTCTCCACGCATTCGTGGGTACTTACTTCCACGGTATTATCACTTAGTTGAGTTCAAGTCTAACATCAGAATCGCCCACAAGCTAAATGACACTATGTACTGGAGTGGCGACAATATCAAGTTATTGATATCAGCCTCCAGGTGAGTTATGGCTTGTGGTACGAAGGAAATATTCAATCCGTAGGTTGTGTCCTTTTTAAGGTAGGCGATAGGATATGTGAGTGACACAAATGTCACGGGCTTGTTCTATGGGGGAAGGGCGTTATCGTTTTGACCAGATGATTTTTGCTATTTTCAAATTTTGATCCGAAAGTAGACTGATAAAGAATTCATGGTCACATTCCATTCAATTCGAATGTATTTTTTGAAACAACTGTTGCAGACAAAATTCTTCAACAGTCACCCTTCATTATCATGTTGTTCACCTGAATCTGCATAAATACTCTGTGCTCCGATGTCAGTTGTCTGAAGATTAACTGAAGTTCATCGATGCTAGTCACAAAAATGTAAACCTTACACATATTGGAAAACATCTAATAATTTTAGGTAGTAGAACATAGTAATGAAAAATTTGTTTTTGATCAACTACCTAATAGTAACGGCTGAAACAGTTCGAATTCAATTTTGTTAGGTTCAAATCAGTAAACACAATTAATTCCGAGGGAATCGACAAGGATACCCGATATTTGAAGCTTTATGAAAATATTTGAATTCGCGATTAAATCCGCACAATGCCAATGAGATTTTTTGCTGAATAATGAAGCCTCGAATATTGGTGAATAATTTGATGAGAATGTAAAATGCACTGCTCTACAATGAGTGATAAATATACAGGGTCTTTCACGAGGAACCTCACCCATATTTATACGGGAAACTACTGAACGTATTTTCATGAAATTCAGCACTTATAAGTATTTCACGATGCTGATGAAATCTAAAATATTTTCAAGGCATGAGCACCTCCGGTTTTTCCGGAAATGACGTCAACTTCCGTTTTTCAAATTAGAACACCATTTTTTTATTGCAGAAATAGATTCCTCAGAAAATTTCAATTTATTTTGATGTAACATTTTTCAGTTTTGGTTAGAAAATTCTCTCTGAGCGGGAAAATTCGAAAAAAAAATCGAAAATAGAGCTCCGCTGAAACAAGAATAACTTCGAGGTTTTTGGATGGAAAATTTTCATTTTTGGGATTTTTCAAGATGTAAGATTGATGTATCCACTTTAAAAATCGAAATCGCGATTCATGATACAGGGGGTGAAAAAATCGCTTTCAAAGTTAGGGATGACAAAATCATGAAAAATCAATTTTTTCAAATTAGAACCCCATTTTTTTATGGCAGATATTGAATCTACGTTAAAAAATAATGTGAGTGAATGCATCACACCCTTGCCCTAAAGTGGATATTTTCTGAGTTATTCACAAAAAACTGTTTTTCGTCTTGAATTTTCAGCTATTTCTTTTCCCTTCACGCCAAAAAGATGACATTTTCAGGAACTGTTACTTAAATCATGTTTTAGATTTTACTACCCTAATATGCAAGAGAAAAAAGTTACAGGCTGTTCCTAAATAGATGGCGAATTTGGATTCGAATTTGTATCGGAAACCTCTTTATTTCAACTAATCGGCCATCGGTTTTCTCTCCAGTGATAAATAAATAATTCCTTATGAACCATATGCAAAAACTTACCATGTTTTACATTATTTTTTTTTAATGATAGATATCATTAATTACATCTGCCAGATTCCTCTTTATTCAGTAGCATTTTGTGTTTACTATTAATTTGGTGATAATTCGTATTAAGTTATAAAATCGATCACTATGCCTAATTTTACCAATGAAGATTATTTAAATCTCATTCTACTTCATGGAGAATGTAATAAAGTTGTAGATAGAACGATTCGACTGTTCATTGAGAGGTTTCCTGACCGACCCAGACCAACGAGAGATACCATTAACAGAACCATGACAAACTTGAGAAATGTCGGATCTTTCGTTAAGAAAACTACACACAGAGAAAAAAGTGTAGTAGAAGATGAGAACTACGAAATTACAGTTCTTGCATATTTTCGTGTGAATCCTCAAAATTCTCTCAAAGATGCCGAGATTGATCTGGGATTATCTCAATCGAGTGTTTGGAGAATATTAAAAAAACATAAAATGCACCCATATAAATTCAATAGGGTACAGCATTTGAAGGAAACTGATTTCGTCAGGAGAACAGAGTTTTGCGAAGCTATGATGATTCGATTTCAAGAGAATGAAAACTTTTTGGACTGTATAATTTGGACAGATGAATCTAAATTCACAAAGAATGATTCTTTCAATAGGCATAACAGTCATTATTGGGATGAAGAGAACAACCACCACTTCAGACAATGGAACTTTCAAGAGACCTGGAGTTTCAATGTTTTTTGCGCCATCAAAAATAATGCAATTCTCGATGTTCACATTTATGATGGGACTTTAACTGGTAAGATAGAACACTACACATGTTTGCATTATTTAAAGAATGTTCTCCCTTAGGAGATAGATATTCTGACATATTGACTCAAATAATTGAGCCGCTAGTACAGAACCATAATGACTTATGGTATCAACAAGATGGCGCGCCTCCACACAATTCACTCAATGTGTCAAATATCCTCTACAGCCTATCTTTGGCCACCACGTTCTCCCGATTTAACTCCTTTAGACTATTATGTTTGGGGTAGGATAAAAAATATTGTCTACTCAACTCCCCTGACTGATAAAGAGGACTGCATAGAACGAGTCAGAAATGCGTTCAGGTTTGTTTAGATTTTTAGACTCATAGTTTTGAAACTCAATTTGGTTTTTAAACACTTTTGCAGATCTCTTCCTCCCGATGAAATAAGAAGAGCAACGCACGAAGCATTCCTGAGACGTATAAATAAATGTCTAGAAATTAACGGTCAAAACTTTGAGCATCTTCTCTAGTTATAACTGCGAGAGTTTGCCATGGTTCTCCTAATAGTAACTTGAAGTCGGTTTCAAGAAGGGGTGAAAAATCTACAGCATGGTTCAAATAACAGTTCCTGAAAATTTCATCTTTTTGGCGTGAAGGGAAAAGAAATAGCTGAAAATTCAAGACGAAAAACAGTTTTTTGTGAATAACTCAGAAAATATCCATTTTAGGGCAAGGGTGTGATGCATACACTCACATTATTTTTTAACATAGATTCAATATCTGCAATAAAAAAATTGGGTTCTAATTCGAAAAAATTGATTTTTCACGATTTTGTCATCCCTAACTTTGAAAGCGATTTTTTCACCCCCTGTATCATGAATCGCGATTTCGATTTTTAAAGTGGATACATCAATCTTACATCTTGAAAAATCCCAAAAATGAAAATTTTCCATCCAAAAACCTCGAAGTTATTCTTGTTTCAGCGGAGCTCTATTTTCGATTTTTTTTCGAATTTTCCCGCTCAGAGAGAATTTTCCAACCAAAACTGAAAAATGTTACATCAAAATAAATTGAAATTTTCTAAGGAATCTATTTCTGCAATAAAAAAATGGTGTTCTAATTTGAAAAACGGAAGTTGACGTCATTTCCGGAAAAACCGGTGGTGCTCATGCCTTGAAAATATTTTAGATTTCATCAGCATCGCGAAATACTCATAAGTGCTGAATTTCATGAAAATACGTTCAGTAGTTTCCCGTATAAATATGGGTGAGGTTCCTCGTGAAAGACCCTGTATACAGGATATAACATTGGAAAGAAAGCAGAGGTCTCTTCTAGTAGGAAAAAATGGCCCTATTATGCCGCTGCTGTCAGACAATTTTTACAAATGGAATTCCCAACCAGTGGATTAGTCGGAAGGGGTCCTTCAAGAATAGCCCGTCAAATCTCCAGATCTGTCTCCCCTAGACATCTTTCGTGGGGCCCTATACATCGAAAATTTACGCCACAGAATATTGCCCTCCTGAAGAATTACGCCTACTGGTTGTCGACTAATGTAGCTGAATTTTCCCGAAATGCTGCAACTGTGAGTTTTTATTTTTCGATGTGACACTCTGTATAGCATTGAAATAAATATGTGACAGTGATATAGCTAATATTCCTTGCAATATGTTATTTCCATGTGAGATTCATTCTTTTAAATCCCAGCACAAGATCATTAAGAGCAATAATTAAATTTCCTATTTTATGCATATTTAAACTGATTCTGTCACATAAATAACCAGCTGAATACTTATATATGGACCATTCTGTAAAATGTATTGATCAATTGAGCTGAACACTCTGCATCCCACAGCAATATCCTTTCCGCTGCCGTAGTGTTACGCCCCTGGTCACAACACCGATTCATTATTTATCTGACCATTCTACCATCTGACGGCTCTAAGACATACTAAGGCTGGACTTTTCGATTGACAAACTTTCCTGTAAGAAAAACGAAAGGGAGCAGACTACAGCGTCATCTCCCGGAACGAAATGACCTATTGATAATATTGAATTCTTTATTTCATCACCACGATCAACTCTCTGGATTATTATATTCTATCCATTAATATTATACTGTCAAACGAATCACAAATCCATTGTCCATTATTCAGAAATTCAAATGAGCCATAAATATGTAATATTTGGGTCTAGCCTCTATTCAAGTTCAATTTCTTCCCAAACCAAAATTCATAGAAGGTCATTGTTTCTCAATTATGGTGATGATGTGGACGGAGCAGTAAAAAACAAGTGAAATAAAACATTGAAGGAATCTTGACCACATTTTCCAATAAATATGCAACGAAAGAATATTATTTGGTGGATGCGCTGAAATTAGAATTATATTGTTTTTAGCAAGTCCACCATAAATTCGTTCAATAAAACGCTTATATAATAAAATTCTCTTTGAAAAATACCTTTTGGAGACTACAATACACTTTTGCTTCATCAAGGAATTCGGAATTATTATTGCAGTATTGATGACACATTCAAGTTGGAAAACATATTCCAAAATAATCCTTTTATTTCACACTTGAATAAAAATCAAATAATATAAATTAAATATATATTACATTCATTAAAATCGTATTTCTGCATTAATTCCAAACTGAAATCATCTCGGGATCAAGTTTTTCAACTGCGGTGATACTAGAAAATTGTACAGGTTCCAACTCTATTCACAACTGAGAAATTCTTTTTTCTCTTTAATTCGGTGCAACCAATTCAAACTTCCAAATCTTATTAGGATGAATTTCAGCAACATACAAACTGGAACCATTTGGACAAACAGCTATGGCGTGAGGCAATCCAAATCCCTAAAATTTATCAATTAACGATAGGATTCAAGCACTCATAATGAATACATAGATGACGCATACACCACTGCTATGCATTGTGTATAATCATTGAGTTTTCAAATATTTTTCAAGTATTTGAAAACTCAATGGTATAATATCATTGTGCAAAGATTTCTATACAACAATAAAATTCTTCAGTCATACTTGAAATTTCGGAATAAAATAGCAAATTATATCATATACATATTTCATTCGAAACATTATTTAACGGTTAATGGTGTGTTATCATTAACTGATTATATTTCAGGAACTCACTCAAATAATAAAACTATTTGTGGTAGAATATACAGCTAATATACCTTTGTATTTGAAATTGTCCTAAAATGACAACAGTTCAAGATTTTGCAAAAAACTAACGCTTAAAAATTGAAGAGGTGAGGAATTCCATTGAGTTCTGTTTACTTGAATTGGATAGCAAATGAATTTTCTGTTATCTTACCTCTGGTGGTGACCATCTATCAATAATTTCTTCTGTTTGAGGGTCAATTGTGAGTCCTTCAATATTGATCAATGACGATGTTGGTCCATTCACAGCATATATCAGATTACCTGATGAAAATTTCTATATAGTGCGTTTGAACATGAAGTGATAAATATTACAGAATTCTAAGTCCCTTATCTAGATGTCATTCTCGTCTAAAACTCATCGCCTCCGTGGCGCAATTGGCTAGCGCGTTCGGCTGTTAACCGAAAGGTTGGTGGTTCGAGCCCACCCGGGGGCGGAAACTTTTTGTCATTTCGAAAGAAATATTTGTTATGAGTTTTTCGAATGGAATGAATAAAACTTTAACGAATTTATCTCACCTATAGCGGAAACATCATACACTTTTCCCATGTCTGGTTTCTGTATTATTAAAGGCGGATCTTTTTTTCCTTGAAAGTTATAAAGACCGGCTCTTGGACATACAACTCTCATATTTTCTCTGTCAGCAATGCATATCCTGTCTAGGGATTCCAAAAGTGTTATCCCATGCGGTATTTGTAGAGGTAAAAATTCTGTAAAGGTATAAATTGATTCAAACAACCTGCTCAGCAAATATAAGAAAAATATTTCACTTCAAACTAGTTTCCAAAAACTATAAAAGTCGTATATTAGCTTTGGAGGGAAAAATTTTGTTCGGGTACTAAGAAATTCGTCATCATATCTGCTTCAGCTTAGGTAACGCAGGCAGGTACATTTATATGATTTGAAAAGAAAAATAACACATTGCTTTCATATTTTTTTATCGACTTCTTAAAATTTGTTTTGAAAGGCTCATACGTGATTCAAAAAACATGGTGTGCTCATCTGGAAAAAAAAAGTGACGTCATCAAGATTAAAACACAAGGAAATATATATTCTGTGCTTCGATTTTGAATGGAAAAAGTGACGTCGTCATTGGTAAATACGATCACAGATGAGCAGATGAGCACCCCATGTTTAACTTACATCATGGGCTCATATATAAATTTATGAAAGTTTCTGTTGAAGTGTTTTATATAGTTTTCAATTTTTATTGAAATATCTTTTGTTTTATTTCGCATCATGTGCTCTATGTGAACGGTCAAGAAGTATATAACTTGTCTATGGACATGAACTTACCATCTCTACTTGGTATAACCTTCAACAACTTTCCAAGAGCATTATATTTTAACACCCTACTATTACAGTAGCCGTCTGCTAGAAAAATTTCTCCAGTGCTGGCAATGGCAAATGATGTAGGCATACAAAGATGGTTCTCATCTGGACCAGGTTGGAATTTCTCCCCAAATACAAGAGTAGGTTCTAGTTCTCCAGGTTTGAACTGAAAACGCAAACTGATTCAGCGAATATTGTAGAGAAGTCCTTTTTACTAGAGCCAAGAATCGGACTCCAACCGATAGAGATCGATCGATATTACGCAATAAGTATCAACTTTCTCTGGATCTTGCCGCTAATTTGAGAATTCGCTGTTCGGAACACTAAAATTAAAGCGGGTCCAGATGTTTGTAATTCAAATACCAAATAATCCAATTAGTGGTGGCAAGTTAAGAAAGAGTTTAATTGTTCAATGCAGCACTCCGTGTTTTCTTTACAGCAGATCAAAGAGATTCCAACTATTTGCCGAATCATTAATCATATTCGCGGTTCGTATTACACTCATCTGGACCCAACCAAATATTCCAGTTAGCGGCAAGTTCAGAGGAATTTAAAATATTCTAGGCAGGTCTCGATCTGCTCCGTCTGGAGTCGGTTTCTTGATGGTAAGACAAAGACAAAGTGCTGTTCACAGTATTTGCTGAATCATAGATGATATTGACTGTTTGGATACAAAACATCTAGACGCGGCTTAATAGGTCTAAATGTAGCTAAGCACTGCATCACATGAAGCTTCGAAAATTAAGGACAGATTCTTGACTTCAGAAATTCATTATCAGGAACAAATATTTAATATTTGCACTTGCCTTGTCCCCGAAAGGTTTGGGTGGACTGAAATAGTTGAGTTCCGATATTCCCAATAGATCCCAAATAGATTCAGCCGTTTTGCCATCTAAATATCTCTTTTGCGCGATAGGACGACTTTTGTCAGTTACCGCGTTTATGTCGAATAGACGACTTCGGCCCAAGTTGCCAACACACAATTTTCTTCACAAATTTACTCTTACTGGGAAACGGGAATTTCAGGACAAATTCGACATGATAAGGTTCGCGTTATTTATAAATATCCATAAAAGATGCCTCGGCTCCTCATACAAGATAATTCCTTCCAAATATAGGTTTTTGTTAGGCTGAAATTCAAGTTGGGATTCCTGATTTCATGTTAAAAGTGTCAAGTTTATGAAGGATATGTTCCGCAAATCAACTTGGTTATTTCGGTTGCCGGTTTTCCGTTCTGTAATTATGAAATATACGGTTGGTTCCTGAAAAAAAGGTTAATAACGGAATTTGATTGATGAAAAAGCGATATTTCTGTCACCAGAACATAGACATATTAAGCCTATGCACCAGAACGACAATCAATGTTTCATGGTAACATATCCATAGCATAGAACAATCTTTATTTACCTTATGAACCATAAACCATACCTAGTAGTTGATTGTTGTCTCTTCTATGTTCTATGGATCATAAAGTAAATAAAGATTTTTCGTTCTAGTAACAGAAAGAACATTTTTGCATGCATCAAATTCCGTAATTTACCTTTTTTCAGGAACCAACCGAAAATTTCATATTTACGGAATGGAAAACTGGCAACCGAGATAACCAAGTTGATTTGCGGAACATATCCTATATAAATTTGATACTTTTAACATGAAATCAGGAATCCCAACTTAAATTTCAGCCAATCAGAGATGATCTTAACAAAACCCCATATTTTTAAGGAATTATCTTGTTTGTAGAGCCGAGGCATCTTTTACAGATATTTATAAATAATGCGAACCTTATCATGTCGAATTTGTCCTGAAATTCCTGTTCCCCAGTGATAGTAAATTTGTAAGGAAAATTGTGGGTTGACAACTTGGGCCGAAGTCGTCTATTGAAATTTAGTAAATACTTGTGAATGATGACAAGAGAATTTATGCAAAATCAAGTTGTAAGTAAAAAATGGTGTGCTCATTTGCTCATCTGTGATCGTATTTACCAATGATGACGTCACTTTTTCGTTCAAATTCAAAGCACAAAATATATATTTCCTTGTATTTTAATCTTGCTAACGTCGCATTTTTTTTCAGATGAGCACACCATGTTTTTTACCATCATGTGCAAGATATTGTGAATGACGTACAATTAGAAAATTGAAATTTATTCATCTGAATGTATGTTTTTCCGATTTTTTCAAAGGTAAATATTGGAAGATCATACCTTGAATCCCTGATGCATAGCAACGTCGGTAATCCATAAATTATCATGTCTATCTATGGTTATACCGTGGGGCATGTAGAATAAATTACTACCCCATTGTCCCAGAACTTTTCCAGTTTTTGGATCCAATGTCAAAACAGTAGCTTGCTTTATTGGTCCCTTGCTTCTGTGTTGAAAATGGGACGAAGAGTTGAAGGTGCTGAAAAACATAAGAGTGAGTCTTCTGGAGGGAACTGTGTTTCTATATCTCAATAATTTCAGTATTTCCAAGAATACTGATAGAATCGAATTGGAATCCAGTAGTTGATTGAAAAATGACAGATCGAAGGTTCATGCACATTTTCGGATCATATGCTTAGAAGATCGTAAATGTAAAGTAAAAAATTAAAATGAAGTTTTTTTTGTGGGTTGTTCTAATGAAATGAACAACAAGAATTTTTCAATTTTGCCCATGGGTTACCAAGTTTCATTAGGTCGTTTCAGTATTTTTTGGGTTATTTCAGAAATATCAATGATATCGAGATGAATATACCTGATACCTCAGTGAAATTTAGAGCCCCAGGTTTGTGCCATTTTTTTCTCGAATTGGAAGAATGATCTCGGAAAAAAATTTAGGAAATTTATTTTTCCAATTCATTTTTTATACGGTCCCAACCCAATTTTGCAAGCAGTTGCACGTTGTTATGCTTCAACTAACTGGCAAATACGATCGCGCAAGCTGTTCCTGAAAAATTGGGGGAAAACCCTCGAAATTTAAAACGACTATAATTGCAAAAACTTCCTGATGATTTGGCTCATTATCGAACTAAATTGGCTCCTTCCGAAATGCAACCTATCCTTGATCTTTCGAGTCGATAGGATTTTCCGTTCTCACGTAATCGTGCCGACAGCTAAAGCGGATTCATCATCAGTCTGTCCAACCTAGTCGTTTGAGATCATTTTCGACTAAAGCTCCGAAAAAAAGAGTCATTTTGTCAAAATTTAAGCACGCTGGTTCCTAGAATATCCGCTCGAAAAAGCTATTATATGAAGAAAGATGAAATGAAAGAAAATGAAGATATTGAATTTGATTTCATTAAACAAATCTTTTTCGACCCGAAGGGAAAAATATCGGCAAACAAAATTCACTTCTATAAAGTCAGAAAACATAACTCGAAGATAAAGGTACAGCATTGTCCTTCAAAATTTAATGCCACAATAAATTATAGTTAATACTCCGTAATAACCAGCGATAAGAGAAACTTAATTTCCCCAAATGCTTTTCGACGTCAAATAGGTAGAGTTGTTTTTGCGATTGATATAATATAACGAATTCACGAGGCATTGCTCTAGATAGATAATAAATTCATTTGGTGATTAATAATGCGAATTGTTTTCTTATGAGTAATAAACCCGGGTTCAAATATCAATTGGATCAAATTGGATCTTTCGACCAAGAAGAAGCTGAACAAGAAATCAGTAGAGAAGAAAATTATCAGTTCGAAATATTCCTTTTCTTACAGGGCGAGAATCAAAATATGTATTTCTACAGCGAAAAAATTCAATAAATGTAAAATAAACTGTGATTATATTATACATTTTTGCTTACTCCTGGTCAAATACCCTATCAGCCCTGTGGAAAATAACAGGTTGCAATGCAGAATTAACTGCTACTCCTGATACTTGACCCAACTGTAAATCCTCTTGAGGCCATCCCTTCACTGGTCTGGGAACATCTGGACGATCATCTACCACCCTTGCCTGTAATCAAAATTAACAATAATGAACTAGTTTAATGATTTTCTCCATTTTTTATTTGCATAAAAAAGCCTAACGGCTGATCGTAAACCAACTCACTTCCAAAAGAAGCAACTTTGTAACTCAATAGATTTTTGTTGAGTATACTCCATTCACTTTTATAAACTATCTCGGTCAGCCATGATTTAGGTCTATCAAGTTTTTTTTACTTAAATCTGACGCAGGTTGGCACTCGTGAAATATCGGCGATGTCAAAATAATTCTCAGCGTCGTTTCCAAATGCCAATGCCAATTTCTAGTCTCAATCTCAACATAATCATCACGCTAGGAAACTAAAAATGCCGAAGTTAGTTTTGAAGAAATAAAGAAAAAGTATCAGGAACTGCTATTTAGAATTGAAATCTGCTTTTTCTGAAAGTAACCCTGATAATTTGGAATCATTAATTTATCACAAGCTATGCAACATTTTCAACGTACGTGAATGAAAACCCAGTGTATCGTTCACATAGATTCCCAAGAACTTAGTAAATTTAGTAAGTTCTTGACACAGTTTTTCTAGTAGTACTACATTTTCTTACTGGAGTATTTCAAGTTGTGCAACAAGGTATTAACATGTCTTCTGTAGACTTATTCCTTGAAAATTTCGAAAGTTGAGGAATTCCATAGGTTTGTCTGTTTGTTAAGAAGTTTTACTGCAGGGTTATTCGACTACTTTTATTTTTTTTTTTCGAATGAACTATCACAAAGTAACGGACTACTCTATCCATTATTTTCCAGTAAAATTTCAACACTCGATTCTTGATTTCCGTACAAGAAAATAGCATAACTTAATCTTCCAAACTATGTTAATATACTTAAAATAATCTCAGTGTTAACAGAGAAAAAATTTTTTTCAACATTGGCCAGGTCTTTGGAACTATTGAATTCACATATTTTCTCAAATTCATTATTTTCCCAAAGTAAATTCACATTTCGAATAATAAGTAATAAGAACGACCTCTATGTAGAGAGAACAACGTTGTGTAGTTATGTGACAGGAAAATGACTATAACCTAACATTTTCAAAATATACACAGTGAAATGTGTCAGAATGTAATGGCCAACCGGGATAGTTTATAAAAGTGAATGGAGTACATGTTCGGACCTTAATAGAGAAAGCCCAATTCGTGAATGGGTGAAATCCAATTGATGATTTCGCTTATTTCAAGATTTTATTTTCCATTTATTCCCAAAAATACAGATTGGATGAAATTGAAATCCACGTACTGCATTGAGAAATTAATGATTGAAGGTTCATGCAGAACATTGTAAGGGTAATATGATTGAAAGATTTTGAAATTTTCTTTTTCCAATTGATCTGAAATTTCACAGGAAGATGTGCATCAGCATTTTCCAATTGGTTACCAAGTTTCGTCATGATTTCTTCACGACAGTTGACATATTTTTCAACGATTACCCCGGATCAATCTGAAATTTGGTACACTGTTATGGAACCCAGGGTTCAAAGTTTCTGGAAAATTTTTCTAAAATCGGATGAATAGTTTCCGAAACCAATTTTTTCAAGAAAGTTTTTTTACTAACCATACCTTCCCAACAAAATTTTGCAATTAGTTTCGCATCAGTATGCTTCAACCAACCACCAAGTTTCAATCAGATCGTTAGAATATTTCCTGAAATATTGAGTAAATAACCTCAAAATTTCGAATGACTATAATTCCGAAACCGTTGCAGAAATGAAATAATTCTGCAAATTTTCTCTTCAGGTATAGGTCAGATCAGGTATAGACACCGAAACGTTATAGTTCACTTTTTTGACCATACGTTATTTTGTTCATTAGGCAACATTTTTTTTCAGAAAGGGCCGTTGAAAAACAGTTTTAATCTCGCGAAACGCCCTGGCCGTTTCAATAAATAAAAATCTTATTCAATTTTCAATAATTCTTTCTCAGATATGAGGAGTGAAAACCAAAAGAATCCTTATAGAAAATGCGAAATCGTCCCAAAATATCCTTAAATCGATGATACAATACAATACAATAACAAATTAGCGACGTTTTTTCCTACCATCATTGTTTAAACAATGCTACCATCAAGATCACTCCTGATGTGGTTGGTCATGTAATTTTCATGTTAAACACTTCCTTTCAAATTGTACTGGTTCAAGTACCAAGAAATAAATCTATTATGGGATTCATTATGAAATTCAACGATTATGATCTAACCCGCAGAGACAATAACTTTTAATTTACTCGATATTCGAAACATTGGGTTGATAATAAAAATAATTAATCAATTAATGGCCGAACGTTAACACAATAACTTCCAGAAGAATTGACTTATTGACTCGAAACAGGTAGAGCAGAGTTGGGAACCAACAACAACGTCCAGGTTTCATAAATGAAAAAAATACACCCAAAAAAGCCACAATTCGAAATATTATTTCTTCAATATATATCCGATTAAGCGAACTTTTGAGACACTGTTGTTAATAATATCGAATCAAAAATAAACGCCAAATTCATCTGATTCTGAAGTATTCGCGAAGAAAAAAATATTTCGATGAAATTTTTTGAATATGTTTAAAAATAAAAAAAAAATCATGGATGCTTGTCTCCATTCTCCACCAAATATTTGATTCCCAAATTTCATTTCATGGGAATAGTAAAAAACATCGAGAACTTCATTCTATTTGGACTTGATTTTCTCACGAACAATCGAAATTTTCTCGATGATAGCTTCATATACCATTAATTTCATGCTATATAATTCGAGGAAGATAAATTCACTATATTTATTATGCTCATCTCAAACCCAAAACAACTTTCCTTTCGATACCAATTCGCTTGACTGATTATAAAGTATGAATTAAAACAATAATTATAACACTGAACTAGAAATAGGAAACAGTTTTAGATAAATGAATTTTATTTTCCGCAATCTCGCTATTTTAACATTACTTCTTACTTTCATGGGAAGTAGATAGAGAAGGAAATACCACGTACCTGTTCTTTATTGGAACTAGTGAGAAAAATAATGACAATTACTATGAAAGATGTAACTAAAGCTGCCAGAATATAAGGTTGTTTCACTTCCATTTTTCATCTCACTATTTTCATTATTATTTCACCGAGGAAAACCAAATAAAGCTACCGCATGATGCGAGCACCAACTGGAAACAGTTTTATAACACTTTCAGTGAACTTGAAAAGTATGGTAACCGGATGGGAAGATAAAGGTGAATGAGAGACAGGCAGATAGTTGAACAGTGTTAGTCTGGATGGAATGAAATGTTAACAAGTGATTTTCTTTGGTTCGACTCGTTGAAAACGTTGAAGAAAATGTTGGGAAATGTTGTTTCAGGTGGAAGCATGGTTATCTTTATTTCCTCGTAAAAAGGACTTTCAAGTAACCAAATTCAAGGTGAGGTTAATGACCACACCAGAAACGGTCTCGAAGGATTTCGCTCAACAGCAGTGGCGTAGATCGTCGTTCTCAGCTTGTTTTAGGGAACGAAAGCGTGTTGCCAAATTTTCGAATTTTAAAGAGAAATGGTTTCAAATGGTAAAACAAATTCTTATCCTAGCAATCATAAATCAGATTTCGTTAGAATATTGTAAAAGGTCCTTCGATTGAAGGCTCTATGTTCAAACTAAATCTAGTTTAAAAAACGCAATTCTCTTTTTTTTTCGTTCAAAACCATTTTTCGGTCGTTACTTTTCAGACGAGCTCTAGGTTTCGAGTCGATTGACCGCATATTTGCATGTTTATTGTAAAAATGAAATAACGATCGAAAGATATGTGTATCTCTGGAGATGAAGGTTCAATTCCCAGCTAAGGTTTGTAACTTGTTTCCTGAAAACATAAATCTGATAAAATTGAAATTTGGTTGAAGGCTGAAGCAAATTAACCCAAGGATAAAGATTGGTGAGAATTGAATCACTAAAAAGCTTGAAATGAATTTCATGAATGTAAGGTATATGCAGGGCTGGGCAAAATACATGCTTGGCTTAATTGAAATACAAATTACAAAATACTTTCTCGCCAGGTATTTGAAATACAAAATACAAAATACTTTCAAGTCGGGTATTTGAAATATAAAATACAAAATACAGTATTTTGACTATTTGTATTTGAAATACTAATTACAAAATACATTCAGGTGTTACGTAAAATGTGAAAAGAGGACAACTTATTCAGCTTAGCCATTCAATCGCTAAATAAAGAATTTCCTTTCAGAAACACAAGATTTTTGAATGAAGTATCAGAAAAACAGCCTCTTGGGGAATGAATAAAACCTGCTAAAGATAACAACATTTCTACAGGTCCTGATGAGCACAAACTTGTGTTATATTGTATGAACACATTTTTTATATTAGGATAATGTTCAAGGATGGTGAGCTCTTTGCTCTAATCGTTTTTGGAAATTGACCAACTCTAACTCCATGTTGAAATGACCATTGCGCAGCACCTTTTCTTCCTTTCTATTTGCCGAAAACATGATTGCTAGCAAAAGAACTAGATGAAGCAAATGAATGTTGCGTCATCTGAAGGGAGATTCAGAGACTATTTTCTGTAGAGCGCTCAGCTCTAAATGTATTTGCTCAATAGTATTTCGAAGAGAAAAGTATCGAAATACAAAATACAAAATACTTCAGCGTCAGGTATTTGAAATACCAATTACAAAATACATTTTCAAGAAGTAAATGAAATACAAATACAAAATACGTATTTGTATTTCAATTACAAGTAATTGAAATACTGCCCAGCCCTGGGTATATGTCAGCAACTATCCGTTAGATTTCACTGAAATTCATTCTGTGCAAGCCTTCATACAGAGATTTTTCGAAAATGTACAAGAATTCAAATCGATTGAATTTGGGGTACTACAAAGAAGGTTGAATTCGATATAAAGGTCCAACTCTGAGAATTTTTCAATCATTAAATGTTAATTACGCTATACAATTGTATATCGATAATACCATTGATTACAATATGTTCGTCTGAATTTCGGTTTGATTTCATTGACACCTTCATGCAGGATCAGAGATGAACCATAGTAAATTGCTAATTTATTTTAATTGTGTAATTGGCTTCTCCTTCTAACTATAACCAACCTTCGAACTAATGGTCATCAGATTTGCAAATTCTGATTCTCGGCTGTATTTTGTGAAATCGAAATTTTCCTAGAGGGTTTTATCCCAAACTACAACATCAAAATGACCAACACGATATCTTACATCTTATATGAACTTCAAAGAGATTATCAACCAATGATTAACTAAATTCCAGTCTGAATTGAATATTGAATCGAATTTTTCGAAAAATTGAGATGAGTAACTTTCAAATTGATAATTTCAACAAAATCTGCCCCTTCATCGCTTGAATCTACCCTGAACATTTCAATTCCTGCCTACATACCCACAGATTAAAATTTCAAGACAAATTTTTCACCAGCTTGATGTGGCAGTTTTGATTTTATTCATTCCCAATATGTGTCAACCTCCAGAGATTTCACGAGATGAAGTATCCTTGGTTGCGTGCTCATTATCCTAGACTGGGTGGAGATTCTCCAATGAATAGCCACGATATATGAGAGATATATTTATTCAGCACTCAACACGTATGGAATCAAGTTGTCAAAATGTCCTTCACATATGACGCCGAGTTATCAGGTTGCACTTACCTTTTCATTTTCTGTCAAAGCCAAGAGCTGTTTCACTTCATCATAAAGCTCTTGTTCTCCCACATTAAGTCTAGAAGGCCAGGCTTTGGAACAACATGAAAAACTAGCCAAAACTACCAAGAAATGGAAAAATCTAGACATGGTTCACGTTGAAACCGCGAAGTGTGGTTCTGTTATCTTCACGGAATAGCCATTTCAGTTACTCCCGATTCTGGGAAGAATCAATAGTTTTTACATGAATCACAGCTAGATGGCACCTTGGTCAACTGTCACACTATTTTAGTTTTCCAGATTTGAGCGTAACCGTTGTGTTGTGTCTGATAGAATTCATTACGAATGGTAGGCTTATCTTTACCGGTAAATTTCACGGTTTGTTCGGACCTTGACCCAATTTATTATCATATCATTAAGAATTCCACGTGAGTCTGACAGTAATCAGAATACAGAAATCCTCATTCGAATAAGCGAATGTCCCATACAGCATCAGATATTACTTGAACATTTCAGGTATATTATTTGCGATAGAGGTATGAGTATGAGAATGCAACAAATATTTCAAATTAGTCTGAAGAGGATCTTTTTCGAATACTCAACATATCGATAGAGTTGTTGCCTTTCTGAAAATACTTCAGAATGATTACTCTGATTTCATGTGGTACAGTGAATGCATGCTGTGATACGAAAGTGCCGAATATCTTCTAGGTATTTCTTATATTCTCTCTCTTAGCAAGTGATACTTTTGAAATATCCCCAGAAAAGAGAATACTCTACTATTTTCTACTATCATTCCCTGCTGACTATGTTCCAATTAGTTTTCATAAAATATTTCAGATTGAATGTCCTACAACGAAAAGTCTCCGAATGTTAGGAATATACTAGTTTGCAATAATCTAAAAATACCAGGGTAACAATAATTCTACAAAAATATAATATGCGAAGTAATCTACGAATATCTTAAGAATATTCTCAATCCTGGTGCAACCTACTGAATCATATACAAGATGTTGTACAGAGAATGTTTATACTCTGTCTGTAATATCATTGTTCTGAATATCAAAGTAAATAGTATATTCCTAATCTTCTCCTACTCAGCAAGTGACTTGTAAATTCTTGAAATATTTTTAGAAAAAAGAAAACTATACTATTTCCATAGGTGTCCTATAATTATACCCTGTTGGATAAGGTCAAATTATTTTTCAAAGAATAGTTCAGATGACCTAAAACGAAAATTCGCCGAATGTAATGAGTAAGGAGTTTGGAATTACTAAATCTACAAATACCATGATAATTCTCATGTGCAGCATCTAGGAATATTCTAGACCCCCGAGGAGAATATGCCGGTAATATTCAAGAAATATCTGGTGCTGTATTGGTCTCTTTTTGTTCAAAAATAAAAAAGAATATCCTGGACATCGATAGGTTGCCTTCATTGCTAGAGGAATCTCCTAGTAATTCTCCTAGTTTATAACATACCAAAAAAAGAACCAATATTATATTCATACCATACATCATCGAAAATTTCAGACAAATATTCTTGGGATAATTTCTAATTATTCGGAATATAAAAGGAATTGCTTTTTCGATTTATGCCACTTATATCTGAGGATTCTTCAATCATTAAATTTCAGGTAGGTATCATTATGGCGAAAAAAGTTTCTAGTATATTCTTGGAATGTGAATAAATTAAATGGTATCGAATCAACATTTTCCGTCGAAAGTTTCAAGGAAAAGCTCCTAATACAGTTTCTTATATTTTTCCGGAATCTCCAGCGTTTTACACCTGAAAATTCTTACTAGTAACCTACCTCGAATATCTTGGCCTTCTCCTTCGAATGGGGAACCTCACCCCACACTAGATGTCTCTGAATGTGCTTGTGAAACCAGATCGATAATTCCTCCACGTTATCACCCAAAATAGGATGTCCGGCCATCAAAATAGGGTGAGTAAATGGAGGTTTCATGCAAAAATCCACTGATTTGTTCATATTCTAGTTTAGCCTATTGTTGATTTTGCTAGTTTGTGTAAAATTGAGCAGTCCCAGAGCCTTAATTAGGAGAAGCATCTCGGACGAGTCTGTGACAAGATACTTGACAGAGGTGAGTTAACTCTCGATTTTTTTCGAGTGGTTTGAACAAAAGTATTCAAAAAAATCAAGAATCCTAAGGTAAAAGAAGATTTAATATTTCAATTTTGATTCATTATTTTCTCTTGAAATCACTGCCATAGCTCAAAAACTTACTCATGTGAAATTTACACATTGTATTTGCCGAGCAGTCACCCATGCATATACTAGTACTGTCCAATACTGCCGTCCTAAGCAAGAAGGCAGTATCTCCAATTTTTACTATTTTCGAATTTCCTCTTCCTATAGGCTCCTTACACGATTATAAGTATAACTTACAAAGCTAGAGAGCAGTTACTGCAATTTTTATAGTCTATCAGACCATTGGATGAACGCCTACTGCTCTCTAGCTTTGTAAGGTATACTTATAATCGTGTAAGGAGCCTATAGGAAGAGGAAATTCGAAAATAGTAAAAATTGGAGATACTGCCTTCTTGCTTAGGACGGCAGAATATTGCTTTATATTTAGATTCTAGATGCAATCAATATTCCGATCTCCTGATAGTACGATCGTCACAAAACTTCACATGAACCTTCTAGCCATCATTTTGAGACCGAGCACTAGAATTCAAATCGATGGGATCTGTGATTTTGGAGATATTGGGGAAAATTATTTTCGAATAGGCATATTCAAAAAACTTTTTGGCGAATCTACAAAGACCATTTCGATCTCTGTAACTAATATTTATTTCTACTATATGATTATCGAGGCTTTTCGATTATGAATTGCTGAAATCCATCCAGTTATTTCGTATAAATAAAATCTTATTTTCACAATAATATACCCTGTAAGATATTTCCGATTGATTTAGTGGAAGTCTTCATTTCGGTACTCCATAACTACTCACGGACTTTCGACTAGATTAGATAGATATTTATCGACTTATCGACAGAGAGTGATAAATCTCATACCTATACTGAACTATCACATTTTGGTCTCACAGATATCCTGACACTAGATGATTTATTTCAAAAGTAAAAGTGTTTACAGCTGACCGGCAGGACAAACGGGATTGAATTTGATCAAGAACTTTTTATCATTAAGCCTAGCCTATTCATTATGGACCTATTTCTGCAAACTAAAAATTTCCGAATAATGCTCTCGTTGACTAAAACAAACGAGCAAAAATATTTCATATTCTTTGAATGAGGAATTGAATGGAATTAAATCAGGTTTTTATTTGTTTCGAGTTAAAACCTTCATAATATAATATATCAAATTAATGTCTGACTATTTCAACATTCGTAAAAACTTTTCCTGTTGAGGAAATATACTGTTTCTTGATTAAAATGATGAAAAGAAATGTAATTCATAACATTAATGAACTGCACGATACACCTCGTTTTTGAGGTAATTCAGTATAACTTAGGTAAATCGAAATGAACCTTCTTATATAATATTCTGATAAATATCCATAAAAACCAGACATTACCCATATATGAGAGGAAAATAATTGACTCGTAATGTAATAAGTTACTTCCTATTGCATAATTGTGAATTATTCTATTCGTGATATGGAATGATCTCGCAGGAACGTTAACTTCCAACTGTGAGTTGAATAAGTTTCCTCATTTTTCGTTCTTAATAATTTATCATTGATTATTCGATGTCATCATTCCCGAAGTTGATTCTTTGCTGGGAAAAATTTTTTTCTCGCAAATTTTATTATTTCATTTGGATTTATAATTTATTATTGCGAATAATGTTAAAAATGGAAGAGATATCTCAAAGAACTACAATTTACTCATCTTTGGACACTCTATAAACATTTTTCAACATTTTCATCTTCAATTGCTTGTATGACATTACGATTAAAATATTTGAATTGTGGTGTGTTTTATAAATGTAAAGTGTGTCAATTTCAAAAGGTACCACCTATCCAGAATTAGGAAGAATGTATAAAGTTGTAAACTTCAGTTCATAGAGGGACATTTTATACTGTTAGTACCAATAAATTTTTATCAACCCTGCGAACGTAATGACATCAAACCCTAAAATCTTGAATAGGAAGGACGGTTGAATTTTCACCTTGTCTTGAAGGTAATTAAACGACTTTTTGAGAAATGCCGCACACTCGACCCATTATTTAGTATTTCTTCAATTAATTGTTCTGAAGAAGTGAAGAATATAACTGAAGAATGCAACAACAAATTCAGTAATATTGTGTCAAAAAAAAATGTTCATTAGGGCATTCTGTTTTTTTCCATTTTTGAGATTCGATGGTATTGTAGGCTGGAACTACTAGCAAAAAAGGTCAAGTGTATGGCATCGAATTACCTTTGAAACAATCACTCAATCCCCCTCCCCATTTAAGATGTAAGGGCTGTTGTCAGCCTCCCCACAAAAATTATGTCAATTGTAAAAGAGTGCTACCCTTGTCACATTGTATAAATATACAGGGTGTCCCATGACTAGACCTACAAGCTACGTTGTGAAAGAGTTGTTACCAAAAATATTTTTCGCCTTCCAAAACGATGCAGATGTTTGACATGAAAAAAATGCACTCAAACCATTTGGTGGGTATTTTTGATATGAGCACATGTGTAACATTTCAACCCTTCAGGTGACGCCGTTTTGGATATATGTGATAAAAAGTGTAGCCTAGACATCATCTTCAGAGGGCTAAAGCTCCTTAAACGAATTATTACTTGCTTTGAGATGAATGTGTCTAAAATATTTTCAAGAACATCCACTAGAACCTTGTCGGTCTAATTATGGGACACCCTGTATATTGATATTGAAATATTACGTAGAGTGGCATACATCAGTACTTCGTGGCTGAAATATAATTTTCAAGGAAAAAGTCAGAAAACTTAAAGAAAAGATTCTCAAAATCGATAGATAATTTATAAATGAGTACTCATTCCGTTTCAGAGAATTTGTGTTTGGAACGAAGTATGCAAAGAGGAATTTCAGATCCATTTCAAATGCAAATGTCCAGAGTTCTTCTTTTGTAGAGCACCAGGGAGATACTACAATGCATTTTGTTCCATGACAGGCACGGGATACATATGGATGCAGCCAAGTTTTCAAGCTGCTGATATTTAATTAGATTCAGCACAATTTTTCACACTTCAAAATACTTTGTTCTTCCAGAAAATGGTTGTGAATTAATAAAAATATTTCATCTCACTATAGTTTCGATCCTACATGAGAAATGTTTTAAGTCAAGGAGGTTATAATATACTTTCCAATGGAATTTCAAAATATCTATTGTGGTATTCAATTGCTTAGCGAAAAATTATATAATCCAATACTATATTTAGTAGAATTTTTAACGGAGAAATGGCATATTGCCATTTTTGATTATGCTTTATGGAGCTCCTTTCGAAGTCGGTAAGATCAAAGGGAATTCAAGAGGGATGTAATATTTGCAAAATCAAGCAAATTTCATATGAATTTTCCCCTTAATGCTCGCTACAGCTAGCATTTTCATTTGTAGGTTTAAGGCCTTCTGCATTATTCCTACTACATTTGGTGTACCTCATCTATCTTCTGATATATATCATTGCTGAATAAAACAATTATATAATGAGTTTTGCTACTTATTGTGAACGCGGCTTCATTGTTATGTTTTCAGTAAATGAAGATGATAAGAATAATAGGTCTAGAATTTCGATAAAATTTCCACGTATTCTATTTGGGTATAAGTATTCTCAATAAATTTTGTTCTTTTTTTCCAACCTATTTCGTAGAAGAATTAGGGGAACTCTTCAGCAACACCTATAAACCGAAAATTACTCGTCATTTTTGTAAAAAACTTGCCCACCCCATCACGACTTAACAACTTCAATTCTCCATTTATCCATGGGGATCCTTTTTATTCCAATTCATAACGGGTTAATATCCGTTTAAACTGATGGTTATTACAGATGAAATTTTCTGTGAGAATATACGAGTACTAAATAAGTAATAACTTTCATATCGATTCTTCGTAGTTATGAATAAAATATTTCTCCTTCTTTGTATACTGAGTTCATAATTTGAAATATAACTTTTTATATTCGATTCATAGGAATTTTAAATTACTCAAATTTCCAGTAAAAATTATATCTTTATTCAATATCAATATTTTTATAATCAATTACATATAATTAAGGATAAAATCAAATAGAAATGAGGAAGTAACAATATATAACATATATCTATTGATATAAATCACCCGCAATTTTCAGTCTTTTTCCCCGATAATTCATAATACATTAAATAATAACAAACAAGAAGATTATACCTAATTACGATTTTATATTTCCAACACCAAAAATCCAACGATTATTGTGCACAAAAAATATTTCACGAAATTATTTCCAGCTGAATTCGATTTATTATTGGATTTTTAAAAAACTACTATAAAATAAGAAACCAAAAAAGTATATCCAAGATAGAGAACATTTTCAGAAAAAGGGGAAATATTCCCGCGAAAATTCATTACAACCCACTGATTTTGACGAGTTATTTTTATAATAACTATTGATTGAATAGCTAGACATAAAATTCTCATAAAGGTACATTGTAGCAATCTACAGATATTTCATGAGGATACAAAACAATCCGAACAAATTTATTCATTGTAATGTATCATTGACTCTTTTAGATTCAAGTCCTTCAACATCGCCATAATTTCTTTATCGAAATCCGTATTTTATCGAAATGGTAAAAATTTATCCTCAAGAAAATAATGTATAATATAAAGTTGTAATCTATCTAATTTCATTCACAAATATGTCTCTCCACATTTAAGGAGTGCCATCAAAACGAAACCTCCTGCTATAAACATCGCTCTTCTTAGGCGATAAACTCTTCTTTCCTTCTCTCTATTCAAAACTTCGAAAAAAGTAATATACAGTATTGTACCAGCTGACAAACCTTCAAGCAAAACAATCGCCACAGATTTGATTTCTGTATCCATATCTGACTTCAAAGTGATCACTAGACCAAGAAGTACACCAAATGGACTCGCGATGGCCAGAATGAAGAAATGGAATACCATGATACTCCTCTTGGTTTTGGCCAAGATCAGTTCTACTCCAATGCAGAACAGAATAGTTGCTGAATGTATCGAAACTGCAGTGAAAAGATACCAGATATTTCCTACGGAAGTTTGTAAACCAATAGCAAGGCCTTCGAAGATGGCATGAAGCGATAAAGCAAGTTCGACCAAAATACATCTTATTATTTGTTGCTGTGATTTTTGTCCTACAGTATTCAATACCTCCTCTAATTCTCTTGTCTCTTGAACATCATCTGGTGGCTCAATAATTCTTGGATGCGCACTTTTCTGAGATATCGGTGATGAAGACCTTGTTTCTTCTCTAGAAATTGGATCTGGGGTTTTTACAGGTGAGCCAGTATAAGGAATGACTGCTTTTTCTTGGTTGAGGAAGTTTTCTTTCGATACAGCGATGAATGCTGATCTGCTGATCCAATTTTTAATTGGTGTTATCTTATTTGTGGATACTTCAGTTTTCCCTATGGGTTCTGCGGGAACTTTGCTGATGAACCAATGGGAAATCTCCTCCAAAAAATATATGAAGAAGAAACCACATGAAATTGCTAGTTGGCTCATGGGATATTTTGTGCTTAAGTGCCCATACCTTCTTAGTTCTTCCATTGAAAAATAAACTTCTGGCATCATGTGGAGAAAACAAGTAGCAAACAAAACGCCACCCCCAAAAGATTGGCAACATGCCATCAAACATAAAACTTGAGAGTGTCTTCTTTCGTTAATGAAATTGACACCATCTTCTCCACCTTCCCACTTTTTCAAACAGCAATGTAGTTTGATCGGTAAAACACCAGAAAGAAACCTGATGATTCCAAATAGCACCGCAACAACTATTTTCGTCGCTACGAGACTGGACATCTTTAAAACACGTTGTAACCGACCATTCTAGGGGTAGGATGTAGACTAAATTATTACTCCCTTAACAGATATTCGATTTGTTTGCAAGTAACATGCGCAAAATGATTACCGTAGGCAGAATTTTGTCGCAAAAATAGAATTGTAATCAAGAATTCGACTACTAGAGGTGCAAGTTCAAGGGTACCCTAAAAGTGGTGTAATCAGCCAATAGAAAATCAACTCGTTTTATAAAGTGGGTCACGGAACAGCTCATAAAGAATGTACGAGTTGATACGTGGAGGTCCGTTATTGAATATTACTTCTAATGAAAATGAATACCTAAATGTCTTACCGGGTAATTCGTGTCGTTGATATGCGCTTCTTGTCAGTCAAATTTTCATTTATATGATTGAAGATAGAACGCATCTGATAGAGTTTCATTATTGTTATTGCATGAGGATGTGAATGTGCTAATTGTGAAATAAGTAGTAGGTGTTCTGGGTCTCGAAGTAATTTGGTATCGTCCATTCAGGTTAATGAATTAATGCAATTTTGATACATGAAATTTTTATATAGGGTTTATCCATGATGTAAAAAACATGGTGTGCTCATCAGCACGTCAGCAAGTTGAAGAGTCAAGGAAATATATATTCTGTGCTTTGAATTTTCATATAGTTTCAGTACGTCATCATTTATACTTACGATTACAGATGAGCAGATGAGTACACCATGTTTACTTACATCATAGGGTTTATCCTGAAAGATTTTTTAAGGTAGTGTTTGTTACAGTAATTTGGGGGGGTTGATTTGTATCTGTTATTTTATTGTTATAAAACAACGAATTTCTTTAACACTATTTATTACTTCAGCTCTTCGTTTTACACATCACGTTCTTACACCATTTTCTTATCTTCTATATCTTAACATAGACACTAATGTCATATTGTTCAATCACAGAATATAGTTGTTTTGTAATTCTTCTTCTTACTTACTAACTTAGAATATTTATAACACACCTCCTCGATTTGAAATGTTTTTTTTTTTTAGTGTCTATGTTAAGATATAGAAGATAAGAAAATGGTGTAAGAACGTGATGTGTAAAACGAAGAGCTGAAGTAATAAATAGTGTTAAAGAAATTCGTTGTTTTATAACAATAAAATAACAGATACAAATCAACCCCCCCAAATTACTGTAACAGGTTATGGGCCCAGCACGCTTCCACTGCGCAAATTTATTTTAAAAATTTTTGCAGAAATAAAGGTATTGAGCTCGAGTATACGCTGCCATATACTCCGCAAGAAAATGGAAAAGCTGAACGGATGAATAGAACACTTTTGGATAAGGTACGCACAAAATTTTCAGAAACAAATTTGCGCAGTGGAAGCGTGCTGGGCCCATAACCTGTTACAGTAATTTGGGGGGGTTGATTTGTATCTGTTATTTTATTGTTATAAAACAACGAATTTCTTTAACACTATTTATTACTTCAGCTCTTCGTTTTACACATCACGTTCTTACACCATTTTCTTATCTTCTATATCTTAACATAGACACTAATGTCATATTGTTCAATCACAGAATATAGTTGTATTGTAATTCTTCTTCTTACTTACTAACTTAGAATATTTATAACAGTGTTTTCATTGGTTAAGGATAAATGTTTCTAATTAATCTTCCTCAAACTAATCGAGAAGTTTCCAGAAAATCAATTATTTCATCGATTTTCCTATAGTAAAAATCGTATTCAGATCTCCTACATTTTCGAAATTATTTTTGTCCGGTGAAATCCAAAATCGGTTCACCGGCTTCAGTGTCACACTCACCAGAAATTTTGCTGCCACATCCTCAAAAACTCCAGGAATACTGAAACGATGTAATTTAACTTCGTTACTAGTTCTAAAATAACGAAAAGTTGAAAAAAAAATCATGGGGATGGTAATAATACGAAAATAAAGATAAAATCAAACATTCTATATTTTTGGAAATACTGATCTCATCGAAATGAAACTTGATTATCGATTGTGAAAAACCAAAGAACAAACTTGTGAAAGTTTTCATTGGAAATGATTAACTGGAGAAGAAACCAGTACCTATTATTCTCAAATCATATTTTATTTCTGAAAATTATATATATATATATTATATTGAAAATTAGTTGTTATCTCTGGAATTTCGAATTGCATTACACTGCGAACGATCGCAAGGATTGCATATCATAAGAAGAATTGGAAAAATTCTGAAACATTATATTTCAGGAACTATCAAGCAAATCTCTTCAGAATTTTCACTGGTGCGTACATATTCTTGGGAACAGCATGCTATAGTTTTGCTCAAATGTCTGTAACTTTCGAAAGTTTTCATGAAGATGGTCTCAAACCACTAGGTTGGACTACCTGATGAAGAAGCCTGTCAAAATAGAATATATGTCCTGCCAGCCTGCTCAAGGCACCCTTGCAACGCAAATCCCTAGTGACATTCAGTGTTGGCTGCAGATTGAAATGTGACTATTTAGTTCGTCAATGGGCCAAATCAGAAGAACGATTTCGAAGTTATACTCATTTGAATTTTTGAGGTTATTTCCTGAATATCTCGGGAACTAATCGATCGTCAGATTCAAATTTGGGTAAAAAATTATTTCTCGAATTTTCGGGAAACTCTCAAGGTTGAGTACTGTTGCATAACTCAACCTAAAAAAATTTTACCTGGATGATTTCCGACCAGTGGTCCCTGGGTTATAAGAAAACGCTGCAAATTTCCAATAATCCTGAAATTGAATCATTGCATTGGGTTCTAAGATTGGAATAATTTGTTGACTTTTCATCTAGAATCACAGATGCCCCATCGATATTTTTGACAATTTCATAATCGTAAGTATTTCAAATTAAATATTTTTGGGTTTCCCCCCAATATCTGAAATATAACTAGATACTAAAAATCGGATAAACTCCATGAAAAAATTCATTTGGAACATTGAAATCTCATTAAATACTCTTGTACAACTGAATACCACTTGTACATGCAGAACGCGAATTAAGTAGCGTAATTTAAGATATCGAAGATTTCCAAAAAATTCGGTCGATCAGAGGTTTCCATTAATTTTTGATCTGCGTTGTACGCTTATCGTCAACAGGTGGATATGCGTTACTGGTTTCAATCGAAATCCAATATTTTTGGTACTGAGACTTTGAAATAAGGGTGAATGTAAAAGATAATGAGCATGTATATGATAAAACAAATCGGAGGATATATCAAAAAAAAATCAATATCAAACCGTAAAACTCATCAATTGTCGAGAATCTAATACCGAGGGTAGGAGCCGATGATCCACCTGTTTTAGTTCCATGATTCAATTCTGGAAAGCTTCAATTTTTCCAGCCAGTAAGGAATTGAAATAAGAAATGAAATAAGAAAGCTAAAGAGATTGTAGTTTTCTGAATGAATATTCCGAAATGCAAGAGGCTTGATACGGCTGCTCGCATTTCAGAATTTTCTTCAGGAAAACTTTGAATCCCATTTTAATATTTACTAGCCGATAAATTTACAGCCTTTTTCTTCCAGTGTCATTATCTAGGGATAATAACTCCGAAAATACCGACTAAATCATTACGAATCTTGGTGTCCAATTAGCAATTGACTTCACGTCAATGCTTCTCTAGAATTTTCCAATAGTATGTCTATCATGATTTCAATGATCGAATTCCAGATTGAAATTGTGTCGATTCTAAAGGCTTTTATATTTGGGAATAACAAACCCCAATTGCTACAGCTGCAGGTGGTATAACATCCGACATGCACCTGCATCCTGATAAGAAGGGGCTCTGAAAGACGGCAGATTGAACCTACGCAAGAACCTGTTTGAATGTCTAACGATATTTCTTTAGATACTCGTAAGTGAGTGCATATACTACAGAATGACCCAATTTTCAAATAACCATGCAACTATCTATAATTACCTGCATAGGTTACTCAACTTCTTCCTGTCTCGAGATGTTAAACTATAGGTGTGGCACTCATTGCATCTGAAAATGCATCAATTATACTTTTAACATTTAACGTGTCTGAATAGATAACATGGATATAATTTCACTCATAAATGAACATGTTCAGTGACTATTATAGAGCAGTTCTTTCTCTATTCTGTAATTATAAGAACCACATTCGAATCATAAAAACAATCGATTTCGTCTATGTAATTATCGAAACTTAAGACATCATATTTGAATGATGGTGTTAAGATGTCTAGAATAACATCACACTATTCATTGTTTATGTAGTTTTAATATTGACATTTAAAAAGTTGGATAACGTGGTCATTGAAGACTAAAATTGTGAAGCAGAGCAGTGAAAGGTACCTATAGGAGAAATAATATGTTATCAGGATACTTTTACCAACGTTTGGAAGAAGCTAAGTTCACCGTAGAAATTTGATATTGAATTTGAATGCCATTTTTCAAACAGGCTTGAATATCTAGGTACCTATACCTTATTTCTCTCTGAGTGTTTGTTAACACTAAGTAAAGGGGGTTTCACAATCAGTTTGTTCACAGTTTCTGTTATTGAAATCCATAATTTTTGTCCACATTGGAATGATGATTATTAGGGTATGAAATGTTATGTATATAGATATTCTCATGAAGGTTATCGACTCAAATTCAACACATTAGACTCAGAGGGATAATTGAGTAGATATACCATGTAGAATTTGGAATATTCACAGTACTTCTTCTCGCTATGTTGTAGGTTATAGAAGAAATATAAAGGGTATTTCAAATTGCGCGGTTTTTTTCAAGAATAAATAAAATATAGATGGCGCAATGAATTCTTCTGGGTACTTTGACATTTAAGAAGCGTGATGTATGACATTTATAAAAATGGCTTCGTACATGATACAACAATGCGTTTAAATTGTTGCAATATTATATGAAAATCAGCGTTCTGTGAAAAGTGTTTTTGGAAAATTATGTGAATTTTATGGTTTACATAATCGTCCATCTCAAAGCACTATTGGCCCAATTATTGAAAAATTTCAAGAGACCCGTTCGGTGGAAGATCAAAAATTGAAAAATACAGTCGTCGCGGTTGTTCACAAGAAAATATTTATTTGGTTCGTGAAAGTGTTGCTGAAGATCCTGGGATGTCCATTAGACGACGTTCACAACAAGTTGGACTTAGTGGATACAAAACATGGCGTATTTCACACAAGGATTCAGCTCTGAAAGTATATAAGGTTCAAATAACACAGGAACTGAAGCCATTTGATCATTTAAAACGACGTTCTGTTTTCAATTTCATCAATGAACAACCAGTTGATCTTTCTCAAAAAATCATGTTTTCCGATAAGGCAGATTTTCAACTTGGTGGCTTTGTTAATAAACAAAATTGTCGTATCTGGGGTGAGGAAAATACACGAATTATTCATGAGAAACCTATGCAACCTGAACGAGTCACTGTTTGATGTGCATTATGGTCAGGTGGTGTAATTGGACCTTACTTCTTTGAAAATACTGCTGGTGAAGCTGTTACTATCAATGGTGATCGATACCGTAGGATGATAATCGAAATTTGTGATCTGAATTAATGAATATTGATCTAGAGGACATTTGGTTTCAACAGGAGGGCGCTACACCTCACATTGCAAATGACACAATGTATTTATTGGGACAAAAATTTCGTGGACGATTAATCTCCAGAGACGGTGATGTCAATTGGCCATCAAGATCATGTGATTTGACACCGATGTACTATTTTCTTTGAGGTTGTGTGAAAAGCCAGGTCTACAAGAATAATATACAATCGATTCCTGAACTAGAGGATGAAATCATTCGTGTCATTAGTGAGATAGAGCCTCAATTATGTCAGAATGTCATAGAAAATTTTAACAAAAGAGTGGCCGTCTGTAGAGCTGCAAGAGGAGGCCAATTTGCTGATATTATTTTTCGTATATAAATGTCATAACTAATACTTCAATTACCAAGAAAATGTTTTTGAGATAAAATGCAAATTATGTGTTTCATTTATTCTCTAAAAAAGCGCGCAATTTGAAACACCATTTAGTATTTAATGTCTTCATTATACAGGGTGGTTCGCGAGTAACTGTACATCTTTTGATTGTGAATAGGTGGTCAGAAAAGAGATACTAAATATGGGCTGAGATTATTCGTTTCTGATATGCATCAGGGTGATTTATCGATTTCATCAGATTTTTTGGGTTGCTATATAACTCCTGAACCGTTGAACGGATTCGCTTCAATTTTGGCAGGTATTGTCATGTCATGGCATCGAGTTTTTCATATAAACCCTACCGAAATACATACTTCCAGGTCTTATAAAACATCCTTCACGTGAAACATCAATTTGTCGCTAATTTCATCTGATTCTGCATATATTTTTCTTTCAAATATTGTTTTTCACGTAAACGACTCATCAAGTGTTTATTTTTTCTGGAAATAATTAAACGCTTATGATTTTTGAGAGCAAAAAATTCAATTCAATTATCAGAATTGCAATATCACTGTATTTCAGGCATATATTCCATAAATAAGACTTCTAAATTTGCCATTGTACGCTGAACAACATTATGCATTATGCAGGGCCAATTATTTTCGGGGGAAAAATAAACGATTGGTTTAACGTTCATGAGGAGAAAACCTCAGTGCTTTTCTAGAATTTCTTGATTCATACCGTTATTAAACAATGTTTATACTATCACATTTATGTACAGGGTGGGCAAAATTCGTTGTCTACTGAAGGAATATCGAGAACTATAGCAGCTAGAAGAATACTGATAACACATTCTCGGGCTCTTTTTTCCTGGCTAATCCGAATCTGAAAACAGATCCAGCTTATCGTTCATAGAACTTGAGTTATGAGCGAAAATTGAGAAATTGTCATTTTCAATAATGCTGAATAACTCGCTTGTTTGAACTCGTATTCGAAATCTGTTGACACATTCTACAGGCACTTTTATAGGAGTAATTCAAATGTAATATGACTGAATTTTTTAATCCAGCCATTTTCTAGAAATGAGAAAGATTTTGAATTTTTCAAATGTGAACTTTAGTTGAAAGTTCTCTTATCTTGCTACAAAATTTTTGCTGATTTCAAAAATGTATCATATGTCGCTATTTACATGAATATTACATGAGAAAAAATTCAATACTTTTTTCCTGCTTTTCTTTTCACTGTTGAATTATGAGTAGGCTGACGTTACCATAGCGATGATTGAATATGCATTATCTTTGTGTGAACTTGCGCCTCTATGATTGGAATCAGCGATTGCTGAATAAATATTTCTATGGTTAATTTGTCATAGTTCTTAAGATTAGCAATGGAAAATCTGTTTAATATCCCTAATGACCCGAAAAATGTTGGTATGCTATATTCAAGCGAATCAATCAAAAAAATAGCCGAGTTGCAAGGGAAGTCTATATATCAGAACAACATACATAATAATACATACAGAGTGTAACAGCCAAATGGAATAAATTCGATAACGAATAAATGAGGGGGTGTTAGGAAAAACGCTCGTACACGTCGATTTGTAATTTTGAATGCGCATAGCTTTCAAGAAAACAAAATTATATAGGGTGTTTCATGCGACCGTTGCCAATACCAACTTTCTTATTTCAAATGTAACCCCCTGCATATTATTTATTTTTTGGATTCTTCAGAAAATTCTAGACATAATTCATGTACAATGTCCTATACCTATCTTCAACTTTTTCGGAAATATTAAGTGTTTTCAGAAATGTTGAGTAACGTTAGAAGACAATTCTACACCAGATCAGCATGTTGCCAAGACGTCCGCGGCGAGCATTTTGAACATTTCCTACATTGACATTAATGTTTTTTTTTGTTTTTTTTTTAATTATTAAGAAATAATCAGTATTACTTATTAGGTTTTAAGTGTAATGTACCGAATTTGTGAAATAAAATAATTTTTATTTAAAACGTTGATTTTTGCACTAAATCTGAAAACACTTAATATTTCCGTAATAGTTAAAGATAGGTATAGGACAATGTGCATGAATTGTGTCTCTGAAGAATTCAAAAATTAAATAATATACAGGGGGTTGCATTTGAAATAAGAAAGTTGGTATTGGCCACGTTCACATGGAACACCCTATATAATATTATTTTTTTGAAAAATATGCGCATTTAAAATTACAAATCAATGTGTCCGAGCGTTTTTCCCAACACCCCCTCATTTATTCGTTATCGAATTTATTCCATTTGGCTGTTACACTCTGTATAATGCTTATTCAATGGTCGCTATGGAAACGCCAGCCTACTTATAATAATTCAACAGTGAATAGAAAAGCGGGATAAAGTATTGAACTTTTTCTCATGTTATATTCATGTAAATAGCGACATATGATACATTTTTGAAATCAGCAGAAATTTTGCAGCAAGATTAGAGACCTTTCGACTATAGTTTACATTTGAAAAATTCAAAATCTTTCTCATTTCTAGAAAATGCCTGGATTAAAAAATTCATATTATATTTGAATTACTCCTAAAAAAGTGCCTGTAAAATGTACCAACAGATTTCGAATACGAGTTCAAACAAGCGAGTTATTCAGCATTATTGAAAATGACAATTTCTCAGTTTTCGGTCATAACTCAAGTTCTATGCGCTGGTCTGTTTTCAGATTCGGATTAGTCAGGGAAAAAGAGCTCGAGAATGTGTTATCAGTTTTCTTCTAGCTGCTATAGTTCTCGAGATCCCTTCAGTAGACAACGAATTTTGCCCACCCTGTATATCGAATCAAATGCCACAAAATTAAACGGCACCTAAAATTCATGAAGAAAGACTGAGCTCTAACCTCCAGTCATCACAGCATTAGAAATAATGACAAGAGAACTGTCGAATAAGGGATCTTTTATATAAGTAATCCTTTCTTTTATTTAAGTTGAATCAGAGAGGCCACTCTTAAAAATCTTGTGAGTACGCATGCGTATATGCCAAAATGAAGGAAACTTAATTCAAGGCACGCCCCTTTTTGGGTTTCGATAATTCTCTAATATTGGGGTTAGTATACTAATATTGCATCCTCTCATTCTGAACTGTTTCGACTTTGTTCACCGTTTCACAGAGTGGCACAATGACGTTCTTTATTGATATAACATTATCAGCTGAGTTTCCCTGGAAACGTTTAATCGAATTCATTATTCCCGGTTGTCGAAAAGCGACATTTTATTTGAGAGATAAATGCAATAGGTAGCAATAATGTTTGGCGGTCCATTGGAATTACCCAAAAAATCCAAAACAACACCATGGCCGAAGAAAAAGTACGATGTCAACATGCCAAGTCAATATCCCTACCAATATGCACATGTGAGTTATATGAAAATTTTCCACTGAACATTTCTTATGAAGAATATTACAATTTTGGCACTAAGCTCTTGGTTCTCCCCGTTTCTTTCACGATGAAAATATGAGGAAATGAAAATAATGTATTTCAAGACAAGATCAAGTACCAAAGAAGAATAACAGTTTATTGAAGGATTTCAACTGGATGAACCCAGTGGTAAAGCACAAAAATCGAGGTGGAAGTTCGAGTGAAATATATATCATTGCATAGATTTAACATTCGTTAGATTGAACTTTCCAGGACACATATGATGAATTTATATGAAAAATTTTTCCCCTCAAGAACAAAATCTTGATTTTTTTCTGAAAAAGACTTCCTTTCCAATATGACACCCTGTATATTTCAGAATGCAAGGTCACCAAATACAAACTATAGTGTGCGTTTGCTACACTACAGACAACGATTAAAGGAGACTCTAGACAAAATGACGAAGATGTTCAAGAGGGAGGCTAGAAATGATAAAATATTTGTACAATATTTCCAACATTACGACAAAAAAGATCTCCAAAGAGATATAAGAATTAGGGTGGAAGCCAAGCTGAAAGCAGCAGATGAAGCCTTAGAAGTAAGACGTGAAAAGTGAGTTCGCCCTAGGAGTGGAACATGTTATTTATCAGGTTTTCACTAGGTTTTCAGAAAAAAATTGAATTAAATTTTTATTTATAGTTATCCGTCCTGCGGATTGCGGGATGTTAACTGTTAGTCAAGGATAGTTTTTTGAAAAAATGTATAATAATAAACAATATCGGACTAATGTTAACGATCGACGAAATGAGCTGTAATGTTCCAGAGTCTATATCTGACAAAATTCATAGAATTGTTTTCTTGCAATATTCTCGTATTTCAGGAACTTTTGACAAGTCGACATTTTCAAAAACCACAGCTATGCAAGAACCCTTGATATTGAAAGTAGGATGCACAGAAGATATGTTGCTCTTATTTTCATTTGTTTTCCTACTAAATCTTCAGACCAAACTTGGAAAAACGGATGTATTTCATACTCTCGCCACCGACAGAAATGCCACCAATCGACCAATCAGAGCATATGGCACTATTAATGGGAATTCGGCAATTGTCATTTTGATTTTATTTATGTTTTCTCAGATTATTATTTAGATATTGATAAGTGCATGAAATCTGTTTGTGTTAGCTTGAATTGCGTAGATCCTCAGATACTTTTAAATGGGTCCCTTTTGTATTTTGTTTGGACAGTGCATCAGATGTGAATGGAAATAAGTGTTCTAATGAAGAGAGAATCATATTTAGGAGGTATAAACTTCATGAAACTCAGCTGCTCGTCATTCTTTTTACAATTGTCTTTCAATCATTTTCACTAATCGAGGATCAGTTATCAACCCCCAATTAAGCATATCATTTTGACAACGTGTTGTATTTTTCTTGGTTCTTTATTGAATATACATGAGTTGTTTAACAATTTTCTTTTACTTGAAACTGAAATTTATTAATATATGCTACTATCAAGTGCTACGTACTAGAAAACCTCAGTTTTAAAATCTGATGAAATAACATTAACCATTGAATAAAACACCTGTTTTCTAATTAGAAATCTCATTAATTTAAATGGAATAGAACTCAAATTGAACTGGTTTAATAATATGGCCTATATTCAATCAGTTTTTATTCTCTCTGTAACTTCAACTTTTGATAGTACTCAAGTAAGGATGATGCTTGTTCTGTATCAACTTCCATAAACTTCCCGCCGCTTTACCAGATTCCTTTGTGTACGTGCACAATCTGGAAAATATTAATATATTTGAATAAGCTATCAAATGATATAGATGTATCAGTAGATTCTGTAGAATAATTTCACATTGCTTACCTAATAATTTCATTCCTTACTTGCTATAATATAGAAAAAACATCGAATGATAGTGTATATAAGCCAAAAATTACAATGCATATTGAATTCTTCCAATATATCCCACTGAAAGTTATGCAAAACATAATATGGTAGAAATTCATTCATCCAGATATTTTTTACCTTATATCTTGTCTGAGGTAAATTCAGTTCTGACACACAGTTGCCTTGACGATCGGTCGTAATTTCTAAATAGCGCCACATTCAGTGGAAAAAACGAATTCTGCCGAATTCCCCAACATTGGCGAAACAGAAGCGCATCTTTGAATATACCTTATCTTCTGTGCATCCTAATCGGAAGATTTAAATTCTTCTTCTTATTCCGTATCTTAAGCCCAATATGTTTCATTCTTAAGAACAATGTACGAAATTATTTTCCTGATTATGCAGAATACAGAAGAATTTTTTTTTGACTTTATCTGTTTCCATCATGAGAATATTTGTATTATCTTAATCTTCCATGTTATTTTAAATGGTCGAACATATCTAAGATGTTGGTGTGTCTCTATTCTTCCTAGTTGTTTTGGCTTTCTAGTTTTCCGATATGTAACTCCGGTATACGTCTTCCCACAGTTAATATTATAAATATAATTTATGATATCTCTTTTTCGTTAACTCGTTAAGCTTTTTGTGTAGATCTCAAATCATTATTCGTCTTGAAAACTATTCTTGTTTAGAAGTCACAGCAATTCTTCTGATTTTTTCTTGTGTACTAGTTTCATAAGGAATTATTTTAGATGAATTCAGATCGACTGCCCACCACGAAAGGTCTCTTCCGTATAGAAATGACTCCACACCAAACGTTGCTCTGGAAACAAACTTCTGCTTCTTGTTTCTGAATTTATAAAATCTTATTGTAGATTGATGGAAATGCTCGCAATAGAAGAAAGACAGTTCTATTTCGAAACAGTCGACAACGCCCAGAGAGGAAAAGAAAGTAAACTAGCAGAGATGAAGGAGAGAGCAGAAAAGATAAAAGCTAAAAGAGAAGCTGAAAGGTTGAAGGTTGTTGAAGAAAAGAGATTCCTCCAGTACAGGTGAACTAACTTATTTAGGTTAAAAAAAATATTAATTGAAATTCATTATAATGTTTTTATGATTTGTATATTAACTATATCTGACCAGTCTTGATTCGACAGAGACCAGAACGAGTTACTGAGACCAGCACTAGAAAAATTGCACAATATCGAATCCAAAACAGTTAACCTTCAGCAGATAAGGGAAAATGAAGCCAAAAGGGAATCTGAAAGGGAAAATGAGTTGTTCTTCCATAAGGTTATGATGAAAGATATAAAGGGCAAGGTAATTGAAATAATGATGATGCTATTTTTCAAGGTCCATATGCAAATATCTCAAAATATTTCAAAAATGAATCAAAACTGAATAAATTAGTAAATAAAAATCAGTTGAACAAATTCGTTCTTACGAAACAACGAATTTCTTTGAAACAAATATAAAAAATGAAACAATAAAAGGACAATAATACGATTCTTTTTTACATAGATAGAAAGAGAAGAACAAGATGCCATTAAACGGGGTACAGATATAAGAAATATGGTTAATATTTGGGATCAACAAATACGAGGGAAGGTGAGAAAAAACATACTTTTTCGTCATCTTTCTTAGATTTGGTGCTGTTGTTGTTTCTAGGATATTCTTCATCCTAGATATATTTTCCTATACCAAATGTATAGCCCAGCAAAAAGTCATTCCAGAAAATGTAAATGAATAATTATTTAATATTCTATTATGTTCTTGAAGGAACTGCTCATGAAAGAAATTGAGTACGTAAAAGAGGAAGATAGACAAGAAATCCAGAGGAACATGCAGCAGTTGAAGGAGGAAATCCGAGAAGGTATTATTTCTTGATAATTATATAGGGTGTTGTTAAATTAGATATACGAACGAAGAAAGGTTATTTCACCGTAGCACCTGTAATTTTCAAGAAATTCAGCTGAAATTTGGCATGGATATTATACACTATGAAGATGACATTGATGTCGACAATGTAATGCAAAACATCACAAGGCCATTTTTTTGGTTAAGTGCCCCATTGTTTCTCAGGGATTAGATATTTGAAATGATGGATCTGTCTAATTTTCACGATTGGGGTACCGCTCCTATTTTGAATTCCCACTTATACAGGGTGTTCTAAAACAGGTCCGAAAAATTTAAGGGGGTAGTTTGTTATATGAATGTTGGGTCAAAGGTCAAAAAAACTGATAGGGGTAGTCTACTTCAACTCTCCCCACCCATTCTAAAATCATGGAAAAATATCAAGAAAGTGTGTTTTTGCGCGCATGTTCTAGCGGAACAGCGAGCTATCGTTTTGTCCAAATGTCTGTAATTTTGGATGATTGAGCCGAAAATGGTTTCAATCGACTAGGTTGGACTCACTGATGACGAATCCGGTGTCAAAAATCGATTCTGTCTGTCCGGCCGTCCGTCCGGCCGTAGACACGATAACTGTCGACAGAAAAAAGCTAGCTACTTGAAACTTTCAGGATAGGTTGCGCATCAGAATTCCGCGGTTAAATTCGTAAATGGGCCAAATCGGTCGAATACTTACGGAGTTATAGGCACTTGAAGTTTTGAAGTTATTTATTTTTATTTCAGAAACTACTTGAGCGATTGGATTCAAACTTGGCAGTTAGGTGGAGTATAACGACGCGCAACTTTGAGCCAAATTTCGTCAGGATCATATTGTCAGTGAATTGAAAAAAAATTTTTTTCGAAATTTTTTTCCCAAAAATTTTTTTTCGGAAACCATTCATCATATCCAAAAAAAATTTCACTCACACATTGAGCTTCATATTTTACAGCAGTTTACCAAATTTCAGTCCGATACGATCATGAGTTTTGGAGATATCGGGAAAAAATATGTCAAATTTCGAGGTTTTCTTCTCGATATCGTTGATTTTTTCAGTATAACTCGAGAAATACTGATTCAGTCCTGATAAAACTTCACAGCTAGTTTTGGGATGCTGAAAGACAACTTTATGCGAAATTTCGTGATAATCCTGTAATTAGAACAGTCTAAAAAAAAAATTTCTATGATTTTCTTATCATATCATCCTTATTAAATTCTGTATGAAACTTCGAACTGTTATTTTTCGATGAAATACTGGATTTCAATTCGATCTGATCTGTAGTTTTGAAAATATTGGAAAAATAAAATTTTGAATGGGTATATCTACGGAATCATTGGGTGGATTTTACTCATTCACGAATTCGGCCTTCGTAATTAAGGTCCAAACCTTCTCTACAAATATGGAGCTTCTAAGTTGTTTCTTTCGGAAGTTATTGTGTTTATGCAGTCAGCCGTTAGGCTGACCGTAAACACAATAACTTCCGGAAGAAACGACTTAAAAACTCGATATTTGTAGAGTAGGTTTGGAGCTTAATTACGAAGGTCGAATTCTTGAATGGGTAAAATCCACCCAACGATTCCGTAGATATACCCATTCAAAATTTTATTTTTCCAATATTTCCAAAAATACAGATTTGATCGAATTGAAATCCAGTAATTTATCAGTAAAAATTTTAAAAAGCACTGCCGTGAAGGCAGCAGCTTTTGCGTGCATGTTCAAATTCGTTGCTGAAGCGGTCATCTACATTGAACATGCGCGCAAAAGTTGCTGCCTTCATGGCAGTGCTTTTTGAATTTTTATAATGGTAATACACCCATAAAATATAATCATTTTATCGCTTCTCGTTTTCAAGATACAAAATAAAATATTATTTTTCCTCCATCTTTGAGCAGCGATATCTCCCTAACGTTTGACTTCTGACCCAACATTTATATAACAACATTTCAGCTTTCAAATGGAAGATTTTCCGATGCCGACATCTATCGGCGAAATATAGTGGAACAATATCGTTGTATTTCGACAATATTTGGACACGAAATATGTCACCATGTAATCTTTTGACAGATGCACTTATCTTTTGACAGACAATCAGTTTCTCTGTCTTTCCAGACAAAATTCGCATCCACAACGAGAAACAAACGCGTAGGAAGGACCTCCAAGACCAGATTGAACTCAGGGAAAAATTCCTCAAACAACGACAAAACGAACTGGATGCTTTGAATAGAGCCTTCGCTCACCTGAACGACGTGGAACTGGCTAAAGAGCAACAAACCGACACAGAGTCACGAATAAAGGCTAGAAGGGAAATGATGACCTACAGAAAGTACGTGGAGGAGTTGAAACAGAAACGTCAGGAAGAAGAACGACAGATGCAAGAAATTTTGGAGGCCGACCAAAATGAAATAATACGAAAGCAGGATGAGGAGAAGTGTAAGGTTAAGGCTGCCAAGGACAAGCTACGAGACGTGAGTATAACTTTGAATAATTCCAACTGAGTTCTATGCGTTCAGTGCCATTCCGGGAACCGAAAATTGGGGCAATTGGCGAATGAAGATAAGCGCTACTCCCTCTGGTGGCTATCCGAGTAACCCGAGGTACAGACATTATCATTGACAAGTTAAAAGAAATGTTATGAAAATGAGAAAGTTTATGCATTTTTCTTGGCGTTTGTGTGATTTTACAAGTGCTTCTACTGAGAGAAGCTAACTCGAATGTCCCTTCCCATAGATTTCCACAGCCCGGTGAAAAATTTCGGGTTAGGATGAAAGAAACTTCCTTTAACAAGTCCGGCCTGAAAGTGTTTAAGAATCAATAAAAACCAACAAACAAGATTTATGAGAGTCTGTTACCTGCATTTTACCGATGATGATCATTTTTATAGAGGTAAGCACGAATTGCTCATGAGATATTAGATCACATTCACATTTTTTTCCAGGCCCCTAATCCAAGCAGAGAAATTTACTTAAGAGGAATGCTATGCCTTCCAGAAATCTGTCTGTTTAACTGATCATTAAGGAACAACGTAAATGTTTTAGTGATAGAACTGACTATTGAAAAAAAGAGTCTCAAGAAGGAAATATCTGGTGATGAATACTGTTCGCTCAAAGTGCTTCTGCCGATGAAAGCAAAGTTGTACAAGGCTTATTTATTGCAGTTTTTTCAAGACCAATCATATGAGAGTTGGAAAATGTATTTGTCAATCCATAATGAATAAGGCTCACGGTAATAGTAGCATTAGTTTTATGTGAATGTATTCATTTTATTCACAATATATTTATTTATTTCTTCACTATAAAAATAGTAAAGTTATGAGTATTTGTTTATAATACCTAAAAATATGTTTTACAATACTATCTGTTTTTCAACTTTCAAGAAAGCCTAAGAAATCCACCAATGTCAATCTGGCCATATTTGGATCTGAAAATAAATATTATTAAAAAACTGTCTAACCTTGAAGATATCCTCGTAATTTTAGAGTTGCTACACTCAATAAGATTGAAGAGTTATACATACCTACTTTATAAGAATGGAATAGGTACTCACAGTGATACTCTCGTCAACTATAAAAGTCTAAAAAGTCTTTGAATAAACCGTGAAAGAATTATCAAACCAAACACTAACAAACAGTACAAAATCGACTATCAAAACAAAATCTATGTCTGTATCTAAGGTTCTAAAACTGGCCACCGTGGCACTGCAATGTTAAATTCAGACGCCAATACTATGGGTATGATACCATAGAACATTGACTGTCGTTCTGGTGAAGGAAAGAACGTTTTTTCATCAATCAAATTCCGTAATTAACCTTTTTTTCAGGAATCAACCGAATATTTCATATTTACGGAATGGAAAACCGATACCGACTATAGATTCTGATGATTTAAATCATTTGTTTTACAAAATTGGCTTGGCAAGTTTTCAAATTGACACCCTGAATATCTGCCGATCTTGTTTGGATATTTTTTCGATATGATTCGAAGTACTAGAAAATTCAAAAAACTTTCTTTTTCAGGAGGTATTTGCTATCAGAGCCCGACAGTTGGAGGAAAGAAAATTGAACAAAGAAAAGGAAAAAGCCGAAGAGAAAAACGTCTCTGATTTCATGAAAAAAGTTATCGAAATGAATCATTGTTTAGATACAGAGACAGACAGGTTGAAGAGAGAGGAGATAACCCAGTATCGAGATGACTTATGCAAACAGATCGAATATAACAGAATACTCAAGGTAATGTGCAGAACTATTTTTCTATCAAAATGTGTCGAGCGTTCATCTGTTAACAAAACAGTTTGTAACTACTCTCTAATCCACTTACAATTTCTGCGTCTAACGCACGTTTCGGAAACCAAGTTTCCTTTGTCAAAGACTTATCGTTACTAACTACATTGCAAGCGCACCTGTTGCACTAGTGAGAGAATGGTATACAGGACCAATGGGAAAGGGTTGTTAAGGTCATTAGTGTATTGCTGCGATATCAAGGGTGGGTCAGGTAAATATTTGGAATAACTGGTTACTAATGGGGTGAGATCATTGTTTAGCAATCTGTCCTTTCTCCTGAACATATTTATACCTTCAAGAGTGTTTAGGTAAATTTTGCCCGAGCTTTTTAATAGCTTTACGGATTTTTCTGCAATCAAATGACCGGTTGTTAAAATGTGATTCGCGACCGCCGATTTGTCAGGATGGTTGTTACGGATATGGCTCATGTGTTCCTTGAATCTCGTGTTGATGTTCCTCGCTGTTTGTCCGATGTAAGATTTGTCGCAGTCTGGACATTTTATTTCGTATATGCCCGCTTTCAGTTCATCTGGAATTTTATCAAACGTATTTCCCAAAAGTTGTCTGGTTATCGTGGCGGTTGTGAAAGCTAATTTAATATTTACTTTTTTGTAAATGTTCATAAGTTTCTCGTAGGTTTCAGGGTGATACGTAAATGCCCTGAAACAGTTATCTTTTCTTTCTTTTCTTGAAAGAAACGGGAGCCATATCCGTAACAACCATCCTGACAAATCAGCGGTCGCGAATCACGTTTTAACAACCGGTCATTTAACTTCAGAAAAATCCGTAAAGCTATTAAAAAGCTCGGGCAAAATTTACCTAAACACTCTTGAAGGTATACATATGTTCAGGAGAAAGGACAGATTGCTAAACAATGATCTCACCCCCATTAGTAACCCATTATTCCAAATATTTACCTGACTCACCCTTGATAGCGCAGCAATACACTAATGACCTTAACAACCCTTTCCCATTGGTCCTGTATACCATTCTCTCACTAGTGCAACAGGTGCGCTTGCAATGCAGTTAGTAACGATATGTCTTTGACGAAGGAAACCTTGTTTCCGAAACGTGCGTTAGTCGCAGAAAATGTAAGTGGATTAGAGAGTAGTTACAAACTGTTTTGTTATCAGTATTCTATCCACAGTGAACTCAAATAGTTATTTCATCTGTTGTCTTAAGAGGGCACAGTATTCCACTATTACCTCTTAAATAAGTCTCTTGAGTCAAGAAGCGGGATAACCAGCATTCGAAGAATTCTTTGGGGTGTCTTATTAGGAGAACTGTATTGGAACTATGTCTATTCTATATTTAAGAGCGTCATTGGTGATTCTGACGTGCATGATCGAGCTTAGATCGTCTCAACCTAACTTCTTGCAAAACTTCTGCCAGTATAGGTAGCTGGTCAACCACCTGAGTTTTCCTTGCTTGGTGATTGCATCGCTAAATTTAGTGAACTTGAGAAACCTCACAGTGATGTTATACCCCCCACTGCTAGTAAAGGAAACTTTACGTTGTTAGATCCGGCCCGAAGGACCACGAAGAAAACATAATAATAATAATAATAATAATAATAATTTTATTGATCCTTTTAGACATTCAACAATATATAGGATAAGTCATATTGAAGATAGAAATGAAACATTTGTAAAGAATTATATACAATGTGTCGAATCTGCCTTGTAAGACCTGAGTTATTTGCTTCTTTTCATCAATGCATTGAAGTGATTAAATCAAACTCTGTGGTTCTGGTGAACTGTTACACTAAATGACATGTACTCAATGTGTTTGAGTATGGTGTTCTGTGTTGAATAAATCAATTGAAATATCAACAACAATTAACATAAACAATTTAGTCTAAAAGTCTGTTGCTTAAAGCCGCGGTAGGCATGTGTTTGAATGAATTTCTAACATTTCAAAATCCAAATTATTTGGGAAAAATCGAAATTTGTCCAGATAGTGAGGGAGTATGTATTTTCTATTGGGAAAAAGGATGACTTTCTTTGGAATATTAAACAATATAGCATTCATAAATGAATCACAGTATACACAGAAGAAATGTAAACGGGCTACCATACATTTTCATTTATGATACAAGAGCACATATAAAAACCTCAGCAAAAAAAAATACATACCAGCAGAAAGCAGTAGATGACTGCCTCATTGATTTTATTTTAATTTGCAGAAAAGGGAGCAAGAAGAACTGGAAAGAGAACAGAGACTGAGCCAACAAGAGGAACAGAAATATATGGAGATCATAAACAAGATGGTACAAGAGAAAATAGAGGGTGGCTCGAAACATCCATTCAGGGAGGTCCTAGATGAATTTGAATGTTATTGCAGAGAACAAGGAGTTTTCAGAGATAAATGAACGCAATAATTTTTTTGGGCTTCTTTTTTCATTCATTAAAATATTACACTTTTTTGCACTAGTTTGTTGTACTTTTAAACTATACTTCCACAGGGAGATTCGAAATTCGTGTGTAATATTTTGATTAACTCTATAATGCAGATAATTTTGGATTTAAATTGAATTCATAAATATGGCGATAATGACTGGAGACGTAAAATACTCTGTTGAATCACCAGCAGCAGCATCAAAGAAACTATCAAGAACAACTATATAGTTTATTGAAAGTGACTTCTTATTTTACTCGCGTCCTCTACGAAAAGGAGAAGAATCGGATTTCACGATTTTACCTCAATGAAGGAACCGTTTTCAAAATACGAAAAGAATATACGGTTTTCGAAAACATTTTTTTGTGCTAAATTGTTCTTGGTTTGTGATCCTTTGTGCCGTTGATTTTTTTTTATTCCTGTTCTCAAGATATTGCGCACAATGTCTAAAATAAGCCAGCCGAGTTCTTTTCGAAAAACTGGGTTTCAACGGCTGAAATAGTTGTGCTGTTCAAATTTTTCTGAAAGTCCCCCCAATTTTCCGGTTAATCATAAATGAAGAATTTTCTCCTCGAAGTAGATTGGGAAATGTGTGTTACATTGGTGCTGACTTGTGCCGTAAATATTTTAACAAAATTTCGTCGCGTTTCCCGAGGAATCGCAAAAGTGAAACTGAAGTTAGCCCAACACTTTCGTTTTTTCATAATGAAAATATATACGCCAAAAATTTTAATATATGTAAAATGATTCGTGCGTTGAATTGTTCGCGGAATTTCTACTAATTTCTCGAAAAAGATTTTGAAAAAAATTAGCTCGCAACTTCGTTTTAATGTGTCAAAAAATTTTCAAAATAGTTGTGCTAAATTTATACTGACTTGTACTGGTTGGATTTTAAGAAAAAAACTTTCCACTTTTCCTTCGAACAGAAAGAATTAGGAAAAAACCGTTTAGTTTCGAATAATTGAATAAACTCCTATCCATTTCTCTATAATTCATACATTGTTTGTTTGAGGTTGTTTTATTTTAAAGAAGTTGCTCTTAGGCTATGTTACGTAAAAATTCCAATCTCCAATTTTGGCGTCAATCAAATTTCAGCATACAAATTCTCCTATTCTACAGTGTGTCCACGGATTGGGTGCCGGTAAGGTGTAAATGACGAAAAATTTTCGAGTTGGACTGTTATATTCTAGAAATCGCTCCTGCTTGGTCTCAAACCAAGATGTTGAGAAAATGAGCCAAATCGATTAATATACAGGGTGGTTCAGAACTGATTTGATGAAACTTGTTAAGAATAAAGTACCTTTGTTCTAAAAGATATCGAGAAAGTTTATTGAGAAAAGTTGTTCAGAATGACGAGCTGCTGCAGGAACTCAATTTTCAGATAAATCCGCCTACCCTGACTTTATAAGTTGGTCATGAACATTTTGTTAATCCGATACGTGAGATATTTTGTCATGATCGAAAATTTTGGTGATTTTAAAATGAATAAATATCAATAATAATTTCTTGTAACAATAAAATACTTGTCTTTTGATTCTAAACAACTTTTCACAATAAACTTTCTCGATATCTTTTAAAACAAAGGTACTTTATTTCCAATCAATTTCCATCAAATCAGTTCTAAACCACCCTGTATATTTATTGATTTGCCTCATTTCCTCAACATCTCAGTTTGAGACCAAGCAGGAGCGATTCCCAGAATATCAGAGTCTAACTCGAAAATTTTTCGTCATTTACACCTAAGCGGCACCTAATCCGTGGACACACTGTATATATAAACTGTTCAAGTCAAGAAGACAAGAAATACATCACTTCATCTAAAACGTTGAGGAACTACAGTGCACGTCAAAATTATGGAATAAATTCATTTTCTCAGAAGGAAAATATTTGGCAACAAAATCCTGAAACAGGTCAATTTTTGTTTCACTTTTACCAAATTTATATGTATTTTCGAAGAATTTTTGTTGCGCCCTGTGCCATCCGCTCAACCCTCCAAATTATTTGAATAATTTTTTGGCAAGGTCTTTGTATCTTCTTTACAGGCGTGCAGAAGTTTTCAAGAAAAAAAATTTTTTTTGAAAAATTAGTTAGTTCAATGAGGTTTTCAGTATGTGCACTTTGTTATGGCTCATTTATTTTGAGACGATGTTACCTGATGAAATTTGTCACCCACTGAAATTTTTTTTCTCCAATTAAGGGTCCGTAGGGGTTGAAAGTTGTGCATGAACAAAAGTGTAATGGTCGACTTTCATTCGGTGACAAATTTCATCAGGTACCATCGTCTCAAAGTAAATGAGCCATGACAAAGTGCATATTCTGAGAACCTCTTTGAACTAAGCAATTTTTCAAACAAAATTTTTTTTCTTGAAAACTTCTGCACGCCTGTGAAGAAGATACAAAGACCTTGCCAAAAAAGTACCACATGACCCACTTTCCCTATTCAAAAAATTTAGAGGGTTGATGGGGATGGCACAGGGTGCAACAGAAATCCTTCAAAAATGCATATTAATTTGGTAAAAGTGAAACAAAAATTGACCTGTTTCAGGATTTTGTTGCCAAATATTTTTCTTCTGAGAAAATGAATTTGTTCCATAATTTTGACGCGCACTGTATATAAAGGAACTTGAAAAGTATCTTATCTTTTTTGAAGAGAAACGGGAAGATACATATCTAAGTTCCTTTTTTTGAAGAGTTTCTAGATACCCAAAGTAGCTCCGGGTACCCTATCAAAAAGTTACTGATCTAGTATCTAGATACTTTTTCCGAGTATCTTTGACAGCTCTGCCCCTTACCAAACTATAAACTATATAAAATATCATGTTACCGTTTCCCCAAGTTTTTTATCTCAATCATTGTATGTCAGTCGATAAAATAATTACATTGGTCATTGAAGACGTAATACATTGAAGAAAATAAAAGTACATCTTAAGATATCAATATAGAAAGATTGCACATCTAGAAAAATTTTTGCTGATCTTGTCAGAATTTATTACTTTCTTTTCAGATATTCTGAAGACTAAATATCAGTTGAGGTAATCCTCACACTTACATTCACCCATTTATTATGGGTAGGGAGCTCTTCTTGAAGAGAAGAGTTGGTTAGACAAGTAATAATAATTGCCAAAATACTATTCTAGCCATGAGATTATGCTAATAAAATTAAGCTAATCATCAAATTCTTTCGTATATAAGTACCTGAAACTAGATCATCGTTAATAACACCCCTGACATAATGACCGAAATTATGATAATTAGAGGCTTGTTCTCCGATGGGAACGAACGTGGCTACTTACACATTCCTAATTAAAATTACCTGGGGTAAGCAAATAGAAGTTGATTTCGAAACGATGCAAGATTCTCATTTAAATGGAACCTTAGAAACTCTTCCTAGAGTATGAGAAAATAAATAAAAGAAGTCCCATTCATGTATAAGCCGACAATTAACTAAGAAGAAATATAATGTAATGCTGTGTCACGAAGAAACATTCTATTTGAGCATGAAGTAATCCTGAAGATGCAATGAATTTCTCAACAGATCTTGAATTTATTCTCTATCATGAAAGGTTAGATGTGAGGGGCAGAACTTCTTATTTTGCTCCATATTAGTCACAGAACAGGGACGGAATGAAAATTTCATTTCTAAATTTATAATATTTATATAGGATATATATTTTTTGTACAACTGTCGAAAAACTTTACATTTCTGCATCTCTATTGATGCGCAGATCTTTTTTTCAGCGTGAAAATAAACATGAAATATCACTTATCGAAGAAAGTTTTTAACAGGGACAATTATCAATTGTTTATTCATCATAAAGCAATTTCATTCATTGGAATAACAATTGAAAGCAAAGTTTGAACAGACATTTCCAACATGAACTGCTGAAGATGTTTCATGTTGCTGCTGATCAGAAAGTCAAATATTTCTTGAAGAGTTGAATCCACAATTTCATCAGATATTTTAATTTACTTGAAAGAAGATTGACAGTTTAATATTTCGTCAGAAATCGCAATTATCTTCTATATATTCTTCTGCTTTGGAGGCCAACTTGACGTTTTATAGATGTAATGTTGCCCCCTGCATTGGCCAGAAATGTAACCTACAGAGCTTCTTCTGAAACAGTGACTTATGTGGCTCTCATACATGTCTTTTCCAAGCCATTTTTCAATCAAGTTCGGAATTTTTCTGATTTTATTTATCACCACTTTCGGATAGCTCATTGTTCTCTCGAATCGTTCAAAAATATAATATTACTTTTTGTGTAAGGCTGCCGCAATTTATTCAAAAGAATATCTTTTGGCATTATGAGATGAATATAATTTCTGGCATACGACAGCCACGGCTGGCTTGGACGTAATCTAATCTGGCGGTCCAATTTTCAATCAGTTTTTCCAACATTTGTGACCGTATAACGGCAATAACGCAGCGAATGTTGTCCTTCAAGTGGTCGATCGTTTCGGGCTTATCGGCGTAGACTAGCGACTTCACATGTCCCCACAGAAAATAGTCTAGCGGCGTTAAATCGCACGATCTTGGAGGCTAATTCACGGGCCCGGAACGTGAAATTATGCGGTTATCAAACGTTTCCTTCAGTAAATCAAATGTGGCACGAGCTGTGTGGCATGTTGCGCCGTCTTGTTGAAACCACAGCTGCTGCACATCATGGTTGTTCAATTGAGGAACGAAAAAGTCAGTAATCATGGCTCTATATCTGTGCACGATGGCGGATAGACTGATTCGGGTCTTCCTCCACGCTAGGATCTATAGCAGCAATGGATGCGTATTGTCAGTTAGAGTAATGGTGGAGAGAAAACGGTCCACAGTTAGTCAAATTAATTGCTCTGATGGATGATTTTTTTGACCGTAAAAAAGACGTAGAGTGCGATACGGATTTCGAACAGAACCATTATTTCCAAAAACAATTTGCACAATTTGAAAGCGTTGTTCAGGTATCAGTCTATTTATGTTGAAATGCCAGACCAAACTAAACACAAATCACTTGACAGCTGGTAAAATGCCGCAAGTTAAAGCAGTGTTGCCTACATAACGTTCTATATCTCTAAAAAAAATCCTTCACTAATCTTACAAAATTATGATTATATCTGTAGCAGATTTCAAATTTCAAGTTTTTTTAACTCTCAAAAATATTAAATGGATCAAATTCAAATTGTATTTGAATTATTTCATTATTTCAATGAATAATTTCATTCATTCGCACTAACTGTTCTAGAACAGTAAGTGATTTACTTAACGTTCTGTTGACCTCAGCAACCTGTGAAAATGATCTGCCGATCTAGGAACAAACACGGTAACTAACGAAAGTCGTTCTATCGTGCAAAAAGCACATTTTCAGAAACCTTTTTACGTGTTTCTTGTCGCACCGTTCACGAAATTGGTCATATGTATTCCCATATAGTAACTCGGATTTGGCCGCTGAAATATAAGATACTATTGAATTTGACTTTTCAGATGAATCTGATGGAGTATTAGTACCCCTATTATAATCTACTTAAAAATAAGTTGAAACTACTAGCAAACACAGTCAAACACGCGGCGTGTCAACAAACCGTTTCTATAGTAACGACACAGAAAGGCCACTGGATGCTGTGAAATTGCATTTTATACTCCATTCACTTTTTTTATAAACTATCCCGGTTGGCCATGCTTTAGGTCTATCAAGTTTTCTCACTTAGAACTGACGCAGGTTGCCACGCGTGGAAACTAAAAATGCTGAAGATAGTTTTGATGAAGCAGAGATAAAGTATCAGGAAGTGCCATGTGGAATTGAAATCTGCTTTTTCTGATGGTAACTCTGATAATTTGAAATCAATAATTTATCACAAGCTATCCAATATTTTCCACGTATGTGAGTGAAAACCCAGTGTATAGTTCACATAGATTCCCTAGAACTTTGTAAATTGAGTCAGCCCTTTAAAGCTGACACAGATTCAGTAGTACTACCACATTTTCATACTGGAGTATTTCAAGTTGTACAACAAGGTATTTGTATGTTTTCTGTAGACTTATTTCTTGAGAAGTTCGAAAAGTAGGCAATTCCATAGGTTTGTCTGTTCGTTTAGAAGTTTCACTGCAGGGTTATTCGAGTACTTCTATTTTTTCTTCGAATGAACTACCACAAAGTAACAGATTACTATATCCATAACTTTCCAGTAAAATTTCAACACTCGATTCTTGATTTCCGTACAAGAAAATAACATAACTGAATCTCCCAACAATGTTCATATACGTGAAATATTTCCAGTGTTAACAGAGAAAAAAGTTTTTTCAACTTTCGTCAGGTCTTTGGACTTATTGAATTCACATAATATTTTCCCAAATTCATTATTTTCCCAAAGTAAATTCACAGTTCGAAAAATACATAATTACTGCAACCTCCATGTACAGAAGACAACGTTGTGTAGTTATCTGACAGGAAAATGACTATAACCTAACATTTTCAAAATATACACGGAGAAATGTGTCAAAATTTCATGGCCAACCGGGATAGTTTATAAAAGTGAATGGAGTATAAGTATTGATAACGTAAAGTATAGCAAGTATGGAAAAGAAAAGTATTATTTAGGTATTTTGGACAACAGTCGGTTGAAAGCGATAACTTAACTGGACCAAACACCACGTCAAGATGTATTGGAAGTATTTAATTTCGATATACCTATTTCAGACGGTGTATATTTACATTCAGAGTGGTACTAAAATGTTGTTTCTATTTCGTGCATAAAATTCGTGTTTTCATAGTACATTCGAGAAAATTATTACTCCCATGTGCCATTAAAAAAAAACTCATTTCACAGAGTCACAGACCTCATACAAAAGAAACTATTTGCACTGATGCTGATAGACCTAACAACAATGAGGACGATGTAATATCAGAGAACTCCACCAATACCGAATCCTTCACTTGATCCCTCTCTCTCCATTTCATTAATAATAACTAAATAGGTGAATGTATCTAGCGCCAACTTCATACCAAAAAAAATGACTCAAAATCATTCAGAACGAATGGACCTATCGAAGACCAACTCTGCAGAGAATGTAAAATCGCGATTTCAGCGACGATGATGTAACAACGGACAGTTTTATCTGGACTGAGGTAATCTTTTACGACTATAATAAATGCCTTTCATGAATTATGTCGTAAATATGATTTGAGAGCGCAAGAAACGTTATTGCATTAATCAATAGTTACCCATTTAGTTCTTCCATTTTTAGTGGATTTCTGTTGCTCAAAATGGGGAAAGAACGATGTGCCACATGCGATATTCGCATATCTACATGTATTTTGAGTCACGTGCTTCTGTAAAAACTTGTTACCTCTGGTATATACCGGCCAAAGGAGATTGCTCATGATTAATGGTTTATCATATATTTAAGTATCAGTTTGGTCAATCCAAACTCGTGTTATGGTGTTTATTGCATAATTCCTATGAAGGTCTATGCTAATTATAGGTATGGGAGACATGAGGATTTTATTTTTGAGGTTTCTTTGGGTTTTCACTCTCAATATCTGAAACAGAACTGTTAAAATGAAATAAATATTGATTTTTTATGAGAAACGCCCTTGCGGATTGCAGAATTGAACTATTTGTCACTGGCAGTTTCTTGAAAAAAAAGATTGCCTAATGAAAAATACAGGAATAATATAAACGACAAACAAAGCAAACTGTGACATTTCAGAGTACAAATCTGACTCTTTCATCAGACAAACGAGAAAATTTTCAGAATTAGGTAGTTTCATTCTGAGAAACTTCGGAACTGCTTTATTATTCCCATTTTCTGAAACCAACGATTGAAAATCTAGAAAAGCACTGACGTGAAGTCAACAGCTTTTACGCGCGTGTTCACATGCGAAATGGTGACTTGGGAATTTCAGAGAAATTTTAATGAAATTTAAAAATTCTCGAGAAAAAAATTTTTTTCGAATTTTTTCATGGATAATTCCTCTTATTGACACTGTTCATCTTCCAACCAAGTTTCATTTCGATCAGATAAATATTTTTCGAGTTATTGAAAAATCAAAATTTCAAATGGCTGTAGCACAAAAACCATTCGGCAAATTGGGCCCATTAACGAGCTTGACCGAGATATTCAGGATCTCAACCTAACCTGAAAATTTCAAGCCTCTGGGTCCTTCCTTTCGAAAGTTACACTGCAAACGGCCGGACGGACAGAATCAATTTTGACCACGGATTCTTCATCAGTGAGTCCCACCTAGTCGTTTGGGATCAATTTCGGCTCAAAATTCGAAAATTACAGACATCGTGACGAAATGATAACGCGCTGTTCCCTAGAACAAGCGCGTAAAAAGGCCCATACCTTTCTTTTAATTATCGATGAAAGCTTGTTTTGGGAGGATTTTGCATCATTTTTAAGGTTTTTTTTGAGTTTTCACCCCCAATGTCCGAAACAGAACTATTAAAAATGAAATAAAATAAATTTTTCATCATTTTATTATTCCTGTATTGTTCATTAGGCAATCTGTTTTTCCAAGAAACTGCCCTTGACAAATAGTTCTATCCTGCAATCCGTAAGGGCGTTTTCCATGAAAGACAATTTTTATTTCATTTTTTTATTGTTCTGTTTGAGTTATTGGGAATGAAAACCTAGGCAAAACCTCAATAGAAATTTATGCAAAATCTTCCTGAAAAAAAGTTTAAATCGATACTTATCATTTTACCCTGAAAATTTCAAGACTCACGGAATTTTCCGTCGTTAGTTACGGCTGCAGGGGCAGAATTGAATGTGAATTCGTTCATTGAATATGATGGAATTAAGAACTGGGTGGGCAAAATCAAAAATAGTAGATTAAATTCATAAAAACTTGAAAAAACACCGACTTAAGTTCAGGAACTTTTACGCGCCTGTTAAAATTGTTAAAAAGTAGCTCTTTTCATGATGTAAAGATCATCTCCTTTTCATTTATTCCGCACGAAACTCTGCTATCAGGGTACCAGATTTCAATTCGGATCGATCTGTATTTTTGAAAGTACTGGACAAATAAAATTTTTAATGGATATATCTACGGAATCATCGGGCGGATTCTACTCATTCATAATTTCAACCTTCTTAACTTAGCCCCAAAACCAGCCTATACCAATATCGGGTATCTAAGGTGACTCTTTCGGTTGTTACTTTGTTAACGGCCGGCCTAACCGCCGATCGTAGGCACAAGAATTTTCCGAAAGAATCTACTCACAGAATTTACCATTGTAGAGGAGTTTTAGAGTTTCATCACGAAATACATATATATTTTCAAGAATACAGATCGGATAGAATTGAATATTGCAGCATTTGCCCACTATTCACCAGATTCATTATGACATTGGATCAATATTCTTTGAGTGATTTTGTAAATAACAAAGATAGTGAGGAAATAACCTCGACATTCAACTCATTCTTCCCCAAGATATATATCTGATCAAACTGAAATTTGGAGAATTCGTAAAATTTTTTTGTAAAATTTTTCACCCGTACGATCCTCACAACTCAAAAGTTGCACCTCGGTATTATTGAACTAACTATGAAATTTGAATTTTATCGCGTTAATATATTAGTAATTCTTGAGATATCGAGAAAAAACATCAACATTTCAAATAGCCACGACATTTTACATATTTCGCCAATATCTCCGAAAATCAATGTCATTTCAAACTGAAATTAAAGCAGGGTTATAAAATATTAACTTCAAGGTGCGTGTCAAATTTCATTGAAATTTGATGAATGGTCTCCAGAAAAAGTCCCACCTAATTGTTTAAAACCATTTTTAGGCAAGATTCGCAAATTTTATACTTTTAGGCAAAACGATAGCTCACTGTGCTTCAGAACCAGTGTATAAAAAGAATGGAAATATTAACTTATCGTTCTACTCTAATGGGAAAATAAAAACCAACAATAATAAAAATATCTTTTATTGTATTTAATTAGTACATATTTAAAATTGAAATAGAAATGAGAAACAGAACATTTTCAGTATCTTTTAAATAACGTTGAATAAAGAAGTCTCGTCCTTTCATTAAATACTATGAAAAATAAGAACATAATAAATCCTTGTAAAGTAGATGTGATACAAAAAAGATACAGAAATATATCCTTCAACATAAATTCCCCTAAAAAAGCAAAACTCCAGGTCAAACCCAACATGAAAAACAGCAAAACTGCCAATCTCCACTGGAATATGATTTCGTTACTTACTGTGTCAACACATTCAGTCTTTCTATTGCATATACTAAACATAATATAAGAAAAAATTACGAAATTAATCAAAGTTATAACCAATATTGGGAGCCACACTCCTAGATAAAGTGCTGATTTGGAAGGGTAACATAATCCTGTTTTAGAGTAGGAATAATTTGAAGAATCGATCAACAATACAGACAAAACAGGAATCAAAGGAAGCCCCCAGCCAACTACGAATGATTTCATGAGCACATATTTTGGGGGGCCAGTTAACACTTGAACAAATCGTTTGAACTGAAGGCTTGCTATAATCAACATCCAACAAAATTCTGAGAGTACAGAATAATGCAGTAGGGCACCTACGATAATACAAGATTCACTTCTACTGATCACTCCATGGATGAAGCCAGAAAAATAATAAAGACATATTTGAAATATAACAGTAAACACAAAGTTCATTAAAATTATGTTACCTAAATTTTTTCTCCATCTTTCGAATATAACGCCAGTGAGGAGAATGCCTAAGAATCCAATAAGGGATAAAAGACAACCTATATTTGTTATAATTCGGAGATATTCTGGGTCATCCCCTTCATCATCTATCAACATTGCGAAATGCGTTGTATGATTGAATTTACAAGTGGAAAATTTCGGTTTGTTGCTAGGTTCGCTCTCGTTTTTCCACCTACCACTTATTTTGATACCATTTTCCATACCGTATTTCCAAAAGGCACATGCTTTATCATTGCTTTCATTGTTTTTGAATACCAACTCAATCTCCCCATGAATTTCAGATGTGTTCTTCTGGTGTGGCAGTAAAATACCGAATACTAAAGACACACTATGCCTCCAAGTCGAATCTACAAACAACACATCTTGGAAAAAGATGGACACTACTATCGATTCCTCTCGATTGAAACCATTGAAGAAAACTGCACTTTCGAAATTATTAAAATTTGATAGTTCATCTTGTAGATTCGATGCTCCATCGATCATAGATATATTATAATCTCTCCCATATCGTTGTATAACTACTCCTACAGATTCATTCAAAGGTCTCAACTCAACTGTGAAAAAATTCTTCTCTTTGTTTTCTGTGATGTCTGAGTTCAACAGTATGCGATCAAGTGAATACAAAATTTGATCAGTTGCGTTGAATTTATTTTGGGCATCTTTGAGAACATGTTTATCTATATCCTGGATATTGCTAGTTAAAGCGGTTAAATTCTTTGAATCCAAATTTTCTGTTGAGTTACTCATGAGAAATAATATTTCAGAAAGCAGGAAAATATCCCGGGAATTGAAGTCTTCTCCAGATTTGTCTGTCATTTCCTTTAAACTGTTCAGTACATCGTTGGCATCTTTGTCCTGGAAATGTGTTAATAGAAAATCAAGAATTTCTGTTACATTTGAAGAGCAATTTACAAAAGGTGGGTTGTTTAACTGCTCCCAATATGAACCAACGTCATAATTTCCAATGCATTTTCTATGAAACATGCCTTTGGACGTGTAACATGGCGGTAGCGAAATTGTAGTTTTATTCAACGGGGTTGTTTCAAATATAATCGTGGAATTCTTATATTCATACAAATCAATCATGCAATATTTTTTATGTCTGAGATACTCGACCATCATCCTATCAATATATTTATTACTGAGCAATCTTCGTGCTGATTCTTGAATGGCATGTTTCAAATCATTGTACCCTCTTTCTAATTCTGCTATATTTCGTGAAGGCCTGAACGGTATCCAGACAACCACAATTTCATGTTTTGTAGGTGTGGCATCCATGTTTGTTTGGTGCTCAAACTCATAGGTCATTTTGTCAAGTAACCGAAACTGTATTTGGTCAAGTAAATTACTTATAACTTCATATACGAAAATAGTTGCATCTGAGTTAATGAATTCCGAATTCGAATATTCAACTGAAAGTCTTGAAATATACCCGCTTGTATCCTCAGATTCCGAATTGATTATTGTACAGTAGGCAGCAGATTTGATGACGCATATAGAATGCGAATCGAACGCGAATTTCGTACTTCTGTACCATTTACTTTCAGGGATACCATTTTGAATATCGGCATATTTCCAACACGAACAAATTTCGCTCTTATTCTGATGTTTCATTGTTAAGAAAGAAGTGAAAGGTTGAGGTTCGATTTGATCGGGTAGCAACAATTTGAAAATTGTCCTTGCTGAAACTAAAGGATGGTTCACATCGAAAAGATAGTTATTGAAGAATATGGAGAATTTTAACGTTGTTATATTCTCGTATTTTCTGGAACGATTCAGAAATTCTTCGTCTAAATAAATGGCAGCTTCAAAACTATCGTCCTTCATCAATTCCAGTGGAAGTATCATTGATTCTAATAATTTAATTTGTCGATTTTTGCCGGAGCTTCGCAAAATGACTCCAGTGGCATTGGGATTTTCTGTGAAATTGATACTATAATAACAATGGTTTGATTCTGTTAAATTCTTGCTTTCTCTGGAACTCACATAAAGGTAATCGGAAGAATTCATGATGGAGTCGGTTGTTTGATATTTATCCTGCGATTGTTTCAGTACGTCTTTTCTTATGAAATGTAAATTGTTCACTAGGAGAGATAAGCTTTCTAAACCTTTGTCTATATTGGATGGAATTCTTTTAAGTTTGTTTATGATTTTCGAAAGTAAAAAAAGATCGGTTACATGGAAATTTTCGTAATATTTCTGTATGATTACATTCAAATTGTATAAAATGCCAGTTTGCCCAAACTTCTCATTCGAATATATTTCCAGTAGTTGTGTTAAGTCTGATGTAGGTTCGCAGTTTTCAGTAATTGTGGACCATATTGATCCCAAAGGGGTTTTTAAACAACTCCTCTGTAAGATAAATGTGTTGTTATGACTTTGGTAGTAGCAAAAGGGATAAGAAAAAGCTTGGGAGTTGTTAGGCGTTGTTTGCCAAGCGAAAGAAAAATTTCCAATTGTTGTAGTTTCCCCCAGGCAATAATCAGAATGATTTATGAAGTGCAAGGATGAGATATTCAAATCAGCTCTAACACATTCCTTTGAAATATCTTCAATAACTATTTGCAATTCCGAATACTCCATTTCTACAGAATCAATCCTTAAAGCTGGATGTTCAAGATACCAAAACACTAAAATATCCACCTTGGCCACTTTATCTAACCCGCATTCAAAAACAGTCAAATTTCTGATGTCGAAAAAAAATTTCTCATCATTTTTGCAAAGCAAAAACGAATTAACGATTCTCACTCGAATAGTATGGGTATCACAGGATTTAACTTTCTTAAGGATCACTGTCATCTCCGAGATGAAATGATAAACAGTTTGAACACCCACAGTTATCACATTGCTTCTCAAGACGTTCAGATCGAAGTCAAAAGCTTCACACCAAAGAACTCCATCTTTGTTTTCATAATCAAAATGAAACTCATTCAATGCTTCAAACTTTTGCAGTCGATAATTCGGTGCATCACTAAAGAAACAGTAGATATATTGTGTGTATTCTTCCTTTTGAGTCCATTTGATATTATCCGGGTTGATTTTTTTTATAGAAATATTTGTAACGTCAAGTTGAGCAGATATTGATACTTTTGGGGACTTGTATATGTTTTCATCTGCTGCATCGTAAAACTTGAGGGGAAATGATGTATTCATGAATATGTCCCAGTCAGAACTCATCAAAGCAACATGAAGGTTTATTATTCCATCAGATATAGGAATATCATTTTTTCGTATTTGAAGTATAAATCTAGAGTTGCTTTTTTGAAGGATTATATATGGCTCTTCGACATTCGATCTGCTGGAAAAGTACAATAGATTCATGTCATATCGTTGCTTGAAATAGAAACAGAAATCGTCATCATGCTCACTGTTAAAACAGGAGTCTTTGACTATGAACAGTAGATCATCTAATTTGCTCTCAGGAAGTTGGTAAATAATGAAAGGGAAATCCAAACAAATACCTAAATGATGCTCTTCACATGATACAACTTCCGTTACACCTCTGATAAGAATCATACAACTTCCGGAAGAATGCAGACTCGATTGGTTACCGAATGACTCCATATAAAAACTGTTTATTGTTGAATACCTGAAAGTATTTCCAAATTTTTCGATGGGTAGCCATACTCCAATGTTTGATCCTGCTAAAGTAGATAATATTTCAAAGTTTGGTATCATCATAAGTCCTGTTTTTGTCGCACATTCGAAAGGGTATGTAGTATGATTGACAAACTCGTAACAAAGTTTGATGTCGGAACTGCCCATGGTACTTCTCATATTTCCAAGGCATCTGGGATCCTTTAGAGTATCGTTTTTCTTACAGTTCACTTCTGTAGGTTTGCCCTCTATACAGCAACGTATTTCTAGGAATCCCTCAGGAGTCGTGCAGCTTGGAACGGAGGTGCTACATGTTCCATTGTCGAGTTCAGGCCAAAATACTTCTGGAATTATATTGGAGCTCGCACTGCATGGCTGAAACAGATGAAACTAGTATTCAGTGAAGGGCATCATCAATCCTATCGATGGATTCACTTTTTTTAGACAAATAAATTGAGATGAGAGTGCAAAGAACCAAGCTGCAGTCAATGACAGCAGAGTAAACTTGTATTGTTACAAAATGGCAAAACTCGATCGCTTACTGAGTCGTTTTTGATTATACTCTACAAATACTCTGAATAGTCAAAACATTAGGTGCTTTAGTTTATTTGTTCGTTTCATCTTCGAACTCTCACCCAGAAATGCCAAAATGTAGTCCGAATTTCATTACGAATTTAATTTCCCACCACTAATCAGATCTATCGTACTCGGAGGTCGATCGAACTAATAGACGACTTCTGCCCAAGTTGCCAACCCACAATTTTCTTCACAAATTTACTATCACTAGGGAACGGGAATTTCAGGACAAATTCGACATGATAAGGTTCGTGTCATTTATAAATATCCGTAAAAGATGCCTCGGCTCTTCAAACAAGATAATTCCATCCAAATAGAGGTTTTTGTTAGGCTGGAATTTAAGTTGAATTCCTGATTGCATGTTAACAGTGTCAAGTTTATAAAGGATATGTTCCGCAAATCAACTTGGTTATTTCGGTTGCCAGTTTTTCGTTCTATAAATATGAAATATTCGGTTGGTTCCTGAAAAAAAGGTTAAATACGGAATTTTATTGATGAAAAAGCAACCTTTCTGTGACCAGAACATAGACATATTAAATCTATGCACTAGAACAACAATCATTGTTTCATGGTAACATATCCCTAGCACAGAACAATCTTTATTTACCTTATGATCTATAGACCATACCTAGGAATTTTTCCATTGTTGATTGTTGTCTCTTCTATGTTCTATGGATCATAAAGTAAATAAAGATTGTTCTATGCTATGGATAGGTTACCATAGAACATTGACTGTCTTTCTGGTGACAGAAAGATTGCTTTTTCATCAATCAAATCCCGTAATTAACCTTTTTTTCAGGAACCAACCGAATATTTCATACTTACGGTATGGAAAACCGGCAACCGAAATAACCAAGTTGATTTGCGGAACATATCCTATATAAATTTGACATTATTAACATGAAATCAGGAATCCCAACTTAAATTTCAACCAATCAGAGATGATCTTAACAAATCCTATATTTGGAAGGAGTTATCTTGTAAGAGGAGCCGAGGCATCTTTTACGGATATTCATGAATAACGCGAACCTTATCATGTCGAATTTGTCCAGAAATTCCCGTTCCCCAGTGCAAGTAAATCAGTGAAGGAAATTGTGGGTTGGCAACTTGGGCCGAAGTCGCCTATTAGATGGATACTTCTAACCTAACTTCGAATGTTTTCGTGGATTTGTCAAATATTGTTTGGTGTGAAAAGTAGAAAAATATATAGTGAAGATGTGATGGAGATTATTTTAGACTCACTGATGATTCCACCACTCAAATGGTGAAACTTTACTACAAAAATGGTGAATGGAGATATTTAGGTACATTTTCCTCAGTATAATTCTTGATTTTTACATATCTCCCATTCTTCTTCCCATCCTAATATAAGTGTCTAATATATATTTCACAACGAAAATAATGCCACATCTATAATATAATATTGATCTTTGATAAATATATGTGTAATAACACAGCAAATAACTACCACAGAATGATAGGATACCTGGAAAATAAGTGAAATAACTTATTTCTCCTGATTTCTGTACATTGTGATATAAATTGTTCGTTATCAATATTCACACCAGAAAATCGTTTAATCAAAATTTAAATCCAACAACAAAATTCGAGATTTCACTGATTTCTGTCCCTATTTTCGCCGAATGATTAGTAAATTTTCGATAGATTCGTAGACCCTCAACTCTACACATACCACGAGCTGATGAGGGTTTCAAAATGGCGAAGGATTGGGGTGTATTCCATACTGGATCGATTTCTTTTTCTCGAAATAACCGAAAACTTTGGAGATAAACATGTTATACCTTATCATTAACTTCGATCTTTGATTTTTTTTTTGAAATGTAGGAATTTCGTCGGGTCCCTCATAGATTTCGATGCTCAGCTCCTTCGCCTAATATATCTAGTATAAAAAAAAGAATGAACAGTGAAATATGTCTTTAGCATATAGAAACTTTGAATATCTAATTCAAAAAATGATAAACAAGGGGTTGACATGGATTCTGAATTCCTGAAGAGATTAACATGTAGGTAACCTCGCTGTTAGTTCCGGAGTCATAACCATTCGAAATCATGTCATCGAAATATCGATCCATCTGATTTAAAATTCAGTTATAATTTGTGAAAAACCGATGATCATTGAGCAAAATTTCATCAGAATCGTGTTCCTATAAAAATTAATAGACAAAAAAGTAGAGTTGAATAAAAATATTTAGATCGAACCTCCATTATTCTCTTGAATTATTGTGAAATATTTGAATCTGGTTGAATGAAGACTCGAAAGATTATGCTACATAAGATCGAATTATTTTTATCTGGAAGTCAAGCAAGGTCACATTGTGCTTTAGTCTAAACCTCAAATTTGGTATCCTAGTTTCAATTTTCAACATCTTCAATATTCCGTTCGGTGAAACTAGAAATAATATTAGGTATTGAATATCGGAAAAGTCCCATTCATTTTAATACTTTCAATACCAAAAATATAAAATTAGTTCAAACATTCCATCAAATAAACTCACTAGATTAGCTTCATCAAGGGCCGATGCCCAAAAAGTCACAATGAAAACCACTAATAACTGTTGGTAACTCATATCTCGAGAGCTTTTGACACATATAATACAATCAAAAATCAATTTGTCCGTGAAGCTTTCAGGAACATAACTAGTTGTCTGTCATATGACACTGAAATATTATGCTAACAAATATGGCGGAATATGTCTCGCTATACTGAACATCAACAGCATGTTATCTTAAGTCTCTTTGACTAACTGTGATTAATTTGCGTAAATGTCAATGTCGCTAAGATAACCACTATCAATAAGAATTAATCGATACCATCATTGCAATAAATAATTACGTTCGCGAAATTGGGAAAAAGACAACATTTGCTCGAGGGGTTCTGAATGATCTCATACATGGATCAAGCTAAACTAAACTAAACATGAAAAAATTCTAGGAAAGCACTGATGTGAGGTAAGGAGCTTTTACACACTTGTTCAAATTCGTTGCCTAAGCGGTCCCTCATTCATTTATTGACCCAGCCAAATGCAACTTAACTTCCTGATAGAAAGACTCTGCGATTTTTTGTATATGATTTTTGGCTGATGAATAGATCCTTAAGAAAAAATTTGCAAATATGCTTCAACTAAAGTCTGGGGAGTTCTTCAGAAATTTTTCACCTCTGCACTATGCTAACGAAACTTTGCATAGAGTTAGGTTAGGTCAGGTTACGCATAGAGTTATGCGGTGTTCTGTAAGCAACTGTGAAGTTTGATTTTATTGGGGTCAGTTTTTACAGAGATATTGAGGAGATAATAACGAAATTCAAATAGACACCAAATTTTTTTTCAGTAAATCTGAAAATAGAAATCGGATCGAATTGAGGTTTCGAGAACTATTGTTGAATTTCAGCCTTGAAATCTGATGAATTATTTTCAACTTCGAGAACTTTTTTCAATATTCTAACGGATAAATCCTCACAATATTCGGCACGAGGTGTCCTGTTGGTATTCTTTCAATAATTTCGAAGCTTCAAACTGATCACATTAGTACTTCATAAGATATCAAGGACTCCGAAACCGTTTGGCCGATTACATCCATTTACGAAGTAAGCCGAATTATTAGGCCCCCAAAACAACTATAAGAATATAAAGTCCTTTTTTTTGTGAGTTAAAGACATTCAGATGGCCGGACAGTCAGGCAGAATTAAATTTCACTACGGATTCTCCTTTAGGGCGTTAAACCTAATAAAATTTTCAAAAATTCGAACATTTCGACAAAACGATGGCATGCAGTTCCCGAGAACATGCGAAGAAAAATCATTTATAGCAGATATTATGAAAAATTAACGTCCTAATTCATGGAACAAGCAAGCGAAAATAATGATGAATCTGGAAATTCTTCTAAATTTAATACCAATAGGGGCAGAAGATTTCGCATAATAAATTGCGAAAAAAAGGTAAACATTTCTATAGCTGATGAACATTATCTGGAATGACTGGAAACTATTATTATTAGTATTTAAACTAAATTAAGTTGAGTTCATAAAAAGACGTTGTATTGAATGCGCCAAATTAATTGCATAACAATATTATAAGAACCAGAAACATTTCTGAAAACTGGTCTGCTGAACCAAGTTTTTTGTTACATCATATGCACCTTTGGTTAAATAATTCATTCATATGAATTTATGTTTCGTTAAAAAAGGACCCAATTTTTTATGGTGAGTTTATTTTCTACATAATTGGTTTATTTGATAGTTGTATCTTGTTGAAAAGGTTAATTGCAGACTAATACATTAGATCCTTAACAACTATATTCTTTTGAAATATAGTCAATCGTGAAAGCTGTTGCAAGAATAGTCTGGACCAACTTTCCCAGAAGGTCGGTAAGTAGCAATGTCGATGTATTTCATGTGTAGATAAAATAGGGTTTAACAATAATACAAATAATAATCTAAAAGCTTGTGAACTTGAGTGAAACAGTATACAGAAACTCACAATCAGATAGCGCAAATATGAGAGAATAGAGAAGATAATGATAACAGTAATAATGAGTAATATTTTCCATCCAAATGACCATAACACTGAAAAAGAAGGCAATACAAAAAAAAACAAATATTATAACGTCGCGCAGGAATATGAAGCAAAATAACAGTTTGAAAAAGGAACAGTATTTCCGATCATGATATCAGTAACAGGAATAATAGGAAAAAACCTAAAAAACAACATTAAAAAACTCAACATAAAGAATAAAAATATAAAATCATCTTGATGAAATCTGTCATGTTGGCGTGCAGAATAACTAAAAAGAAGCTGTAAAATCAGAAAATAAGCTCTGTTTCTTCTCATGCAGTGTAAGTGCACCGCAATCTCTGTATAGTGATTGGCAATTTGTCCCACTGCATGAAATAACCTTTCTAACAGAATGTGATAACCTCAAATAAAAAAAAACCTAGGAAAGCAATGACGTGAAGTCAGCAACTTTTGCGTGCATGTTCACTTTTGGTGATATCCTTTGAACATCCGCGCAAAAGCGCAAGTACTGGATTTCAATTCTAACGGCCGACCGTAAGCACAATAACTTCCGGTAGAAACATCTTAGAAACTCGATATTTGTAGAGAAGGTTAAGACCTTTATTACGAAGGATGAATTCGTGAATGGGTAAAATCCACCCAATGATTCCGCAGATATACCCATTCAAAATTTTAGTTTCACAATATTTCCAAGAATACAGATAAGATAGAAATGAAATCCAGTTCTTTATCGAAAAATATCAGTTCGAAGGCCCATACAGAATTTAATGAGGATTATATGTTAAGAAGATCATAGAATATTAAATATGTATTTGAAAGATAAAATTTGAATTTTTTTTTCAAATTGTTCTAAAGACGCGAACATCACGAAATTCCATATAAAGTTTTGTTTCAGCATTTTCAAGCTAGGTGCGAGGTTTTATTATGATTGAATTCGCATTTCTTGAGTTATACCGAAAAACAAAACGATATCGGGAAGAAAACCACGAAATTTCGTATATCTTTTCCCAATATGTATCTCCAAAACTAATAACCGTATCGGATTGAAATTTGGTACACTGCTGTGGAATATGGAGCTTAAGGTTCGCGCTGATTTTTTTTTTCGAATGTGATGAACATTTCGCGGAAAAAAATGTTCTCAAAATTTACTGATAGTGTGATCCCAACAAAATTTCGCGAGAAGTGGTGCGTTGCTGTACTCCAACTAACTGCCAATTTCGATACAATCGTTCCAGTATTTTTTGAATTATCGCCAAAATAACGTCAAAACTTCAAAAGGCTCTAACTCCGAAACCGTTTGGCCGATTTTGCCCATTAACGAACTGAACCGTCGCATTTTAAAATGCAGCCTACCCTGCAGTTTAAGGTCGATAGGATTCTCCGTACGACTGAAATCGTGCATACGGGTGGCCGGACAGAATCGGTCACGACATCGGATTCGTCATCAGTGAGTCCAACCTAGTCGTTTGAGAACATTTTCGGTTCAAAATTCGAAAATTACAGATATTTGGACAAAACGATAGCACGCTGATCCTCAGAACATGCGCGCAGCTATAAAAATAGATCTTCATTTCAAAATAATTCCACTAACGACGAACATTTCATAAAAGAGGAATGATTTAGTGTTACAACGAAGCTCATCCAAACCATTACACAGTTCCATATCAAGATATAATAATATTTTCTACTCGAAAATTCTGAGCTTATCGTTTTTCTGTTTTTAATAAGATAATTCATTACCTGAAATCACGATGAAACACTTCTAGAAAAGGTAGATTTTGAACTATCGGTGAATATAACAAGATTGCATTGTGAATTGTAATTATTTAATACGTAAAGAACAACAGTAATAATTTTCTGCACATCGAAATAAGAGTGATTAGTGTGCAAGGCAATGATCTTGTAACATATGAGGAACATGACTTCTTGTTCTTTCATTTCCGATCCACCAACTTGATGATGTGAAGTCACTATGATAATGACGTTGAATGAGGAAGTACACACCATAGACAGGAACTAACCGGATCTAAGGATCTTTTGTCATCAGAAGGTCGTATGTTATAATCTATAGTATTCAGTGACCATGCAAATATGTAATAAGACATCAAATAAGAAAATACATTACACAATAGGTTCCTTACTCGGTTCTATTCTGTCGGGCTCAGAAAGTGTAAAAATTGTAGCGATCATTAAACGAAGAAGAACATTTCTTCAGTTTCTATATATCTCCATTTGTATTAGAATTTTTCCACCAAACAATTGACAGTTGAACAATTGGGATGAATAAAGGTTGATTAGTTATTATTTCGAAGCTCAGTCTGTGTACTGACATAATTAAGGAGTATGCCCTATTGAGAAGTTTCATATTATTGAATAAAATGATGTCCAAAATGTTTTCGTTTCAGTAGAAAATTTCCCCATGTAATTCTCTCCTTGCATAATTTCGTATGGATTTCAATATCTTAGCATAGGGCGAATTTTACTAGCTCTTCATCATTCATGATTCATGCACTCTACCTACTCTAGCAGGGGTACTCCAGTGGTAAGGAGTCAGCCCCATGATCGTAAAGTCTCAGGTTCAAGCCCATGGCCGGAAAAGAATTTTTCTGCTTTTCAAGGGACCGTCCAACCATTCGCTGTTGGGTTAACAGTGCTGTTCCTAACGTGGCGCAAGGAATCAGCAACAATACATACGCAGAACACACCCGGTCTGCTAACTCGCACAAGCATCCATATCGGCACCTAGCAGAATCGTCAACAATATACGATATTGTGCCCCAAACCTCTGCAAATATTGACTGTCCTAGGACCGTATTTATAGTTGCTCCTTGAGGCTTCCTTACTTTTCATTACATAGAAAAGCAAATTCAAGGCGGCCTTCAGTAAGGAAGCCTCAAGGAGCAACTATAAATACGGCCCCTAATCATTTCCTTCAAAAGTGATAGTGTTCACGACATGTCTAACATCTGAGGAAATCAACTCGGAGACTCAATAGTTGTGGAGCAGGTTTATGTATGAATGGGTGAAAACTACCTCATAGCTTTGCACAGCTATGCATTCAAAACTTTATTAACAAATATGGAGATCCGATCGAACTGAAGTCTATTTTGGCTGTAAAATGAGGCCTGAGTTCATAAAATCTTATCGATAATTACTGATAAATAATATCATTCAAAATTGAGTTTTTCTTTCATTTTCTTGTGATACAATCCTGATGGAATTAAGCTTAAGTTTGCTCAATATTTTCAAAAAACAAAATAATATATCCCAAAGCAAGATTTAACCTAGATCTAAAACAAAAATCACATACATTCGGGCCGAATAAGGTTCCCTGAAATAAGGGTATAAGAAAATATGTCGATAGAAATTATTTTTCAAATATTGATTGAAGTTTAATTTGGTAGGAATTTGCATTATTTTCAGGTGTTTTTCAGTTTTTTACTTCCATGCAGTATCTGAAATAAAACTACTAAAATTAAATAAACATTGTAATTAATAGAAAACACCCCCAGGATTGAACCTATTTATCAAGGGCAGTTTTAGGAAGAATGTTGCCTATTGAACAATATCGAAAGGAGTCAAACGATCAACCAAGAGAACTGATACATTTCTGTCTAAATGTAACTCCTTCATCAAGACTATTGAGTAAAACTTTGCAGAATTCTAACAATGCAAACGATTAACAAAGTTAACTCTTACTATTTTTCCTTGACACAAACAAAAGTTTCCACCCCCTCAAAGTCTTACCTTTCTTTTTGAAAACTAATAAATAATTAATCAATCAATCACTCTAGATTAAATGTTTATTTAGATGATTTCAGATCCATTCGAAACTGATCCAATCAACAACTTTCGAATGATAAATTTTGTGCGAGTTGAATAGGCTGTTCTTTGTGTAATGAACCCATTACCGCTTCTATATTCCACGGTGATTGGCAATTTGATTCATATTCGCAATTTGTGCTCGCCGAAGACGAACACAATTACTTTCAGTTATTAATGGCTACAATTGGGATTTTTTTATTACAATTCTACACACGACTGAAACGAAACTTCAATTGGGATAATTTAGTTTTTGGTCAATTAGGATCCATGTAGCGATTGATCGAACTGTATAAATCAGAAAGTAGAGGAACGAATAGAGAATGCAGGTAAAATGCGTGTATTCGTTATCGTAAAATGTTTTGTTGTTTGAAGGATTATGCAATGATATCATTCGTCCCATAGAATATCTGTTTCTTTTATGATGGTGATAGTAAATACGTAAATACGTAAATAAAATACTTACGATAACAAGAAATGCTACGAAATATGAATAAAAAGGGTTTTCCAATAAGAGGTGTTATTTTGTATAGCCCGCTATTTCGGTAGATGTCACTTTTGAAGCTGTCATTTTTTTGAAATTTGACAAGTAGAAACTACGCCATTAATAAAAATGGAACGATACACGCTCCAACAACGCATTGAAATTATTAAAATTCACTATAAAAATGGTGAAAATTTGGCAGAGACGGTTCGTAAAACTCGAACATTTTTGAGTCGTCGTGAAGCACCTTGTCGGTCCGCAATAAAGAAATTGGTGGAAAAATTCGAGCTGTTGGGACAAGTTAGTGATGTGAAGAATAAAACCCGTGCACGTCGCTCAAGAACAGCCGAGAATATTGCTGCTGTAGCCGAAAGTGTTGAAGAACACCCAGGTTTGTCCATTCCTCGGCGTTCTTTAGAATTAGACATTCCACAAACGTCATTACACCGTATTTTGCATGAAGATTTGGGTCTTAAGGCTTATAAAGTTCAGTTAACACAAGAACTCAAGCCGGCCGATCATCAACAACGTCGTGTCTTTGCTGATTGGGTCGTTGAAATGCATGAAAATTTATTAATTCCATCGAAAAATCATCTTGAGTGATGAGGCCCATTTCCACCTTGGTGGCTTCGTCGACAAGCAAAATTGTCGAATCTGGGGCTCGGAAAACCCGAGAGTTATTGTTGAAAAGCCTCTCTATCCTCAACCTGTGACTGTTTGGTGCGGTTTATGGTCCGGCGAATTCATTGGACCTTACTTTTTCGAAAATGAGGCTGGAGCAACAGTTACGGTGAATGGATTGCGCTATCGAGAGATGATTAATGATTTTTTATGGCCGGAATTGGATGGTATTGATCTGGACAACGTTTACTTTCAACAAAACGGCTCTACGTTCCACACAAGCAACGAAACCATTGATCTTTTGCGGGAAAAGTTTCCGGACCGTGTTATCTCTCGAAGAGGTGATCACAATTGGTCACCAACATCTAGTGATTCAACACCTTGCGACTTCTTTCTTTGAGGCCACCTGAAAGAGAAGGTCTATGCCAATAGCCCAGCGTCGATTCGAGACCTCAAAGATGAAATTAGTGAGGCTATCGAGGACATAGGGCATCCACTTATTTGGTTATGAAAAATTTCATCAAAAGGATATGGTCCTGTGAGCGTGGTCGTGGTGGTCATTTGCCTGATGTTATTTTCCGCTATTAACGCCATAGCTTCTTCTTTATAATGAAATAAACATCCGATCATTTATATTGAAAAATGGCATTTTTCTTTGAATATCAAAATAACACCTCTTATTGGTATACCCTTTATAAATCAAGATGGTACCTTTCCGAATTGAAAGGAGCGACTTGAAATTATTAGATTAGGTTTGTAGTCCAAATGTTCGTTAATGGAAAAAATCAATCGGATAGTTTCAGAGTTAGACCCATTTAAAACTTTGAGGTTAACTCCTCGATATCTCGTGTAGTACTGATATGATCAGATTAAAACTTTGTAAATAACTTGAGCATACCAACGCGCAAGTCACTGAAAAATCGATTCTGTCCTGCCGGCCGACCGGCCGTACGCACGATTACAGACTTACGGAGGATCCTATCTACTTGAAACTTTCAGAATATGTTGCATTTCAAAATGCGTAGGTTAAGTTCGTTAATGGGCAAAAGCCCATTTGAAGAACTACTAGAGCGATCGAATTGAAACTTGGCATTTGGTTGTAGCATGAGGACATACAAGTTTTTGAAGAATTTTGTTGAGATCATGCTGTCAGTCAATTCTTAAAAAAAATTTTTTGAAAATTTTTTTCGAAAAAGTTTTTTTTCTCGAAAACTTTTCATTACATTCGAGAAAAATATTAGTCATGGCTTGAACTATTTATTTCACAGCAGTGTACCAAATTTCAGCTTGAAACGATCATAAGTTCCGAAGATATTGTGAAAAAATATGTCAAATTTTGAGGTTTTTTTCCCGATATATTTTTTTCGAAATAACTCAAAAAATACTGATTTAATCATGATGAAATTTGGCTGTTAGTTTGAAAATGCTGATGGACAACTTTCTGCGAAATTTCATGCTTTTAGAGCAATTTGAAAAAAATTTAATTTTTTTTTTCGAATATTCAATATTCTGTGATATTCTGATCATAATATCCTCATGAATTTCTGTATGAACCTTTGAAATGCCATTTTTCGATAAAGTACTGGACTTCAATTAGATCCAATCTGTATTTTCGGAAATATTGGAAAAAGCACTGACGTTGAGTCAGCAGCTTTTGTGCGCATGTTCAACGGATTTCACTAAGAGTAAACATGCGCTCAAAAGCTGCTGACTTCACGTCAGTGTTTTTCTAGCGTTTTTTCCTCATTCTGCTTGATTAGGTTAGGCTCCAATCAATGTTGCAATGATATAAAAGGCAAGGATAATTATGGGAAAAATATGTAATGAAAATTATTACATTCTATATATGTATAATATTAATGGTTCGAATTGAATGTTTCTCTCCACATTGTAAAATCCATTTAAATGGAAACATAATGAAATCTACGATGAAGAAGTGAATGTCTCTTAAAACGGATTGTAGAACAGCGATAAATTTTGTTCCGCATAATTCACAAAGATCATTAAAATATTCATTTATTCATAGGCTGCGCATGGAAAATTTCCTGAACGTTTTACCAACAGTGCCGATGAGTCGCAATGTATGACACCATCAATCAGAGTAGAACGAAAATGTTTTCACTTTTCACCAACATATTTAATTTCTTTAGTATTTTCCAAGTTGATGAAAATATCGTATTGAAATAGACGACTTTGGCCCAACTTGCCAACCCACAATTTTCTTCACAAATTTATTTACTATAACTGGGGAACGGGAATTTTAGGACAAATTCGACATGATAAGGTTCGCGATATTAATAAATATCCGTAAAAGATCCCTCGGCTCCTCAAACAAGATAATTCCTTCCAAATGTAGGGTTGTGTTGAGATCATCTCTGATTGGCTGAAATTTAAGTTGGGATTCCTGATTTCATGTTAATAGTGTCGAATTTATATAGAAAATGTTCCGCAAATCAACTTGGTTATTTCGGTTGCCTGTCTTCCATTCCGTAAATATGAAATATTCGGTTGGTTCCTGAAAAAGGGGTTAATTACAGAATTTGATTGATGAGAAGACGTTCTTTCTGTCACCAGAACGACAATCAATGTTCTATGGTAACATGTCCATAGCATAGAACAATCTTTATCTACTCTATGATCCATGAACATAGAAGAGACAACAATCAACAATGGGAAAAATGACTAGGTATGCTCTATGAATCATAAGGTGAATAAATATTTTTCTATGCTATGGATATGTTACCATGAAACATTGATTGTCGTTCTGGTGCACTGATTTAATATGTCTTATGTTCTGTTGACAGAAAGATTGCTTTTTCATCAATCAAATTCCGTAATTACCCTTTTTTTTCAGGAACCAACCGAATATTTCATATTTACAGAAGGGAAGACCCACAACCGAAATAACCAAGTTGCTTTGCGGAACATATCCTTCATAAACTAGACACTATTAACATGAAATCAGGAATCCCAACTTGAATTTCAGCCTAACAAAAACCTATATTTGGAAGGAATTATCTTGTTTGAGGAGCCGAGGCATCTTTTACGGATAGTTATAAATAAGGCGAACCTCATCATGTCGAATTTGTCATGAAATTCCCGTTCCCCAGTGATAGTAAATTGTGAAGAAAATTGTGGGTTGGCAACTTGGGCCGAAGTCGTCTATTGGAAAAATTTGAAATTTTTTTTTGAAAATTTTCATATTTCATTTAAATTTCACTGAAATTTCCAACTTTTTATTTCGCAATGTCAACTTCCGCATGAAAGCTGCTGACTTCACGTCAGTGTTTTTTCAGATTTCATCGAGTCAAGTCAAGCATCGTTTGATGGGGTCAATATTTGAATGGTTGACCACTCCATCTACAAATTTGAACGGGTGCGTTTTCTATACTTCCTTGATATTTTCCTGCATCTATTCAGAAGTTAGGATCATTCTTACCAAAATTAAAACGAATAATATTCGATTGTGTATCTCAGAAAAAATGCGATCGAAAGTAAAAGTCTGAAAATAAACGGTGCATCAGCTAATGATTGTTAATTCAGTTCTTATAACAACTGATTTCATGGCAGCTCGTTGTAATCTGCAGGTCCAACATTGAATAATAATTATTAATGAGGAATTCGGAACGGGTTGATACTACTTTCATCTGACAACATTTTTTTCTCGATACTTGCTTGATGTGTCTGGCTGTATTCCTTTCACTCTCCATTCCGAAAAGTACCGATAAAATCTATATTCTGTTGATAACATTAATTATTCACGATGACTTGAGATAGAATTTTCCATAGAGTCTGACAATTAACTCTGCTACCCCTTCACTGGCTATACCTAACAATGAAAATATGTTTAACTATAATATTATTTTCTAAATAAAGGATCAACGGAGTGAACGTTTCATTATTATTTATCTTCATATTATATCTTGCTCCTTCATCATGATTCCGATATTGTTCATTAATTTGAATATTCAAAGGTTCATTAGGCAATTTTTTTTCTGAGAAAGTGCCCTTGACGAATAGTTTGCAAGGGCGTTCTGTAGAGATAATAATTTAATTTTATTTTTTTCAGATTTTGGGAGCGATAACAAAAAAAACTGAAAAATAATGAAAAATACTCTGAAATATCATTCAATCTATATTCCAAAGACGTTTTTACTCAAAAACACTGTATTCGAAATGAACTCAATCATTCGATTATAATTATACTGCATATACCTTAATGGAAAATATCAGAGGATAAAAAGTTGGGAAGTAGTCAAATCGAAAACTTCTCCTAGATCCTTATTTTGAGATCCTTTCGCTCAAAATATTTGAAAAGTTGGATTATTATGCTCTTCCGAAATAACATTGGAAAAAGTTATGAGAAAATGGGTAATTTGTTATAGAAAATGAGACGGATTCTTCAAAAATGCTTTTGAATTAATTTATGTCAAGCGTGATTTTCACAGATCAATTCACAGAAAAAAAATCTAGAAAATCACTGACTTGAGGTCAGGAGCTTTTACGCGCTTGTTCAAATTCTATCTATTAGATATGAACACGAAATTTGCACCTAGTTGAGTGTTGGTAATCTCCACCTGATTAAGAAGTTTCAATCTGATTGCATTTTTACTTATTGAGATATTGCGAAAATAACGTTAAAATTCCAAATAACAACGAAATTTGGCCCAATTTTTTTCCTTATATCCCCGAAAGTTAATATCGGATCGAATTGAAATTTGGAACAATGTTGTTAAATACCGACTCGAAGATTTGTGCCGCATTTCATTGAAATATAATAAACAGTTTCAGAGAAAAAATTTTACATATAAAATTCAAAATATTCTCGAATGAAAATTTCTTCAAAATTTTCTAACTACTGGATCCACACGATAGTGAGCAAAATAACTTCCGGAAGAATCCACTCAGTAGCTTGATAATTGTAGAGTTTGTTTGGAGTTTAATTACGAATGTCGAATTGGCGAATTAGTAAGAACTATCGAATGATTCTGCAGATATATCCTTTCAAAATTTCAGCTTCCCAATATTTCCAAAAACATACATCGAATAGACGACTTCGGCCCAAGTTGCCAACCCACAATTTTCTTCACAAATTTACTATCACTGGGGAACGGAAATTTCAGGACGAATACGACATGATAAGATTCGCGTTATTTATGAATATCCGTAAAAGATGCCTCGGCTCTTCAAACAAGATAATTCCTTCCGAATTTATGTTCCTGTTAGTCTAAAATTTGAGTTGGGATTCCTGATTTCATGTTAATAGTGTCAAATTTATATAGGATATGTTCCGCAAATCAACTTGGATATTTCGGTTAAATATATGAAATATTCGGTTGGTTCCTGAAAAAAAAGGTTAATTACGGAATTTGATCGATGAAAAAACGTTCTTGCTGTCACCAAAAGGACAGATGGTTCTAAAACCACGACGGGGGCCGGCGCTGGAGTATACGGGCCTAGAACCAAATGTACACTATCGCTAGGCTCCTACTCGAGTGTTTTTCAGGCAGAAATACTTGCTATCGAAAGATGCATAGACATAAACCTGGAAAGAAACTATCAAGGGTGTGACATAGTGATCCATTCTGATAGTCAGGCTGCTATTAAAGCACTGAACTCCTATGTCATCGACTCAAAGCTGATATGGGAGTGCCGAAGGAAACTCAATGAAGTAGGCAAGAATAACAAGGTCTCCTTAGTCTGGGTTCCTGGGCACTCAGGAATCAAAGGAAATGAAGAGGCCAACACTCTAGCCAGAAAGGGAGCACAAACGCTACCTACTGGCCCAGAACCTTTCTGTGGTATAGGCAAATGTACCTATAAGAAAGAGTTTTTGGAGAAAGAAGAAAATGAAAGAGGGGCACTGTGGAGGAATTCTCCAGGAATGGAACACTCTAAAAAGTTCCTTCGGAACTTTGAAATTGCTAGATCCAAAAATCATCTGGATCTCAGTAAGAATAAGTTACGCCTCCTCACTGGTTTCCTCACAGGACACTGTAGCCTAAGGAAGCACATGATGAGAATGGGCTTATCAGAAACTGACGAGTGCAGATTTTGTGGGGAGGAGGAGGAAACCCCTGTTCACCTGATCACAGAATGCCTCGCCATTGTGAGCCTGCGCAAAAGATACCTTGGACAGGAGCATTATAGGAGGAATGAGAACTTAGCCTCCTTGAAGTCCTCACAGATATTAGAATTCATCAGAGCTCTTGAGCTGGAGGGCGAGCTGTAGGTTGCGAAAACAGCTCTGACAAGGGGGCACAATAGACCTTAAGGTCGCAGTGGAACGTAACCCCTTACCAACTATCAACTATCACCAAAAGGACATTCAATGTTCTATGGTAACATATCCATAGCATAGAACAATCTTTATTTACGTTATGATCCATAGACCATACCTAGTAATTTTTCCATTATTGATTGTTGTCTCTTCTATGTTCTATGGATCATAAAGTAAATAAAGATTGTGCTATGCTATGGATATGTTACCATAGAACATTGATTGTCGTTTTGGTGACAGAAAGAACGTTTTTTATCGATCAAATTCCGTAATTAACCTTTTTTAGGAACCAACCGATAATTTCATATTCACGGAATGGAAAACCGGAACCGAAATATCCAAGTTGATTTGCGGAACATATCCTATATAAATTTGACACTATTAACCTGAAATCAGGAATCCCAACTCAAATTTGAGCCAATCAGAGATGATCTTAACAAAAACCTATATTTGGAAAGAATTAGCTGGTTTGAAGAGCCGAGGCATCTTTTACGGATATTTATAAACAAAGCGAACCTTATTGTGTCGAATTTGTCCTGACAATCCAGTTCCCCAGTAATAGTAATATTGTGAAGAAAATTTTGGGTTGCCAACTTGGGCCGAAGTCGTCTTTTGCCCTTCAATGTAAAATGCCACCTTGAAGTTTTAGCCAGAAAGGGACCACAGAACAATGAGCAAAAAAATTTAAGACTACTCCTGCGTTTTGTTAACTGGATAGAGTTATTTTTCTCATTGTTCTGTAGGCCCTTTTAGGCTGAAACTTCAAGGTGGCATTTTTCATTGAAGGGCAATTCGATCTATGTTTTTGGAAATATCGGAAAACTGAAATTTTGATAGGGTATATCTGCAGAATCATTCGATGGTTTTTACTAATTAGCCAATTCGGCATTCGTAATTAAATAGTGGTTATGTTGGTTGTAAACAAATTAACTTCAGGAAGAATTGACATAGGGAATATATTTGTAGAGTAGGTTTTCAGTTTAATTTAAAAGGTCGAATGGGTTGAATTCGCCAATTTTCCTCTAGATAGCCATTCAAAATTTTGGATCGAATTACAATCTAATACTTGATCGAAAATTGTAGCTTGAGGTTTATGCAGAATTTCGTGAGGACCATATGAAAAAAATATACTTTGGCAACAGAACAATCGCATAAATCTCCTGATCTCACGTCAGTTTTGTAGGTTTTTTGGATTCATTCTGCTTGTTTCGATGAAAATTGACCTACTCATGTATTAACATGTATCAAAATGACCTCATCTATTCCAGCGGACGCAGATTCATTGAGTTCCATCCAGAGAAAGCACACATTAAGTAACGCACACTTTGTTCTTCTCTGAATGTTGACAATTCACAAACTTTCGTAATATTCAAATAAAATAACCAAACATTTAAACATTCATGCTGCAACCCAGCCGCAGGAATTTGTTGGTATTCCTCGGGTGGCTCGGACATGGCGAGAATGTTCGAAATACTTTCTCTCGTCCTTGATGATGCTCACTTTCTCTGCACCTGGAAAGAGTGTATGACAAATATTAATTGAATAATCTGGTCTTCTTTGGACGCTTCCTCTACTTTCCGGTGATGGAATGGTTTGCGATTAATCCGAATGTTTCGATGAAGAGTCATCATTGAAAGTAATAGCTCTTTTCACGCGATTGTTCTGTGAAACCGCGCGATACGTTTTGCTCGAATGTTTGTTATCTTCGAAAGCCGAAATAGTTTTTAACGACTAGGTTGGACTTACTGATAAAAAATATGCGATCAAATTTAATTCTGTCCGGTTTTTCCTGAATTTAGGTTATTACTGCGAATGCAAATCTGAACATAAATATTATGGGTTTGATTCATCATTTTCCCAAATTACCTTCAGAAAGTATTCAAAATCACATTTCAAAATTGGGGTTTGGAATTTGCCAGGCATGCACAAAGTGACAACGGTGTTTAGTGGAATAGCTTTTTCTGCTATAGAATAATTAACTATTTATTCCTATTCTGTGGCACACACGTGTTCTTTGTCAATATAACCAAACAATTTCCGTTTGCGATTTGTCAGTAATATGACAGTATGACAGTCTGTGCTCTTCTTTTTCTATTCCTTGGTCGTTGTCTTCTACTCTAACCAGATCGAAGTATAGCTATCTCTTTTTTCCTAAGCAAAGTAACACATTTGACGTCCTCTTCTTTCTGAGAAAGCTGAAGTGGACGTTGCCATATTGTGCTCTCAAGACAAATCCCTTTAAATGGAAATCCCCATTTTTATTTTTCCGTTTAGGTGATCAAACATTTTTTTTTAAATATAATATTGAAATTTAATGTTTGAAATGTGATGTTCTGAAGGTTTTTCATGAAAATCACTGCCTTTTCGTTTGAAGGAAAAACCCCCATTCGCCGTCTGCCCGTCTGAGCTCTAACTTTCGAAGGAAAGGGTCAAGAGTCTTGAAATTTTTGGGTTTGGTGTGGAGTCTGAATATCTTTAATATGTTCATCAGAGAGCTGAATCAGCTGAACAGTTTATTCAGATTCATAGACAATCATGGCAATTTGAAATTTTGAGGTTAGTTTCTCGATATCTCATTTAGTAGTGATGTGATCAGATTGAAACTTCATAGTTAGTAGGTAGATACCAACGCTCAAGAAACTATCAGAATTTCATGCGGTTCAGTCTTTAGAAAATTCTTAATTTTCCTTTAAAAAATATTCGTTCACTCGGAGTTCATTGATCGGATTTCAATGATTCTCAGCTCAGTCCTTGAAGTCAATATTTAACATGAGTTTTTTAATTTCAAATCGATCGGGTATTAATTTTCGGAGATTATAGGGAAAAAAAATCGTCCGATTCCGTTGGTATTTATTGCCTGAACATCTCAAGAAGTACTGGTCTGATTGGATTGAATCTTCGCAGTTATTTGGGAATGCTAACGGGAAACTTAATACAAAGTTTTGTGTGGATCCAGTTGTGAAGTTCTATTAGAAAATCTTCCAAATTTTCGTAAAATACCATTTTTTATCGGAGAGTGTTAATAACATTTCAAATTTGGCATAAACCTTCAAACCAATATTCAACAACAAGTTTCAAATTCCAATTCGATCGGATATTCATTTTCGGAGATATATGCAAAAAGTGAGTAAAATCTTGTTGATATTTGAAATTTTGAAGGTTATATTTCCTCAATATCTCGGGAAATCCTAATTGAAACTTCGTTACCAGTTGTTGAATACCGCCACACAACATTATGCAAAATTTCTGTAGGCTAGGTATTGTGGAAAATTGACAAATTGTTTTTCGGAAATTTTTCCTGAAAAATTCAATTAAATTCAATTGAATTTGAGAGTGATTCAAATTTCAGTTCTATATGATCGTTATCTTAGGACATACTGGAGAAGTTCGTGAAATTTTTTGGCTTCTCGAAATTATCGGTTATTTCCTAAGTACACATATATTGTATAAATGGGGAATCAAAAAAAAAAAGTTTTAAGTCTGTGAAGTACCTGATTTTCATTTTCCACAAGCTAATCTAAAATAAGCAGTAAAGCCCTTCTTATGCTGTATTTCCATTGTTTGATAGTATCATCAGTTATGGCATTATTGCATGTAGTGGAGCTTATTCTAAATCTTTGAATATCTAAAAAAGTCGACAAAATAGAATATTGAAAATTGTAAACAAAAGGTATCATCATAGACTTCTAGTGAATATTTAAATTAATACCGAGAAATGAAAGTATTCAGTTACCAAAAAGATTTAGGACTATAAGCAGTTGTACTGTAAGGGCAATAAGTGTTTTCAACTCGCTTCCAAATCATCTGAAAAATTTGTATGAAGGAAAATTCAGAAAAAATAAATTGAAAAGGTTGATTGCAGATAATTTAAGTTAGGATTCTGGATTTGTTGTGTTATAGAGGAACTGTATCTTATAGTATAATAGTATTTCATGGTTTAGTTTCTATTTTCTCCCATCAGAGGTTATGTGTAGTTATGTACTACTAGGCTTATCAATCCACTCAATGATTTCGCAGATGTTAAGAATTGCAAACTGAGCTCAAAATTTCGTACCGTCCGGAAGTACAGACAGAATTGAATTTCACCATGGATTCTTCCTCAATGTGTCTAATCTATACGTGCGTTTCAATTCGTCTCACAATCCAAAAATTACAGACATTTCGGCAGAATCATAACGCTTCTGATTACTTAAATCAGCAAGTGAAAAATGTGTTGATATCTCACCATTTTACTTCGTGAGATTGTTTTAAATTTTGTTTCCACGTCATGTAAATATTTGAGATTTAAGTAATTTCTGTCAATAGAAGACTTCGGCCCAAGTTGCCAACCCACAATTTTCTTCACAAATTTACTATCACTGGGGAATTGGAAATTCAGGACAAATTCGACATGATAAGGTCCGCATTATTCTTAAATATCCGTAAAAGATGCCTCGGATCCTCAAACAATTCCTTCCAAATATAGCTATTTGTTCGGCTGAAATTTAAGTTGGTATTCCTGATTTCATGTGAATAGTTTCAAGTTTATAAACTATATGTTCCGCAAATCGACTTGGTTATTTCGGTTGCCGGTTTTCCGTTCTGTAAATATGAAATATTAGGTTAGCTCCTAAAAAAAAATAAATACGGAATTCCATTCATGATAAAGCAACCTTTCTGTCACCCGAACATATACATATTAAGTCTATGCATCAGAAAGACAATAGACGACTTCGGCCCAAGTTGCCAACCCACAATTTTCCTTACAAATTTACTATCACTGGGGAACAGAAATTTCAGGACAAATTCGACATGATAAGGTTCGCGTTATTTATTAATATCCGTAAAAGATGCCCTGGCTCTTCAAACAATATAATTCCTTCCAAATATAGGCTGATTTCATGTTAAAAGTGTCAAATTTATATGGGATATGTTCCGCAAATCAACGTGGTTATTTCGGCTGCCAATTTTCCATTCCGTAAATATGAAATATTCGGTTGGTTCCTGAAAAAAAGGTAAATTACGGAATTTGATTGATGAAAAAATGTTCTCTCTGTCACTAGAACGACAGTCAATGTTCTACGGTAACATATCCATAGCATAGAAAAATCTTTATTTACTTTATGATCTATAGAACATAGAAGAAACAACAATCAACTACTAGGTATGGATTATGGATCATAAGGTAAATAAAGATTGTTCTATGCTATGTTACCATAAAACATTGATTGTCGTTCTAGTGCATAGGCTTAATATGTCTATGCTCTGGGGACAGAAAGATTGCTTTTTCATCAATCAAATTCCGTAATTAACCTTTTTTTCAGGAACCAATCGTATATTTCATATTTACAGAACGGAAAACCGGCAACCGAAATAACCTAGTTGATTTGCGGAACATATCCTTCATAAACTTGACACTATTAGCGGGTTTCACAAAGCTCTGATTAACGTGATTGTTCTGATCAAGACAATTCTATGCTCAATTTCAGTTCATTTTTGACAACACCACAGAATATCAGAGCGTTAATCGGAGGATCAAGCTTTGTGAAACCCACGGTATGAGTATGAAATCAGGAATCCCAACTTGAATTTCAGCCTAACAAAAACCTATATTTGGAAGGAATTATCTTGTATAAGAAGCCGAGGCATCTTTTACGGATATTTATAAATATCGCGAACCTTGTCATGTCGAATTTGTTCTGAAATTCCCGTTCCCCAGTGATAGTAAATTTGTGAAGAAAATTGTGGGTTGGCAACTTAGGCCGAAGTCGTCTATTAATGTTTTATGATAACATATCCATAGCATAGAACAATCATTATTTATCTTATGATCCAAAGACCATACCTAGTAATTTTTCCATTGTTGATTGTTGTCTCTTCTATGTTCTATGGATCGTAAAGTAAATAAAGATTGTTCTGTGCTATGGATATGTTACCATAGAATATTGACTGTCGTTCTGGTGACAGAAAGAACGTTTTTTCATCAATCGAATTCCGTAATTAACCTTTTCTCAGGAACCAACCGAATATTTAGAAATTACGGAATGGAAAACCGGCAACCGAAATAACAAAGTTGATTTGCGGAACATATCCTTTATAAATTTGACATTATTAACATGAAATAAGGAATCCCAACTTAAATTTCAGCCAATTAGAGATGATCTCAACAAAACCCTTTATTTGAAAGGAATTATCTTGTTTGAAGAGCCGAGACATCTTTTACGGATATTTATAAATAACGCGAACCGTATCATGGCGAATTTGTCCTGAAATTCCTGTTCCCCAGTGATAGTAAATTCGTGAAGAAAATTGTGGGTTGGCAACTTGGGCCGAAGTCGTCTATTCGGAAACAACCATCATAATTATCATTTACTTATTCTCGGTGCATCTTTGAGACAACAATATAATCAATATTCTCGATCAATTAGATTTTTGTCATTTAGACTTTTCATTATCATACTACATAATTAATTATCGCGTTTTAATCCTACTTCGATTATTGGGCCACCCAAGTATGTTTATCAGAACAATACTGTTACTATGTGGACGCCCATTCGAATCTGCATTGCAACCTCGATATGCAAATAAGTTTGCAATGTTATTTCATCGAACGAGCATGCGAAGGAAACTTCTCCCATCATTTCACCAATTAGGTAAACTTGGGAATTAGTGAGATGTCCGTGCTACTGACCCGGATATGTGTGCAGACTTACTCACTTTTGCCATTGTCAAAACACTAATACCTCTAATGGGAATGGATTTTTGTGGGAAATTATTATGATTTGCGAAATTATAGTTAGAGATCTGTGAGCTATAGAATAGACATACGTAGTGGAAAGTGATGGATAATTGGGATAATCTTTCTGGGGATATTACCGAGAAGAAAATTTAATTCGATGAAATATGGAAATGGAGTGTCCACTCATTAATTCATTCATCTGAGCGTGAACATTTGAGAAGATCTGTACGTTTATTAAATGTTATGAAATAATGAAGAGCTCTTCCAACAATCATTGATAATTATCTTGAGGACTGCCGGCATTTGCATATTTCCTTCTTCCTTTTTGAGCCATATACTACAGAAATTTCCTATAACCAATTCAGAAATTTCAGGGCACTATATGCACTAGTAAAATAAAATGAGTTTGGGAACAGGGCCGGCGCGAGCAGTTCTGGCTTCTGAAGCAAAAATTTTTTTGCGCCCCATCATAAAAGCATAAAAAAATAGCAAAAGTTAAGTAAGTCGGAAAAATTGGAGTGGATGTTAATAAAGAATTCTGGATAATATATTCTTGTATGCAAAGGTGTATATCAGGTGTGCCCAAGGTTTTTTTAATGAAACGAAACATATTTCAGCCTGTTTATACCTAAGCAATGTGAGCGAAAGATGAAAGAACACTGAAATCCACGGGAATGTCAGTAGGGAGTCGGTCTCGTCAAAGAGTCCGTGGCTTCGACAGCTTGAAAGTGCAACTGTGAAAAATAAAAAATCTAGAAAAGCACTTCACGCGTTTGTTCACATTGCGAAATGGTGACTTGGAAATTTCAGTGAAATTTTAATTAAATATGAAAATTTTCAAAAAAGAAAAATTTTTTTTTCGAATTTTTCCATGGATAATTGTTCTTATTGACACTGTTCATCTTCCAACCAAGTTTCATTTTGATCAGATAAATATTTTCTGAGTTATTAAAAATTCAAAACTTCAAATGGTTGTAGCACAAAAACCATTCGGCAGATTCGGCTCATTGACGAACTCAACCGAGATATTTACGATCTCAACCTAACCTGAAAATTTCAAGACTCTAGGCCTTTCCTTTCGAAAGTTACAGCGCACACGGCCAGCCGGACGGACAGAATCAATTTTGACCACGGATTCTTATCAGTGAGTCAAACATAGTCGTTTTAGACCAATTTCAGCCCAAAATTCGAAAATTACAGACATCGTGACGAAATGATAACGCGCTGTTCCTCAGAACAAGCGCGTTAAAACCGGGCAATTTCGAGATTTAATCTGGCAGTTGAGACATTTAATATGGCAATTGACAAAATAAATCTGGCAATTTTAGACGTGGAGAGCGAATTCTTATAAATTTGACAAGGGTCTGAATAATCAAGGGGAGCACTCAAAGTCAAGAGTTTCTACGCCTTCGTTCGAATTTTGTTGTTTGGTTGCTAGAGTAGTCACGCATTCAGATATTTATCCCACCCAGCGCAGCTTGAATTAACATAAAAAATCTTTCCTTAAGTTGAATATGTATAAATAGAGCAATAATACATTTGAAAAAATTCTGGAAAAGTGACGTGAAGTAAGCAGCTTTTGCACGCTTATTCAAATCCGTTGCCAAAGCACATCTTTTCACGTATTGACCCCGCCAAACCCATCTTTACATTTCCTGGTGGAAAGATTTCGTTATCCTCTAATCATATCCTCACGAAATCCTTCATGAACCTTCAAGCTGTCGTTTTTCTATTAAGTACGTAGTGCATTTTAATTCGATCCAATCTGTTTTTGTGGAAATATGAGGCAAATGAAATTTTTTATCCACGGAATCTTTGGGCGGATTTTTTTCATTCACGAACTTCACCTTCGTAATAAAACCCTAATACAACATTAATTGAGCCTAACACATCATTGTGAATTCTTATCGAACTACCTAAAATTGCCAGACGACGAGCTGAATCTATATGTATGTATGTATTCCTTGCGCTTCAAAATTATGGAACAAATTCATTTTCTCAGAAGAAGAATAGTTGGCAACAAAATCCTCAAACATGTCAATTTTTGTTTCACTTTTACCGAATTTATATACATATTTGAAGGATTTTTGTTGCACCCTGTGCCATCCCTATCAACCCTCTAAATTTTTCGAATAAAAGTGGGTCATGTGGTACTTTTTTGGCAAGGTCTTTGTATCTTCTTTACAGGCATGCAGAAATTTTGAAGAAAAAATTTTTTTTCTGAAAATTTAGTTACTTCAAAGAGGTTTTCAGTATGTGCACTTTGTGATGGTTCATTTACTTTGAGACGATGGTACCTGATGAAATTTGTCACAGTGACAGTTACAGTTTTGTTCATGCACAACTTTCAACGAACCCTTTGATCGAGAAAAAAAAATTTTCAGGTGAGGGGGTTGAAAGTTGTGCATGAACAAAACCGTTATGGTCGACTTTCATTCGGTGACAAATTTCAACAGGTACCATCGTCTCAAAGTAAATGAGCCATGACAAAGTGCACATACTGAAAACCTCTTTGAACTAACTTATTTAAAAAAAAAAAAAATTCTTTAAATTTTCTGCACGTCTGTGAAGAAAATACGAAGACCTTGCCAAAAAAGTACCACATGACCCACTTTCCCTATTCAAAAAATTTAGAGGGTCGATGCGGATGGCACAGGGTGCAACAAAAATCCTTCAAAAATGCATATAAATTTGGTAAAAGTGAAACAAAATTGACCTGTTTCAGGATTTTGTTGCCAAATATTTTTCTTCTGAGAAAAATGAATTCGTTCCATAATTTTGACGCGGACTGTATGAATATATAATACATATATGAGAATTTGAGGCCCAATTTTCTGAAAATGTATATACACATTAAAATTATATTTTCCAAACATTTCAAAAAACACAGATACGATCAAATTGAAATCTTATAGGCACATTAGAAAATATCGAATTATTTGAGGAAATATTAAAATTTTCATTGATACTAATTTCAGCATTCGAAACAACAGATTATGAAATATATTTCGATCCCAACATAATTCATTGATTGAGAAGAGAAAAAATTTCACATGAACTTAACACCAAAACCATTCGGCCGAGTTTTACCAATACCTTAACCGATACAATCGAATGCGCATCAACCTGTCCTGAAAATAATCTAATTCTTCACCTTCGAAAGACATCGTGCCAACAATTCTCCTAATAGACGGACGGAACGAACTGATTAGGGCTTCGGATCATTCATCAATGAGTATATCCTCATCCTTTACCTAATGAAAATCCAAGGTATCTAAGCAGAGCGATAACGCTCTTGAATAAGAGCGTAAAGCCGGGTCCAGATGAGTGTAAAGCCGTGTCCAGATGGGTGTAATCCGAACAGCGAATGCAATAAAATTTGACCAGCGATTCGGCGAATAGTGTGGACGGCACTCGAGCTCAGCCTCGAATAATAGATTCATAATACATTTAAAACAGAGTCCAGACGGAGCAGAAAGAACGCTGCCTAGAACCGTTAAACCCTGTGATTTATGGTATTCGCTGTTCGCATTACACTTATCTGGACCCGATTTAATGCGAACAGCGAATGCAATGAATAACATGGAGTTTTATTGTTCGGGGCAGCGCTCTTTCTGCTCCGTCTGGACTCTATTTTCAACTCGAACGATGCATGTGAATGTATTATTCGAGGCTGAGCTCGAGTGCCGTCCACATTGTTCGCCGAATCATTTATCAAATTTTATTGCATTCGCTGTTCGAATTACACTCATCTGGACCTGGCTTGAAAGCAATAGAAATTCCAGAATATATTCTATGCGAGCTATCCGAAAATACCATTACACGCACATTTTCTCTACCATAGTTTTTCATCCTCATTACCATCTTACATCAGGTTGAAATACCTTCTTCCTCTGGTTAAATTGAGGAAGTACCGGATGGTAAAAAGTTGAACAAGAAAAACACGATAGAATCTCCTTTTAATCGTGCGAACTATGTGCCTTGCCATTGAATGATAAGTGATCTTGACACCATGGTAAGTTTACTTTTATTGCGTTTCACTTTCAACGATAACTGAAACTGCCAAATTCTTAGATTTCATGGCCTATGTAGATCGACTTGATGGATGAATAGATTTAACACAGTGAAATGGTGAGAAGAAGGAATTGGATATCACAGGGAATTACTCAGCTTTTACGCGCTTGCTCTAATTCTTTGCAAACGCGGTCCCCTTCCCACGTATTGACCTCGCCAAACGCAGCTTTACTTCCATCGATATTTCCATTTCAAACTCTAAATTCCAAAAATTCCAAGAAATATAGATTGGATCGAATTCAAATCCAGTAGAATTTCGTGGGGACCATATGATCATAAGTTCGTAAAGTAAAATATATCGAGAATCAAAATTTTCAATTGCTAATGTTTTTTTGCACCATGTTTTTGCATCAGGATTTGCGGACTATTTATTAGGCATCAGTACCTTTCGATTCATTCATTCAAACATTAGTATTAAATAGTGACCTCAAGGTCCGCATCAAACCTCATAGCGAAGTGATGAATGGATCTCGAAAAAAAAAAATATTTCAACAGAAATGTGGAAAATGTAATTTAAATTTCCTGGTGATAGGATCTACACGAATTTTTTTTTCATAAATTTACGCTTCAGAATTTCACAACTATAACTGACTTGTCCTACACATTTTCATGTCCAACTGGATCAATAAATTTTTCATTATTATTATTATTATTATAAAACTATAAAACCAACGACGTCAGCAAACTTCAACTCGATGGTTCAAATTTGTTGGCAAAGCAAAATTTGACATCCATATTTGTCTTCCAATATTTCCTTGAATAAATACCGGATTGAGCTGAGATTTGATACACATTCGCCGAATATTTGAAATCTGATGGATAGTTTCCGAAGTTTTCCCTAAATTTTCTAAAGACACAATGCTTGCGAAATTTTGCAGAAAGTTGCAAGTTGGAATTCTACAACTAATTACAAAGAGTTCCTTATCTGTACTCCAGGGACCCTATTTTTTAATCGGGGAAGGAGGGAAAATAGGCGTGTCGACGCTGTTTTCAAGGAAACGCGGTGCATTTTTGATGGAACGATAGAGGACGTTCATTCCATCCCATTCAAGAATAGGTTTCCTTGAGATTTATAAAGTAAACCTCGACAATTCAAATAAATATAACTCTGAAACCCTTTACCGGCCTATTAACGAGCTCGACCCACTATTCTTATAGAACAAGCGCATTAGAAGTATTTCGTTTGAGTTGTCACCGATTGTATCACACAATAGGGCTTATAGAGAATATGGAGAATTATTTTGTTGATAAAGTTCCTATAATCAGGGCTGGGCAAAATACATGCTTGGCTTAATTGAAATACAAATTATAAATTACTTTCTGGCAGGTATTTGAAATACAAAATACAAAATACTTTCAAGTCGGGTATTTGAAATATAAAATACTAAATACAGTATTTTAAAGATTTGTATTTGAAATACAAATCACAAAATACATTCAGGTGTTACGTAAAATATGAAAAAAGTATAACTAATTCAGCTCAGCTATTTTATCGCTAAATAAAGAATTTCCTTTCAGAAACACAAGATTTTTAAATGTAGTATCAGACAAACAGCTCTTTGCTCTTATCGTTTTTAGAAGTTGACTTACTCTAACTCCATGATGAAGTGACCATTGCGCAGGACCTTTTCTCCCTTTCCATTTGCCGAAAATATGATTGCTAGCAAAAGAACTAGATGAAGCAGATGAACTTCGCCATCTGAAGGGAGATTCAGGGACTATTTTCTGTAGAGCGCTCAGCGCTGAATGTATTTGTTCGGAAGTATTTTGAAGACAAAAGTATCGAAATACAAAATACAAAATACTTCAGCGTCAGTTATTCGAAATACCAATTACAAAATACATTTTCAACAAGTAATTCAAATGCAAATACAAAATACGTATTTGTATTTCAAATACGTATTTCAATTACAAGTGATTGAAATACTGCCCAGCCCTGCCTATATTTATATTTCAGCAGAATCAAATGAAGTGAATTTCAAAGTTGAAGAGACATCAAAAACGACATGTCCTCTGAAAGACCTATGAGAATTGCAATTAGTACATCTCGAGTCAACTGGAAGCTTCTACGAATATGAATGAATTCAGCCTGTAACGTGGAGATGTATTCATTGGTATAATGTATTTTTGATGTATAGATAGAACTAACAATTCAGTTTAATCATTTGAAAGACATCATTAATTTTGAGTTCATGCTGATGAAATATCTGAATCAGCAATTACTTCTTGAATTGCTCAACCAGAATTCACCTTCAGATGTAAAAGTTATAGTAAGAACTAAATAATAGTTGCGTACTCAGTGTATGAAATGTCAATAATTAGTTGAACGAGTAAATATTTCATCTCTACATCTCACTACCTATAACATTCAGAAGTCCTAGAAGTCCTATTTAATCGTTTCCTCTCTTGAATAGATTTGTTTAGTCAATTTATTGTTTCGAAATTTTCAAATTGTTGAGTTCCGAAAAATTAAATCTCCACCAATCTGTGAAATCCTTCACAAAAGTCAAATTCCATTATATCTAAATAAGAACTTTTTCCACAATTCGCCAAAAATTCAATGAAAAGCGGTTTGCATTCTGAACAAATTTTTCTTATCGTCTAAGTGGATGTATCACACGCTCATTTTTGCGCGCATGTTCTAGGGGAATAGCATGCTATCGTTTTGTCCAAATGTCTGTAATTTTCGAATTTCAATTTGATACGAATAATATTTTCGGAGATATTGGGAAAAAATATGTGAAGTTTTTTCTCGATGTCGTTGTTTTTTTGGGTTTAACTCAAAAAATAATGATTCAATCATGATGAAACTCGGCAACTACTTTGACGATGCTGACGAACAACTTTGTGCAAAATTTCGTGAAGATCGTGTCATAAGAACAATTTGGAAAAAAAAATTTTATTTTTTCGAATATTCGATATTCTGTAATCTTCTTATCATATTATCCCCATTAAATTTTGTGTGAACCTTCGAACTGTCATTTTTTGATTAAGAACTGGATTTCAATTCGATCTCATCTACCCATCTGTATGTTTGGAAATATGGGGAAAATAAATTTTTCATTGCTTATATCTGCGGAATCATTGGGTGGATTTTACACATTCACGAATCCGGCTCTCATTATTAAGGTCCAGACCTACTCTACAGATATTGATTTTCTAAGTTATTTCCTTCGGAAGTTATTGTGTTCATGTCAGCCGTTAGGCTTTATCGAAGAAAAACCTCCTAGAAAAGCACTTACGTGAAGTCAGCAGATTTTACACGCATGTTCAAAGAATATCATCTAAAGTGAATATGCGCGCAAAAGCTTCTGACTTCACGTCTATTCTTCCTCGTAATTAATTCAAAATATTTCATTTTTCGTGATATAATTGATTAGTCCACGAAAAAATTGAATAATTCTTAATCTATAACGATAAATTCAAATGAGGGAAAATATATCATTGAATTTTTAGGTAACCCAAGATTGATTTTGGTTTCTCACAATTTTATCGAAATTTCTCATCACGAGGAATTATTATACGTTTGAATATCCTTTATCGTTTCTGCATAATTTTAAAATATAATCATACTCTCGATCCGTTTCAAAATTTGTTTGCTCACCATTATTATCTGCCAGTTACAACTTCAACATAACTCTGGGAAAGTGATATGTATTCATTATTAAATATATTGTAGTGTAAATACTTCCAAGAAGAATACAATACCCTATTTCAACTAGTTACCGAAGCAATTATGGACAATTTGCTCCTGAGAAACAGAACCTAATGAAGAATCTAATGTGCAATAATGTGTTGATATGGATTTCACTTCTTGAACTTTTCATTGTGTGAAGAAATCATTGTAAAACAGATGTGAAAATATTGGAAATTTTATTCAGCCATATAGTCATGGCAAAGCAACCAGTATTTTCCATTGCAATTCCGTGCAACACTGGGATGAAGGGACAGGGTATTCTTTCAAATACTTGTATTTTTTGACTTCAGTTTCAATTAATATTTTGTCTTAGTTTTTACTCAAGATGAAATTTGTCTTAAGCTTATTTTGCCTTCCTAGGAAATGACCTCAAATTTTTTTACGATATTTGATATGCTCAATTCACTGTGAATAGTCAAATCAGAAAAAATTTGAATAAATATTAGTGATAAATTCAGAAGGAGGATTTAATTAAATGTCATGAATTAATTGATTTCATATCAATACAGTATAAGTTCCTGCAATTCTGCATATTTAAATATTCATGATATTCAATTTCTCCATTATGCTAGATATCTCAAGTTTAAATTTTCATCGAAAGAAGAAGTGTTATCGTCGGGTAAAGAATGACATGTATTGATTATTTATGTAACTTCCACCTTTCTCATTATCTGCAAGTATTTTGAAGAAGTTCAAGATTTACAATGTGGTTATTTCATTAGGTAATCTTGTAACAGTTGATATTCTCGAGGATGTCGAAATTATAGGAAGACCAACGTTGACCACTTTATATGTCGTGGTTCTACATAATCAAAAAACTTTTAGGGATAGAGTGTCATTGCAAGACAATCGTAATATAATGAGCAAGTTCCTATTTCATTCAATTTGACAGGATAGGTTGTTCCACTGTTCATTATACTTCATGTATTCGGAAGAAAATATATATAAATTACGCTAAAATTCCGCTCGACCTACATTTGAGGTAAGCAAAAAAATATAGGTTTAATACCTTGAAATATGACAAAAGCCATTATCGAGTAGTATTAACTATGTGCAGTACACTGCTTTGAGAATACAGAAAAAGGCAAATCAGTATATGTCAGACATTCAACTTCATTTTGGTACAACCATCTTTCCATTTGGGGCAGTTAGATTAATTAATTAATGTTCCTCACAAAATTCTGCATGAACCTTCGAGCTGTTAATTTCATTCAAGAACTATATTTCCATTCCATAGGTATATCCACTATACTCTTGGCAGATTTTACTTTTTCACGGATTCCGCATTCAGAACCAAGCCCAAAACCTATACCCTACAAATATCTCCAAGTTATTTCTTTAGGAAGTTATTCCTAACCCACCGATAGAAAACATAATTTCTACCAAAATCATCTTCTCAGAGAGTTGATAATTATAGAGCAGGCTAGGGTTTAATTACGAAGGCCGAATTCGCGATCTGGTAAAGTCCACAGCTCATTTCGCAGATGTATAATCCATTCAAAATTTTACGAAAAATACAGATCATATCAACTTGGAATTCAGTACTTTATTGAAATGATATATGACATATTTTTCTTAATCTCCACGAAGATGATTATAAGATTCAACGAAAATTCGAAACACCGATATCGCGATAAAATTTAGTCAAAACCTAGAAAAGCACTGACGTGAGGTCAGGAACTGTTGTTACGCGCTTGTTCTGTTGCCAAAGCGGTCATCTTTATACGTATTGACCCCGCCAAACGCAGGTCTTCTTTTTATATGGTCCTCACGAAATTCTGCATAAACCTCAAGCTATAATTTTCGATCAAGTACAAGATTGCAGTTCGATCCAAAATTTCGAATAAGTATAACTATCTAAGGAATAATTGGGGAATTCAAGCCATTCAGGCATTCGACCTTCCTAATTAAATTGAAAACCTTCTCTACAAATATATTCCCTATGTCGATTCTTCTTAAAGCGTACATGTTTACGGCCGGCCTAACCACTGATAGAGAACAAAATAACTTCCCGAAGAATCTACTCAGTAGCTTGATAATTGGAGAGTAAGTTTGGAGTTTAATAACGAATGCCGAATTGACGAATTTGTGTAAACCATCCAATGATCCCGCAGATATATCCTATCAAAATTTCATTTTCAAGATATCTCCAAAAACATAGATCGAATCAAAATTTAAATGGAATATACAACTTTCGAAAACAAATTTATTTCAAATTTTCTATGGATAACTCTTCTTATCAATACTGTCGATCTACCAACCAAGTTTCATAACGATCAGATGAACATTTTTCGAGTTATTCAAAAATCAAAATTTCAAATGGATATAACACAAAAACCAGTCGGCAGATTTGACCCATTAACGAACTCAACCGAGATATTCAGGATCTTAACCTCACCTAAGAATTTCAATACTCTAGGTTCTTTATTTTCAAAGTTAGAGCGCATACGACAGGACGGCCGAACGGACAGAATCAAATTTGAGCACTAATTCTTCATCAGTGAATGACAACCTAGTCATTTGAGACCTTATTACAGAAAATCGTGACGAAATGATAACGCGCTGTTCGCCAGAACAAGAGCGTAAAAACCATTAAAAATAATCAATATGGAAGTCAGTGGTGGGAGCTCAAAAATTTACTCCGTACCTTCGGCAATTAGTGGGAATATATGGGCCAAAATATTAATTATACCTCCCTTCATACCAAAATAAATGTGAGGAACAGATTATCATGTAGAGCACAATGCAAGAATGCATTTAAGGCCAAATGACCTCGTCAAATCTTTCATCTACTTCCGGCAGCATTATAAATTTTTCAAGAAATTCGTCCTCTGAAATATCAACTGAATCATGAAATATTCCATAAAGAATGGAAAAACAACGAACATTCTCCTAATCAGTATTCCAAAACTTCCAAGAACGATATCGAAAATGGGCAATAAAACTTGAAAGATCCATGATGAGGTAATCTTAATAGAGTCACACATGCAGTGCATAAATCCATCAATTTGGTAATTACCCAATGCTTCCTTGAATGATTCCATTAAACCACTTCTGTTTTACTGCTAAGTGTCAATTAGGTTTTTGTGGAAGTTATGGTCATGCGGGAGCTCAAATACATAAGAAACAAAGAAATAGACCCAGAGACGATTGAACAAGCAACCTATTCACCTTTCAACCGAAGCCAAACCCAGAGAGGATAGAGTGTATACAGGGTGAGTCTTTGAGTTGTACAATATTTTCAACCATAGATTCCTGTCATCAAATGAAACAGTTTTTTCATTTACCATTTTTCCATATACGGCTCCAGTAAAAAGATACAGGTTGTTTGAATTTCCAAAAAAGATCAGATTTTCTTTTGTAGTTTTGATATGGTAACTCCGAATGAGAGGAATTTTGGTGTGAAGAACTATGACACATATTCTTCAGTAATCACTTTCATCCTACATTAAACAGTTTCCGAGCTATAGACTCGCTGATTCATAAAACTACACGAAATTAGCATGCAGAATGCAAATAAAGTTTATATCATGTCATTATAAGAATCTTCAATCATTTTAAAATACTGTTGCAACGTTGAATATCATAAAATCGGATAAAAATTCAAAAAATTACCTTATATTTATGGATCCGCCCCTGATCTAGTAGAGGAAGTAAATTAAGCTGGGTTCACGTTTATGCGGACCATAGAATACACATAAATATTCAGCTATTTCGCATAGAACTGATTTTAGGGATATGCTATTTCATGATCATACCACAGACCCAACGATAACATTCATAGACATAGAATAACATGTTATTATAAGTCTATGATAACATTCTAGAGAATGTTTTTAGATTAGTTGGTTGATTTCATGTAATTCATTTATAAATTCCGTGAAAAAAGTATTATTATAGAGTTTTCAATATGAAAATGGGCGAGGATGGAATTGTGTATAATCATATAGTGGAATGACATTTGATATTGCATGAACATCAAGTTGAAGATCAGTGTTTCAAGTCCAGTGTAGTGAAATGTTTTCCTTGCGATAATTTCGCAAAAAGCACCAAATCAGAAGAATTAAGTGAGTAAATAAGTTTTCTCAATCTTGTTTCTTCGAATTTCAAACCTTGGATTGGTTATTCTTCAAACGAAATCACCGTAAGAGATATCTATGGTAAACTTGCAAACAAAGCGCAGGAGTGTATTAGCACATTGAGAAATATTTAAATGCTTGTAGCTTCTTACCTGAGCCGAATCTGGAAAAATGGCAAATGAAAAAAGTGGTTTATTTGATGAGAGGAATCTATGCTTAAAATTGGTGTACAACTTGAAGACTCATCCTGTATGGTTAATTTTATTCTCAGTGGCCAAATCCGAGGATAATTCACCGTCAAGAGAGTAGTAAAACATAAAAAAATAACGCACCGTTAGCAAATCGAAACGAAATTCGAAATTTTTCGCAAAAATTTTTTTTCAAATATTCAATATTCTCCAATTTTCTGATCATATTCCCCTCACAAAATTCTGTATGAACCTTCAGGCAGTCATTTTTCAATCAAGTACTGGATTTCAATTCGATCTTATCTGTATTTTTGGAAAAATTGGGAAAATTAAATTTAGAATGGCTATATCTGCGGAAACCTTGAGTGGAATTTACTCATTCACGAATTCGGCCTTGGTAATTGAGGTCTAAATCTACCCTATTAATATCACTTTTATGAGTTGTATCTTCCGGAAGTTATTGTGTTTACGTCAGTCATGTTTGTGGTGTCTCCAAAAAATATAGCGAATGAAGATACAAGAAGTACTGGAGGTACTTGAGTGCAATGCCATGGTTCTAGCTTAATCGCTGTATTTCGAGGAATACCCTGAGGTTAAATACAGATTTCTTCGTTACAACCGAAATATTTGTTAAATATATCAAAATAAATGTTCGTTATAAACGGGTTCGTTATTTGCGAAAAAACTGACATGTGTTTAACGTAAATTCATTTCGTTTCCTTAAAATTGGTTTGTCATAAACGAAAGTTCGCTAAAAACGGAGTCATTATAAACGGACACTTTTGTATATGGTATTGATCATTCTAAAGGTAGAAGATAAAAACACTATGTCTCATTTTGTATTGTATTGTTTGTGTAGCCGTTTTATCGAGTTTTTGACTTCATTAAATATATATATACCATTGACAGTTTATATAATCCTCAGTTTGTCATTTAAGACGTAGTACGTTCGAGTATAATGAAGTATATCAATATCGAAAGTTATTACCTTCGAACACAATTTTCTTCACTAATTTACTATCACTGGGGAACGGGAATTTCAGGACAAATTCAACATGATGAGGTTCGCGTTATTTAAAAATAGCCGTAAAAGATGCCTCGGCTCTTCGAACAAGATAATTCCTACCAAATAAAGAGTTTTGTTAAGATCATCTCTGATTGGCTGAAATTTAAGTTGGGATTCATGTTAATAGTGTCAAATTTATATAGGATATGTTCCGCAAATCAACTTGGTTATTTCGATTGCCGGTTTCCCATTGCGTAAATATGAAATATTCGGTAGGTGCCTGAAAAGAAGGTAAGTTACGGAATTTGATTGATGAAAAAACGTTCTTTCTGTCACACAGAACGACAGTCAATATTCTATGGTAACATATCCATAGCATAGAACAATCTTTATTTACATTATGATCCATAGAACATAGAAGAAACAACAGTCAACAATGAAAAAATTACTAGGTATGGTCTATGGATCATAAGGTAAATAAAGATTGTTCTATGTTATGAATATGTTACCATAAAACATTGATTGTCGTTCTGGTACTTAGACTTAATATGTCTATGTTTTGGTGACAGAAAGATTGCTTTTTCATCAATCAAATTCCGTAATAAACCTTTTTTTTTTCAGGAACCAACCGAATATTTCATATTTACAGAACAAAAAAACGGCAACAGAAATAACTATGTTGAATTGCGGAACATATCCTTTATAAACTTGACACTATTAACATGAAATCAGGAATCCCAACTTAAATTTCAGCCTTACAAAAACCTATATTTGAAAGGAATTATCTTGTTTGAGGAGCCGAGGCATCTTTTACGGATATTTATGAATAATGCGAACCTTATCATGTCGAATTTGTCCTGAAATTCCCGTTCCCAACTAATAGTAAATTTGTGGAGAAAATTGTGGGTTGGCAACTAGGGCCGAAGTCGTCTATTGAGGATTATTACAACTGTCAAAGTTATATGTACTCAATGAAGTCAAAGACTTAAGAAAACGGCTACACAAATAATACAATACAAAAATAAGACACAGTGTTTTATCTTCAACCTAGAGAATTATCAATAGCATATACAGTATGGCCGCTTATAACGACTCCGTTTTTAGCGAACTTTCGTTAATAAAAAAACAATTTTTAGGGAATGAAATGAATTAAGGTTAAATACATGTTAGCTTTTTCCGAAATAACGAACTCGTTTCTAACGAACATCGTTATATCGGATAAAACGAACTTTAATTTTGATATATTCGACAAATATTTAGGAAGTATAATGAATAATTTGTCTAGCACTTGTTTTAAAAGACCCATGTCTCTTACCAACCTACTTTTTTGACAGAAGTATATTCGAAAAGGAGTATCTTATATTCCGATAAATGCATACTCAACATCTCATTTGTTCACTGAACGAGCAGAGAACGTAACCATGTCATTATGTCATTCTAGTGTCTCAGTATCGCCTACACCCAAAACGTGAGCGTTCTGTTCAATCCATCGAACACTTCCTACATAAAACATCATCTCTGAAATCGTCTTGTCTAGGAAGTGGTCATGCTTGGTGAACAGAGGCTTCTCCAACTCATACAATACACTTAAGCGAAGGTACTTGCACTTTCTACACGCAATTAAAAAAAGAGGACAATCAGGAGATTATACGAACTGATATTTCGTGGTATAAACTGTTTAACAACCGGACAGTTATTACGGAAAATTGATCGTGAAATTATGGATCGAAACCTCTAATAGACATCTTAGTAGTGATTTCGAACCGATGCAATAAAAACTAGTATGGGAGAATTCATGTATATTCCTTACTTTCGAAAATCATTTCAATAGAGATTCTAGTCGATTGAATCTGTAGAAAGGATTTGATTCGATGTGTTCCATTGATTTTTTTCGATGGGAGGATTCATTTCATGCCTTGATTATTGATAATTTTATGGTTTTTAACGTGAAATTATGCCTGAATGGTTATCCCCTGTCTTACCATGAAGATTGACCAACTATATCAACGTGACTTTGAAATTCTGAAATTCCTTTTTTCCACAGGTAAATCTCTAGAATGCGTTTTAGTGATTTTGAGCCAGTATAGTACTTGAGGTAGTTGAAATTAATAATCAATGAGGATGATAAATATTCGAATCATGCGGAAGTTTCACTATTTTGAAAGGACCCTTTAAACATTTTTCAGTATCAGTAACGTTTAGGAAACAATCGTTTGCTCAATTTCCTTCTTAACACCAGTTCACTCTACTGTTTATACGTAACGAATATTTAATACGAAACACTACTCAGGGCGAAACCACGCACAGGTCTGCACACACATATATCTGTAGCGAAGGCGAAACTTAAAGGTTAGATCATAGACATCGATAATGCCCACAGAATTCAAGCGAAAAGATGATGAGAAAAAAGCTAATTTCAGTATATAATTACTGCTCCTGCCGCATACTTGAAATATTTGAAAAAAATATTCTCAACAATTCTATAATATTCACCTATTAATAAATTGTTTTGTGCTGAGAATAGAAAAATGTCGCGTATATACATCTGAAATGTTACATCGAAAGGTTTCATGCATCAAACGAAATAGATACATATGTTTCACGGTTCAAAAAACATGTATGCAACATTTACGAAATATTACTCTGAAACGTTTCACAAGGTATCCTTTAGGGGCTATACGAAACGTTTCAAATATGTTTCGTGTTGTTTCACGGCTCAAGAAACATGTATATAACATTTACGAAATATTATCTTGAAACGTTTCACAAGGTATCCTCTAGGGGCTATACGAAACGTATCAAATATGTTTCGTGTTTAGAGAGGATGAATTCAAGGTCTGAGCAAATTTTATCCAAATCATTCGAATAATTACTTGAAAATAATTGCAATAAAATTTCGAAAATTATTTGTTCTGAATTTACTTATCAAATGATCCGAATTTTGCAAGTATTTGCAGGTTGGTATTCTACAACTTACCACCAAGTATCAATCCAAATACATGAAATGTTCCTGAGATATTAAGGAAATGATCTCCAAAATTCCAATGACTATATAACTTCGAAATCTTCGATCGATTCGGCTTACTACAAAACTTTACGTTCGCATTTCGATATTCAACCCATCCTGCTTCAAGCCGATAGAGTTCGTCATAAGAGAGCCCAATCTGGTCGTTCGAGACCATTCTCAAAAATTAAAGATATTCGTAAGTAATATCATAAGGGCATTAAATTTTTCCGAAAAAACACGTTGCTTAGTAATATTTCAACAAGAAGCATGAGTGCTGGTGGCAACAAAAATCCGAGTCGAAGAAGATGATTTTTGCACCTGCACGAATGCTTTTTGTTAAAAAATATTACTTTGCAATGTGTTTTTTCGATTTTTTTCACATGAAAAATTAGATGCCCGAATGATATTTGACAAGACTATTTCATGAGTAATAAATAATTCTGCATGCATTATGTATAGGTATCAATTTGTACCTAATTTATTCATCAAAAATACTACAAACTCAATCATTTATGGTACAATTAAAATATAAATTGCAATTTTGGTACACGGTAGGGGTATTGTAATTGTTGGTGACAACAACTGTCAAGTTTTGCCACGGGTAAACTCGAATAAACTGCTGAGAGCTTCTGCCAAACAGTTTTTCCACCTAGAAACCATTTGTAATTCAGAATTGCGCGTTTTTGATTGGTGGAAATTACGACGAGGGAAATAGTCGAACATATCGATGGCACTTTCTTCTAGGTAATGTTATAAAAAATTGGAATTTTTCAAATCTGGAAACCAAAGATTTTTAGGGGGAGTCATTATCCGCATGGATGACCGACATGTAATAAATTTGTAACATAAACGAAAATAAACAAGTGGTCATGAGGTTCGGACTTATCGTCAGTGTATTTTTCAATTATTTTCGAATAAAATAAGTAATCACCTTCGAATATGTTTTCCCTAGTTATACAGGTTTTCCTATATTGGAGATACAAACGAATAAGCAAGATTCCTCCTCATAATTTCAAGGAAAATTGACTCTTAAAAAAAGAACCGCAAACGTTTCGTTTTAATTTTGTTAAAGTTTGAATTTTCTTCCATAGTATCTGCATTTCACGAGATATTCAACTGAAATTTGGTATAGGTATTAAAATTCAAAGCTTACAACATGTGACATTGTTAGAATAAGCTTTTCTGTTATACTGAACTATATAGTCTCTTGTAGTTTTGTCGTATCTGCTATCTATTTCGAGAAACAAAATTTAAATGATCTTCTCTCAAGACTCAGTTTTCATGGATATTTTCCTGATCTATAACAATAATTCATAAAGATTCAATAAACTCACAAAATCATCTTTTGAAGTGCATCAGATACTGCATTTCTGCACATTTCGAATAATACATGCAATTCATATTTCAATGTCTATCCAAAGGAACAGCGTTTCGGAAATAATCATGATAATAATGACGATTGTTTCATATTAAAATAAGAAGAATATTGAATCGAGAACGAACAATTTTGTTGAATAAATAGATAAAACCCAGAAAAAAGAATCTTGAAGTGAAATAAAAATCACACTTGAACAAGCGCGTAAAAGAAGCATGTGCATCGATATTAAAATGTAGAGATAGCATTTTATAAATCGATAAAAGCACATTTTGGAAGGATTTTCATCATTTTGTAGATTATTTCTGTGTTTCACTCCCAACATCTGAAACAGAACTATTGCAAATTAAATGAAATTGTTTTTTTTTATGAAAAACGCCCTTGCGGGTTGCAGGAATGAACTATTTGTCAAGGGCAGTTACGTGAAAAACAGATTGCCTTATGAACAATACAGGAATATTCATCAGACAAAAGTATCAAAACGAAAAATCGAGAGAAAATAATTCTGAAAATTTTTTCGATGGTCTGATGAAAGTCAGATTTGTACTCTGAAATGTCACAGTTCTTTTTGCTTATCGTTTATACTATTCCTGTACTGTTCAATAGGCAATCTATTTTCCAAGAAACTGCCCTTGACAAATAGTTTCATCCTGCAATCCGCAAGCGTGTTTTCCATAAAAAAAACAATTTCTATCTAATTTTTAGTATTTCTGTTTCAGATATTGAAGTGAAAACCCAGAAAAAACCTAAAAATGATTCGAAACCCTCCTAGAATAATCTTTAATCAATAACTTAACAACATGTCTCTCGAAAACGAAGCATGCCATGGGAATTTTTGCGCGCATGTTCTTGGGAAACAGCGTGCTATCGTTTTGTCCAAATATCTGTAATTTTGGATGATTGAGCCAAAAATGGTTTCAATCGACTAGGTTGGACTCACTGATGACGAATCCGGTGTCAAAATCGATCCTGTCCGGCCGTAGACACAATAACTGTCGACAGAAGCAAGCTAGCAACTTGAAACTTTCATTATAGGTTGCGCATCAGAATGCCGCGGTTAATTTCGTTAATGGGCCAAATCGGTCGGATAGTTTCGGAGTTATAGGCACTTGAAGTTTTGAAGTTATTTATTTTTTATTTCAGAAACTACCTGAGCGATTGGATTCGAACTTCGCAGTTAGGTGGAGTATAACGACGCGCAACTTTGAGCCAAATTTCGTCAGGATCATATTGTCAGTAAATTTTAAAAAAAGTTTTTTTCGAAATTTTTTTCTAAAAAATTTTTTTTTCTGGAAACCATTCATCATATCCAAAAAACATTCCACTCACGCTTTGAGCTTCATATTTCACAGCAGTGTACCAAATTTCAGTTCGATACGATCCTAAGTTTTGGAGATATCGGGAAAAAATATGTCAAATTTCGAGGTTTTCTTCTAAATATCGTTGATTTTTTCGGTATAACTCGAGAAATACTGATTCAGTCCTGATAAAACTTCACAGCTAGTTTTGAGATGCTGAAAGACAACTTTATGCGGAATTTCGTGATAATCGTGTCATTAGAATAATTTGAAAAAAAAATGTCTATGATTTTCTTATCATATCATCCTCATTAAATTCTGTATGAAACTTCGAACTGTTATTTTTCGATGAAGTACTGGATTTCAATTCGATCTGATCTGTATTTTTGGAAATATTGGAAAAATAAAATTTTGATTGGGTATATCTACGGAATCATTGGGTGGATTTTACCCATTCACGAATTCGGCCTTTATAATTAAGGTCCAAACCTTCTCTTCAAATATCGAGTTTCTAAGTTGTTTCTTTCGGAAGTTATTGTGTTTACGCAGTCGGCCGCAAAAGTTTTTCTTGAAACTACGCAAAAAGTTTCCTTTCTTCGTTTGTACCTCCAATTCAAGGACACCCTATATTTCCACAAAACCGCCAGCTATCTGAAAATAAACTCATAGTGAAATATCCTGACATCTGACAAGTTGTTCTATGTCATCCATTTGGTGAGCATGTTGACCGAAAGAATTCATGAAGATAACTTCTGAAATGGTTGAGCAGTATAAACATATCGCTTCAAGTGAAGGTCGCTTCTCATTTCATATAGACGAACATTGGAGCTGGCGGCAAGACAACTTTCTATATTTTGCCCCTTTCATGAATGGTATGGGACCTAACCTCCCTTCTCTTTCTCCACCGTGAAGATCACCACAGCTTCTTCTTGGTCTTCGTTTGTCTCTCAGTCGATTACTGATCCATGTGCTTCGAACTTTCTCATAACGCGGTGCACCTGCACTCCTAGTTACTCGTAGTTGTGAGCTTGCTAGTGTATGTGATATTAGTGGAACTTAGTGATTTTAGTTATGGTCAATATGTGGATTACCTTTGGTGTAAGTTTTTATGAGGACTTTTTAGAAAAAAAAATCATCTCGTAAACATATTTTGATGCAAAGTTAGGTCAACATTTGATCAACTGATATATTTTGTTTACTTCTTTTTAAATTGAATGGGCTATTCCTGGGGTTCGTAAGATTGGAATGGTGAGTGAGAACAATTTATTTTGAGGAAAGAATGACTTGTTTTCTCACCCTTTATTAGAAGCCGGAACTCAGCAATAACCCTTATGGTGATCGAAATAGTCAGTTATACAGGAACACTAAGAATTAGATCTCATTCATAAACAAATAGAAAATTTCAGGGTCGAGAATTGATCCCTGTGGTATTCCTTCTCGAAACATATCTTTCTATAAACTTTGTTAGAATTTCCGATTCGTCAATTCGTTCATTTTCTGTGTTCATTCATCTGACCAGATTTCAAAAGACAACAATACTGAATGTTTTGATTGAATTTATGTTAATTCATGTCTGCTATCCAAAATTGTACTAATCATTTTGGTTCTCCAGCATTACGTTTTATGCATGAATATTCGCGTATTGATATATACGATTCATCATTTTGCTTTCGATGGTTCAGGTTGAAAATTCTGTTTCCTAATATCTCGACGAATTTAAATTTTGTATGTAATATCATAAACCTTATACTATGGTGATGGTTGAAGCGTCCTTGCTATGGGTATGAGAAACTAGTGTAAACCATCGAATACGTTAGCAGTAGAGTCGCCTTCTTTAACAGATCATTTCAGCTAAGAACGAATTTCAGATTTTCTCGTCCTGCAAAATGGCGAAATATCTCCTCATTCAACAAGTATAGAATATAAAATTGAAGTAGTCAAATATAAAAATCCAGTGAATATCGTTCGTCCTTTATTCCGAGAGGAGCTCGAATTCTCTGGTGATAATCGTTTCTTTCGAAACCATAATAATTTTTGTATGAAAATTCTGAATTAACAGACATTTCGGCGAAATAATAATGCTCATGTTTACTGATCGGAGATTGCGACAGCAGCTCTTTTTTGATTCGTACAGGGTGTCCCAAATATGACCCGAAATGTTGTGTTGGAACCCTGAAAAATAACAATTTTAACATATTATATGTTTATGGAAAAAAGCAACAATAAATTTCTTTTAAGGAGACTTTCATGAATAAGTAATGTCCGAAGATATTTACGGAACTGATATTACCCATGAATTTATAGGATGTTTAGATCTTTGCGAAGAATTTTCATAAAAAGAAAGTTTATAAATTCAGTATTTATCAATAATTATTGAATTCAGACAGAAGTGATTTGTTACATTCTTATGAAATCAATTTCGTGAAAACTTTAATGTTTATCATCATTAAAATATGAATTATTCGTTTCTGTTCATGTTTTCACACGAATTTGTCCTAGACATATCAGCTTAGTTTTGGTTTCAAGTTCAGAACTAATTCAAAACTGTTTTGGGACGGTTCGAGTATGCGATTTCTCAGACGCAAAATCGCAATCGCGCATACTTGAACTGCCCAAAACGGTTCTGAATTCGAAACCAAAACAAACCCATCAAATCAGACATACCAATCTTATCCTACGTTCCAATTATTTCCTACACTGATGTTTTTGAATATACTCTGAAAAGCTTCTCTTCCAGAACTGAATAACGAAATAATAAGTACACTATGTACTAATGAATATTCAAAAATATCACGTTTGAGAATGATTGTATAATTTCGCCATTCTCACTGAATGTAATGTAACAACATGACATAAATTTATCGAAATGAATTTATTTTCGGAAATTCATTTTGGTGTGTCCACCATGTAGTTTCAAGAAGACGGCGCCACATGCTCTACAAGTCGTCAAACAATTAAATTATGGAACCACGCTTATCCTGGACTTGTACTTTCTCGTTACGGTGATCGGAATGGGGGTTTTTCCTGAATTTGGGTTATCATTATTAATTATTATGGGTTTGATTCATCATTTTCCCAAATTACCTTCAGAAAGTATTCAAAATCAGATTTCAAAATTGGGGTTTGAGATTTGCCAGGCATGCATGAAGTGACAACGGTGTTTAGTGGAATAGCTTTTTCTGCTATAGAATAATGAAATATTTATTCCTATTCTGTGGTACACACGTGTTCTTTGTCAATTCAACCAAACAATTTCCGTTTGCGATTTGTCAGTAATATGACAGTATGACAGTCTGTGCTCTTCTTTTCCTATTCCTTGGTCGTTGTCTTCTACTCTAACCAGATTGAAGTAAAGCTATCTCTGTTTTTCTGAGCAAAGTAACACATTTAACGTCTTTTTCTTTCCGAGAAAGCTGAATTCGACGTTGCCATGTAGTGCACTCAAGACAAATCTCTTTAAAGGAAATCCCCATTTTATTTTTCAGTTTTAGGTGATCAAACATTTTTTTTTAAATAAAATATCGAAATTGTATGTTTGAAATGTGATGTTCTAAAGGTTTTTCATGAAAATTACTGCATTTTCGTTTAAAGGAAAAACCCCCAATGGGGGTTTTTAGCCGATGTATTTTTCCATGAATAACCCCTCTCCCATTTAATTTATGTTTCAACCGAAAATTAAAATTTGGAGACTATAAACTCTATTTTATTTTCAATTCTTATCTTGCGTTGATGAATAGAAGATTTATAATTATTGATCATGAGTGATGAGGTTACTTCCATGATGCAACTCCATTCAGTTCACTTCAAATACATCTGTATGCTTCTGTGTCGATTAGCGTGTACCAACAGGTAATAGCATTTGCGTGACTTTTCAATTCATACTTAGATAATAGCAGGTTTCACCTATCAGCCTGCAAACGTTCTTCCTTCAATAATGCACGTAGGAGGCATAAAACTCTTCGCCAATGGTGTTAGAATAATTGTTTTTGAATTCAACATGCATACGTAACAAATTCAATTCCTCGTTGAACAGATCGTTTTATCTTGGAATATATTATTGGATTATGCAAATATCGATCTTTTGAAACAGGCGATGGTGAAGTCGATAAACAATTGATGTGGCCGATTGCCTCAAGAGCGTTTTCTACTCGGTATATGTTAAAGAAAGTGATTTCGACTACCTACCTGCTATATCCTGAAACGGTTTCTGAAGTATACACTTGTACAAGTAATGGAGAATGAAGGTTGTGAAATCTATATTGCACTACATGTTTGTAGACTTATTCATAGGAAAAGCTGGTGAAAAGTGCATGGTTCGTACTGTTGAGGTAGAGAAACTATTTCTGATTAATTCAATAGAAAAACGATATGTTTAGAGAGATTATTTAGGTATAAATACGGTTTGTATGTGTGTCTACACCTATAATCAAGGTTGAGGTTTATTGTTAGTTCGGTTTGTTGGTTTATTATTTGATAAAATCAAATAATAAGCCTTAGTGATTGACCAAAAAAGATTACTCCTGAAAATTCCTCGGTTTACATTTTGAAGTATGAAGATTTGAATGAGTAGGATCGGTGTACTCTAAGGGCACAAAATTGGGTGTTGAAGGAATAAAATTATTTCTCGAAATCTTACCATCGAATGTTTACGAATCTCTCAAAGTTGATTACGTTTGCAAACTCAACCCAAAAATTTTCACCCAAATGATTTCCGACCAGTGGTCCCTGAGTTATAAAGAAAAACGCTGCAAATTTTGGGGTGAAAAACCAATGAGTTATGAATAGTATATAAGTTTTAGTTGAGATATCAATGGCATTGATATATATATTGAGAAAATAATAACCCCCTGGAGTCTGATAATTAATTGCTCCAGTGTAAGCCAATATGGAGTATATCATAATACAGCCCAAGGAAAATTTAGCATTTCTATATATATATGTAGATAGTAATATTCAGCATTCCATACTGAGATGTGCATTCACCATTTTGCAACATTGGAAAATTCAACCGTTGGCATAAAATTGATTTGAACAATATCTGCGCATCTCTTGCAGAATGATTCAAAATGTTTTTTGAATTCATAACTTTTTCTGTATGTAATATTCTAACTCGTCAATTTATTAATACATTAGAGACAGTAGATTCGTAGATTATGAACATGAAATCAAAAGTTCAATACTTAGGATGATCTTATAATTTGCTCCTGATCAGGTTCTTCCGAAGATCGCTGCTTTTTTGGGTGAAAATTATTCATAAAATGAATTTGCGTTATTCGAAGGTATAATTGTTTTTTTGGAATTTTTCCCCTTCAGACTTTTTCACGATAATATCCCACTCAAAATTTGACTAGAAATGATAGAATCTAGTACGATCCAAATTATAAGTATCTTCTGCTGAAATCATCTGCTGTGGCCAATCAACCATTCAAGAATTACCCGGTGAATACACAAACAAATGAAATTGTCTCTTAAGAATGAGGATATAAAATGTATTTCTACACAATTCTATTTACTTTTTACCTAATGGCTTTCCAGTCAGCTACGATTCAGAACAAAACAGTTGTGCATGACATTCCTAAATAATGAGAATCGTTGAAGCGTTCATTTATAAGTAAATGATCAGATCAATAATACATAGTTAGGAATTCATATCTGAAATCCATAGAAAATTGTTTGGAACGCCATAATGTTGTTTTTCTTCCGACTCGAATCTTAACAAAACATATTATTCATGCAGTAGTCTATGTAGTTTATAGGTATCTTACTCGTTAAAAATTTTGTCTTATATTTTTCAAACCGTCATAGTGGTAGTCATTGCTCCAGAAGAATATCATTCTGTAGATTTTGCACCATCAATTGATATTTCATGTGGAATAGTCAAAGTGTAATCTTTTGTAATCTGGGGTTAGTCCATGAAATAGATAGAATAATCAGTAATCTTTCATGAACCTCATCTGAATGTTTTGGAAAATGAAAATGCAGCAGGGAACAACTTTCACGAAATTGAATTTCAACATATATATCTTTTGACATTCTCAAGATTCTCTTCTTTCTTATGATACTCAATTCGCATTCGATTTTCATTTAATTCTCCATAATATGTCAAAAAGTATTGTATTATTGGCCCTATGTCTTGTTCATTTCTAGATATTTCCACAATGTTCTGGTGAATTGTTAAGCTCAAACAGCTATCTATCCTTGAGTTTGAAAGCTTCATCATCATAACCATATATTATTGCTTTACCTCTGTGGAGTAAACTGAGCGCTATGGCTCTTTGAGTGTAGACGAACGAAAAATATTCTCATTTTTTGTGCCTAATATGACATAACGAATGTTTTTTCTTTACCTTCATTGAAGTCTTAACTCTTGTGGGGCCTTATAAATTTTTCAAAATATTCTGATAAGATTCTCTGGAGTATTCTTCAGTTCCTAGCCCTAAAAGTACTACTGGTCAGAATGAAAAATAACATTTTACATATCTATAGGCTATAGCATACCAAATGAAGCTATGCTTCATGAGAAAATACTTTAAATTGTGATCAAACAGTCGACAGAGTTTGTAAAGCGTTTCCTGTAACAGTGCAAACAGGTTGAGAGTTATTATTAGTGGCCTGCATAAATTGTAATATCACAATGAAATAAGATGTGACACATCCAACAATATAACCCAACATAGTAAGATCCACGAGAAAAAACCCAGCTGCGTCGATTGGTGGAGTTATGGCTTGTGCTTGCTTAGCAAGAGTAAGAAGTCCTTCTCTCATGACCATTTCTTTAGGTGTTTTCGGTATTATAGGAAGTTTGTTCAAGGCATCGAAACATGTCGATATGATTTACCTCGATTCTCTTTTAACCATGTTTCCACCAACAGCCAATAGAAGAGGCTGCAACTGAAAATTTCAATCATTGAAGGAAATCTCATGGCAGTAAAATATCGGAAAAAAAAACATTTAAGAAGTGCTCTCAATGTGACGGCATTGTCTGAAAGAGAACGAGAGAGGGACACAGAAACAGAACTTGATCTGTATGTTTCACAGCAGTATATAAAATTTCAGTTCGATCAGATTATAATATAATATGATAATATCTAACAAATTGGGCAAAATATGTAGAATTTCGTATTTTTTCCTCAGTAGCGTTGTTATTTTTACTAGATTGAAGAATGCTCATGAACAACTGCTTCATATCATCCCCACCAAATTCTGCATATTTCTACAAGCTGCCATATTTCAATCAAGTACTGGATTTCAATGGACGACTTCGGCCCAAGTTGCCAACCCACAATTTTCTTCACAAATTTACTATCACTAGGGGACGGGAATTTCAGAACAAATTCGACATGATTAGGTTCGCTTTATTTATAAATATCCGTAAAAGATGCCTCGGCTCCTCAAACAAGATACTTCCTTCCAAATATAAGGTTTTGTTGAGATCATCTCTGATTGGCTGAAATTTAAGTTGGGATTCCTGATTTCATGTTAATAGTGTCAAATTTATATAGGCCATGTTCCGCGAATCAACGGAATTTGATTGATGAAAAAACGTTCTTTCTGTCACCAGAACGACAATCAATATTCTATGGTAACATATCCAAGAAGAGACAACAATCAACAATGGAAAAATTACTAGGTATGGTCTATGGATCATAAGGTAAATAAAGATTGTTCTATGCTATGGATATGTTGCCATAAAACATTGATTGTCGTTGTGGTGCATAGACTTAATATGTTTATGTTCTGGTGACAGAAAGATTTCTTTCTCATCGATCAAATTCCGTAATTAACTTTTTTTTTCAGGAACCACGCGAATATTTCATATTTACAGAACTGAAAACCGGCAACCGAAATAACCGAGTTGATTTGCGGAACATATCCTTTATAAACTTGACACTATTAACATGAAATCAGGAATCCCAACTCGAATTTCAGCTTAACAAAAACTTATATTTGGAAGGAATTATCTTGTTTGAGGAGCCGGGGCATCTTTTACGGATATTTCTTAATAACGCGAACCTTACCATGTAGAATTTGTCCCGAAATGCCCATTCCCCAGTGATAGTGAATTTGTGGAGAAAATTGTGAGTTGGCAACTTGAGCCGAAGTCGTCTATTCGATCTAATCTGTGTATATGGTAATATTGGGGAAATAAATTTTGAATGTGTATATTTGCGGAATCAATGGGGGATTTTACCCATTCATGAATTCAGCCGCTGTTATTGAGGTCCAAACCTAAGCTTCTAATATCGAGTTTCTGAGTTGTTTCTTCACGATCGAAATTTTATTTTCCAATATTTCCAAAAACAAAGATTGGATCGAATTCAAATCGAGTACTTGATTGAAAAATTACAGCTTGAAGGTTCATGCAGAATTTCGTAAGGATTATATGATGAGAAGAACAAATCTTTTTATAGGGAAGTAAACGTGTGTTTGGAGGGGTCAATACGTGAAAAAATGACCACTTTGGTAAAAAACATTGAACATGAGCGCTGAAGCTGCTAGAATTTTCGATGTTTGTTTCAGCATGAAACGCGTTATCAAAGGGCCCAAATTTTCTACGGAAATCAATTATGCTAGGGTTCACCTAATCATATTCAATGGCCATAGATATCCTCTGAGATGACCCCGACGGATTTTTTTCTAAGATCTCATTGCCTAGCGGCCGACCTTTAGGTCAATATGTTGCATGAATGAAAGAGTAAAAAATTTATTGTATTGATTTATGCTTTCATATATATACTGTACACTGTGGAAATACCAAACCTTTTTTGAGGTCCATAGCAACCACAATTAATCTACAATCAACCCATTATCTGATAAAACTGCTTAGCAATTCAAAGGGCTCCACGAAAAACCTCGATAATATCAAATCAATAAATATTAACCGCCTTCATATACCACAAATGTATTTTCACTTACCAATGAAACCACCAGCAACAAAATATACAGAGAAGATGAGACCAAATCCAAACTGTCATCATCAGAAGCAAAAATCAATGTCAACCTCGTCAGTACATTGATAATATTCAAGCAGGTTGCATTTGTAATGAGGAATATATTGAAACCAAAAATTGAATTGAATGATTTTATCGACTTGCCCAGTTCTTTATGAAATACAATGATTGACTTAAGATCCAAAGTTTTTCCCTCATTTAGTTTCATTCGGAAACACTCGCCTGTCATATCAGTTTTAAACTCTTCCAGATGTAAATTCAGACTTCTCGAGAGTTCGCACATCCATAGGTTCAAAGTGAAGACGATGAGAACATGCCAATTACACCGATTCAAGTGCAATAAATATAAAAGATAAAGAGAACCATAATTAGTCTCGATTGAAAGTGTTATCATGAGAACAGTAACAGTTATGCATGGAATTATATTCAACAGAATTAACAATGCCAAATTCGATTTCTTCATCCAAAAAGCAGCGAGAAATTTGTCGAGTTTTTCCAATCTTCTGATGAAATTCAATGAAGAATCTTGGTAAAAGAGAAACATTCTAAATGTCATTATTTGATTGATGAGTTGATATACAGTGTGAGTCATTTCATCTACCATAATAACTACAGAAATTCGTTTGGAAAGCAAATCATTCTTGCTTCTCTCCATCCATAGGAATCCAAATAGAACACTTAATAGTATTTCCAAAATCACAGCGTATGTCCTCAAAGAATATTTCGAAAGTTTCGATGACAGAATAACGAAAACTATACCCATTATTTTGAGAAACTCTAGACATTGTTTGTTGAGAATTTTGGGCATGGTGAATTTCAGGATTCAGTTGATAAAATATTGAATGAATCGATACTAAGGAAGTAGATATTCAATAGGTTCCTCATATCCATTAAACTATGTAAATAGGAGAATTATCGTTATTAATTGACATTTAGGATAAAATCAGTGCATTTCTACACGAACAAATATCAGGAAAAATATTCATTTGGGGTCATTAACGCTTCAGGTGCATGATTTTAAATATACAATGAAGAATATCGAAAAGTTTATATGCATCATTTAACTATTATAGTGATTATTATATTTTCATTATTTCCCATCGTATTCATAGGCACGACATGGAAAAGCTCCATTTCATTATCATTTTTTTGCGCGCATGTAACGGGGGAAGAATGTTTCGTCCAAATGCATGTAATTTTCGAATTTTCAGCAAAATGGTCTCAAACGACTGTGTTGAACTCACTGACGAATTCGGTGTCAAAATCGATTCTGTCCGACCGGTCGTATGAACGATCACGGTCTTACGGAGAATCCTATCGACCTAAAACTATCATGAAGCGCTATTTTTGATATACCGGGAAGATAACTAACGTGAAAAAGTAGGCGTGTCGACGCTGTTGGCAGAGAAACGAGATGCATTTGTGATGGAACCATCGAGAACGTTCATACCATCGTAGTTAAGCATCCGGTAGGTTGCATTTCAAAATGCGACGGTTAATTTTGTTTATTGGCAAAATCGAACAAAGGGATTCGGAATTATCGGCATTTGAAATTTTGAGGTTATTTCTCTGATATTTCAGGAACTACTGAAACTATTAGATCGAAATTTGATAGTTAGTCGAAAGATAACGACGCGAAACTTTTTGCAGAAATTTGTTCTGATCGTGGTCTCAGTAAATTAAAGCAACTTTTCCTCGAAAAAATGTTTTTTTCCTGAACAATTCCTCGAGTTCGAAAAAAATATGAGCTCCATATTTCAAAGCAGTTCACCAAGTTCCATACAGTCATAATTTTCAGAAATATTGGAAAAAATACGTCGAATTTTTTAATTTTTTTCTTCAGTGTCGTTCTTTTTACGGAATATCTCAAAAATACTTATTCAATAATGATGAAACATGGTTACTAGTTTGAAAATGCTAATGAACAACTTTGTGCAAATTTTCGTGATGAACGTGTTATCAGAACAATTTGAAGAAAAATTAATTTTTTTTCAAATATTCAATATTCTGCGAAATTCCAATCATAAAATCCTCAGGAAGTTCTGTATGTAACTTTAAGCTGTTATTTTCCAATCAAGTTCTGGGTTTCATTTTCACAGTATCTGTATTTTTGACAATACTGGGAAAATGAAATGTTGAATGGGAATATCTGCTGAATCATTGGGTGGAATTACCCATTCACGAATTCGTCCAAACCTACGCGTTTCTTATTGTGTTCAAGATTGGCCGTTGAGGAAGGAATAATTGAATGTTCTGTAATATATTCGCTTCCTTTGTTGATGCCAACATAAAACAACTCACGAAAAATTCCTTAATATTTCGATCAAATACTCACAAATATAATACCCAATGAAAAACTGTACATGAAGGCAGTCGCAAAGTCCATATTTTCTACGTCAGGATCGAATAACATCATAATACAGCCTGCCAAGATTGTAATGACATAAAACCCTAGTCCAAAAATAACGAGAAGAATGTTCAAGCCAAATATCATATTGAAGAAATCGATGAAGTCACTCAATTTCTTATGGAACACAAGAATTGATTTTATATCCAGAGGTTGTATGCCTTCTAAATTAATTCGGTGTTTTTCCTTTTTTGAGGTATTGCATAGTTTGATCAGATGAGTGTTGAGAGTTTTACACATTGCACTCATCCAAAATTTGAAAGAAACAATCATGAAGACGTTCAAAATGTATTGATTAACTTGTAGTAGTTCTAGCAGATAAAACTGCATCTGATTAGTGCTCTCGGTAGACAAGTAAATTTTCTTCCCAGCAAGAAATATTGATGGCATAATATCCACACAAAACAAGAAGATTAAACCTTTCCTTGCTCCCCAAAACACACCAAGAGCTGCATCTAATCTCTTCAGATTTTCCTGGAACTTCATGAATGATTCTTTATAGAAGAACAACATTCGTACCAGCATAATCTGGTTTGTCAAATGGTAACATATCTGGGCCATATTATCTACGACAATGACCACAGATTTTCTGGCTGAAAGTGATTCGTCTTTTTCTCTACATATCCATGAATAAATAAAAACTGCGTTGCATAGTAGCAAAAAAACTGTCACGCATATTCTCAAAGCGTTTTCAGATATTTTTCGAGGTGCTACAAGGAATATATTGCATATCAATAAATGGAGTCGTAAGCATTGATTGTTATTGATTTTCCACATGTTTAGTGTTCTGATTTTCTGTACTATCATAGTGTAAAATGAATTCATGACTATAGCTAAAGAACAGGATTAAGTATTTTTTAATGATCTATTGAAAATTATTTAGATTATTCGAATGAAGTTAACATATCGTATCATCAACTTCATGAATTTATGTGGATGAAGTTTCTATGAATCATTAAACCATCAATCGTTTGAACATGAGAAATAGATTATTTGTCTGATAAGGTCAAATTGAATTTCTAGGTAAAAATTCAAATCATCGATATGAATTGTGTGTTTTCTGTATCTATAGAATAATTTTAAATTTATCCTTTTGTATATGTGAGCAAAATTAAATCATAAAGAGTTATTTTTAAGTTTCAAACTATGTAGGTACCTATACGTTTTTTACGTGCGAAACCAAAATTCTTTGAAATTCATACGAAAATATTGGACAATCAACTAGTATAAAATGCTTGTGAAAAAATCAATTTTCGTTGTCAGGTTACTCGGGTTAGATCAATAAATTTCAATCGTGTTAGTATATTATTTCGTAGAGACACCCAGATATTTACTCAATAAGATTTATTTGGTAGGTATATAAATATATTTTTCTCGACGAGAGAAGATTCAATATACAAAATCAATCAATACATTGTTCAATCAGGTGATAATAGGTTGGCTCTGAACTATTCTCTGCGCCCATACTCGAGATCCGCTGAAAAAGAAACAATGATTGTGTTGATAAAAATTCTGAAAAAATTCTTGAAAATTTTCCTCAAAAAATTTTTTATTTAGAAATATGCTGATCTGGTCAGGTTGAGATTTGGTAATTAGTTGAATAATACCAACGTCCAAATTGGTTCGAAATTTCGTGGAGATTGTATCATTGAAAAATTTTGAAGTTATATACAATGGATTCATATCAAGGTACAGCCAAATTCGAAATGTAAAATCTTCCCCATGATTCTGTGGATATACCCTTAGACAAAGCCTAAGAATATCCCAGCGACACTTTTTGACATTTCCATTGTTTTCGATGTAGCCAAATTTCGCAACCTCGAAAAACCAGAAGAGAATTGCTAATAGAATACCTATAGAATAGAATAGTAAGTATTAAAAATATTATATACTTCTACATTCTATGTTGATATTGTATAGATATTATATTTAAACGAATCAAATAATAAAATCAAAACAGTCACTGAATAAAAACCAAAAGTACACTGAAATCGAACACAGTATAGAGAAGTTTTAAGTCTATTCTTTGTCTGTGGGTTGACAAAAAAACCAATAAAAAAAATGGCGGATTGAAGCATGCGCATGTAAATTTGGTATATTGGAAAAGAGAGAGTTTCGCTTCTGTAATACATCTCTATTCTGTGACTTAACTCAGCTTAGCACAAGTATAACTGCCCTTCTGTTTAACGTTGAATCCCTGTCTGCAGACAATTTGAGGAAATGACGCAGAATATCGAACGCTGATCAATAATTACAGGTTGTTCGAATAAGTTCTTATAGAAATTACAACCTGCTCATTTGATATACGGTTTCACATTGCCTTATCCGATTGTGAAGATTGAATACCGCCTCACATTCCACTGGAAACCATAATAGTGTCAGCGGAGAAAATCGCTAAGTAGAACGATATTTTCAGTTTCTTCTGTTGGTTGACATTGAACGAGTATTCACCTTGATTTGTTTGGATCTTTTGTGGTCTGAACGAGTTCTTTGGCCTATACCGGAGAAGAAATCGACTCTTTGGTTTGCCACCTAACACCTGGGTAAATAATAATAATAATAACTAGTTGGACCTGATGGTGTACAGTGTGGATAAATCATCTGATTAGTGATTAGAAACTTGAAGGTGTCAATTTGATCTCGAAGTATATAAAGCAGTGGTTATCTTATTATTACATACCATTCGATAATATGAGGCGCCGTTTGGGACAAAAGTGTGTTTGAAAATATATAACGAGTCAATATATTTATTAGCTGCACCATTATGTGAACAGTGAGCGTCGAAATTATGGAACAAATTCATTTTCTCAGAAGAAAAATATTTGGCAAAAAAATCCTGAAACAGGTCAATTTTTGTTTCACTTTTACCAAATTTACATGCATTTTTGAAGGATTTTGTTGCACCCTGTGCCATCCCCATCAACCCTCTAAATTTTTTGAATAGGGAAAGTGGGTCATGTAGTACTTTTTTAGCAAGGTCTTTGTATCTCCTATACAGGCGTGCAGAAATTTTCGAGAAAAAAAAATTTTTTTTTGAAAAATTAGTTAGTTCAAAGAGGTTTTCAGTATGGGCACTTTGCCATGGCTGATTTACTTTGAGACGATGGCACCTGATGAAATTTGCCACCGAATGGAAGTCGACCATTACAGTTTTGTTCATGCACAACTTTCAACCCCTTCCAACCCCCTCACGTGAAAATTTGGTTTTTCTCCATTAAAGGGTTCGTAGGGGTTGAAAGTTGTGCATGAACAAAACTGTAATGGTCGACTTCCATTCGGTGACGAATTTCATCAGGTACCAATAGCGATTTTCCAACTTTTTCGCGCTTGTTCTGGGAAACGGCGTGCTATCGTTTCGTCCAAGTGTCTGTAATCTTCGAATTTCGAGCCGGAAATGGCCCAAACGACTAGTTTGTACTCACTGATGACGAATTCGGTGTCAAAACCGATGGCGAAGATACGATAACTATCGAACAAAACAAGCTAACGACTCTAAACTTTCAGGGTAGATAACGCATCAGAATGCAACAATTAAGTTCGTTAAAAGGCCAAATCAACAGAAAGATTCCGGAGTCATTTGAAGATCTGTTGTTATTTCTCTAATATTTCAGGAACAAATTGAGCGACTGGATTTAATTTGTCAGTTTGTTGACAACTCTCGAAATCGAATGGTAAACTGATTGAAAAAATTCGGAATTCTTCTCGAAGAAATTTGTTTTTTTGAAACTATTCATCAGATTTGGAAGAAATTCTGCACAAACCTTGAACTCGATGTTTCACAACAGTGTACCTAGTTTAATTTCGATCCGATCATTGTATAATTATCATAAGGTATAAGGAAAAACTATCTCAAATTTCGTGTGTTTTCGTCGCAATTGTTATCCAAAATAACTCAGAAAATACTAATCCAATCATAATGAAACTTATGACTAGTTTGAGAATACTGATGTACAACGATTCTGCGAAGTTTCGTCATAATATATCATTAGAACAATTCGAAAAAAATTCCATTTTCTTTTTTCAAATTGTACGATCTTCTTATGATATTATCCCCAAGAAATTCTGCACGACCATTCAAGCTATATTTGGATCCAATTTTCTGGTTTGAGAAGCCGATGCACAGTTTACGGATATTTATAATAACGCGAACCTCATCATTTCGAATTTATTCTGAAATTCCGCTTCCCCAGTGCCAGTATAAATTTGACGAAATTTTGGGATGGCAACTTGAACCGAAGTCGTCTAATCAGTTGGAATAGTTGATGAGTACCTAAATATCCCATAGGAATTTGTGTTTAAAAACCGTCCTACTAATGAATTAATATCAGAGTATTTATTATTTAATATTATGGTACTATCCCAACTATATTGAGCCGAAAAACATATTCGAAAATTGGGTTTCTCCTGTTGGTTTCTTTGAAGGTGTTTTTGATGGTTTGTTAGTTTATTAATCCGGGTCCAGATGAGTGTAATGCGAACAGCGAATGCCATAAATCACAGGGAGTTTTATAGTTCGAGGCAGCGCTCTTTCTGCTCCGTCAGGCCTCGGTTTTCAACTTGAACGATGCATTTGAATTTATTATTAGAGGCTGAGGTCGAGTGCCGTCCACACTATTCGCCGAATCGTTTATCGTTTTAATTTTATTGTCTCTGAATTCATTACAGCCCTATTCAAAATTCTCTCAAATTTCCATCCGCAAAAAAAAATTCTGTATGAGATCCATTTCATTTCACGTATATAATAAGTAGATGAAATGAAATAAGCTCATTCCTATAGGATTTTTAGGCGCTTGTTCTGTGGAACAGCGCGTTATCATTTCGTCACGATGTCTGTAATTTTCGAATTTTGAGCCGAAATTGGTCTCAAACTAGACTAGAGACTAGGTTTGTCTCACTGATGAATAATCCGTGGTCAAAATTGATTCTGTCCGGCAGGCCGTGTGCGCTATAACTTTCGAGAGAAAGAACCTGAGTCTTCAAATTCTCAGATTAGGTTGAGATCCTGAATATTTCGCTTAGGTACGTTAATGGGCCAAATCTGCCGATTGGTTTATGTGCTAGAGCCATTTGAAATTTTGATTTTTCAATTACTCGAAAAATATTTTTCTGATCGAAATGAAACTCGGTTGGAAGATAAACAGTGTCAATATGAAGAATTATCCAGGGAAAAAAAATTTTTTTTTTGTAAATTTTTATATTTAATTGAAATTTCACTGAAATTTCCTAGTCGCCATTTTGCAATGTGGACAATCGCGTAAAAACTGCTGACTTCACGTCAGTGCTTTTTTGAATTTTTATTCCTTCGTCAAATAGAGTTGATGACGGAATAAGAATTTATATATATATATATCCATAAATTTGTTTATTTTCACTTGTTCTATCTAATTTCAACATCCACGAATCTCTATTAGAGAGGGTATCATCAGATAGCAATTATTATTGTCCAATCTTTCTGTGACCGAGTTCGGTGAAAGTATACACATTAAGTTCGCTACTGAAATCTGAACGCATTGACTAAGAATATTTGTGCCACTCTGAAAACCTTTATATCGGTGATTATGATACGAGCTAGGTATAGAACTGCTGAATTTAATTGAAACATATTAAATTTAATTTCCAATGTGTTATCTGCTAAGTGAAGTGTTGATGACTGGTCATTTCATCTAAGCCGAGTGCTGATTTCTTAATTATGTGAAAGTACCATCCCAATGATAAACTCGAGATTTTAGAAGTAAACCAGGTGTAAACATTTATTACCCTCGTTATACAGGTCCCACTGTTGCAACCAGAGAGTATTTCAATATAGGAAACAAGGGTGGAATACAATGATGGGACCCTATTCTTGAATGAAATGAAATGGGGCTTTTTCCTTCAAACGAAAATGCAGTTATTTTCATGAAAAACCTTTAGAACATCACATTTCAAACATATAATTTCAATATTATATTTTTAAAAAAATGTTTGATCGTCTAAAACTGAAAAATAATTAATAATAATTTCCTGAATTTGGGTTCTTACTGCAAAAGCAAATTTGACATAATTATTATGGGTTTGATTCATCATTTTCCCAAATTACCTTCAGAAAGTATTCAAAATCAGATTTCAAAATTGGGGTTTGGGATTTGCCAGGCATGCACGAAGTGACAACGGTGTTTCGTAGAATAGCTTTTTCTGCTATAGAATAATGAAATATTTATTCCTATTCTGTGGTACACACGTGTTCTTTGTCAATATAACCAAACAATTTCCGATTGCGATTTGTCAGTAATATGACAGTATGACAATCTGTGCTCTTCTTTTTCTATTCCTTGGTCGTTGCCTTCTACTCTAACCAGATCGAAGTATAGCTATCTCTGTTTTCCTAAGCAAAGTAACGCATTTGACGTCCTTTTCTTTCCGATAAAGCTGAATTCGACGTTGCCATATCGTGCACTCAAGACAAATCTCTTTAAATGCAAATCCCCATTTTTATTTTTCAATTAGGTGATCAAACGTTTTTTTAAAAATATGTGATGTTCTAAAGGTTTTCCATGAAAATTACTGCATTTTCATTTAAAGGAAAAACCCCCGTTCCGAGGTTGTTCAATAACGTATTGGCTCTATCCAAGGCAGCTTAAGTTTCGGATAAAACGATTTCACTTTCACTTCAAACTTTATGATGCTCATGAAATTTTGCATGAACTTTCAATTCGCTCGAATCTTTTTCGAGATATTGTTAATATGACATTTCGTATGGATTTATCTACGGAATCTTTGGGCGGATTCATCCCATTCACGAATATGACATTCATAATCAAATATCAAACCTGCATTACAAATATCGACATCGATACTCATTCTCCAGTTTCATACAATATTTCAGGCTCCGGAGTACAAAATTTTGGACATTTGTCCAATTTTCTGCAAATTTCACAGAGACAGAGAGAGGTAGACAGAAAGAACTGCTGTACGGCTCTTCAGTATGATTCAATTATTTCAAGTAGTCTTCAATTAAAAATTAAAATCTGTCAAAAGTTAATTTCTAATTATCATTTCACGTTCCACTCATAAATTTTTTCTGGTCCACCCACGAAGCATATCTTATATTTTGCAGACGAATTTAATCAAAATACGAAAGAAAACTCATTAATTCAAGGTGAATTACCATGAATGAATGAATGATAGCGAAGAAAGGTCAAGTTCTTATTCTCACGGACCGTATCGAGATGAAATGATAGAGAAACTTCTTCAACACATGAGAAAAGATATACTTACTAGACTCAATGAAAGTAAAATCGGAACAATTTAGTTTATAGATTTTGTTTTATGAGAATTTACAACATGAAACATCAGGTTAATTCGTTGTACGTTGTACCAGCATGAAAATGTTATCGTACACTAACTCCACTGACTTCAGTGACTTCCTCCTCTCAGCACATGAGTGTAGTTGTGTGTAGTTACAGATAATAATATAATGAATGCAGTCAGTGTATTTCAATATGTTCTATGATTTTTGCGCAATCCAAGATGACAGAAGTAAGGTCTGCCTCGGTGGTGCAGTGAGTTAATAGCTTGCTTGTAACACCGAAGGTATTGGGTTCGAATCCCGGCGAGGACATGGATGTGGTAAAGTGTCTAGGTGGTGGTGATTTGTGAAGAATCTCAAGAAACTGATATGTTCAATGTCTCGATGGTTCAAAGTGGCCAAGCTCGGTAAAAGATAGAAGAAAAAAAAAGATGACAGAATTCTATTCTTGTTCTTGTTTTCGTTACCATTTCGAGGTCAAGTTCAAATTTCATATATACCTATGCGGAAAGTTACTATGGAATCGTCACACAAAAAAAAATTGAATCGATTTAATGAAGCAAATGGACGTAGAAATAGTGTACAAAATTGCAAGCCAGTTCTTCCTACCTAGATAACAAAATGTAAGCAGAGACAACAATAGATGTGTATGATAATGATTTGTATTGACGCAGGATTAACTCACTCTGTGCACTGCACTTTTAATCTTTGACTGCACCAACTCTCAACATTTTCGCAACGAACAGAGTGCCAGTTTACAACGAAACACACCGAACGGTATCAGTGCTCCGCACCATCTATGCTGGTGTACAATAATGTATTCCATGGAGGCACAACGAACATACTCACTAAAAGTATGTAAGTACTGAAGAGTTTTCGACTAAAACTACCTTTTGTGCGAGGGAGATTCGGGTATTTGGATAATCGGAGATGCTTCCCTATTGGCCGACGACCCTCACGTGATCATCGTCGACCAATGGGGTGAATCTCTCCACCAGTAGGGTGAATCTCCGATTACCCAAATCTCCTAATCTTCCTCGCACAAAAGGCCCTTTAAAGCCTCCTTTTGTGCGAGGGAGATTAGGATATTTGGGTAATCAGAGATTCTTTCCTATTGGCCGACGACGATCACATGATCGTCGTCAGCCAATAAGGTGAATCTCTCGGCCAATAGGATGAATCTCCGATTACCCAAATACCCGAATCTCCCTCGCACAAAAGGTAGTTTTAGTGGAAAACCCTTCAGTACTTACATACTTTTAGTGAGTATGTTCGTTGTGCCTCCATGGAATACATTATTGTACACCAGCATAGATGGTGCGGAGCACTGATACCGTTCGGTGTGTTTTGTTGTAAACTGGCACTCTGTTCGTTGCGAAAATGTTGAGAGTTGGTGCAGTCAAAGATTAAGAGTGCAGTGCACAGAGGTAGTTAATCCTCGCACAAAAGGCCCTTTAAGGGGCGAGGAGATTCGGGTATTTGGGTAATCGGGGATTCATCGTATTGGTCGAGAGATTCACCCTATTGGCTGACGACGATCACGTGATCGTTGTCGGTCAATAGGAAAGAATCTCCGATTACCCAAATACCCGAATCTCCCTAGCACGAAAGGTAGATTTAGAGTTTGCTTTTTGTTTGGCATGCTATTTCGACAGCTATCATATTATCAGCTGTCATTTTTATCTACCTTATTCACCAAATGTCTTTAATTTTGGATTTTCTGCCGGAACGGTCAAGCTTGGACACTCTGAAAAAGAATTCCATTCCAAAATCATTTCTGTCCGGACGTTGATTCCAATATCAAAGCATATTATCAAACAGAAACACAAATTTACAAATGTATTCAGTTTCCACCTGAACAGAAATAACAGAAATCTACTATAACAGTCACGGGCACAAGTTCATTCATCATTTTATTTCCAGGTGCTGTGTTGTCTTGCAGCTTTGACACAAAGCGCAGAAGATCACAAAACCAAACCAAAAGAAGATGCAAGAGGAAAAAGAACCCTTCAATATCAAATAGCTCACCATTATTCTGGGCCGTATAACTATCAATTTGAACGTCGGATATCTCATGGTCCCCGTCTATACCAACCGCAATTCCATTCAGGTCCCAGGTCCTATTCATCTTACTACAAAGGTAGATCACGTTCACTTCCTGTACCTCCTTACGCGGTCCAAATGGAACCGCTTGTCCATTACTCTCAAAGAGATCCTTTATACGATACTAAAACTTTATCCCTACACACAGATGGCCACTATGACCAATCACAACAGCTCGATGATCTTCAAACGGAACACAACCACTTATCTGAACATTCCTATTATCCACCACGAGCTAAAATAATTGAGAAACCCGTGTACATCAAAGAACCAGAGCCTATCATTGAAATCATCATAAAGGAATCCAATGTAACACTTCCACCACCTCCCACACCTCCTCCAACGCCACCTCCAAAAAAGAAGAAGGAACAAGTTCACGTGTTCTATGTTAAATACAAGAAAAATCCCAATGGATATGGTAAAGATAGTATCATTTACGATAAGCCAATTCCTGCTATATCTCCAACTCAAGCAACTGAAGAAGTAGAAGAAGAACCACAGCCAGTGTACTATCCAGAACCAGTTGCAACACAACCACCACCACCTTCTACAACTTTGAGGACTATTATAAAGCCAGATTCGGAGGTGTACCATGGACCAAGTGGCATCAAAGTAACTTTTGGAAAAGAAAGCTTTGACTACCATAAACGACAAAGTAAACCCGAGGACTACAATAAGCCTATTGAAGATGTCAAATTTCCATCTTCTCAACCAGAAAACAACTTCCCATCTTTCCCTACTCACCATCAAGGAAGGCAACTCTCTTTTCCTTCTAATGGCTTCGATAGACAAAATAGTTTCGACAGACAAAATAGTTTCGAGAGACAAAATAGTTTCGATAGACAAAATAGTTTCGACAGACAAAATGGATTTGATAGACAAAACGTATTCGACAATAGAAGGCCTCCTCTTTCCCCTGTTCCTAATATCAGACCAGCAACTTTTCCAAGACAATCTACAGCATACAGACCATTTTCGAATGCTTATAAAACACCTCCAGCATCCCAATTCTCACGACCACAAGGTGGACCTTCTGAATACTCAACAATCCCAAAATCAGCATATCAATCACAATCAAACCAAAACAAACCTCCTTCTTCATTTCCTTCCCAGCTTCCATTCCCCCAGTTCAATTCTCAATACAGTACACTACCACAGTTTGACCAGCCAAGAAAGCCGGTACCGTATACGCCATTCGAAAATTTCAAGAATCCGAGCCCGCCAAAACCAAGAGAACAAATTCAATTCAGACCTCAACATTCCTTTTCCTCAAATCCCCCTCAAAACCAGGAGCAACCCAAATTCAACTCACAACCTATACAACAGAACCCAATTCCGAACTATAAAACAATTCCTGATATACCACCGCTTAAACCACAATTCCAGAATTTCAGAGATGGGCCCCACATTCAGAATCAACAGCCACAATTCGGAGATCAGAATAAATTCAACCAGAAACCTCAAGGTTCCCCCCCAGCACCTGAACCAAATTTCCAATCTCCTCAGAAACAAACCTTTCCAAGCCAACAACCTCAATTTATTAAGCAATTCCCAGATTTCCCTCAACTATCTACAGTACAAAATCAAAATCAACAGATTCCAAAACAGCCTCCAAAGTTTGGTTCTAATCAAGTCTTGAATTTCCCTAGTTTCCAACTCCATAACAGCTTCGGGCAGCTGCAACAGAGTAGTTTTCCCCAAGTACCCCAAAACGCTCCCAACCTCAACCAATTCCCACAGATATCGTTCAATCAAATCCAACCTCAACCAAACCTAAACGGAAACTCTATCCAGCAAGATTTCCATCAGAACACACTCCAACAGGTACAAAGCCTCGCTCCAGGTGGGAGTCAGTTAATTGCTGCTATACCAAGATTTGAACAGCATATTTCCTCTGTTGAACCATCACCTCAACAGATTCAAATTCAGAATCCTGCTGGCCAACAACACCCACCTCAGCAAAACTTCGTACATCATCAACCTCAAGTTGCACAATCAAATATCCACAAACAAACAGCCAGACCACAACAGGGTGTGACTGGTACGCCTTACAATTACAATTACAACTTGGAGGAGCAGTACCGGCAAGCTAACCAGCTACAAGAAAATATAAGAAATGGGGGAAATTTCCATTCGAATCAAAATGTGAATTATGCTACCCAAAAGCCACCAACAACTTATCAAACCACCCAGAAAACCGTCAGTGTAACGTCGAAAACAACTACTACCACTGCTGAACCAGAAAAACCTTCAACTACTACCAAGGATCCGAAGGTTTTAAACGCTCAGTTACCTGATGAGGTACCAGAGGAGTTAAGACAACAATTGTTGACTTCTGGAATACTGAACAATGCTGATATATCCGTACTAGATTACGATAAAGTAGGAGATATTCCTCTGAGTGCTCTTCCGCCAGATCAACTTGCGAATTTCTTCAATGCGGGTGGAGCTCAGCAAATAGCTGGAAGTGAGAATATTCCTCAGTACGCAACGAAAGAAGGAGATATTCTAGACAAATCATTCACCGAAGAAAGTGATGATCAAGAAATAGCCGCCTCTGAGAGTCACGAAGTGAGAGAGAAACCAGAAGTTCAGATGAAAGTGGTCCATTATGACCCCCTTACGGAGCAAGGCCAACAAGTCCAAAATTCTTACGTTAATCGAGATGCTACGCAAGTCAACCCAGTGGCGCTAAACGACGATAAATATAATCGTTATCTACCGCTCAAAGTAAGTGGGACACAATTTCCTATACCTGACGTACCGGAACTGAGGGGTAAAAAAATAAATAGTGTGGTAGTCCTAGCTCCGATCAACTTCGATTACAAGCCGAGTAGATCCACGAGAGACGCGAAGAAGAAAGATTACGAATTCGTAAAGGATGAAAACTTGAGAGAACTGTTGAAAAATCCTACTATGGAAAATTATAAAACGTTTCTAGAAAATGAGGCAAAAAGGAGAAGTGAGCAACAAGCTGTGATTCTTCTGGTAACAGGGTAGGTATTCTCAGAAACCTCTTTACCATTTCTCGATAATTATTTATTCATCTACAAAAACTTGGCCTCTGCATAAATATAACATTTCGTATTATTTCAATCTAATTTTCAACTTGTTTCCCATTCTGTGGTGCTTTCTCAAGTGTTTTTCTGAATTATATATTCAGAGAAACACTGAACATGAAGCCAGGTCCCACTCTCTTTTTGCGCGCATGTTCTAGAGGAACAGCGTGCTATCGTTTTGTCCAAATGTCTGTAATTTTGGATGATTGAGCCGAAAATGGTCTCAATCGACTAGGTTGGACTCACTGATGACGAATCCGGTGTCAAAATCGATTCTGTCCGGCCGGCCGGCCGTAGACACGCTAAATGTCGACAGAAGCAAGCTAGCAACTTGAAACTTCCAGGATAGGTTGCGCATCAGAATGCGGCGGTTAAGTTCGTTAATGGGCCAAATCGGTCAAATAGTTTCGGAGTTATAGGCAGTTGAAGTTTTGAAGTTATTTATTTTTTATTTCAGAAACTACTTGAGAGATTAGATTCAAACTTGGCAGTTGGGTGGAGTATAACGACGCGCAACTTTGAGCCAAATTTCGTCAGGATCAGATTTTCAGTGAATTTAAAAAAATTTTTTTTCGAAATTTTTTTTTCCGGAAACCATTTATCATATTCGAAAAAAAAGTCCACTCACACTTTGAACTTCATATTTCACAGCAGTGTACCAAATTTCAGTTCGATACGATCATAAGTTTCGGAGATATCCGGAAAAAATGTGTCAAATTTCGAGGTTTTCTTCTCGATATTGTTTATTTTTTCGGTATAACTGAGAAATACTGATTCAGTCCTGATGAAATTTCACAGCTAGTTTTGAGATGCTGAAAGACAACTTCAGCGAAATTTCGCGATAATCGTGTCATCAGATCAATTTGAAAAAAAAAATTTCTATGATTTTTCTTATCATATCATCCTCATCAAATTCTGTATGAAACTTCGAACTGTTATTTTTCGATGAAGTACTGGATTTCAATTCGATCTGCTCTGTATTTTTGGAAATATTGAAAAAATAAAATTTTGATTGGGTATATCTACGGAATCATTGGGTGGATTTTACCCATTCACGAATTCGGCCTTCGTAATTTAGGTCCAAACCTTCTCTACAAATATCGAGTTCCTAAGTTGTTTCTTTCGAAAGTTATTGTGTTTACGCAGTCGACCGTTAGGCTGACCGTAAACACAATAACTTCCGGAAGAAACGACTTAGAAACTCGATATTTGTAGAGAAGGTTTGGGGCTTAATAACGAAGGTCGAATTCGTGAATGGGTAAAATCCGCCTAATGATTCCGTAGATATACCCATTCAAAATTTTATTTTTCCAATATTTCCAAAAATACAGATTTGATCGAATTGAAATCCAGTAATTTATCAGTAAAAATTTCAAAAAGTACTGCCGTGAAGGCAGCAGCTTTTGCGTGCATGTTCAAATTCGTTGCTGAAGCGGTCATCTACATTAAACATGCGCGCAAAAGTTGCTGATTTCACGGCAGTGCTTTTTGAAATTTTAATTCAGGTTCGAATTCCGGCAGGGTCATGGATGGTGTGTGAAGTTTAGGGTGCAGGAATATGTTTCTATGTCTATAAATAAAAAGTCCCTAGTTCGGTATGAATTTGAATGGATGTTAATGTATGAATATAATAATTTAAAACCTTGTCTAGACGGCCAAAGTAGCCTACGTCATTAAAGGAATGAATGAATGAATAAGCATGATTAATAGGTGTTAATGTGATGGCTTTTTTGTAGAACGGAAATTATTTCATATACTTGCTATCATTTATTTATACGTATGGTAACTCATCCAATCAAAGATCTCATTAATTTTATCTTGTTCATTACAGATCCGAAGATGTAAACCGTGAAATTTTCATGTACGATGTTGGTAACAAGACTGTCAGCAGGCTAGACGGAAGTTTATCAGCGGCCTTTGTGAAAGCAGCTGAAGAAAATGATACAACCCCAACAGAAGATTCTGCAGATAAAAATATTTCTGATAAAATCAAGCTGGAGAAGAAGGCTAGTCAACCTTAATGAGAAAAAACTCTCCGTAAACTAAACCAAGAGTATAAACAAGCGTTCCCGGATATAATTTATTTTCTCTCTCGATATTTTAATTTTGTCATTATTTATATTTTTATTCCCGACTACTTCTTTTGTAAATAATTTTGTGGTTGAAGTTGTTAATTCAATTTTGAATTTGAAATTAAGTATTCTATTTTATGAATCCAAGGATTTCATGGTATTTTCATGATATTTTATTGATGCTTTATTCGTGTACAGTGTAATATAATTAGGTGTATGCATAATTTTACTTTTGTAATAAATATACAGAAGAAATATATATATTCATTATTTCACTCCTTAAAGATATTATCATTGTTTAAGGAGAAGATAACAATGATAATATCAAACAAGCTGTAAAAGGATCACGAAGGGCATCTAAAATCAGATATCGAATATCCATACCAAATTCAGTCCACGCCACTGGTTGCTAATTTCGATGGATATGTATGAATTCCAGGCCCCTTAAGTATATGCAGACAATATTACATTTGTTACTATTATGTATTGTAGAAAAGTAAAATAATGAACATACTTAATACTTCTGGATGCATGCAACCAATAATACATATCTAGGGATATATTTTTCTAATCTTGTCATTTGTCAATGTACACATTATTTTCTGTGATGTAGGCTACTTGTACTACTTATGGTTGTCAAATTATGTCAAAATATCAGGAGCAGAAACATCCTCGTTCAAATGTCAGTACAATCCGGGTCAGTTATCTTAGTAATTATTTAGTTGAACCTGCTATGTTTTGAAAAAAAATTGCAATGGAGGGCTCCCTCAGCAAATGGACTAACGTTATGAAAGGCTGGCAATATCGCTGGTTCGTCCTAGATGATAATTCCGGTCTACTTTCTTACTATACTGTAAGTAAAACTGGTGTCAGAATAGAATTATCTACAATTAAGTCATACCCAAATATACATAAGTAAACAGTGTAATCTCAGTGTTTAAACTGCATGGACCTACCTCAAATTGAACATAACTATTTTTTCTGAACGAGGAATCTTATTTGGTCAACAGGTTTCTGAATTTTATAACTTTGTTATTATGTTCATCACTTCCATTGAATATAAATATTACATACATATTCATTCAGATATATCCTTGTATATAACTTTCATCAACTACATCCGGAAATAATCCGAGAGTTAGTCGAGGGGAGGTTTCTATTACTGAATATGAACTCGACCAATGCTACCTGTGACTATGCTAGGTACAATCAGTAACTATAGGTTCTTTCATTTTCTCTTCTTCCTCGCCTTTTACACAATAAGCAATTCCTTTTCTGTAGCAAAGATTTTTCGTTGTTCAAAATGCTTTGTTAATGTTGAACTTTATCCCCATGAGTTGAACCACTAGAAATAAAATGATAATGATTTGGGCTTAACTAATCGTTCAATATGAAATAAATTTATTTTTGCCCTAACAGCCTATTCAAGTTGAAAGTGATCTGTATACAAATGATACATCATATCATCGATTCAATTCAGATTTCTCGTTCATATATCGTTCATGATTATCTTGAGGAAAAATTCAGATGGGAAAAATACTCCAAATTTGATAAGATGTTATTATTTTTAATTATTATGTATTGAGCCTTTATACAAGGGAATTGTGTAGGCAGTTCAGTTATATAGATTATAAGGGCATCAAAATATTTTAATCATAATCCAGGTACGTTCTATGAAACACATAAATATTCAACCTTCAAGAATTATAAAATAACTTGAAATGTATCATTACAGTTGAGAGTTCACACCTAAAAAAGTGCACTGTGTAAAACTAGAGATATATAAAACTAGATCCAATTTACAGATAATGTAATGAGACTGAAAAATACCATGAATTTTTGAATACACCATATTGTTCTGAGGGTTATAAAAGTTAACTGAAATTCCCTCAAACTCTGAAAGAAACAAAATAAGTTAGATATTTAAGAGTTACTGTGGCTGAATACCACAGGTACAAGTAAAAGAATCATGAATAACGGCCACATGAAGTTGAAAACATAGTTTTGTTTTGACTGATAAATTCATCTGTTGTTTTCATTTCTCCACTGTTATGAATACATGTAATCTTATTTCGAATTGAAAAGATAAAGATGTAAGTTTGACGTGAATTAGAATTATGGGTTTAAAATTAAGAGGGCATTACAAAACTTTCATCAATACGAATGCTAAGGTCAGTTGACTGTGACAGCTCTCTGTTTGAACCCTTTATCAATAAGGATGATGTCATGATGCAATGAACAAAACCGACTATGTAGGTTAATTGAATCAACAATTAAGCTTAAGTGACGTAGTATAAGATGAAATTGTAGTGAATGTATAAGTTTTCCAGACCTAATGGGTGAATTCGCTGTCAGTTCTCCATTTAAATAGCTCATTTCTATTCTACATCCTAATGAAAGAACATAAACCTAATAATTTCTGAAAAAGATAAGATACATTCGTTATTTTTTTTTCAATATTTCCAAACATTACATTACTGATCGAGCAGAAATGTGGTGTTCAGTTGAAAAATGTCTGATTGAATGAATACGCAAAATTTCAGCGATATCTGGCGAATTGATTCGAAACTATAGAGTTTTTGAATTTTTTTTAGTTTTGTGATAATACTCAAGAAATTCTGCACTCGCTTCAAATCGATTAGATCATCAGATATCAATAAAATTCATAAACTGGTCATTAATGAAATAGCCTAGACATTCAGGCTACAAACTAAAAATATCAAGGCTTTAAGAATTTTCATATAGCTGATCGTCAACACAATAACTTCCGAAAGAAACAACTAAGAAACTCAATATTTGTAGAGTAGGTTTGGTTTGGACCACAATTAGGAAGGCAGCATTCGTGAATGGGTAAAATCCACCCAGTGATTCCGCAGATAATAAAAATAATAATAACAATTTTATTTCATCCTTTGAGACACTACATGGTGTGTAGGACAGGTCAATAGTAACTTAGCTAAGTGACTATAACGGCTGACATAAATATTCTTCTACAGTACAGGAACATTTCTTGAGCAGAAGGTTCCTGATTTCATTCTTGAACAGTTTCAAGTTCAAGGACTTCATAGAAGATGGAGGATGATTGAAAAATTCAATACTACCGTACAAGGGAGAACATCAAAATTTATGGGTCCTATGCTCAGGTATCAAAAATGTTTGCGAATTCCTCGATTCATAACTATGATGACCTGATAACTTTAACCATTTACTTTCATTCTTTTTAGCGTGTAATAGACATTTAAATTCAATATTTACTTTACCAAATATTTCCCAAAATGAAGATTCCAGTACTTGATTGAAAAATGACCCCTTAAAGGATCTTACAGAAATTCGTGAGGAAAATATGATCAGAAGATCGCAGAATATTGAAAACTTATTTGAGAGAGAAAAAAATTTAAATTTTCTTCAAATTGTTCCAATGGCTTGATCATCACGATACCGGACAAAAAAAAACGAAATGTGACATATTTCTTCCCGATATCTCCGAAAATAATGACCGTATCAAATTAAAATTTTGAACACTGCTGTGAAATAATATGAAACTCAAGGTACAAGCAAAAATGTTTTCAGATATAATAGATAGTTTCCGAAAAAAAAAATTTTCTAAAATAATTTCTTTCAAATTAACTGACAAGACGATTTCAACTGAATTTTCCAAGAGGTTGCGCGTCACCATGCTTCAACTAACTGCCAAATTTCTATTCAATCGTTTCAGTAGCTCCTGAAATATCAGAAAAAACCTTAAAATTTCAATTGACCATTGCTCCGAAACCATTCGGCCGATTTTGCCCATTAACGGACTTAACCGGAGCATTTTAAAATGCCACCTACCCTCAAATTTTCAACTCGATAAAATCCTCCGCGCGCCCGTTATCGTGCATACGGACGCCTGGCCGGACAGATTCGATTTTGACACCGGATTCGTCATCATTGAGTCCAACATAGTCGTTTGAGAAAATTTTCGCCTCAATATTTGGCTGTTCAAACGTTCGGATCTTCCTTGACGTTACATGTCAGACTCTCTCTCTCTCTCTTCGCGTGTACTTTTCGCACCACCAAGCGGATAGATAGCATCAGGTGTTACTTTATCGCAGAATCGTGGTATGTCTTGTGACGTATGAGGCGATCTACCAATCAGAAGTGTTTCACCTAATTTGAATTTGCTTCTTATTTCACCATTTTCAATACCGAATTCAAAACTAGTTCTGATAGTTTTGTGATGATTGAGGGAAAAAATGAAAATATAATTAGTGTAAGAAATGGTTCATGGAGAAATAATCCAGTTTAATGATATATGATGGGTTTTCCAATAAGAGGTGTTTTTTTGATATTCAAAGAAAAATGCCATTTTTCAATATGAATGATCGGATGTTAATTTCATTATAAAGAAAAAGCTATGCCGTTAATAGTGGAAAATAACATCAGGCAAATGACCACCACGACCACGCTTACAGGACCATATCCTTTTAATGAAATTGTCCATAACTAAATCGCAAAGTGGCTGACCTATGTCCTCGATAGCCTCACGAATTCCATCTTCGAGGTCTTGAATCGACGCTGGGCTATTGGCGTAGACCTTCTCTTTCACGTGGCCCCAAAGGAAGAAGTCGCAAGGTGTTAAATAGCAAGATCTCGGTGGCCAATTGTGATCACCTCTTCGAGAGATAACACGGTCCGGAAACTTTTCCCGCAAAAGATCAATGGTTTCGTTGCTTGTGTGGCACGTAGCGCCGTCTTATTGAAAGTAAACGTTGGCCAGATCAATACCATCTAATTCCGGCCATAAAAAATTATTAATCATCTCTCGATAGCGCAATCCATTCACTGTTACTGTTGCTCCAGCCTCATTTTCGAAACAATAACTCTCGGGTTTTCCGAGCCCTAGATGCGACAATTTTGCTTGTTGACGAAGACACTGAGGTGGAAATGGGCCTCATCACTCAAGATTATTTTTCGATGGAATTCCGGATCATTTTCATGCATTTCAACGACCCAATCAGCAAAGACACAATGTTGTTGATGATCGGCCGTTTTGAGTTCTTGTGTTAACTGAACTTTATAAGCCTTAAGACCCAAATCTTCATGCAAAATACGGTGTAATGACGTTTGTGGAATGCCTAATTCCAAAAAACGACGAGGAATGGACAAACCTGGGTTTTCTTCAGCAGTTTCGGCTACAGCAGCAATATTCTCGGCTGTTCTTGAACGACGTGCACGGGTTTTATTCTTCACATCACTAACTTGTCCCAACAGCTCGAATTTTTCCACCAATTTCTTTATTGCGGTCCGACAAAGTGCTTCAGGACGACCCAAAAATGTTCGAGTTTTACGAACCGTCTCTGCCAAATTTTCACCATTTTTATAGTGAATTTTAATCATTTCAATGTGTGGTTGAAGCCTGTATCGTATCGTTCCATTTTTATTAATGGCGTAGTTTCTACTTATCAAATGTCAAAAAATGACAGCTTCAAAAGTGACATCTACCGAAATAGCGGGCTATTCAAAATAACACCTCTTACTTATAAATAAATCAACAAACATTCCACCTTGATCCCAGCTTATCATCTAAAGTCTCTACACCGAAGAACGGTCGTCAGACTGACTCACCTTGGAAACGCAGATATGAGAGATACTTGTATTATCTGTTGGATGGCTTGGATTTAGTATGAAAAGTATACAGCGCCCTTTCAGGAACATCTTAAGAACCGTTCAATTCCTTTACAGTCCAAGGAGAAGATGATGCGAGGCGTAAGAAGAGGTTGTGTAAGACTGAAAAATGCCATAATAGGGATAGACGATGAAGATGACAGCACCTTCACCATAACCGTTGACCATAAAACATTCCATTTTCAAGCTAGGGACGCAGGTGAAAGGGAAAAATGGGTACAGGCTTTGGAGGACACCATCTTCAAACATGGGAGCAGGGTGAGCAAACTTTAAACCATCCATCTTCACAGGTCGTTTCCAAATTGGACAGTCGCTAGCTTTTTCCTTTCTCAAGTAATCGGCCAGCAGGTCGGACGGTAAAAATCGAATTTAACATCGGATTCTTCATCAGTTAGTCCGACCTAGTCGTTTGAGAACATTTTCAGTTAAAAATTCAATTCGTTCGAAAATTGCAGACATTTAGCCAGAACGATAGCACCCCGTTCCCTAATTGATGCCTGTAGAAACTTCAACACGCAGCCATCTACCAAACAAAAAAAAAATCCCCCTACCTGAAAATTTCACAGTTGACATTTTGAACTAGGTAGATTTGAATGAACTAATAAAAAAATCCGCCCGTCCGTTATCCGAAGCTTTTCTCTGAAAGTACTGAACCGAAATCCGTGAAACTTGGTAGAAAAATCGTGTGTCTCTCGAAATTGATCCCCCAAGCTTTTCAGCAGGATCGGTGTTCCCCTAAGGGCTCAAAACTGGGTGTAGGAGGGAACAAAAATTATTTCTCGAAAACTTACCACCGAACTTTCATGAAACTCTCAACGCTAATTACTGTTGCAAAATTAAACCTAAAAATTTTCACCTGGATGAATTCCGACCAGTGGTCCCTGAGTTCTAAAGAAAATCGCTGCAAATTGTGGTGTGAAAAATCAATGAGTTATGAATAATATATGAGTTTTATTGAAGATATCAATGGCATTGGGCTATTTAACTGAGAAAATAATGACCCTTCGTTTAAAATTTGCAGTGTTTTCCTTTTGTACCTCAAAATTCCGAACACCCTATATACAGTACATCTGAGAGTCAGTTCCGAAAAATTAAGGACCTATACTCTATTCACTTTAATGTTGGCAGTTGGTAGTCCAAGGGAGTTTGACAAACTCCACTCTGTATAATTGGAATACGTGAGGTTGGGTTCATTTACCTGTAGGATAACTACGCGACGTTGTTGGTTCCACATAAGGGTCGAAGTAATGTAACTCGACCAAACCATAGATTCCTTTATACAAATATGTGGTCACTTACAACTACTCGCCGAATTATTTTGACCTTGGCGACATTTCAGGAATACCAACCTATTCCAAGGCCTAGCAACTTACTTATAGAAGTGGCATGGCGGCTTATGTCTCTTTGTTAACTGCGCTCGTTTTAAATGTTTAGTTAAGCTAATGATTCTTTCAGTTCAGTTTCAAAATTTTTAATTAGTAGCTTTAATTTACATTTGTCTATTGAGTACTAGACTTCCAAGGGGGGTCTTTCCTGAATTTGGGTTATTACTGCTAATGCAAATTTGAACATAATTATTTTGGGTTTGATTCATCATTTTCCCAAATTACCTTCAGAAAGTATTCAAAATCAGATTTCAAAATTGGGGTTTGGGATTTGCCAGGCATGCACGAAGTGACAACGGTGTTTCGTAGAATAGCTTTTTCTGCTATAGAATAATGAAATATTCATTCTTATTCTGTGGTACACAGGTGTTCTTTGTCAATATAACCAAACTGTTCTGATGCCGTCCTCAGCTACTTAGTTTTATGTTACATACGGGGGTTTACGAAAGGTGTGAAAAGTAAGTTCTCATTTGCAACACCATGTGAAGTGAATCGTTAACAGATGATAATGTTTAGGAATACTCAGATGTTTCCTCATCTTTATTGAACATTTTCGCATTTTATTCGTTGGGAAATCCTAATTTTGAGAGAAATTATGGTACCGTTAGTTTTACCAATCATTGAATATTTTTTTTGCGTTGAATGTGTATCGATATTCTGCAGGGGCATGTCGTACCATTCGCTCCTTACATTGGAGCAGACTTTCTGCCCATGGACGATAATGCTCGACCACATGTGGCTCATTGTGTAACCGACTATCTGGATGACGTTGACATGAATGCATTGGATTGACCAGCATGTTCTCCAGACCTCAATCTAATTGAGCATATTTGAGATATGCTAGGTAGACGGTTAAGAAGTAGAGCTCCTACAGTGGAACATCGGACTCAATTGGCAGCTGGGATGATCTACCTCAACAGATTATCGATAATATTATTCCGAGCGTAAGAACTCTGTTGACTGCTGTCATAAGAGCACGTGGAGGACAAACAAAGTATAAGACAGAACTGCAATATTCTCAATTGACAATTATCGTTATTGTGTATAAATTAATTGCCGTTGAACGAGAAATTAAAATCTTCAATTGCAAAGCGCTAATAATGTTGATTTCAAATCATACTGAAACCATTCAAAGTGATGCAATTTCTCTTGAACTTGAGATATCGCAATGAATGAAAACGAAAATATTCAGAAAAGATGAGGCAACATCTGAGTGTTTATAAACATTCTCGTTTGTGACCGATTCATTCCACAGAGTGTTTCAAATAAGACCTTAATTTTCACACTTTTTGTTCAACCCTGTATATAACAAGGAAATGAAGTAACTGAGGACGCTATTTGAACAGCATGTTCCCGAGAAATCAAGCCACAATAGGAAAATAAGTTTCCCAAAATTGGCCGAAGGGTCCAAGAGAAAAAAAAACTACAAACTTCGGCTGAGGTTTGGTCCGTTCCGCTAATGGGGTCTTTCCTGAATTTGGGTTATTACTGCAAATGCAAATTTGAACATAATTATTTTGGGTTTGATTCATCATGTTCCCAAATTACCTTCAGAAAGTATTCAAAATCAGATTTCAAAATTGGGGTTTGGGATTTGCCAGGCATGCACGAAGTGACAACGGTGTTTAGTAGAATAGCTTTTTCTGCTATAGAATAATGAAATATTCATTCTTATTCTGTGGTACACAGGTGTTCTTTGTCAATATAACCAAACAATTTCGTTTGCGATTTGTCAGTAATATGACAGTCTGTGCTCTTCTTTTTCTATTCCTTGGTCGTTGTCTTCTACTCTAACCAGATCGAAGTATAGCTATCTCTGTTTTCCTAAGCAGAGTAACACATTTGACGTCCTTTTCTTTCCGAGAAAGCTGAATTCGACGTTGCCATATCGTGCACTCAAGACAAATCCCTATAAATGCAAATCCCCATTTTTATTTTTCAGTTTTAGGTGATCCAACATTTCTTTAAAAATATAATATTGAAATTTCATGTTTGAAATGTGATGTTCGAAGGATTTTTCATGAAAATTAATGCATTTTCGTTTAAAGGAAAAACCCCCATTCGATTCGATGTTTGATAAAATATCCCAGGGGTTATTATCATTCTTACGTGGAATCACTGAATTATATAAAAATCCTACAAGCCCAAGCGTTTTTCTTCTTCCAATTTTACCGAATTCTTCAGTTTTCAGATGAAAATGAACAATCTACACTGTAAACTTGTTAGGCAGAAGTTAATGAACTCAAATATCAAGTAAAGAAACATGATTTTGACCTTGATCACTGTCATCATCATTTGAGATAAAATAAGTTAAATATTTTCTGACCAAAAGGTGACTTTCTCATTCAAAATTCCGGCTTCGATTGATAGGATATAAAGTAGCATTTTTTTAAATTTTATTCGTTGAATAATTTTATCGATAATTCGAAGTGATATTGAATTTCGTTTCGTGAACTTAATTGAATGGATTTTTCAGATGAAGTGGGATAGTCATCAGCCTCCACCAACGATCAAAGATTTCCAGTACAAAGTTGCAGAAGCAGATGCATATCTTCAGCTGATGATTGAGCAGATAAAGGTTAGTTTTTCTTTAGAAATTAAATATATTCGATTCTCTATTAAATGATCATCTGAAAGATATGAGTAAATTTCAAGTCAAAAGTTTTATTGTTGATAAATGTGTAGGGATCGAGGAAATTTAAATTAGTTTTAGCATACCTCCTTACTTTGCGGCATCAAGAAGACAAGTAGATATTTCGGTAAACTTATAAAATGTAATTTATCTTAAATTACCCAATCTCTATCATCGTTACATAATATATTCGATTCTCTATTAAATGATCGTCTGAAAGATATGAGTCAATTTCAAGTCAAAAGTGTTATTGTTGATAAATGTGTAGGGATCGATGAAATTTCAATTAGTTTTATCATACCTCTTTACTTTGCGACATCAAGAAGACGAATGGATATTTCGATGAAATTATAAAATGTGATTTCTCTTAAATTACCATCGTTACTTAATAGAAAGATGTTTCATGTAAAATTTGATTGAATTTGATGAAATACTATGAAAATGAAGTATACTCCATTCACTTTTATAAACTATCCCGGTTGGCCATGATTTAGGTCTGTTAAGTTTTTTTACTGTTATAATAATAATAATAATAATAATGTTTATTTGTCACCCAAAACATCATACATAACAGAAAGTATTTTATATTAAACAAATAAACATTTAGTTTCCCACAAAAGTTCGAAACTTGTACGTGGGCAGTACACATCAAAAAAAAATAATACAAATTTAAAAAAAAAAAAAAAAATGATAATGCTTAATCAAATCAATTTTTCATACACAGCTAGTTTTAAACGAAATTATTTCTATTTGTGAACGTATACCACAACGATGTTGGCTTGCTTCGAATCCATTTTTTTATTTTCGTATTGAACGTTGGTTTGGCCTTAGTTTCTTTGATGTTCATTGGAAGTATATTGTAAAGTAGAGGTGCCAGGTAAGTATGCGATTTTAAACCAATAGTCTTCTTAGGTTTAGGTAAAGGGATGTTGGGAGATCTCATATCTTTTCTATTTTTTGTAGGTGCATGTAGTTGATGTTGGTACATCAGAAGGGCACGGGCGTATAGTTGACGCACAGTTACAATAATAATATAATTTTATTTTTAAGGTTAAGTAAAGGAATTCGGCAAATATATGTTTCACCTGTTTATTAAAAACAACTCTTTTTGAAAATAATTTAAAGTAGGGCCTGCCCACTGAGTAATTGAAGGGCCGCAGTATTTTGACTGTGCAAAGGTAGCATAATCATTAGTTTTTTAATTGAAAGCTTGTATGAATGGTTTGATGAGAAAATATCTTTCTATACTTAATTATTTAAGAACTTTATTTTTAAGTAAAAAAGCTTAAATTTTTTAAATAGACGAGAAGACCCTATAGAGTTTAATGACTGACCCAGGTTGGTACTCGTGAAATATCGGCAATGCCAAAATAATTCGTAGCGACGTTGCCAAATGCCAATGCCAATTTCCACTTTCAATCTCAACATAATCATCACGCTGGGAATCTAAAAATGCCGAAAGTAGTTTTGAAGAAGCAGAGGCAAAGTATCTGGAAGTGCTATGTAGAATTGAAATCTGCTTTTTCTGATGGTAACCCTGATAATTTGGAATCATTAATTTATCACAAGTTATCCAACATTTTCGACGTATGTGAGTGAAAACCCAGTGTATCGTTCACATAGATTCCCAAGAAGTTTGAATATTTGTTCTTTTATGGTGACACAGGTTTTGTAGTATAGGTTATTCGAGTACTTTAATTTTTTTTTTCGAATGAACTATCACAAAGTAACGAACTACTCTATCCATTATTTTTCAGTAAAATTTCAACACTCGATTCTTGATTTCCGTACAAGAAAATAGCATAACTGAATCTTCCTACCATGTTTATTCACGTGAAATATTTCTAGTGTTAACAGAGAAAAAAGTTTCTTCAACATTCGCCAGGTCTTTGGAGTTATTGAATTCACATAATATTTTATCAAATCCATTATTTTCCCAAACTAAATTCACATTTTGAAAAATACGTAATAACTACGACTCTATGTAGGACAACGTTGTGCAGTTATCTGACAGGTACATGGCTATAACATAACATTTTTAAAATATACACGGTGAAATGTGTCAGAATGTCATGGCCAACCGGGATAGTTTATAAAAGTGAATGGAGTGTAGGTTGAAGATTTCAGGAGATAACCAAAAATATATATATATATATGTATTTTTGAATGGAATACTTTCCATATTATTGATATTTTCAATAATAGTGATAGTTGTGATCATAGCTCCTTCCAAAACGGGTTTTCCAAAAAAAAAAAACGGTTGAGATCATACTCAAACATTCAACTTTGAATGTAAACACTCTAGAAAACCACAGATGGGAGCTTTCACGCGCATGTTCAAATTCGTTGCCAAAGCGGTCACCTACTCACGTATTGACCCTGCCAGAAACAGCTTTACTTAATCAATTAAAGAAAGGGATCAGCATTTCTTGAGTTATTCCAGAAATAATATCTCCGAAATTAAGAAATCGATCGAATTGAAATTTGGAACTCTACTCCAACAGCAGATGAAACCTGGTAATTAGAAGGAGCATACAGACAACTTTTTACTAGATCTCGAAACTATTCATCAGATTCCAATGATTTTAGGTTTGTACTTTGGAGTGAATATCCAAATATTAACTCAATTACAGACATTTGGGCAAAATGATAGCCCGTATGACGATCACCTATTTAGTCAATCAAAAATCGACAAGTCCGAGCGTTTTTCTGAATTATTTACGCAGTTCTTGAAAATGGCTGTTGCCTATTTAGTTGGCCACCCTGTATTTAATTCTCTTCAGGGATCTTTTAGCCAGTTTGGATTCAACTGACCTCTAGTGAATCCTTTCGTAACTACTTACATTCTAAAGAGGAATAATCAGCAATATTATTGTCAATGAACCTTTATACATCTGAAGTTTTCCGTCGTACTGTGAGATACTTATTTATTGGCAGGCTGATTATGCTGATAAATAATATATTATCAATAGTCTCATTAATTGGATGAAAATATTTGCATATGATATCAATGTTTATATAATATTTTGACTCTTTTCCCCTAAATTTGGCAATACAGGGTGTTTTTCATGAAAAACATACACGTACAAAAGTCAGGATAAGTTTTTCAAGCTTTTGAGTTTTTGGAAGGATTCATCATAAATTATTAAAGTAAATCAGCAAATATACAAAATGTAGATAATTTCGTGTAATGAATGAGAAACGTTTTACCTCTACTATTATAACAGGATGTTGTACAATTAAAATGGGTTGTTCTACAACTACTACCCATCTATTGTGTACAAAAAATGAAATTCAATCAAATGAGTACATGACATAAAGAGAAGTATTAGGTTGGAAATGAATAGATCAGTTTTTCAAGATTGATTCCGTTTTATTCAACGTCTTCATTACAAATGGTACTATATCCTTCTAAATTGGAGGATAGGTTTCTCCCATCTCAACATTTTTTTTAAAACAGTATGATTCGAGTCCCCCATATCGTGTAGCATGAGTTGTCCATATATTCTTAAGAATTGTTCTATTATGTCTATTCATTATAATGAAAATGAAGAACAACACAAATCCTTGAAGGGATTGACTCAAGATGAATATGTATGCGAATATAATATTAGAAGTTACAAAAGCTAACATGGCAATAATCCAGCCTAAGTCCAGTATCAAAAAAAGCATAAATATAACTTTGGCTTCTATTGAAATACTCCGATTCTGAACAGGATACCAAACTTTTGTGCACATGATATTTCTCGTTATCAAAATGAGAACGACCATGTTTATTACTAATGTGATGAACTGGGGAACGCTAAAAGTAAGGTAGGTCATAAATTTACTGTGATCATCATCCCAGATTATTCTTGCCAAAATAGGAATTGCAGAAGAAATATATACAATAAGGGATAGTTTCAAAACAGAACAATTTCCTTCAGAAGGAAAAACGGTTACATACCTTCTATACTGGATGAAAGCTATCACTGAAGTCCAAGAGAATTCCACAAGAGTGAAATATTGAAAACTGTTACTTGCCAGTTTGGCGAAAAAAACATTAAAATTGTAGCCACAAATGACAACGTGAAGTATAATTTGGAGCAAAATCGAAAAACAAAAGTGGAACAATATAATGTTCCCATTTTCTTCCCTCAATTTTCTCGATATTAAAATCGAAATGAAGATGCAAATGAGCGCCAAACAAGACATGATGAAACCAAAATCCAAAATAAATGAAAGTATGAACATTTCTTCAATCGATTTCAGCAGTTCGGCTACGTACGTTTGCATAACTGGAAAATACTTGAAGTAGTATTTGAAATGGTATCTACAGCAGCGTTTCTTCAGTTCTGGATTGTACGGTGCACTGTATCTGCCCAATATTGTTTCACGTACAGAGCTCTTCTGCGTTCTCGATATTTTTTGTTTGGAATTTTTGAGTTTTTCGTCGTACGTACTCGTAAACTCAATCAACCATGTAGAAATAATTGTTTTCACGTGTTTTCTGTACGAACAACATATTCTCTTATTTGAATCGTTTGTATCTTCTTTGTTCAAAATATTCTTCAAGTGATTCTTAGAATGAAGTGATATTTTATTTTTATATTTTTTGTTTTTAGACTGGAAAATTGGTGTGATAGGATTATCAGTATAGTGATTTCTAAAATTGGAGGAATGTACCTTATTCTCAGAATTTCTTGAAACGTCCGTTGAGATATTTTTAGAAACTGCATGTTGATTTTTCATTTTAGTGCTGTTGTTTTCTGAATACTCGTATAGTTCGTTTCTGATTTTATATGCATTTCCATTTACTTTCAATACTAATTCATCGCTCGCCGTGTCAGTTAGGTTGAGATGAGCGTCAACCAACCCATGACTTTCACGAGAGAAAACCTGAAATGATTAAAGTGAGAATGTAGTCTTATATTTGATTTATTTTTACTTACAGAGTTCGGAGGATACAATATGAAAAATGAGAAAATGAACAGGTATATTGTTGTCATCGCGTTGTGTTGTTCTCAACTGATTCAACACTATGTGATGAAGAAGATAAAGAAATCAATTAATCTTTCTTATCTAATAAATGATTATTGCTGTTTTTATATTTCCCCATTTGGTGATTGGAGGGATTACATATATAATTTATTCAGGAGTTCATAAAAAATCCCTCAACCTAAATGAATAACTCAATTTTTATTTTCATATAACTTCTGTTTGTTTCAACTTTAAATCTTACAGGTTTTCCTGAAAAAACTATTGGAATCTTAAGTTCTTACATCTTAAAATATCACCTAAGTTAAATTAGCAATCACTGTGAATTCTACATGAAGAACTATCATTTCCTTTTAAACATATGTATAATACTCATTTTAAAAGATTACAAATGCTCAGACTTATTTACAGTTACAGATATTCTTTTTATCCATACGAAATTAAATATATATTTTGAAATTGAAATACCAAATAACGTTACACAAATATGGTTTATATTGAAAAACATGTTGGTATTCGCATAACAATTATTGTTATACATATGTCATTTTAACTTTTTACCAAGTGATGACTTATTCCACTAATTGAATCGATAATTGATACTATTGGAAATTGGAACTTTTATAATTTATTCAACCAAAGAACTCACTTAAATTTGCCAGATCAAGCTCAACTATGTTTTTCATTTCAGCCGCTCTGTATTTATTCAGTGTCTTAGCGAAATTCATTACAAAAGTTTCTTCAAACATATAACGAAGAATTTCTTATAAATATATCTGTTATGTTCGTTCATGATCCCAAAAACGAAAAACAACATGAAACCTTGCATCGACTGCGTGAACAAAAATAAATAGATGAAAAATTTATTCGACGTCAAATGTGATAGTATGATCTGAAACCAGCTGAAATCAAGTACGAAAAACAAGAAGAAAATCAACTTAACTTCCATCGAGAGACTTTTTTTATGTTCTATATACTCGTTTTTGACGAATACGATATTTCTGGTTATAAGTATGAGAAAAGTTGAGTTGATAAGTAAAATTAATAACTCTGGCAATGCAAACGTTAGATAGTTCACTAGTTCAATATCTGATTCGTGGTAAATTATCCACAAGGATAATGGAAACATTGGCAAGACATAGGCGATTGCGCATAATTTGAATATTAAGTGATTCGGTTCGTTATCGAAGATTTTAACAAATCTTTTATATTGTAAGTAGGCTATTATGGATGTCCAACATGATTCTACCAGTGTGATATAATGAAATAAAAGGCTCTGTATGTAGCACAGATTCGGAGATATGTCGTCTATGAAGCAAGCAATCATGTGAAGTATAATTTGGGCGAATATCGAGAAAGCAAAGTGTATCAATATTTGGTTGCCTCTTTCAGATCTGTAATTCTTAGAAACTATTCCGCTCAAAAAAATTATCAGGATACATACGAATGACATGGCGAAACATAGTGCTATGCTGTACGAATAGCCATGTTCGTCCATCCAAGACATGACGGTTTCGATTTCTATTGCCCCTCTAGGTATGAAATGGAAACTTTCGATACAGCATTGTCGGTTGTAACTCTCGGAACTGGCAACGCAGGTGGAATTTTCGTAGTTGTCCATTTTGGTAAAGTTTGAAAGTTCAATATTTCCACAAACCCTTTGTAAAAATTCATTTGTGAATGTTTTCGTTGTATTTCTCGCCATTATTTGATGGTTGTCTCCGATGTCGATCGATTCACATCGGGAACTGTTGGTTGATCCTTCTATGTGTGCTTGATATTTGAAATTTTCATCTTCAAGGCAGAAAATATCGATGGAGTTCTGAATTTCCAAGTTGGCACTATTGTCTGTGATGCTACAACCTGTTGAATTTTTTTCGTTCGCTTTCAGTATGAAGCAACTGGAGTTGTTCGTTGATGAACTGCGAATTTCGAGGTGTATGAAAAATTTATAGTCTTCTTTCAGTCTTTGGGAAGACAAAATTATATTTTCTCCCATTGCTGTTTTGTTATCCACATTTTCGTTATCTTGTGTTAATAATGGCGCTGGGTTTTTTGGATTCTGTGACATTACTCGTGTTGCACTGTATTCTAAGTGTAGACCATCACACATGGCCTGAAATCAATATAAATATTGTGGAATCCATTGATATTCGTTTCCACTGTGGAATAGTTCAACCCGATATGAAATTATCGTCATTAAAAAATATTGAAAATTAATTTTGAACACGATGTATCCCGAAAATATATCCATAATTGTTCCTAAATATATATTTCGAATGTTTCTCAGCTTTCTGAAATGACACACTATACAGGGTGTTTCTGAATTGATATGAAAGATTTAATGGGTGATTCTTAAGCAAAACTTTAGGAGTCATTCATATAACTTCTGTTCTACACTCTTTCTCTTTAGAATTAGGTGAAAAAAATGTTTTTATTTAATATATCCACTTCGGAAAGATTTAGATTAATGAAATTTGGCGGAAAACTGGTGCTAATAAAACGGCAGTTTTTGAGAGATTTGCTACCTAAAATTTGCTAAATAAAAACAACCCCTATAATATTTTGCATCAGAAATTTTTGAATCGCCTATATTTTCCTATTTAAAAAATGTTTTCAGAAATTTGCAACTTTTTCATGCCTTGATTTTTAATCATGAAGTTGTTGGTTTGATCAAAAAAATGAAATACTGCTCAGACTCTCTTCCCATAAATTCACATTATTTTGGTCGCGGGCCGCCATTTTGAACATTTATTATGATTTTTGTAATTGAAATTCTGTCCACGTTATTATTAGTTTTTCTGTAATCTGTTAATTGTTATTAGTAGTACAATTATTGTTCAATCCGCTCGAATACAAACAATATTCAACTAAATGAAAAAATGCCATTCTTTCAATAAAGTTTTATTCAGTTGTGAAAAATGTTTGAATTCATTATAAAACTGTCTAGAAATAAGAGAAAATCAGGACAATAGAACTATTTGTCATATGACTACATTTGACAGCAGCTTACTTAAATTTTTTTAATAAATGATAAACTGTGAATTCATAGGAAAAGGGTCTGAGCAGTTTTTTATTTTTTTGTGATCAAACTAACAACTTGATAAAAAGTCGAGACATGAAAAATTGCAGATTGTTTCATTCTTCTCAAAATAATTTTGTAAATAGGAAAATAAAGAAGCATTATAAAGGTCTGATTCAAAATATTATAGGGGTTGTTTTTTTCAGCCCCTTGTGATTACATTTCAGGGTAACAAAAACACTCAAAAACTGCCATTTTATTAGCATCAGTTATCTGCCAAATTTCATTCTTCTAAATCTTTCCAAAGTGGATATTAAAAAAAAAACATTTTTTACCTTATTTTCAAGGGCTGTAACTTGGGGGGAAAGGGTGTAGAACAAGAAGTTATATGAAAGACCCCCCTTAATGTTTGCTAAAGAATCACCCTTTGAATTCGCATCAATTCAGAAACACCCTGTAAAACCGAATTTAATATGTTCTAATCGAATAATTCTCAAGAAATTTTGTATGGACCTCAATTTCAACTCGATAGGATCTTCATTTTTGTATGATGAATATGGGGATGTTATTCTTCACGGACTCGAGCTCTTGTTACATGCAAGAGACCTATTGACGCAAAAATCACCCCCTTAAATTTTTAACCTAACTTTCCACACCCCCAGTATATCATGAAGGAAATTCCTCTAAATTTGTTGCAGCATATTGAGATGAAAACTCACCAGAAACAAGGCAACAAACACTTTGAAGCGGATTTCAGTATATGTAACAGCCATAATTCATTTTTATCCATACAACTTGTCAATTCACCCCAGTTTTTTTCATTGTCGCACGTTTCTGAGTATCCGACACACAATCCATTATAATTATCTCCACACCATTTCCAATTTATTATCTTGTACCTGTCAATAGGAAGAGAACATCACACCTATCGCTTTGTCCACTCAACTGGATTAGCTGGAAACGTTTAGTCAGGATCGGAATAGAACCTTAACTTCTTTCAAACTGAAGTATGAACTCGTTAACAAACCCATCATATCGTTAAAAATAACTTTATTTTTCGGCGCTGTCATCACGGCATTGTTTTGATAGTTGGTCTCTGCATTTGGTTTGATCTGCCGTGTTTATGTTGGCCAGTGTTTCTTATTGGATTTTTGATTAGAGGAATTGATTCGTGATAGATGAGGAATCTGAGTATTCTATATTCAGAATGACTTTGAGGAGGCAGTGCAATATCATCGAGAAAGTCGTCTCAAAGTTTGCCATTTGCAATGAAATATCGGATAAGCAAACCTGCCTTTAGCATTGTTTATATTTTGAGGTAGGATCTGACTACAAGCATTAAACTATATTTATTCCATCTCATCCACTTCTTCCTTATTTATTATTTCATAATCGATACAACTCTCACAGCATTCAATTTGTAAAATTTGCTATTCAGTATTCAGTTGTTGATTTCTGTGTTCTGACAATTCAACTTCTGTTGTTTAATCCATTCACATACATAAAGTCAGTAGGTAGACCTTGAAATCGGTCTATCAAGTTTTAGTAACTAGAACTGAGTCAGGTTGGTACTCGTGAAAAGTTATCAAGGTCAAAATAATTTGGCCAGACGTTGTCAAGTCCTACATATTTTTGTCAAAGACTGTATGGTTTGATTAAGTTTTCTGCGCAATTACTACCACCTTTATGTACAACGTGCAACATTGCGTAGTTATCTGACAGGAAAACAAACCTAACCAAAAAATTTCAATTATACAAAGTTTAATGTGTCAAACTTCCATGTCAACTCCCGACTGTCTCTATAACAGTGAATGGATTAGGTAGTGGAATATGTCAAACTTACAAGGCAACCTAGATTGACTTTATAATAGTGAATGGACTATGTAGTCGATTTACTTTTGGGAAGTCAGTCGGTGCGCCATGAAAGTTTGACACATTCCTCTCCGTATAACCAAAAAAATGTTAGGTTATAATATTTTGAGTAAGCGGTGTGTTCCGTTCTACACAAAGATCTTAGTAATAACAAATGTTATCAGATCTGACCATTGGGTCATTGATACAAATATGTAAGAATTGACAAATTTCTGCTGAATTTTTTTGTTATTTCACTAACGTCAACCTAGATCGGTTCTATTTACAAAAACCTAGAAAAGCACTGACGTGAAGTCAGCAGCTTTTGCGCGCATGTTTCCTCTTGGTGATATCCTTTGAACATGCGCGCAAAAGCTGTTGACTTCACGTCAGTGCATTTCTAGGTTTTTTCGATAAAGTACTGGATTTCAATTCGAACTAATCTGTATTTTTAGAAATATTGAGAAAATAAAATTTTGAATAAGTATATCTACGGAACCATTGGATAGATTTTACCCATTCATGAATTCGACCTTCGTAATTGAGGTCAAAACCTTCTCTACAGATATCGAGTTTCTAAGTTGTTCCTTGTGTTATACCGAAAGAAACAACGATCGAGGGAAAAAAAACACGAAATTTCACATATTTTTTCCTAATATCTCCGAAAATAAATTGAGATTTGGTATACTGCTGTGGAATAGAGAGCTCAAGGTGTGAGTAGAATTTTTTTCGAATATGATTGACAGTTACTGAAAAAAATATTTTTTTTCAAATTTTTTTTTTTAATTAAGCTACCATTCGATCCCAACGAAATTTCGCTAAAAGTTGCGTGTTGTTATTCCTCAAATATCTGCAAATTTTTAATACAACCGCTCCAGTAGTTCCTGAAAAATCAGGGAAATAACCTCAAAATTTCAAATGGCTATAACTCCGAAACCATTCGGCCGATTTGACCCATTAACAAACTTAACCGCGGCATTCCGATGCGCGAACTACCCTAAAACTTTCAAGTCGATAGGATTTTCCGTATACGCCCGTGATCGTGCATACGACGGCCGACCGGACAGACTCAATTTTGACACCGGATTCGTCATCAGTGACTCCAACCATTTTCGGCTCAAAATTCGAAAATTCAGACATTTGGACAAAACGATAGCACGCTGTTTGATAGACCTATTCCAAGGCGGCCTACTTATTGACTTTCATAAGAGTGAATGGAGTTGTATGTAAAATGGTCTCTTGTTATGGTGGCAACACAATCATAAGATTGCACAATATTTTGACGGTTGTCCCTAGACGTTCAATAATATTGTGCAATAAACTGAATCGTTTGTATGTGATTTTGATGCAATATTTTGCGCAATCACGAGCTATAGATTTATCATGAAACCTGCTCGAGAATCTGTACCCTGGAAGCGCCTGCAAAGTGGTAGTCATGTCAGTGGCGGTTGCTAGAGAAGGCCGCGCGCCCTTCCTTAGAAAAATATTGTCATACAACGTACGAAACAATTAATTCCGTTTAAAATAATTAATATTTTATGATGAAACAGCAACCGTTAGTTAATATTCCAACATAAAACACAAATATCAATTCTTCCTAACGATCTATCAATCCGATCCAAACAAAATACGTCGTTATTGACCGTGGGGATATCGTAAACGTATCTTGGGCGAATTCGCAGCCTACTGGCCTGCCTAGCCGCAACCCTCAACCTCGAGCTATAACTACGGCAGGGCCGCGAAATTTCTGCGCCGTCTGTTCGAGTTTAGGTGCGGTTTAGTTGATTACTGCCATTCACTCGGTCGACGAACTTCGTTTTGCGTGTTTACGAGTTTATTATTCTGTTGAGTGGATGTTATAGACGTTGCCTTGTTGGTGTTTTTGTTATGTGTTGCAGTCAGCAACATTCTTGAACTAAATTTTCATAGGCAGGATAAGCTGCAATTAGCCGATAAATTAAAAATTTAAGGAACTGGGTCAGACCTAGCCGGGTATAAACTCATCACAAACTTGTGAACGAATTGCCGAAAATAGATCTTGACGCGACGTTTTTCAAATGACATTCACAATAAAAAAACTGGATATATGGTTGTGAAATGATCTTTATTTCATACTGTACTGTAATGGGTCATTTCCCGGACCCATTTGAGTCCGGGAAATGATACATTACATCACAAGGCTGGTAAAGTAACTTAACCGGACTGGTATATTTTAACTAACACATGAACGATTTTATTACAATTTTATCATAAAAAAAGAAATAAACTATTACCGCATCCATGAAGTGAGCCAACATTATGTTTTCGTTTAGGATTTCTCGACATTGTAAGTTTAGCGCCATTCACAGAATATCTCGTATTCCTTTTGATATCGTCCGGAAGTTTCGCCGTCGCTTCAGAACTTTTTTCAAAATCTCTGCGTCTATTTTATTTGAAATTATTTAAAACCAAAAATTGAAAACGATGCTGAACTGACAGGCAAGACAATCAATAAAAAAATCTTTGTTACTGTTAGCAACCGATTCGAAGCATACTACATTATCACCCTATAAAAATGGATGATTTTACCTCATGTACTGACACCTTCAAACTACCTGAATAGACAGTTACATTTTTGTACCAAAAATTTGAAAAAAATATTGAGCAGTATGAAATAAAACGTTGTACGATACACAGCCGTGAAATGTCATTAAAATACTCGTCTAGAAATTCCAGACTCGGCTTCTTCGTCGCCTTGTCCGTGAATATCTAGACTCGTACTTTAATGAGCCATTTCCCGGCCTTGTAACGTAAATTACTATTTCAGGATGGACGGATAATTATTTGTTGATCTTCTCGTATTGGTCACTCCTCAAATCGAAAATATCGACTGTACAATGCGATGTCAACGTTCTTCGGCATATCTCGCGACTGGGAATAGCTTTTAAGGTCTCAAGGTTTTAACTGCTATTTCACCGCTGCCAATAATGCAAATCTTTATGGGGGATTTCCTGCGATATTTATCTACCAGCACGTCATAATTCTCCCCCTTTTTGGCACGGTTGGTGTAGTCCTCTCACGTGAGATCCCATGTAACCGTAAAGGCCATGGTATACGTCAATAAATTCTGATATGAATTGTTTTCCAAACATTCATCGCCTGTGACGACTAAATCTAGACCATTCATTGCTACATACTAGGAAAAATTGTGCAATACTGAACACACAAACGGCACAATATTGTTCAAATTGAACTATACCAGGTGTCACAGAAATCAGGTTCACCCCGAATATACATTTTTACAATTATTTTAAGGTCTCTGTGACCTGTGATACACACATAATCAAACAATTTATTTAATCAACAAATATAAAAGTCTATTCTGTCTAACATTATCTTAATCCATCTAACATACATTTTTCGACTGCTCTTATTTCTAATAACGAAAACAACAAACAATAAAACTCCCTGCAAAGAATGACTTGTCACAAAAATCATAGCTAGAATATCAACACTGAACATATCCGCTATGATAGCAACAATCAGGTTAAGATCGAGCAAAAAAAATAAGACAAAGGCTAACTTCACCTCTACCAGAGCACTACTTTTTTGGTCGAACTCTAATTTTCTTCGTAATAAATGTCGAAAAATGAGAATGAAAAAAACGAAATTAATCAGTAAAGTGATAAATAGAGGAAGAGAAACACTATATTTTAACAAGTAGGTGTTGATGAGAGAACAAACTTTGAATTTATCGTCGCAAGTTTTTTTCGTGTCCTCGGGCATTGAAAAAACTAGAATTAGTGATGCGGATATCACTAGGACAGGTGTTATCCAAGTGAATAGCACAAGTTTAATCAAAAAGTAACTATCTTTTTCGTCGAACACTTGGACGTATCTCCTGTATTGCATATAGGCGATTGTGGACGTCCAAAAGAATTGTACAAGAGTAAAATAGTGACATAACACTGTAACAACAGTACACAGCCCTTCGTCGGTTTCGGTAAAGTCAGAGATGAAATGAAGCACTATTTGCGAAAATATGCTCATCGCGAAATTGATCAAAATTATGTTACTCCTTCTCTGACGCCACTGGTGCGACAATTTGGCTGTAATGAAAATTAACACGAGAGAGCAAGTCGAGAGTATATAATTAAAAGTTATGAATATAACGAAGGTGGAATTCGTCTTCAAATCCCCAGTGATCACCAAACTGTAGAAAAACGGTATTTTGGACGAGCAATAGCTGGGCCGAACGAACCTGTCCATGTCTTCAACGATGCTTCGAAGGTTGAAATCACCGTAAGGTCCTTGAAGACGTATGGTGATGGAAACTTTTTTGGGTGGTTCTTTTCTCAAGACACCTTCGCTCTTGGTGATCTCCGCTGTTGTAGAAGAGTTTTTGATGAGGAAGTTGCACCTGAGGATGAGGTAGTCTTGGTTTGGTTCGTTTTTTATACCACTTTCGCTGGTGTTCATGAAGAAATGAAGTTTCATGGAGTTTGAGATGATGTTCGGACTATTTGGGTCATGGTTGGATTGGTTTATCCTCGTGATGATTTCACTCAAGTCTTCTTCATTTGAAACTGCACCTCTGAAGGATGAATTCTGTATATCGAGGATCTGAGAGTTTCCAGTGAATGAAGCTCGTTCTTCATGAAATTCTTTGGAGAAGAATGTAATTGTCTTCGCTTCAGTCTTGTAAATACTCTCGTTGATCAGTTTGCAGGAATTTTTGGAAGCAAGTGAAAGATCCACGGATACGTCAACTGGTCCAAATTGATCTCGTGGTGATCTTACGGGACTATTTTTGAGCTTTGCTGCTGTTGAAGCATTTTGGGTCAATTCGTAAGTTTCTAGAGTATGTATGGCTTTGAAAGCTCGCACGGTTCCGTCTTCCGGATGATTATCTTCAAATGATGGACTTTCAGGGAATGTGAGTGGATGGAGACCTTTGATGCGGTGAAACTGGTTTCTTTCAATTTTTTTGTCAACCTGAGTCGGTGCTTCTGCCTGTAAAAATAGTCGATTTCAGTTTTCGATATTTCAGATTATATTTATCCACTCATAGCTTGGTAGCACAATTGTTTCTCAGAATTATCCGATAATAATATCCTTAGATTACGCTAAACTTTTGCAGAAAGTAATAAAATGTTTTATTAAAAGCAATTCAATACAAGTATAAGGGAAAGAGTACGGATCTTGGGACGCCCATTTGAGCCGCCACTGTTTTTCACACAAAAAAGGTACTTTGGGTCATACCGGGTCGACCGTTTTCGAGAAAAACTAACTTTCATGTTGAAAAACATGGTCAATATTTTGAAATAATTTTTTTTTTCTTACAAAATTGAATCAAATTTATCTGAACGTCAGATCAGGTAACATAAGTTGGTGGTTTTCAACACAAAAGTTGATTTTTCTCGAAAACGGTCGACTTTAGAGCGCATGACCCAGAAAACCTTTTTACGCGCTTGTTCTAGGGAACAGCGCGTTATCATTTCGTCACTATGTCTGTAATTTTCGAATTTTGAGCCGAAAATGGTCCTAAACGATTGGGTCAAACTTCCTGAAGAAGAATCCGTGATTAAATTCAATTCTATCCGTCCTTCCGTCCGTCCGTCCGTATGTGCTCTAACTTTCGAAGAAAGAGACTTTGCGACTTGAAATTGTCAGATTAGGTTTGGAGTACAAATATCTCGGCTAAGTTCTTTAATGGGTGGAATCGGTTCGATAGTTTCGGAGCTAGGCCCATTTGAAATTTTGAGGTTAATTCCTCGATATCTCATGAAGTATTGACTCGATAGAATTGAAACTTCCGTGACAGTTTTGGAATACCAACGCGCAACTAAGAGCAGAATTTCATGTGAATACAGTTGTTAGAAAATAATAAAAAAAATGTATTCGGAAATTTTTAAAATTTTTGATGAAAAATTTTTTCCTCTGAAAATATTGATTAGATTCCAGTGGAATTTGTCACAAACCTTGGCGTCACTATTTAACAACAATGTTCCAAATTTCAATTCGATCCGATGTTAACTTTCGGAAATATAAGGAAAAAAATGTGCCAATTTCGTTGATATTTGGAATTTCAAGGTTGTTTCCGCAAAATCTCAAGAAGTAAAAATGCATTCATGTTGAAACTTTCTAATCAGGTAGAGAGTGCCAACACGCAACTAGGTGCAAAATTTCGTATTAATCTAATAGTTAGAATTTGAACGAGCGCGTAAAAGCTCCTGATCTCACGTCGGTGCTTTTCCAGATTTTCCGTGTAAAAAACAGTGATAGTTCAAATGGACGTTTCAAGAATCCTACTTTTTCCATTGGCGTAGAAGTTAGGGAGAAGAACACCCGCTCCCCCTTCAGAACCTCCACCAGTTAAGACTTAAAAAAAAAGTTCCGCACAGAACATAGCTTATTATGATCAGAAAATTATCACGAAAGCTGTTTTCTGTACGATTAAAAGTTCCAGAGGTATTCGCAAAAAACGATTTTCATTCGAATTTCAACACCCTGTATCTCGAAAATGTTGCATTCTAGGGGGTTAGTTAATAGAAACTTTTTTTTCATATTTTTGGACGAGCTATCACATCCTGAATTCCTGCCCATAAATGCGCAGGTATATTGAGTTTCTAAGTTGATTCTTTCGGAAGTGATTGTGCATACGATCAGCCGTGAGAGCTATATGTTCTATGACATTCGTGTAATCATCCTTTGAAATTTGTCACCTTCAAAAGTGTACACAGTGTGTAGTACGAATGAGAACGATGAGATTGATTCACATTAAACAAAATTATGATGCCCAATGGAGGATAAGCGTTTAAATGAGATAACTTGGGTATTTTTAGAAAGAATAGAGGAAGTATTGACAACAGTCAACCCACAACACTTGGAAATGCTCTGGTTGTCAGATGCTAGAATCATGTAGATATTTCGTGCTAAGAAATTAAATGAATGAATTCGAAACATGAATATCATACGTATGTATTTCTGCTAATTACGCTATCTGCACCAAATTATTTTCTAGTGTTAGATATAAGTTCCTTACACGTACACGAGCACAAATAAAGAAAATGGTCTGGTAATATTTCAAATTCATCCCACTAAATTTTCACCAGAGATGTTTATATATTGTTGCATTCAAGTTTTTCGTTTATTTTTCCACTTTGAGAACCGTTGGATTGTATTATATTGAGCGTAGTGATTCAGATCTAGAAGCTCTTGTAAATCGAGCAGAGGGAACATTTTTCGAACTGTTCTGTTTCGAAGTGAATTTAAATCGATTGAAAAAATAGTCGGTGAACTGTCAAAAGTTGATTTGTCAATCATAAGATGGATGAAATATGTTCGATAGTCGTTCACGCCCTAGCATTCCATCCAAAGAGTTTGAATTGGAGAAATCATGGACGTGTAAATACCCAGAAGTCGAGATATAAGAATTCTTCATTTTTTTTTAGGTTTTTTCTGAGTTTTTACTCCCAATATCCGAAACAGAACTATTAAAAATTAAATAAAAATTATTTTTTTCATGAAAAACATCCTTGCGGATTGCAGTATTAAATTATTTGTCAAGGGTATTTTCTTGCGAAACAGATTGCCTAATGAACAATGCAGGAACAAACCAAACGATAAAGAAAGCTGTGACGTTTCAAAGTACAAATCTGACTCTTTCATCGGACAAAGCAGAAAATTTCATGACTTATTTTGTTTCGATTTGAGACTTGTCAAATTGACATTTTTTTCTATTTTTGCGCGCATGTTCTAGGGGAACAGCGTGCTATCGTTTTGTCCAAATGTCTGTAATTTTGGATGATTGAGCCGAAAATGGGCTCAATCGACTAGGTTGGACTCACTGTTGACGAATCAGGTGTCAAAATCGATTCTGTCCGTCCGGCCGTAGACACGATAACTGTCGACAGAAGCAAGCTAGCAACTTGAGACTTTCAGGATAGGTTGCGCATCACAATGCCGCGGTTAGGTTCGTTAATGGGCCAAATCGGTCGAATAGTTTCAGAGTTATAGGCACTTGAAGTTTTGAAGTTATTTATTTTTTATTTCAGAAAGTACCTGAGCGATTGGATTCAAACTTGGCAGTTCGTTGGAATATAACGACGCGCAACTTTGAGCCAAATTTCGTCAGGATCATATTGTCAGTAAATAAAAAATTTTTTTTTTCGAAATTGGTCTCCAAAAAATTTTTTTTTCGGAAACCATTCATCATATCCAAAAAAATTCCACTCACACTTTGAGCTTCATATTTTACAGCAGTGTACCAAATTTCAGTTCGATACGATCATAAGTTTTGGAGATATCGGGAAAAAATATGTCAAATTTCGAGGTTTTCTTCTCGATATCGTTGATTTTTTCGGTATAACTCGAGAAATACTGATTCAGTCCTGATAAAACTTCACAGCTAGTTTTGAGATGCTAAAAGACAACTTTATGCGAAATTTCGTGATAATCGTGTCATTAGAACAATTTGAAAAAAAAAATTTCTATGATTTTCTTATCATATCATCCTCATCAAATTCTGTATGAAACTTCGAACTGTTATTTTTCGATGAAGTATTGGATTTCAATTCTATCTGATCTGTATTTTTGGAAATATTGGAAAAATAAAATTTTGATTGGGTATATCTACGGAATCATTGGGTGGATTTTACCCATTCACGGATTCTGCCTTCGTAATTAAGGTCCAAACCTTCTCTACAAATATCGAGTTTCTAAGTTGTTTCTTTCGGAAGTTATTGTGTTTACTCAGTCGGCCGTTAGGCTGACCGTAAACACAATAACTTCCGGAAGAAACCACTTAGAAACTCTATATTTGTAGAGTAGGTTTAATTACGAAGGTCGAATTCGTGAATGGGTGAAATCCGCCCAATGATTCCGTAGATATACCCATTAAAAATTTTATTTTTCCAATATTTCCAAAAATACAGATTTGATCGAATTGAAATCCAGTAATTTATCAGTAAAAAATTTCAAGAAGCACTGACGTGAAGGCAGCAGCTTTTGCGTGCATGTTCAAATTCGTTGCTGAAGCGGTCATCTACATTGAACATGCGCGCAAAAGTTGCTGCCTTCACGGCAGAGCTTTTTGAAATTTTTATTCCATATTAATAGTTCTGTTTCAGATATTGGGAGTGAAAACCCAGAAAAAAACGAAAAAAGAATGCGAAATGTTCCCAAAATAAGCTTCAATCGATACTTAATAAGATAAGAATGCTTTATCTAACAAATCTTTCCGCAGTGCTCTTCTATCGCTGGTTTTTGAGCTATGAAGAAAAATATGGTTAATAAATGGGAATGTTACCGAACCTTCAGCAATGAAAACATGAAAATGCAATATTTGGGGATAAAACATTAAATTGTGTTCTTCATATATCGATTGAAAGAAATTTTGGGAGGATTTCGCTTTAGCTTTTAGGTTTTTTTTTTTCATGTTTTACCCCCAAGTATAGCAAACAGGGCTATTTCAAGAAATTTGACGAACGTTCTCGAAATTTGAAAGTACTGCAGGAACTAATTCTGCAATTTATCGCTTCAATTCTGTAAAGGTTCACTTCCGATATTGAACATTAGGCAACATTTCTTCAAGAAACTTTCCTTGACGAATAGTTTGGATCCGCAGGGTGATTTCTATGAATAATAATGTTTAATTGTTTTTCATTAGTTCTATCAGTGTGAAAACCGAGAAAAATCCTGGAAATATCAGATTTTTTGTGAGTGGAACTGGACGGTTCAACTCACCATTGAAGCGAAAACTGTAAAGTAGGTCCATAATGCAAGGTAATAAACTGCACTCAAACTTTTCATTTTTTCCACAATGCCATCGGTTGAATCGATAGCTGACACATGCCCGAAACTGAAGGTTCTGGCTTTTACGGAGTTATCTGTTTCGCAAAATCTGGAAAGCTTTTCCATTATCTCGTCAAAATTGGATTGATGATTGATGGCAGACTCCACAACTTAATTATGCGCACTATTTCGGGACTTCGCACTCATCTACCTGTTAATTTTCATTAATGATGCGAAACAGGTTGAATTTCACGAAGAGATAAGCGTGTTTTGCGGAAGAAGAGATAATGTAGCTTCGAGCAGTGACTTTCTGTATTGCAGAAACGCACAGTATAAAATCTATACTACAGTATTTTTTTTACGAGCTTGTTTCAGCGGTATCGTGCTCAAATGTCTCTAATTTTCCAGTTTTTTTTGTAGAAGATTGACGACTAAGGCAGATCCACTGAAGACTCACGGTCACACAGCTTAAGACCGGTATCAATTATTTTTTCCGAATGACCACCAGATTGTTCGATCACGTTTTCGGTTTCTACATGAAAAATAAAAGATACTTTATACATATCTTTACTTAGGAAATTTCAACAGTTTCCGAGATATTTGCCTGACATGTCTTTTTTCCAATATTCGTGACTCAGAATATTTGAAATTATTAGGTTTTGCCCTTTGAAATTTATATACTGACTGAAAAAGAAACTGCAACACCCAGAAGGAGCTTTTCAAATTTTTTTTGCTGAATCATAGATATAGACATAGATAGGAGTAAATGATTAAAATTTGGAGGAAAAAAAAAGAAAGGTTTCCAATTTATTCATTGAATTTGTTAATAATGTGTTTGTCCACCACGGTAATCTATACACTCCCCAACACGTCTTAGCATTGATGCAAGAAGATGGTCTATTTCTTCTAGAGGGGTACTATACAAGCTCATGTCTCAGACTCGCCAAACTCCGTGGGGGCAGGGGTAAATTTCCAAGCCTTCTACCGATGATCTCCCAAAAATCTGGGATCTGGGCGGCCATGGCAAAAGATTCACATGGGTTACTTCAAAAAAGTTTAAACTAACTCTGGCCACATGAGGTCGAGCATTATCTTGCTGAAATATTGGCTCCACTATTTCTTTAATTTAACGCAGCGCTGTCATGTTACTTCGAATAAAGACTAAAGGTGACCTACTTGCGTGTGCAATAGCACCGTATACCATAACGCCTACTGTCCGGTATATATGACGCTCGATATCAAAGTTCACGTCTTTTTCCCCGACGTCGTCCAACCCTTTTTAGGCCATCATGTGCACTCAAGGAGAATTGAGATTCATTAGAAAAGACGACCTGATGCCATTCCACATTCCAATGTTGTCGTTATCTGCATCACTGTAATCGTTGCCGGCGATGCTCAATTGTAAGAGGTAACACAAGATGGGGTCGATAATGCTGCAGTCCTAAAGACCTTATACGGCGGTAAATCGTTCGGACAGTTACAGGATGGCCTTGTTCTCCTAACCACTCATCAGCCAAAGATCTAGTTGTCTCAAATCGGTCTCTAATGGCCATAAGTCTTAGACGTCGATCTTGAACTTCATTTGTGTCCCTTCGACGTCCGTTGCCTACTCTTCTTCGATTTTGGGCATTATCAAACCACGCTTGACAACATCTCATAACAGTAGTTGGATTTCTGTTCGTACGGTTAGCGATTTCTCGAAATGACAACCCCGCGTCCCGTAGACCAATAATTCGACCTCTTTCAATTTCACTTAGCTGGCAATACGTTCCGCGTACACGTGCTCTATTTTAACAACAATTAAACATCGACTTTGGATCTCCCCGAACAGCTGGTTTGTTGTAAAATTTAAAAAATTTGCAAAAAACGACTACAAGAAGTAACAAAAAATGTCTACATGAAAAAACTTTCACGATTTTTTTCTCCAAATTCTCATTTACTCCTTGCTATACTATCCAAGTTTTACCAAAAAAAATAAACTTCCTTGTCGGTTTAGAATATTTGATCTGATATTGGAAATTGATTTCACTAAACTATTTGAAATCGACCTGTGATATACAGGGTATGAAAAACAGCCTACAACCTCTTGCAGTATGCACAGCATAACAACCTTTTTCCACTATGCTTGATTCAGCTAGAGAGTGCCCGAATTTCTGTAATTTTCGAATTTCGTGAAGAAACAGAAAACTGAAGATTTCGATGTCAAATTCGATAGATCAACACATAATAAAATCATTGCATGAAACACGAAATATCATATTTTTATTTTTTTCCCAATCTACTTTGACACAAGATCATAATTTATGCTATCACACACATTCAAAATTCTGCACCATATTTCATGCCTAACGGACTATACCAGCACAATAACACTTGGTCTGATAAAATCACCCAGGGAGTACCTCAGGGGGTCACTGCTTGGACCAATTTTATTTGCACCCCACATCAATGACTTGGTGGAATTGTGTGGTGGATGACAATATTAACGCTGATGAAACCAAGGAGCTTGTTATCAGCACCACACGAAGAAACTAAGAAAGTGATACTATATTCCTTCTTACATATATACATGTACATATATTCTGACATCATCTGTTATATTGAGATGTGTAAGGATTTGAGTAATTAGAAATTACAAGTAGGTATCTATTTTATGTAAATACGCATGTATCCAGAAGGTACCATATGTGCATATTGTAATATGTTCCGATGAAGAATTGAATGAGAACACTCGTAGAATAAACATCGTACTAACACTAATAAAGACTTTTAATATAAGCTCCTACAAACCTTACAGATGAATGAATATATTCATATATTCAATAGCTTCCGAAAGAAACTGTTTAGAGACCCGGTCGTTGCGCAGCAGGTTTGTAGCTTGATTACGAACGCCTAATTCGTGAACGGGTGAAATCCGCCTAATGATTCAGTGAATATATTTCTATTCGAAATGTTATTGTCTCAAAATTTTCGAAAATACGGTTTCGATCGAATTTTAACAAAGTGATTCGTTGAAAACTGTCGTTGCGAGGGTTCATGCGGAATTTGGTCGGGATCATTTGATTGAAAGGTCGCAAAATCATTTTATGATCAAGTAATCGCTCTGGTTATGAATTTGTGCATGAAAACTTCTGACATTTTTTAATTTTGTAGAACAATAAAATACAAATTAATGATAATCTGCTCTGGGCATGCTAAACAAGACTTTCATGCAGATAAATTTCAGTTGCCGCATGCAGGTATTTTCTTGTCCTGCGGATACACATCCCGTTCGGCTATCCTGAGGGAACATTTCGCTCGTTGGAATGTCGCGAACTGAGGGTCCTTAATCAACCGAAAGGACACTCACGCCTTCTGAGACATTAAAGGATTGTTTATTCTCGGATTTGAACACTCCCAAAGAATATATTTCGTGTCGTGTAGCTAGCTGAACAAATGAAAAGTTCATTTTCAGTGAAATTTGTGATCTTATGTGGCTAAAAAATTTAAGATTTCTTCTTCTTTCAGATACTAGAAGATAATATCGTCAAAATGAACGATCCTGAGGAGAAATCCAAGTGCCAAACAATCTTAGAACAGGCTAATGTAAGTAATGTTAACTTCCAATTCCTGAACGAAATCTGAATAAATTCTTTTTGGACAGTAAATTTTTCGTGTTCTTGATGGCAATTTCTATTATTATTCATTCCGGTAATATATAATGATGATTTCCAGTCCTGAAATATTTCTTATGTGTTGCTATAAGATTTTCTAAGGTTATCTGTATGTTATTTTTCATACATAGGTTGGACTAATTTCAATGAAATGTATTTATTTTCTAGGTTATGTTGGACAATGTAAAGCATTCTATAGTATTACTTCAAATAGCTAAGGTGAGTTTTCTCGAAATTTAACTATTAAAGAAACAATCGTGAAATAAATTTTCAACTCGATGAAAAATTATGAGAACAGCTTGAAATTTGAATAGATACCAGAGTCAATGGAAAACTGTGACGTCAAAATGCGGGTAATTTTGATTCGTCCTTGTGTATCTAGCTAATGACCAGAGTTGCCAAATCACAGAGAAATAGTATGATATCAATGCTACAATTTTAAATCTCATAACTTCGCATAGTTTTCATCGATCGACTTTATAATTATAGCATTTTTTGTATTGTTCCGATTATCCTAGGCTTCAAGGGAACCCCTCAGAAGCTTAAACCTTGTGCGAATAAGGATATCGGGATTGTTCTTGGTAGGCTCAGTTACTGTGTCCTCACGCCACCCTAGGAACAGCACTGTTAATTTGTGAACCAACAGTGAATGGTGGCCGGTACCGACCTAGAAATTTTTTTCGTCTAATCCGGGATCGAACCGAGACCTTTCGAAGAAGAGTCCAACGCTCTAACCACCGAGCTACCGACACAGCATTAGCAGTTATATTTATGTTGAATGAGGATACTTTTGACTCGATTGAGTCAAAATTGCGATTTCAATTCTTCCTACAAATTTGAGTACGCAATTTAGTTCGTTCAAACTTTTCATAAAATGGAAATTTGTGACGTTGAAATGCTGCTGATTTTGATTCGGTCCTATGTATCCAGCTAACAGACAGGGTTGCCAAATCACTAAGTAATGATTTACAACAATTCTGTGGGTAATTCCTTATGGTTACAGTATTAGCAGTTATATTCCTGCATAATGGGGTTTCAAATAATTCACTTAAAGAAAACACGATTTGAATTATCATCACAAGTTTGAGTTAGGAATTTGGTTTGTTACAAATTTTCAATCGATCAAATCATATCGGATAGTGGAAGTACAAAATAGTTGAGTATAATAAAAATAAAAAATTCAAAACTCTTCCCAAGTCAATATCCCTTTGAAATATCATTAATTTTTATTGGTTGATAGACTTTTTTTCATGAAACTATTTCGATGTTGCTTTCTCAAAATATATAAATATTTTCCTGATACAGAACACCGCCCATCCAGTCAATGGTTTGGGCCTATATCAAATAGTACCTGGATCCTCTACACATACAACAGCGCCTATAAATACAGGTAGATTATATTTATTTTAATTAGTAGCGGAATAGTATTCATTCCTTGATTTATTGAAAAAATTTAGATTCTAGTGTCATCCCAATCATGCAGACCGAAAGTTTTATATAATCCTAATGCCGATTTCAATAAACCAAATTATTATAACTATATTTTCTACTCTTTCATTGCTGTCGTTATTCTTCGATTTCATCCTTTTTGAGTGCTCAATTTCATTTTCAGATACTATATTACCTGAAGAGCCAATACATGGAGTAGAATTAGGTGCAGAATGCCTAGAAAATAGTAGAAGACAGAGTAGAAACCTTGGTAAGTGTATATAGTTCTCTCTCAAGTTCGATCTAACGTAGAAAAACTTGTGACATTTTTTTTGCGCGCATGTTCTAGGGGAACAGCGTGCTATCGTTTGGTACAAATGTCTGTAATTTTCGATGATTGAGCCGAAAATGGTCTCGAACGACTAGATTGGACTCCCTGTTGACGAATCCAGTGTCAAAATCGATTCTGTAAGGTCGGCCGGCCGCGGACACAATAACTGTCGAACGGAGTGAGCTAGCGACTACTGAAGCGATTGATAGTTGGCAGTTAGTTGAAGCATAACGACGCGCAACTTTGAGCAAAATTTCGTTGGAATCGTATGGTCACTCAATTTCAAAATAGAATTTTTTCTGAAAGTATCGATCATATTCGAGAACATTTGCAGGTATACCTTGAGCTTTATATTTCACAGCAGTGTACCAAATTTCAATTCGATACGGCCTTTAGTTTTGGAGATATTGGGAAAAAACATGTAGAATTTCGTGGTTTTATTCTCGATATTGTTTTTCTCGGTATAACTCGAGAAATACTGATTCAATCGTGATGAAACTTCGCAGCTAGTTCAAAGATGCTGAAGGACAACATTGTGCAGAATTTCGTGATAATTGTGTCATTAGAACGATTTGAAAAAAAAAATTCAGATTTTTTTTCCAAATATTCAATATTCTCATCATATTATCCTCATAAAATTCTGTATGAACCTTCAAACTGTAATTTTTCGATAAAGTACTGGATTTCAATCCGATCTCATCTGTATTTTCGGAAATATTGGGAAAATAAAATTTTGAATATATCTGCTGAATCATTGAGTGGATTTTACCCATTCACGAACTCGGCCTTCGTAATTGCGGTCCAAACCTTCTCTACAAATATCGAGTTTCTAAGTTGTTTCTTTCGGAAGTTATTGTGTTTACGATCGAACGTTAGATCCAATTTGAAATATAGTACTTCATCGAAAAAAATCCTAGAAAAGCACTGCCGTGAAGTGAGCAGCTTTTGCGCGCATGTTCAGATTCGTTGCCAAAGCGGTCATCTCCTTCGAACATGCGCGCAAAAGCTGCTGCCTTCACGGCAGTGCTCTTCTAGGTTTTTTCGAACATGCGAATGCTTTTCTCTTCCGGGGATAAAGTTTAAATTTCTATCGCGAAATGTTTAATTGAGGCTGGTTGAATCACCATCGGTTCATCGATTTCGAATTCCAGTTTTTTGATTAATGATCGTCTGAGTAATTAATGTAAAAAAAACGAAAAACAACTTTCAGGTTAGGTTCTGACGCTAAATGCAGCGCAGTTATGTTGATTAAGGAGCAAAATTCGTTCCGGAAATAGAATGAAATAAATTACTTTATATCCTATGAATATGTTTCATTGAAGGTTTTATAGTAACTGAATTTCGTAGTACTAGTACATTTTCAAACTTTTGTTCGAATATGGTCTTCGCAATTTAACCTTCTTGCGAAGGTTTGACCTTTATTGACGCTATTTTTTTTCGACAACTTAAGTAAATAGCTGCATCATCCAATATTTGTTTTTATTTTTTCGCGCTTGTTCTTGGGAACGGGGCGTTATCATTTCGTCACGGTGTCTGTAATTTTCGAATTTTGAGCCGGAAATGATCTTAAACGATTGGATTGAACTCCCTGAAGAAGAATCCGTGCACAAATTCAATTCTGTCCGTCCGTCTGTATGTGCTCTAACTCTCGAAGGAAAATACTCAGCGACTTGAAATTGTCAGATTCGGTTTGGAGTCCAAATATCTCGGTTGAGTTCGTTAATGGGTGGAATCGGTTGGGTAGTTTTGGAGTTAGGCCCGTTTAAAATTTTTAGGTTAATTCCTCGATATGTCATGAAGTTTTGACTCGATAGAATTGAGACTTTGTGGACAGTTTTGGAATACCAACACAAAATTTAGAGCAAAATTTCGTGTGAATCCAGTTGTTAAAAAATTTCAAAAAAAATTTATTCGAAAATTTTTTAAATTTTTGATGAAAATTTTTTTCTCTGAAAATATTGATTAGATTCCAACGGAATTCATCACAAACCTTGGAGTCAGACCTTAACAACAACTTCAAATTTCAATTCGATCCGATTTCAACTTTCGGAGGTATAAGGAAAAAAATCTCCAAATGCAATCAGATTGAAACTTTGGCAATCAGGTGGAAATTACCAACACGCAACCAGGTGCAGAATTTCGTGTTGATATTATAGTTAGAATTTGAACGAGCGCGTGATAGCTCTTGACCTCACGTCAGTGCTTTTCTAGATTTTTTTTAAATCATTTGAGCTGTCTTCTGTGAAATTGGTCTAAATTATGTCAATTTGGCAAATTTTTCATTTTTGCGCGAATTTTCTAGGGTAACATCGTGCTATCGTTTCGTCCGGATGTCTGTTATTTTCTAATTTTGAGCCGAATGTGGTCTAAGGGCCAATTGCACCGTATTACAAAACCATAGATTAGGTCCATAAGCAAGGTTTTGGTACAAAATTATCTTGCACCGTCACGTAATCCTCGTTAAATGGCCTTAACAGACTGTTATATTTAAGCCTACGAATTTGGGGGTTTAAAAGAAGGATTAATGGTAAGCTTCGGAATCTAACCCTACTTTCGAGCGATTTCGTACAAGTTTGACATTTTTCTGGACGTAACCTCCAGTTTGTTTACGTTTTTTTTTGTTTACATTGGACATTGATGGAGAACTCCTACGAGTTGATAATCAAATTTGGATTTAAAGTGGTTGATTTTCAGATGATATTTATGAAAAATGATATAGGGAGAAACTGGCATCAGTAGGCATTGATTTGTATGTTTTAAAGCATGAAGAATTAACACCAGTATTTCCATTGAGTTCGTAAACTTAATGGTATTTCTATAAGCCTTCAACTATTTGAAATGAAAAAGTTACAATGATATGCTCATTTATTTCCAAGAGCGAATAGCAGAATGAAATCGAAGACATATTTGGAATGAGAAAACATTAGTTTCATGAAGATTCTTCAGTACTATTTCATTCAGTGATATATTACGTGGAAAGCTATCATGTACTACTTCATTATTGTGCAGGTGCTGTCTCTGTGCTATCATTATCCTCTATTATATATTAATTGGACTCAAAATATAACTACAAACGAATTAATGTGAAAGAAATTGCATCCTCGTGTTAGACAATCTTCAAACGTACACCTTTGTCAATACATCCATGATACTTCAATATTTATATAGAATATTTTTTAGTCTGCGGATCCACATCAGAGTTTTCATTATCTTCGACCAAAAATTAACTCAATTCATAATATACTTATTACAAACAAAATAATTTAATAGAAAGTCTACTCTTAGGTGAGCCGTTCCTTATCGGAAAGTTGTTTCGGATAAATCAATACTATTCATTTATTCATCTTACAAACGCCAGGATTGTAATTCCATGCAGAAACTTAAATCTTGAGATATTACAAAATATGAGTTTACTTGAGTATATGACTATAAATTTGAATAAGGTTTAAAGCCTGATGCAGAGGTAAGAGCACAGGTCTGTGGTAAGAGATCCCTATAGTCTTAATGATAATAAACAAGTCAGGAACATTACATGCAATATTTTTATGGAAGCTATAAAGTCTGTCATATATATTTTTTCGTTGGGTTTTTCAATAGATGCATCTTGATTTTTCATAACTTATGGAAATATGGTGGTAGTAACCCATAATAATGGGTTTCATCTTTTGAATTAAAATATTTCTTCAATTAGGGTTAAAATAAACAACATGAAGCTAGTCACAAGTACCAATTCATGAGAAAGTAACCAGATTTGTAGATTAATTTTAATCTAGTTACATTCAGCCTCGGTACAAGCCGAATATTTAAAGCAGAGTTTAATAAGTTTATCGTTGCTTAACTAACTGTAGCTTAAGACGAAAACGGTGCAATAGGCCCTAAAACGACTAGGTCGGACCACTGATGATCTGTGTCAAAATCGACTCTGTCCGGCCGTATTCACGATTATGGGCGTTCGAAGAATCCTATCGAAACTTTCAGGGTAGGTTGCATTTCAAAATGCGACGGTTAAGCTCGTTAACGGGCAAAATCGACCGAATGGTTTCGGAGTTAAATCCATTTGAAATTTTGAGGTTATTTCTTGATATTTCATATAGCTGTTCTTTCCTCAGAAGACGCACGCAAAAAAAATATGACTTCTTTCGTCGGTCAACTAAAGATCTTACAACTTGGCACTCGAGCACGCGACTTACAACGATCGGAAATCGGAAAACTTCTCACCCTGTAATTTGCAATCGGTCGAGTTGATCGACATATGTATCTGTCGCCTGCCTAGTTTCCGGTTCCTTTCCCACTGGAGTACAATGTACTTTCTCATTTCGATCGCGTCATCGTAGTGTCTGATAAAATTTCGTCTACACCAGCATATTATATTGTATTGTTGATGTGAATTTCCCGGTTTGTGAAGATGCTTACCGCTATGCACCGCGCTATCAAGAACTGCCGCGTATGATCGACCGACCGTGGTCCTCTTTTAAATTCTGTCTGATTTTGTGTTTTGTGGAAAGAACGCATCGTTGTTGTCGATTGTGGATCCTTGCAGTGTCTGTATTCATCCTAACGTGTGGTTCCGGTTTTTATCTAGTGTGTGCTATGTTTTTATTTTCTTCGACGGTGATTTGTGATGGATAAATAGGATTTTTATGTGAAGTAGCTGTAATTGATACGATCATGACTTTTCTTTGGGATAATTGGAGATTCAAAAGTAAGTTTCGTCGTCGGAGAATTAATGGTTTTCAGGAAAAATATTATCTCGAGAATGCATTCTTTGTGGTGCTCGAAATGATTGATAGTACGATCTTCATTTCGAACAGGACGCAAATTTCGTTTGTTTTTACTCAAAACTCAATGAATGCAATTGAGATTACTTCACTAATGATAAGTTGTCGTACTAACTGTACAAAATGATCATTCGATATATGATTTTCAGGTCGATTCTGTTTGCAAATAGCAATATTGCTAGGAAAAAGATATTGCTATCATAACAAGATTGGAATTATTGGTATTCTGATCAACGATTTTGGGCAATATGATCTATCACTTTAACAAGAATCTTGCTCTCAATATTGCTATCTTAGCAACCTCAAATTAGTACTTGCTATGCTTGATAACAAGATAGGTTAGAAAGGGAATCTTACAAAGATCCATTTGTTTCAGTATTATTTCTTCCAAGAATTCGAAAATATTGAAGATAGAGAAGTATGTGCTAATAGAAATTTGTTCAAGGTTCTCTAGAATATTTAATTTCAAGGAAAATTCTTGGACCAAAATACCGGTATAGTAAACAACAGCTGAGATGAATATTCTAATGATCTCAACAACAGCCATCAGAACCAACAGAAAAGTTCATCGGAATTCGAATCATTAATGTCTGAATAAAATTGCTGCATTCGATTTCTGAAAACCAATATTCTATTGGTATCCAGGAAATTGGTCAGTTTGACTTTAGTTGGTTTTTCTGTTTCGTAACATTCTTGAATAAGTCGATGTTTACATGAATAAAAAAAGTTCTAATTTCAAGGAAAATTCTTAGACTAAAATACAGGCATAGTAGACAACAGCTGAGATGATTATTCTAATCATCTCAACAACAGCAATCCCTTTGAGATGCCAACGTGAAAGTTTATCGAATTTCGAATTATTAATGCCCAAATAAAATTGCTGCATTTGATTTCTGGTAACCATAACCAGTATTCTATATTGAAATCCAGGAAATTGGTTATTGGTCAATTTGACTTTCTGTTTCCTAAAATTTTTTATGTTGATGTTTACCTGAAGAATGAAAGCCTTAGATGGAGGTTATGTATGCGAAATCATAAAAAAACTCACGAAGTAGGGTCATTTTCTTCTTCCTTGTAGCTCTAAAGTCACGAAATACAGTATTGTCAGCTCTAAAATCACCAACTATGGAAGTCCATGATAGCAATATTGCTATGATAAAATTCCTAACAAACATTGCTATAACACTGGGAACAGAATACGTAACATCATGGCAATATTATTATAAATTAGAAAGATAGCAATATGACTAGAATAGCAAGGTTCGTAGCAATACGCAAACAGAATCGACCTGATTGTCTCCGAAATAGTTCTTTAAATATTTCGTTTATTTCAATTGTTATATTCAAGTTGATAGAATTTTAATTTTACCATTCTCGAAACTCTTCCTAAGACAATATCGTATCTGAAAAGGTGTTATTGTTAAGATAATGTTCATCATTAAGGCTTATTCAACTTTAAAGAATATGATCTATTATTTTCTCATCAAAATATACAAGTATCCTATATAATTCGTCTTTTATCTATTAATATTGTTCATTACCGTCCAACTTCTTCGGAAATATTAATCTGTTTGAGATAAAATCTTAAGAAGGGTACAAAGACTGTCTTTTTGCCATACCTTGCTTACTGTTTGTTCCTCCCAGACCATTGACGAAATAAGACCATTTCTAGTGCATCAGTAGTTCTCACGTGTCGAGGGTTGTTCTTGTTGGGCAAAATCGAGAGAAAACCTACCAGAAATTTGAGAGGTATTGATATTCACTTCAAAAGTCCCTCATTGATCGTCCAAGTCATGTACTTAGTAATTCCAAGTGCCTTTGCACATGCATTTCATCTTCTCAAATGGTGTATGTTCCTGAATTGGAAGTTATAGAATATTTCTCCGATTTTTTCAGCTTCTCCAACCTCTTTGGCAGTGCCGGACATGTCTTATTCAAGCAGCGAGGGGGAGGAAGATTTCTTCGATGCTAATGACTACCCCACTGCAGCCAGCTCCGCTGCGTCACCAACGTGAGTATCCATAATAATAATAATTAAAAAAATCTAAAAAAGTGCTGACGCCAAGTCCGGAGCTTTTATGATTTTTCTCAAATTAGTAGTCATCTCTCTATACTCCAGTCGGTTGGTAGGTTTTGGAATATGTTCATTAAGTTTTTGTTACTAGAATTGAGTCAGGTTGGCACTCGTATAATGTCGCCAAGGTGACAATAATTCGACGAAAGTTGTCAATAGACGACTTCGGCCCAAGTTGCCAACCCACAATTTTCTTCACAAATTTACTATCACTGGGGAACGTGAATTCCAGGACAAATTCGACATGATAAGGTTCGCGTTATTTATAAATATCCGTAAAAGATGCCTCGGCTCCCCAAACAAGATCATTTCTTCCAAATATGGGTTTTGTTAAGATCATCTCTGATTGGCTGAAATTTAAGTTGGGATTCTTGATTTCCTGTTAATAGTGTCAAATTTATATTGGATATGTTCCGCAAATCAACTTGGTTATTTCGGTTGCCAGTTTTCCATTCAGTAAATATGAAATATTCGGTTGGCTGAAAAAAAGGTTAATGACGGAATTTGATTGATGAAAAAACGTTCTTTCTGTCACCAGAACGACAGTCATTGTTCTATGGTAACATATCCAGAGCATAGAACAATAATCATTAACTATATGATCCATAGAACATGAAGGAGACAACAATCAACCATGAAAAAATTATTAAGTATTGTCTATGGATCATAAGGTAAATATAAATTGTTCTATGCCATGGATATGTTACCATAGAACATTGACTGTCGTTCAGGTGACAGAAAGATTGCTTTTTCATCAATCAAATTCCGTAATTGAACTTTTTTTCGGGAACCAACCGAATAATTCATATTTACGGAACGGAAAACCGGCAAGCGAAATAACCAAGTCGATTTGCGGAACATATCCTTTATAAACTTCACACTATTAACATGAAATCAGGGATCCCAACTTAAATGTCAGCCTAACAAAAAACTATATTTGAAAGGAATTATCTTGTTTGAGGAGCCGAGGCATCTCTTACGGTTATTTATAAATAACGCGAACCTTATCATGTAGAATTTGTTCTGAAATTCCCGTTCCCCAGTGGAAGTAAATTTGTGAAGAAACTTGTGGGTTGGCAACTTGGGCCGAAGTCGTCCATTATTGCATTTTTTTATCAACTACTCTATGGTTCGGTTTCGATACATACTTATTTACTATGACCCTTACGTGGAAAGGACAACGTCGCGAAAGTTATCTGAAGAAAAATGAACCTAACCTCTGATTTTTCAAATAATTGGAATGGGTCGAATTTCTTTAGCTTACATACTACTGACTTTATCGAAGTGGATGGAGAGTAATTCCACTACTTGATTATTCTTCTTTGGAATCTTATGATCCTCACGAAATGTCACATGAACCATCATTTTTCAACCGAGTTCTAGATTTAACTCTGATCGCAGCTGGATTTTAGAAAATGTTCGAAATTTCGAACGGATATATCGACGGAAATATATTGGTTGCAAGCCTTCCCAACACATATTAAGTCACAAGTCGATATTCTCGAAGGTTATTGTGTCTGCTAACTTCCGAAAATGAACACCTTGAAAACTGTAGAGCCGGTTACAAGGTCTTTGTATCTTCTTTTCAAGAAATTTTTTTGAAAAATTAGTAACTTCAAAGAGGTTTTCAGTATGTGCACTTGGTCATGGCTCATTTACTTTGAGACGATGGTACCGGATGAAATTTGTCACCGAATGAAAGTCGACCATTACAGTTTTTTTCATGAACAACTTTCAAACCCTACGAACCCTTTAATGGAGAAAAAAATGGAGGGGGTTGAAGGTTGTGCATAAAAAAATCTGTAATGATGACTTTCAATCGGTGACAAATTTCATCAGGTACCATCGTCTAAAAGTAAATGAGCCATGACAAAATGCACATACTGAAAACCTCTTTGAACTAACTAATTTTTCAAAAAAAAATTTTTTTCTTATAAATGTCTGCACGCTTGTAAAGAAGATACAAAGGCCTTGCAAAAAAAAGTACCACTATACTCTACTGAATAGATTCGTTCCATAAATCGAAAACCTTCACGTGTCGTCCTAAATGCTCGTAAATGAGGAAAAGAGGAAATATTGATTTTCTGTGGTTCGTAAAATAATTCAATACAATTTCATTCGAATTTTCTCAACTTTTTCCTTTGATAGAAACTTACATTGAATAATAAGCCATGATATGTGTTATAAAATAGTGAAAATCGTTTTAAATATGAATGAATTCTTGTTCGGAAATCTCACAGAAGGCATGTCAATATTTTTTTCGTAGTATTCTAATGGTCGCTCCGAAAATCCCCGAGATTTAAAACAAGCACTTCCTTATCTTCGTGTTTGGATATTCATTATCGATACTATCGTGAGCCGATTTCCCTGTTTATCACCATTTCATGATCGCAGGAGCAGTAGGGGGTGAAAAGGCCGTGTATTTAGCCTTCGATGATCGCGCAGCAGGACAGCACTTGCGCAAAATGAGCAGTCCCATCTAAATATTACAATGTGTTACAATGTGACAGTTGTGTCACAACTTCGACGTGGAGTAACGTCCATTCCTGATCTCATGCAAAAGTTTGGATTGAGTTAATGCGTACTCGAATAGAATTCATTTTATTCGAAAGGAGTCAACTTCAATAGACGACTTCGGCCCAAGTTGCTAACCCACAAATTACTTCACAAATTTACCATCACTGGAGAACGGGAATTTCAGGACAAATTCTACATGATGAGGTTAGCGTTATTTATGGCCGAGTTTTTTAATTCACCAAATTGGTGTGGTGGAAGAGTGATGGATCCACCAAATCGTTTTTTTATTGTTGTTTGAGTGACATGAATGTCAAATTATCTAGTCCAACATCTATGTCCACCATACTCCACCACAACCACATCAGTTTGGTGAATTAAAAAACGCTCCCTTATAAATATCCGTAAATGACGCCTCGGCTCTTCAAACAAGATAATTCCTTCCAAATATAGGGTTTTGTTGAGATCATCTCTGATTGGCTGAAATTTAAGTTGGGATTCCTGATTTCATGTGAAAAGTGTCAAATTTATATAGGATATGTTCCGCAAATCAACTTGGTTATTTCGGTTGCCAGTTTTCCATTCCGTAAATATGAAATCTTCGGTTAGTTCCTGAAAAAAAGGTTAATTACGGAATTTGATTGATGAAAGAACGTTCTTTCTGTCACCAGAGCACCAGTCAATGTTCTATGGTAACATATCCCTAGCATAGAACAATCTTTATTTACTTTATGTGCCATAGAACATAGAAGAGACAACAATCAACAATGGTTAAATTGCTAGTATGGTCTATGGATCATAAGGTAAATAAAGATTGTTCTGTGCTATGGATATGTTACCATAAAACATTGATTGTCGTTCTGGTGCATAGACTTAATATGTCTATGTTCTGATGACAGAAATATTGCTTTTTCATCAATCAAATTCAAATTCAAATTAACCTTTTTTTTCAGGAACCAATCGAATATTTCATATTTACAGAACGGAAAACCTGCAACCGAAATAACTAAGTTGATTTGCGGAACATATCCTTCATATACTTGACACTAAAGCTACCTTTTGTGCAAGGGAGATTCGGGTATTTGGGTAATCGGGGATTCATCCTATTGGTCGAGAGATTCACCCTATTGGCTGACGACGATCACGTGATTGTCGTGGGCCAATAGGAAAAAATCTCCGATTACCCAAATACCCGAATCTCCCTAGCACAAAAGGTCCCTTAATAACATGAAATCAGGAATCCCAACTTAAATTTCAGCCTAACAAAAACCTACATTTGGAAGGAATTATCTTGTTTGAGAAGCCGAGGCATCTTTTACGGATATTTATAATTAACGCGAACCTTATCATATCGAATTTGTCCTGAAATTCCCGTTCCCCAGTGATAGTAAATTTGTGAAGAAAATTGTGGGTTGGCAACTTGAGCCACAGTCGTCTATTGAAAAGAAAAACGGTCCTTACGACACGCAATAGCAGAAGAGAAGAGAAGTATACTTCTCTGTCGGCCGACCGTTAACACAATAACTACCGGAAGAAACTACTCAGAAACTCGTTATCTGTAGAGTAGGTTTGAGACTTAATTGCGAAGGACGAATTCGTGAATGGGTAAAATCCACCCAATGATTCCGCAGATATACCAATTCAAATTTCCAAAATAACAGATCGGATCAATTTAATGCTAGGACACGATTGGAAAATTTATAGCTTGAAGGTTCTTGCAAAATATTTCACAAGGACTTCCACCTGATTACGAAGTTTCAATCTGATTTCATTTGTACTTTTCTTGAGATATTGCGGAAATAACGTTAAAATTCCAAATAACAACAATTTGGCACATTTGATTTCCTTATACTTCCGAAATTAGATATCGAATCGAATTGAAATTTGGAACGTCGTTGTAAAACACTGATTCTAAGGTTTGTGCTGAATTCCATTGAAATCTAATCAACACTTTCAGAGAAAAAAATATTTACATCAAATTTTAAAGATTTTCGAATAAATTTTTCTTTTATTTTACAAAGACTGGATCTACACGAAATTTCGATGTGAGTTGCGCGTTGGTATCCCAAAACTGTCCACGAAGTTTCAATTTGATCGAGTCAATACTTCATGAGATATCGAGGAATTAACCTCAAAATTTCAAATGGGCCTAACTCCGAAACTATCCAACCCGTTCCACCCATTATCGAGCTCAGCCGAGATATTTGGACATCAAACCTAATCTGACAATTTCAAATCGCTAAGTCTTTTCATTCCAAAGTTAGAGCACATACGGACGAACGGACAGAATTGAATTTGACCACGGATTCTTCCCCAAGGAGTTCAACTCAATGGTTTAAGACCATTTTCGGCTCAAAATTCGTAATCGTTACAAGCGTGTAAAAATTTCCGGAACTATCCTTCAGATTCCGGTGAAATTTCGGATAAACTTTCCAGCCGACAGTTCACTTCTGTATTGTCCAAGGTTACGAAAGGTGACACTTCTTCTTACGAGCGTTACAACTTCTGAATGTCTGGGAACAATAAATACCTCTTCCAATTCCGGCCAAACTAACGACATAATGTCAGAAAGCTCAACGATCAGAACTCACCAAGGCGACATCGAAATTCGCTTTAAAATCTACTCTACTCTCTAAGCTAAATGAGTGCCGAATACTGCATGCCCATTATCGATTTGCTCAGGTCGTTTACCGCAGTCGAAAGGGTTGAAAACACGCCGGTAAAATCGGTTTTTCGTCATGTTTAGGTCGTAATTCGTGCTTCCGGGAGCTAGCATCCCCCATATTCCCGTCAGATGATGTCTTAGTTTTATAGGAATTTTAGGTATAGATATTCCAAGTGGTCCTTATCTTATAGCACGTCATGATGATTAGACTGTTCAATAGTAGACTGAATTTTAGAAGAAATAGTCGTAGGTGAGTTTTTATTTTAGCTTTCACTTGGTAGATATTTCTTTCAGTCGTCTGAAATGATTTCTCCTTATTTTTGCACGTTTTTAATATAATTTATTTGAAAAATTTAAAGTTGATGTCAATGACATCCTTTCAAAAGATGTTGCTAAGTTGCCGGTCGAAACTGAAAGTGTGATTATTGAAGATTTGGTAACATTCAATAGACGACTTCGGCCCAAGTTGCCAACCCACAATTTTCTTCGCAAATTTACTATCACTGGGGAATGGGAATTTCAGAAATAATTCGACATGATAAGGCTCGCGTTATTCATAAATATCCGTGAAAGATGCCTCGAGTCCTCAAACAAGATAATTCCTTCCAAATATAGGTTTTTCTTAGGCTGAAGTATTTGGGATTCCTGATTTCATGTCAAGTTTATAAAGGATATGTTCCGCGAATCAACTTGGTTATTTCGGTTGCCGATTTTCTGTTCTGTAAATATTATGAAATATTCGGTTGGTTCCTGAAAAAGGTTAATCACGGAATTCGATTGATGAAAAAAACAGACTTTCTGTCACCAGAAGATAGACATATTAAGTCTATGCACCAGAAAGACAATCAATGTTTTATGGTAAGATAGCATAGAACAATCTCTATTTACCTTATGATCCATAGACCATACCTAGCAATTTTTCCATTGTTGATTGTTGTTTCTTCTATGTTTCATGGATCATTAAGCAAATAAAGATTTTTCTATGCTATGGATATGTTACCATAGAACATTGACTGTCGTTCTGTTGACAGAAGGAACGCTTTTTCATCAAGTTCCGTAATTAACCTTTTTTCAGGAACCAACCGAATATTTCATATTTATGGAATGGAAAACTGGCAACCGAAATAACCAAGTTAATTTGCGGAACATATCCCATATAAATTTGACACTATTAACATGAAATCAGGAATCCCAATTTAAATTTCAGCCAATCAGAGATGATCTTAACAAAACCTTATATTTGGAAGGAATTATCTTGTTTGAAGAGCCGAGGCATCTTTTCAGGATATTTATAAATAACGCGAACCTTATCATGTCTAATTTGTCCTGAAATTCCCGTTCCCCAGTGATGGTAAATTTGTGACGTAAATTGTGGGTTGGCAACTTGGGCCGAAGTCATCTATTGATTCTCTTCGGCTCTGTGATTATTTGCTACCGTTAGTAGGGGTACTTCGCATAAATTCATTTCGACCCACCCTTCCAAGATGAAGCCACAAGCAGGATTTGACTAGAATTTCTTAATTGGAATATTTCTTAATGCCACCCTCTAGGATATTGGATATTGTCCAAATATCTCGATGAAATCGTTCGAATGCTTTCAGAGTTATGCCCATTTGTAATTTCGTGCAGAATTATTGAGGTTTTTTTCGAAAATTTTCCCGTTTTTTGAAAAAATTCGATTTTTCGTAATCAGATAACAACAAAAAAATATGATTGCAGGCCAGTCTTTTTCCCCCGCCCCATGTACCTTTCTGAAATGATAATTTTTGAACGCACGTTCTAATAAATGTCGAACGGGTCAAACTAGCGTGTTGATACTTTCAGGGTAGATCATATCAGAATATCGCGGTTAAGCTCGTTAATGGGCCAAATCGGCCAAACTGCGTGGGAGTAATAGCCATTTGAAATCTTGAAGTTATTTCCCATATATTTCAGAAACTTGCAAACTTAGCAGTTTGTTGAAGCATCATGACGCGCAACTCGAAAAAATTTGTTGAGATCATACTTTATTTCAATTCGATCATATATATATTCTTGTAAATCTTGAAAAAACAAAATTTCGAATGGGTATATCTGAGGAATCATTAAGTGGATTTCACGCATTCCGCCTTAGTTTTGGTCCAAACCTACGAATATCGAGTTTCAAGTTGTTTCTTTCGGAAGTCATTGTGTTTACGATCGGCACGTCAGTGCTTTTCTAGGTTTTCCAATTTGAGTGAGGAAGGCACTGAAGTTAAATGAACGAATGAAATAGTCATGAAATAAAAGTATGAAAAAAAAAACGAAAGTTTCCTACGATTGATAATTTTCGATAGGAAATCTGAAATCTATCCCCCATAAGCCTCGGCCCATTGACAAATGCAGGACTAAACTACAGTGTGCCGAATTTCAATTCCATCCCATATTTATTTTCGTAGATATTGAGGAAAAATGTGAAATTTCGAAGTGAAGTTGAAATTTTATTATTTTTCTCAGTGTAATAGTACGATATTAGGTCTTTACTTTTTGTTTTTCAAAATTATTGAACTTACAATCCAAACTGTAATATCTGTCACCATTTATAAAAGTAGAATTTTGATTTTCCTTGTAGAACTAACTAAAATACCAAATAGCTACTTAATTTCTCAACTGTCACCATTCAAAATAATAGGATTAAATTTCAATTTTACTAATCAAAAAACTAATCCATCTCATCTTACATTATTCTACTCAAATTGTCCGAAAGGGATCAAGGTTCCCTACGTTCCTTACTTACACAGATCGAGGTGTTCATCAGAATAGAAACAAAAAGCTCAATTTTATCAAAAACTTACTTCAACCGATATTTAAATACAATAAAATTCATTAATTGATCGAGAGGTTTCTTACTATCATTCTTATAACATAGCAACAGACAAATTTCTCAAATATACTTTTCGAATCAGATTTTCTTCCCTGAGGAAACATCAGTAAATCCTATCAATTTTAACTCATTGTTTCTTACCAAAAATAGAATGAAAGATAATCGAAATACGATGGGTTTTTCACATTAACATACATTTTCCAAAACGTTTTACCTTTTCCTTACTAGTAAAAAGCTTATTCCAATAGGTGTACCTGAAGACCATACACCAACTCCGACAGTGACCTCTATTTCATGAATACACTATTTCCGCCGCGAACTCAAACGGCCCTCCTAACAAGCATAAGATCAACCTTTATCTCAAACTCTCACCGCGAGCTATTTCCACATGTCCCTCGCTCGGACCCTCTAATAACCGAATCTATCGGTCCCGTACTTTTCTCAGCAAAACAAAAAACAACTCACCAGCTAACCTCGCATATGCACGCTACTCTACTAGGAAGGAATCGGTTTTTTCAAATTTACTATTAACTATTATTGATCAACCCAGCCCTCGAATTTTCTAACATTATTTTGTCCCGAAGGACCGCCCGTTCTCGCGGTGCGATCTACATCTTTTTTTCTAGAGCTACTCCCGCCGATCTCCGATATGCAACTGCCTTTCGTACCAAAAAAAAGAGGCTTTCACCCCTCTCAAAAATTTCTCTTAGTCAGCTTTTCGAAAGAGAACTTTACTCAGGAAGTTCTCCCACGTAGGTTAGTCAAAAATTCAACTCCACATTTTTCTTACCTCGGGCTTTAGTTGGAAAATATACTCTTATCTTTCGATACCGGTCTGCAAGAAAATTGATACTCGACCTAAGAACAATATTCTCTTTCACGACGTCCGGCCGTATGAAAAAACGAAACTATATTCGAAGCTACCTCGTCTCATTACTTTGACTTCTTATCAACTCGTTCCAGACATCTCAATTCTAAATATATTTCACACGGATATTAAGCTCTTACATTGTTAAGATCGATAAATTTCTACCTCAGGTATTACATCAGTATCTCAAGAAATATCGAAGCAATCATATCAAACTTTATAACTAGTTGTAGAAAAGCGTCGCCTAATATAATACAAAATTCCGTGAGAATGGAGTCGGTAATAATTTTTATTGAAATACATTTTCATTTCGAAATTACGCTTTAATACTCCAAACTACAATGTAAGTTATGGAATACCGTTCAATAATTTCATGCAGAATTCCGTGAGAATCATGAAGGTAGAAAATTTCAATAAAATTTGTTCGAGAATTTTCCGGAAAGAATGGAACAGCTTGCAATAATGATCGTCAAAGACTTGGAGGTCACTATTGGAGAACAGTAATTCAAATTTCAGTCTGATCGGATATTTTCCTCTGGAGATATTGGGCACAAAATATTCCAAATTTAATGCTTATATCCACGGGTCATTGGTATTTCTGAGATAACTCAAATATGATGATCCAATCATGATGAAACTTGGTAACTTACCAAATGCTGAGGTGCAAACTTCTGTAGGATTTCTTGATCTTCGTATGAGTACAATTCACAAAAAAATTGAAATTTTGTTCCCGAATATTTTCGAGTATGATTTTTTTTCAGGTAGAATGTTTCACTTTCTTGATAACATAAAATTGAAATTGAGAAAGTGTTAAGAAACTTTATCCGGCTCTTTTATGTTATATTCTAGGTTCGGACGTTCAAGGTTTGCAAAAAAATAACAAAGGGTGTTTTTTTTTAGAGGTATAGAACTTTGAAATGGAATAAAACAAGGATGAATTTTCAAAAAATTGACATGAAATTGACTTTATCCAAAAGATAATTTTTTGGCATTATAATTTGAATATAATTTCTGTCATATGACCGCCACGGCTAGCTCGGACGTAAACTAATTTGGAGGTCCCATTTTCAGTAACTTTTTCCAACATTTGTGGCCGTATATCGGCCATTACGCGGCAAATGTTGTCCTCCAAGTGGTCGGGCTTATCGGCGTAGACTGTCGACTGCAGATATCCCCACAGAAAATAGTCTAGCGGCGTTAAATCGCACGATCTTGAAGACCAAACTCAAGGGCCCGGAACTTGAAATTATGCGGTTATCAAACGTTTCCTTCAGTGAATCAATTGTGGCACGAGCTGTGTGACATGTTGCGCCGTCTTGTTGAAACCACAGTTTCAGCACACCATAGTTCTTCAATTGAAGAACGACAAAGTCAATAATCATGGCTCTATAGCGGTCACCATTGACTGTAACGTTCTGGCCAGCATCATCTTTAAAGAACTACGGACCAATGATTCCACCAGAGCATAAATGGCAATGGCTTGTTCTGTACTCACTGTACGACGTCTCTGTGGACGCGTATTATCAGTTTGAGTAAACTTGGTTCGAAAACGTCAGTTAAAACAGTGCTGCCAACTTGAAGTTCTATACCTCTAAAAAAACACCCTTTAAGGGGCTTTTTGTGCGAGGGAGATTCGGGTATTTGGTTAATCGGGGATTCATCCTATTGGTCGAGAGATTCACCCTATTGGCTGACGACGATCACGTGATCGTCGTCGGCCAATAGGAAAGAATCTCCGATTACCCAAATACCCGAATCTCCCTAGCACAAAAAGGAGGCTTTGAAGGGCCTTTTGTACGACCGAATGTTTGTGTTAAGCCTGGATCACACTTGTGTCAACACTATAGTTTGCACCCGACGTTTTATGGTATGAATACAGATGCAAAATATATTTTTTTCTATGTTTCCTTCTGTCAACGTATCAAAATTTCAAATTGTAAAAAATTGTGAATTAACTTTTCGCAATTCCCCATCATCCACCATAATAATAGTCACATTGATATGTATTTTTTCGAAACCTTCCCAAACATTCCGATAGTTCCTTTGTGTGGTTCCAAATCTGCAAATTCATCCCGACACAAAATCAGTCGTAAAACTTCCCGTAGAAAATTCGTTGTGCTCAAATGGTAATTTAAAGTGTTATGGATTCAAACATGTTTCATTACTTGCAATGTTTTTTTTCCAGTGGCCTAAAATCTTTCGAAAGTGATGGAGACAATGCAACAAATAATGTACAGATCCGGCAGCAAACTTCAAATATTGCCCGGAAAGTTTCCGGAAAACCGGATAATATTGAACAAATAGATGATGACAGTAAGTACAATCAAAATTTATTGTTTATTTCGCTCATAGGAATTGAGTGGCTACGCAAATAAGAGAAGTATTCTTTATTTGGAGCTCCAGGCAGCAGTTACTTCTGAAGAAAATATGGTTTTGAAATATTACGAAGACTTGTTCTTTTCCGCGCATGTTCTAGAAACCAGCGAGCTATCATTTCGCCCGAATGTATGTATACACACCGGCACAATAGGGGTTTTTCCTTTAAACGAAAATGCATAATTTTCATGAAAAACCTTCAGAACATCACATTTCAAATATTAATTTCAATACTATATTTTTAAAAAAATGTTTGATCACCTAAAACTGAAAAATAAAAATGGGGATTTGCATTTAAAGGGATTTGTCTTCAGTGCACTATATGGCAACGTCGAATTCTGCTTTCTCGGAAAGAAAAGGACGTCAAATGTGTTTCTTTGCTTAGGAAAGCAGAGATAGATATACTTCGATCTGGTTAGAGTAGAAGACAACGACCAAGGAATAGAAAAAGAAGAGCACATACTGTCATATTACTGACAAATCGCAAACGGAAATTGTTTGGTTATATTGACAAAGAACACGTGTGTACCACAGAATAGGAATAAATATTTCGTTATTCTATAGCAGAAAAAGCAATTCTACTAAACACCGTTGTCACTTCGTGAATGCCTGGCAAATCCCAAACCCCCAATTTTGAAACCTGATTTTGAATACTTTCTGAAGGTAATTTAGGAAAATGATGAATCAAACCCATAATAATTATATTCAAATTTGCATTTGAGGTAATAACCCAAATTCAGGAAAAACCCCATTAGCGGAACGGACCAAACCTCAACCGAAGTTTGTAGTTTTTTTTTCTCTTGGACCCTTCGGCCGATTTTGGGAAACTTATTTTCCTATGGTGGCTTGATTTCTCGGGAACATGCTGTTCAAATAGCGTCCTCAGTTACTTCATTTCCTTGTTATATACAGAGGTGAACAAAAAGTGTGAAAATTAAGGTCTTATTTGGAACACTCTGTGGAATGAATCGGTCACAAACGAGAATGTTTATAAACACTCAGATGTTGCCTCATCTTTTCTGAATATTTTCGTTTTCATTCATTGCGATATCTCAAGTTCAAGAGAAAGAGCATCACTTTGAATGGTTTCAGTATGATTTGAAATCAACATTATTAGCGCTTTGCAATTGAAGATTTTAATTTCTCGTTCAACGGCATTTAATTTATACACAATAACGATAATTGTCAATTGAGAATATTGCAGTTCTGTCTTATACTTTGTTTGTCCTCCACGTGCTCTTATGACAGCAGTCAACAGAGTTCTTACGCTCAGAATAATATTATCGATAATCTGTTGAGGTAGATCATCCCAGCTGCCAATTGAGTCCGATGTTCCACTGTAGGAGCTCTACTTCTTAACCGTCTACCTAGCATATCTCAAATATGCTCAATTAGATTGAGGTCTGGAGAACATGCTGGTCAATCCAATGCATTCATGTCAACGTCATCCAGATAGTCGGTTACACAATGAGCCACATGTGGTCGAGCATTATCGTCCATGGGCAGAAAGTCTGCTCCAATGAAAGGAGCGAATGGTACGACATGCCCCTGCAGAATATCGATACACATTCAATGCAAAAAAAATATTCAAAGATTGGTAAAACTAACGGTACCATAATTTCTCTCAAAATTAGGATTTCCCAACGAATAAAATGCGAAAATGTTCAATAAAGATGAGGAAACATCTGAGTATTCCTAAACATTATCATCTGTTAACGATTCACTTCACATGGTGTTGCAAATAAGAACTTACTTTTCACACCTTTCGTAAACCCCCGTATGTAACATAAAACTAAGTAGCTGAGGACGGCATCAGAACAGTTATGTTCTTGAGGAATCAACCTACAATTAAAAATAAAAGTTGATGAAATCGGCCGAAGGGCTTAAGAGAAAAGAACTTCAAACTTCATAAATATTTTATCTGTTTCCCCAATTTTGCCGGTGTGTGCTCACTTAAAGTTCTGTAATTTCTCTCAAAATTGAGATATCGCAAAGAATAGAAAATGGAAAGTTTAAAAAAAGATGAGACAACGTCTGAGTATTTATAAACATTCTCATTTGTCAATATTTCACTCCACAGGGTGTTCCAAATAAGAGCTTACTTTCATTTGAATATTTCGACTGCATAGCGACGCGTTAATTGCTTGCAAAATTTTGTTGGGATCGTATCGTTGGTAAATTTAAAAGAAAAGCGAATATTTTCGGAAACTGTTCGTCATATTTCAATGAACCGTTCTGAATTATAGTATATCTATCCTCCGAGGGTTTTTATGGTAATGTGCTGGACCTCTTTAATCCTTTTATGAATAATAAGATGAATATCTTCATCTCTACTATTTCACTACAATGAAAATGAGATTTCTCAGAGAACTCATATTAGTCGATAAATCTCAGACTAAAATAAATCATTATTGACAATACTTTGAGTGAATGTATTGCACCAAATAAGTTAATTCAGTGTTTCGTCTGATTAACCTAATTGAGTTCCTTTCGAGTTTCTCACAAAATCAACGAATTGCTGACAATCAAAGGTTTAATGGAACCCATCCTTCGCATTTTTTGAAAGTATAGTTGAAGTGTTTTCGTAGATCATATTAGTGAGTTCATAGGGGAGCAATATCAAAAATACATATTACTTTTGTTGCAGCTTTATATGATGACGATAGTGATGAAAATTTGGAAATAGATAGTAACGTTTCTGTGATTAGACATCTGCTGTCTCAGGTTAAGATAGGTATGGACTTGACCAAGGTAGTACTGCCAACATTCATACTGGAAAGGCGATCGTTGCTGGAAATGTATGCTGATTATTTCGCACATCCCGACCTATTTATAAGGTAGTATATCCTGAAGAAATCATCACAGGAAAGCTGTTTCTTCAATCCACAAATAGAATATACCACAAAGAATTTTTCCATTAAATTTATTCAACTTTTTTTACAGTATAGCAGACGCCAAGGACCCAAGAGATAGAATGATTCAAGTTGTTAAGTGGTATATGGCTTCGTACCATGCTGGCAGAAAGAGCGCTGTGGCTAGGAAACCATACAACCCAATATTAGGCGAAATTTTCAGATGCCACTGGAATATTCCCAAGAGTTATGAAAAACTTACACCCACAGAGGAGGCTGTACCCGAAGGACCAATTTCTTGGTGTACAAAAAATCAGTTGGTGTTTGTTGCTGAACAAGTCTCACATCATCCTCCGAGTAAGCTAAAGTTTAATTCTTGAGATGTTTATAGCTATTCTAAGTTCTAATTTCGAGAAATGAACATTCCCATCTATAAGAAGTAAATGATCATTTTGAATAATCTGGAATTACTTCAGTTCATATCATATGTCTGAATGTTCATTATATTTTCTTCCAAATAATACGAAAAGTATTCAACCTGACGTACAGTCTCCGCAAGTGACTTTTAGGGGTGCATAACCTTAAAATATAAGAGTGCCGATATTCTAAGCCGAATGTTTTTTATATTCCATTCACTGTTATAGGTTGAGTCGGTAGGCCTTGGAAGTTTGATACATTTCACTGTGTATATTTCAAAAATGTAAGGTTATAGTCATTTTTCTGTCAAATAAATACACGCCCATGTCCGCTCCACATAAGGGTTGTAGTAATTATAAACTTTTAACTGAACAATAAAGACCTTGATAAAATATCAAAGAATTGGCAACGTCCTGCAGAATTATTTGGACTTTAGTGATATTCACGAATCCACTTGTGAAAGTGAATGGAGTATCGGAGCTATGCTCTATACGTCTTTTTATTTATTTAATTTCATACCAAGCAAGAAAGAAATTAAAGGAAATAATTTAAAAATCACCAGTCCATTTAAATTCGTACATCAGTTGATCATCAACAAAAAATATTCCGAAACGGCTCAGAGATTCGATGTGTACAGGAAAGGTTGGGGCTTGATCATTAAAGTCGAATTTGAATGGACAGCTTGTTCATGCAAAATATCATCTAAATTTTTTAAATGCAGCTTTGTATACTGATAAAACGATTTTGCCATCTTCTAATCATATGATTCTCAAGAAATTTTGTATGGTTGATATTTTTTTGAAGATTAAAAAAGCCTTGCAGTAAAGAGCTGACTGGAAATTGGGAGCCTTTACGCGCCTAACTATCGATCTCAAACACAATGACTTCTGGAAGAATTATCTTAGAGACTTTATTTTCATTTTAAACTTTTTCCTCGTAAATTTTTCCAAAAATACAGATCCGATAGATCAAAAATCTAGTATTTGGTTGAACAATTACGGCGTCAAGGTTCATGCAAAATTTGGAGATGATAATATGATTAAATTATCGCAAAAATTGTTTTATCAGATTCACTTTTGAGGTTAAATTTCTGTATATATACAGAGGATTCTTGCTAAATTTTAAATATTATTTTATTTTTCCACAGTTTCAGCATTCTACGCCGAACACTACAACAAACGTATCAGTTTCAATGCCCACGTTTACACCAAATCTAAATTTCTTGGCCTATCGGTGTGCGTGTATAATATTGGACAAGGGGTAGTGTCAGTATTAGATCATGATGAAGAATACACAGTAACTTTTCCCAACGGCTATGGTCGCTCAATTTTAACGGTTCCCTGGATAGAGTTGGGTGGCTCGATAGTTATTACATGTCGAAAGACAGGGTATTACAGCAATATTGAATTTATAACGAAACCGTTCTATGGTAATAAGAAGCATAGGATAAGTGCAGAATTATTTGGACCAGAGGATAAAAAACCCTTTTTAACAATCAATGGAGAATGGAATGGTATTATGGAGGCAAAATCCATGGATAAGGTATGTTGAAATAAATTGAAAAGTATCAAGATTGATGTGCAATCAGGTCGATTCTGTTTGCAAATAGCAATATTGCTAGGAAAAAGATATTGCTATTATAACAAGATTGGAATTATTGGTATTCTGATCAACGATTTTGAGCAATATGGTCTGTCACTTTAACAAGAATCTTGCTATCAACATTGCTATCTTAGCAACCTCAAAATAGTACTTGCTATGCTTCATAACAAGAAAGTTAAGAAAAGGAATCTCTGAGAGATCCATTTGTTTCAGTATTATTTCTTCCAAGAATTCGAAAATATTGAAGATAGGGAAGAATGTACTAATAGAAATGTGTTCAAGGTTCTCTAAAATATTTAATTTTAAGGATTCTTAGACTAAAACACAGGCATAGTAAGCAACAGCTGACCTGATTATTCTAATGATCTCAACAACAGCCATCCCTTAGAATTCCCAACAGAAAAGTTCATCGAATTTCGAATTATTATCGCCTGCATAAAATTGCTGCATTTGATTTCTGGAAACCAAAATTCTATCAGTATCCAGGAAATAGGTCAATTTGACTTTAATTGGTTTCTCTGTTTCATAACATTTTCGAATAAGTCGATGTTTACATGAATAAACAAAAGTATATGCTAATGGAAATGTGTTCAAGGTTCTCTAGAATATTATTTAATTTCAAGGAAAATTCTTAGACTAAGATAGAGGCATAGGCAACAGCTGAGATGATTATTCTAATCATCTCAACAAAAACAATCCCTTCGAAGTGCCAACGGAAAAGTTTATCGAATTTCGAATTATTAACGTCTGAATAAAATTGCTGCATTTGATTCCTGGTAACCAATAATATTCTTCTGGTATCCAGGAAATTAGTTATTGGCCAATTTGACTCGTTTCGTTTCCTAACATTTTTTATGTCGATATTTACATGAATAAAGAAAGCCGTAGATAGAGGTTATGTATGCGAATCCATAAAGAAAACTCACGAATTAGGGTTATTTTCTTCTTCCTTGTAGTTCTAAAGTCACAAAATACAGTGTTGTCAGCTCTAAAATCACCAATTATGGAAGTCTATGATAGCAATATTGTTATGACAAAATTCATAACAAACATTGCTATAACACTCGGAACAGAATACGTAACATCATGGCCATATTGCTATAAATTAGAAAGATAGCAATATGACTAGAATAGCAAGGTTCATAGCAATACGCAAACAGAGTCGACCTGAATAGCAGCTATTGAAATTTTGGACTGAATAAGCATTCAACAACAGGTAGATGATTTCGTCATTGACGTGAATAAGCTAGAAATAGTAAAAAAACAAGTTAGACCGATCAGTCAACAGGAAGAAAACGAATCTCGTAAGGTGTGGAGGGATGTAACTTTAGGATTGAAACTGAATGATATCGATAAAGCTACAAACGCGAAGCAAAAAGTTGAACAAAGACAAAGAGATGAAGCTAAAGAAAGGAAAGAGACTGGAGATGATTGGCAGACAAAAGTAAGTGGAAGAATTGGTAAAATTTATTTTCTAAATTGATCCTTCATTCACTTTTTTGAAGTCAGAAGGTGAGGTGATTTTATTTAAAGGTCAGTCAGTATCATGAAAAAAGTAAGGTCGGACTGAATAGTGTCAGATAGCTTCATAATGTAGTCCATTCTACATAAAGGTCGTAGCTAATACATATGTAACTAAACCAAACCATAGAGTCATCATGGCTACAACACACAGGGCACACTGAACCAGCTACTTGTTGCACCATTTAACAACAAGAACATTAGTCATCCATTTGTAACATATATTCAACCTAAAGCTTATAATCTATTATTCCTTGCCATTCGGGGATATTTTAAGGTTGATTCTCACTCTACGTTCCGTAACCTTTCAGTATCCTTTCCGTAAAAAGTTATAAGGTGTGAATGAATTGATGTATGCACACTATACGTCCAGTTCACTTCCCCGCCAACATGAATTAAATCATACGGAAGAGGTGCTGGAAGGTTACGGAACGTATAGTGAGAATCAACTTTTAACGTCAGGAAATTCACCTCTGCCACTAAACTAGTTATTTATAATAATTACAGGGGCTTCTTGAAAATTATAGGATCATAGGGTATATACAGGGTGAGTCTTTGACGTTGCAGAATATTTTAACAGAAGATTCTTGAAGCTGAAAGAAATACATTTGTCCTCTACCATCTTTTCCGATTCGGCCTAGATAAAAAGATATAGGCATTATAAATTTTCATAATAGGCTAGCCGCCTCTGGAAACCTGAACACTGAACTTTTTCCAAGCCTAAGATATACCATTCAAATCTTCGAAATAAGCAACTCTGTTATGAAAACAAGCGTCAACTTACTTTTTACATTCCAGTTGGTGATAAAAGTTGTATTTATGGTACACTAAACAAGTTAGGTATTCCAAATTTCGTGGGCGATAAAAGTTGAATATTCTTCTCTTGATTTCATTTTCGATAATGAGGAATTCATCAAGCTATCACTCATATTAGCTCTGAGATTCATCTTCAATTCGTAATTATTAATTTTCTTTGTTTATTTCATTTTCTCCAAGAATTATCAGATTCAGACATAGCCCATTCAAACTTTCATTTTCATAAATAAATAAAACAGATGTAACTAATTTATCTATGAACGTACAAACGTTGCCAAATTGACGAACAGAAAGAAAGAACCCTTCGAAATCAAACAACACACAATATTCTAATTCTATGTATACACTTGTATAGTCTATGATTCTGAACTGAACTGTAAATCTGTGGCTCCGTGGTTTTAAGGTTATGTCATGGTGATTTTCTTCCACCATGGATTTTTGTGTTATGAAAGCGCATTTGAAGAATACCTCAAAATAAATACTATCAAAGTTCTGTACATAATTTCAAGAAATTTGGGTCAGCAGAAAGATTGCATTCAAACCAGTAAGAATCCCCATCATCATGGAAAAGTGAGAAGTTTATCAATTATACTAAACAAATTAGCTCGAAATTGAAAAGGAAGCTTCATGAATGGATTCAGGACCGAATCACCACTGTATAACACAGATATAGTTTTGGGATGGAAGCCTATTTTGGCAACGCGGAAAAATTGATTTCTGTGAATTTTTTGAACAGAGTTGCATTCAGCCAAAGTACCCAATTCTCGGAATTTCACAGATATTTTTTTTATTTTTGAATTTCAGATTACTCGAAAACGGCGCATCATACGAAAAAAAATAAGGAATACTTTTACTTTCCAAAATGGTCAAAAATTCGTAGAATAGCATTCAAATTATTTTTAAAAGTTGGATTCTTTGAATTTCTGGTATTTTTATGAAATGTTATGGTCATATTAAAGAAACTGGAGGATGTGGATGAAATTTTGTAATCCAGGAACATTCATCGTATCAATAATAAACTATATAATGAAAAAATCATCTCATTCGATGAGATCGTTCGCAAAATATAATCGAAAATTAAATTTTTTTATGGATTTTCAACAGTCTGTATCTTACGAACCAAGCCGAATCGGAAAAAATGGTAGGGGAAAAAAGTGTTTCTTTTGGCTTAAGGAATCTTCTGTTAAAATATTCTGCAAGGTCAAAGACTCACCCTGTATAGCCACTGATCAACCAGATAAACCACTCGCGTCATTTACTTAGGAAATCTATGGTAACGTGTATTCGACCTTGAATCGAGCTAATCAGAATTTTAGCAGGCGTTTGGGGTGCCAATCAGATTGCAGATATAGTATTACGTCACTCCCGCCGCTTTTGAACTCTCATGAAGAGGTTATCTATATGTAAACAAACTGAAATGAATTTTTTTGTCATATTTATTTTATGAATAATGTCGTATCTTTTCAGTATAGAATATAATGCAAACAGTTTTCACAACAAAATCAATTGTGTAGTAATCTCTGAGGTTCTTTTTTATGATGAGAGTCCTCATTATATGATGTTTTAACGGCACAAAAACAAGAATTGGAATCTAACATAGGTGGACATAATGTTTATTTTATATAATATAAAGGAATAGCAACTGAAGTAAAAGAATTACAACCTCCATTAGTTAATTAAAACGATGGGATGGCTAATGAAATTGTATGGGATTGCACAACCACAAGGATTGGAATCAAACAAAGTTGGTTTATACAAAGATTGATTTTATATGAAAATGAATCTCAATTGATGTGAAAGTATCACAACTTATACATTTTCCAGTTAAAACAATAGTATATCTCTGTTTGCAATGAAGATGTCACACAATAGGTCAATATCAAAGAACGCAACATTTCTAACCAAGAAATACCTCTTCCATTAATGAATGACAGTAATATTTCTTCTTTACTGATAAAATAATGCAAATATACATTGTACTAAGCTTGGTGAATTCATTCATATCAAAATCAGTGTCTGAAACAGTTTGGTAGACTTTTACGTAAACATGGTAAATGCACAACATTACAGGTACTGGAAACTTATCGAATAACATATTTATATAAGTAATTATTGATGGCGTTGTAGAAAAGATAAGGCAATGTAAAATGTTTCTATTTCTTGTTTATCAATTTTTAAAGTTTTTCATTCCTACACATTAATCCGATTGGATCCACAATTATTAGAAAGTGCTTGTGAGGGGTTTCCTAGAGACCTTTAGTATCAGTCACTACAAAGATCAAAACGTAAATGCTGACGATTCTTTTGAATCGTCCCTCAATAAATCTCCTGTCATTTTCCCACTGGTTCTGATGCTCATTTGACTCGCAAAATTTCATAGTTTGTACCTTCCCACAGCTTTTCAGTTGGCTCGGAGCAATAAAGTGAAAGTGATTAGGATGAATCCATTTGCGTCTTGTACATATTAGAGATATCTAAAGTTTTCCTTCGATAGATTTATGTCAACTTTTCAAAAGTTTTCAAGTTGGAGAACTTCTAAGTCATATCATTTTCACCTTACGGTTCTCTAATTAAGGAAATAAGGTTTTTCATAATTTTCCATTTACTCCAACCGAGTTCTTCAACTCATTATCGCAGGATTTCAAGAGAAGACAAAAAACTTGCTTTGGTATTAGGAATTTGCTTTTCAAATCGTTTCCTGTTCCATCGGAAATCATAGTTTGATTTAAATCTTGTGATTCCTGAATCCCGACAAATCCATTTATACATTTTGACTCAAGATATTCGAAAGTGGAGCTGTTTTGTTTAGCGAAAGAAAAAAGTGTGATTATGTCTGTTATTTTTCTCAAGGTCAGAAAGACGCGATTCCCGCAAATGATGAAGTGATTTGTCTTGTTGGTCCGTGATATAGCTGTTAGTTACCAACTTATTATTATGTCCTGTTTGTCAGTTATTTTCTGCTTTCATAATGTATATAGTGTTTTTCTTTTTTTCTCTCCTACTCTGGCTTTCAGTTTTTGTCTATGTATTCATTTTAAGCTATTTATTCTCGCTGCACAATATAAGTGGTACTCACTCAGAGTATGGGAGAGGGAATATGCTGATATGAAATTTTCTAATTCTACCCTATTGTTGCTACCTTGTTTAGAAATAAGGAAGAAAATGTGTAATGAATATCTTGATTATTATAGATTTCTAATAAGTGAGAAGGGTGACCTTCATTATAATAATGATAATAGAATCTTCAAATGTGAAACTTCTTTAATAAACCATCCCACAAATCAATAGGTTTTAAAATATATTGTCGCGTTGTTAACTCTTATGAATTTTGGTAATAGTATGGATGAAATTATACTTGCAACTGATAAATGTTCTATAATATAATGTTTTTATTTCAGTTGTTTCACAAAGGGCCAGAGGAGAGTTGGCACTTCATAAACCCACTCCGTCATAGGTTAACATCGAATACATGAATCTCGCTAAATCCTATGATCAAGCAAATGAATTCAACACTGTGCTTTTCTCAGAACCATCCTAAAAACTGTTTCATTGGAACAATATTATTTTCGTATTTATATTAAACTGTGATATATTATCATATTATGGAAAAAAGAGAACTGAAGAGGCGGAAAATCTACCCGCTGCAGGACAGCTTATATTGCCTTTATTGAATAACATGTATTGAATTCATTCTTAAATTTACTGTACATAAAGATGCATTTATTTATTTTTATTAGGGGTTAAGTTGATAAAATATTTTCTCCTATCTTTTTCTTTTGAAATTTACTCCCAAAATGTTGATTGAAATGGTACAATCCAAATTTATATGTGACTTATATTTCCAAGTTGAATAAATCATGCAAACATATCGAATTAGTGTTTTTATTTTCAGCGATCACTTATTCGGCATTACCAATTTTATGTAAAACTTATGTTGAGAATTAGGATGAATCATAATCAAGATAAACTATTCCACATAACAAATGGGCGTCAAGACAAAAAATCCTGAAACGACTCTTTCATATTTTACTTCAGGGGTGCGTTCACAATTGTCAACCTGAATTGTTTGTCTCGCCCATAGACCTAATATAACATGGACGGAGCTTTACGTCACTTTTAGACTGAATCGATTGTAATCTACATCCAAGAGAGAAAGAATATGCATTTTCTAGGGATAAAAAGGATGGAACTAGAAGAGGCTTGGAATCTCAAAAAATACGAGTGAGAGAGTAGATACTATTTCGGAGAGTTCAAAAGAGGATGGAGCTAGAAGAGATTTGCCTCTTCTAGCTCCATCTCTCTCTTATGTACGTTACACTCCTCTCTTTCTAACGCTCCGTCCATGTTATTTTAGGTCTATGGTCTCGCCACGGTTTAATTTACCGGGTGACACCCGTTGAATGATCCTCGTTCACGATAAAGATTGTCAACCTAAAAATTTACCTCTGGTTTGTTTACTTATGATTTATGATCATAATTTCATAACCTCAAAATTTACTTTTCAGTAGTCTCTTTGTGAATTCGTTTTTAATTACGATGATTTATTGTCTAACAATGATATTAAAGCTAAAGGAAAAAAGAATTACATCGCACAAAAGTCCAAAGTTATGGATATTTTATTATTTTTATTTTGAAAGTTTGAAATGCACACATTGTGCAGCCGCGACAAGTTTTCACCAACTATTTACTGGGTTAAAAAGTTGATCGCTCGGTGAATTTCTTTCCGAATCGTGGACGACGATAAATTTTACCTGACGACAATTGTGAACAGCCGCATGACCACAGGGTGTCGTCGTGCGATCGCTCGACGATAATTGTGAACGCACTCCTGATATGTTGTTTTCAAGATTTCGAATTCAATGTGTTTCGGTGGATTTCAGTTTCTAATATTTGTAATATCCATCTTGGATTAATTTGAGTCCAATTAATCTCACTTTGTTAAAATAATGACAAAACTTCTGTAATGAATTACTAGTCCGAATAGTCAATAGTTCATCATCAAAGTAATTGCAAATACAACAAAAGAAGTAAACACTATCCTTTGACAAGTGGTTTTCATCATTCAGAATTGAACAAAGTGTTCAAGCATAATATCCAATTATTTGAGAAAGGATGAACGAAAATGTTGACTCCTCAACTTATTTTAGGTGGTTTGAAGTAGTAGGATTACTTGGAGGAATGATGCAGTTCAAAGTAGGCTTTCCAAGAAACATTTTCAGATATATTGCACTATTGTTGTTTGCTAAGTATGTTTTTATCACTGTACGATTGTTGAACGATTCAAGCAATGAAGTAATCAATGCTTCCCCGGATTACAAGGGTAAATTATATTTTAGAAAGAACCGTTTTGAATTTATTTTCCCTACTTTATATTGGTGCTTAATTTTTTATTTTGTTCCGGAAGAAATGTATTTTTGTGATAAGAATTTGTGTGGCAGATACACAGAGAGATGGAGGGACTTAGATTATATTAATTATTATTTGTTTTGGACTGAATGTTCAAAATTAAGAAATTGATTTTTTGTTGGAAAGTGCATTATTGATCCTCAAGAAGAAACATCCTAAAATACATTTCAGAAGATGTAGATATATCTAGCCTTAATATGCTACAGATGATATTCTCTAAGCCCCTTTCGGGCTGTTGAATTTGTTAAAATATGCATAAAAAAACAGAAAACAATTCCAGAATGTTTCACTTCAATTAAATATTATAATCTTGATTTCTTTCAGGTGTTTTCAAATATGCTTCTTTAGCTTGTCGTTTAGTGGAGTTTGTGTATATAATACAAAAATATTTATGGTATCAATGCAAGAACACCGAGATGGAGAGTTTATTATTAATGATCAAAATGAGCAATACGTCCTTAAAAATCAAGTGCACTGCATCCATTCAATACATTGTTCCATTTTTAGGTTTTTTCTGCGTTCTATGCATGGAACATTTTGCCTTTGTAGATTATGATAGTAAATTTGAATATACAATATCTTGGGGATATGCAAATGTAATAATAATATTGGAATACTGTTTTATCCAAGAAATCAATCAGAATATGAAAGCAAAGTTTTTCACACAAAGACAAAGATTGAAATTGATAAATGGCACAACTATTCAGGAAGATGAAAAATGGAATAAACTCAACATACTGATAAAATTGAATAACGTAGAAATGGAAAATAAAATTTTAGAAATTCGAAAATCATCGAGATATCATTATGGTTTGGTGGAAACAACAAGGAAAATTTCAGATATGTTTTCACTCAATATTTTATTCACCAATTTTGTTATTATTTGTAATATCATAAACGGGTTGTACAATATTGTTACCCATTTGGGTTCCCTTAATTATTCCATGCCAAGCGTGTGTAGATCTTCCGTTTGGATAATATTTCAGGCCTACATCTCACTAATCATTAATGATTCATGGTACTCTTTAGCAAATGAAGTAAGTATTCTTAATTTGTGTCCTACACAAGTTATTTGAGTAACAAAAAATGCCCTATTACCATATCAGAGGTTTCATACAACTTCAAGTGAACATTAGCAAATTTTTCAGAGTAATATGTCCCCTCAAATCATACATGAAATATGGAACAAATGTGTAAAGAAGAAATATAACAAGAGGAAATTGAATTACTTCCAGTTCATTGCCCTGAGATTTCATAGTACAAAACTGAAATTTACAGCTGATGGTTTTTTCAATTTAGATCGAACATTTTTCCATTCTGTGAGTATTTCTCAGACAAAACTCTTACTTATGCTTATATGCAATAATGGTAATTCTCCTTTTCATCTCTTCCTGCATTTTTTCATGGTATTTGAAAAACTTAGAAGCAAAATTCCATTGAGTATCCCACAGTGATATCAGTTTTGATTCATATCAAAAATTACAATTATTTGAGTTTCTCCTACAATATCATCAAATTGCACTTAAATTTCATCACTTCTAAAAGTGAATAGAATAACTTCGTCTATTTCCTTTACAGGTAGCTGCCTGTGTGACCACTTATGTGATAATATTGGTGCAGCTTAAATACCAATGAGTTATAAAGAAGCAACTTTCAAACAGGTTGACAATTTTATTGAAATTAAATAAAACAAAAATATAGTAATAATAAATAAATAAATATAATATAGAATTTGTTACAAGAACTGAATTCTTAAGCATTACTGATATGCTTAAGAATTCAGTTCTTGTAACAAATTGAAGCATTTATCTCTTAGATATTTAATAGATTCTCTAAATAAGTCATCTGGTTTGAGAACTCCTATAGTTTCTATTGTGACTGTAACAAAAAAAGCATTTCTAGTATTTGCAGTCAATTAAAAGGAAATCGCAATATTATCAACAGAATATCAGATAAAAATCAACCATGAAGCATATACAGAAGCTGGATACTCACAGATTAAGTGGTCTTGTACTTTGGTCATGGAAACAGAGTCTTTAAGATCTGCATGATTGTAAACATTTCTGCTGCCTGTATCATATCTAGCATCTCCCACAACTGCAATATCTTTACCATTTTGTTTCTTAATTTCTATTACTCCTGGCACAAAACATTTCTGCAATCTTAGAGCAGCTTCACCTGATACTTCTCTCAGGATTTTGATTTCAGGTAACATTCGATAAAAGGCAGATACTAAAAAATAATTATATAAAATCAGGTTTACCAGTGCATAAAAATAACACTTCACCAATAACAATAATTGGAAAAGTTCATTACTTACCAACTGGAGAAAACTTTGCATGGTCCCTGCCAATACCTTTAACAGCAAGAAGTTTACAATCTATCTCATGGCCAGGCCTCATTTTGGCGATAAGTATATCATCATGAATTGGTCCTACATCTATTTCTTTGAACCTTTTATTTTGCTCTCCAAGAGGTACCCATTTTATATGTTTGGAGTAAACTAAAAATCAGTATAATTAATAAACAAGAATGAAAATCTATACCACACAATTCTATACCATTACTATTCTTATATATATCTTCTGCACAAAGTGAATTTTTAGTATTATCTTTCACAGATGTACATTTAACTTTTATTTCAAACTCTAGGGTAGTAGTTTCATCTTTCTGATCAGGGTTAGCTGAAATGAGGAAAATGTTGAAGGAAATTAGAAAAATACTTCAATTAAATGAAGTTTTCCCTCCAATAGATTTACATATTTGACACTTACAATCAGTTTTGAATTCGAATAACCTAGGATCCGCTTTCAGAGGGATAAGTCCAAATCTGTGTGCCAAGACTTCGTCTGGTAAAATCGTAGTGTTGTTGACGATCTGAACACGTTCAATTGCCATACTAGGAATATCACTTAACATAATCCTTCTAAAAGTGTTTGCCAAGCCTGGATGAATACCAATAACATCAAATTCCATTTCATTATCATCATACTGTACAACAACTATTCTTAACCTCTTTTTCAAATTTCTCATTGACCACTGTTCATCAAACACTGTGGGATTCCTGGATGGTATCTAAGAAAAACCATTAGAAATCATTAGGATAAGGCTAAACTTCATTGTGAATAAACTTACATTGTCCAATCCGAATTCTGTAATTTCAAGCAATGAATTATTTGACATTGTATCAAAAATTTGTATAATCAAATATAAAAATACTGTTAACAGTAAGTAGTAAGTAAAGTAAGGTTATCTTCTTCTTCTTCTTTCTCAGACAAACTGTGCCATGATCAGTCTTGCCCCTGATCTGGAGGTTTGAATATGGGCTCAGCCTAATAGACTATGTGCCCAATCTCAGTGGTTATAGTTCAATCAGTCTTGATCCTGGGTTCTGGGGCAGCAGGAGTCTTGGAGGTTCCAATCCCAGAATCAGGTTGCAGGTTGCTGTGATGTTAGCTTCTGTTAGAATTGTTGGATTTCTGTGAGACATTAATCAGTTTGTATTAGTTATTTCTTTTTACTGTCATGTGATTAGCCATTAATGTGCTCTAAGCAAAAAGCAGGTGAGGGTATACAGGATACAGGTGGTAGGAATGTATGCAGGACCACAACAAAGGCATTATCCAAGCTGGCAAGCAAACTACAAAGCTATCCCACAAGCAACTACAAAATCCACAACTAACTGCAAAACATCTAGTTTTGGTGAGAATACAACCTCGAATATGTTGATCGGCAATTGAAAACCCTTCTCAGTAAGTGAAGTGTATAAAATGTTGATATTGGCCTTGTGTAAGGAACAACTTAGAAATATATGAGGGATGTCGCCAACTTCGCCACAATCACATAATGGGGTGTCTTTAATACCAATTCTGTGCAGGTGAGCAGGGGATAGGCAATGGCCTGATTTTAACCGAAGAATTGTCGTTATAAATCGCCTGGGTTGTTTTATTTTTGTGAACCAAGGTTTGTCTGGGAAGTCATCTTGTGACAAGAACGATCTATAGATTTTACCCTTTTCTTGGCAAATCTGAAAGAATTCAGCAGCCCACAGCTTTTTAAGCTGGTTACGAAAGGATGGCCAAAGTTCTTGGGGGTCGGCTGGAATGCAGGATGGATTCCCCAGGTATCGACCTTGATTTGCCAGTCGGTCTGCAAGATCATTATCCTGTATATATGAGTGACTTGGTATCCACAGACAGACAACTGTGATCCCCTGTGTGAAGGCGTTATACAATATGTTTCTAGTTTGCGCAGTGATAATGTTAGTGTTTGCACCAATGTCATTCGATTTTAGCGCTATGAGCGCACTGAGAGAGTCCGACACAATAAGAATGTTTTTCGACTGTTTTTCAAGAGCAACAGTGACAGCTCTTTGGATTGCGAACATTTCTGCAGTGAAGATTGACCAATGATCTGGTAGGCGACCAGATAGCCTAACGTCAAGGGCTGGTGAGTATATGCCGTATCCCACTGAGTCAGGATTCCTGGAGAGAGATGCGTCAGTAAAATATAAGGTATGATCAGAAAACTTTGTTAGTATAAGCTCCCTGAATTTGACCGGATTAGTAAGTGCATGCTTGGGGAGACCAGATGTATGTACTGGGATTTTGTGTATCCTTGCCTCCAGGGGGATTGAAAAGAAAGGGATGTTTAGACTTCTCTTAATTAGTTCCCTGCATTCCTGAAGATCGATTATCGCCTGGTAGAGAGAGGGGATGGAACCATTGAACCACAAGTGTGCCAATTCTTGTGGATTCTTCATGATGTCGAGTACCGGATGGAATTTGAACCTGTAGAGCTTTGAAACATATTTATAAGCAAGCCATCTTCGCCTATATTCAAGGGGACTTTGGCCACTCTCAACAAGCAGAACATTTATAGGGGTAGACTTCATAAGTGATAAGGCCGATCTCAGTATGGATCTTTGGGCCCGGTCTAATCTAAGAAGAGTGTCCTTCGAGCATCTCCCGTAAAGAAAGCTCCCATAATCCAAATGGGGTTGTGCCAGAACTTGGTAAATTCTCAACAATGTGGTTGGATGTGCTCCCCATTGTGTTTTTCCTAAGGCTTTGATAATGTTATGCGCTGCAGAAACTTTCCCACAGGCAGTCTCAGCTTGTTTTTTCCAGCGAAAGTTGCCCTCCAGTTGTATGCCCAAATATCTCATACTGGACTTCCATGGTATGCTGTTGCCTCCACAAGAGACATTCGGTAAGTCTTTAAGGCTGCCGGCCTTTGAGAAAACCATTGCCGACCATTTCTCTGGTGAGAGCGTTAGATTCTTGCTGGCAAGCCAGGACTGTAAGTTATTTAGCGCCTCTGTTAGGGTAAGTGACATCCGATGTATGTCCGTTCCCCTGATAAATACACACAGGTCATCTGCATACTGTAGCAGATATATTCCAGCGGGAACTAGCCCACCTGGGGTAATTGAATAAAGGTTATACAGTATTGGGGCCAGAACTGAGCCCTGAGCAAGCCCAACAGAGCAATATTGGGGCCCCAAGAATGGCGCCGGTTTCATTGAAGAAATATACAGAGTTCGCCGATTTAGTAGTGCTAGTATTAAATTTATTTCATGCGTTGGTATTCCCACGTTCATCATGTCATCGCCTAGTAGGTGTGGTAGGACATTATCGTAGGCGCTTTTTATGTCCAAAAAGACAGCAACTACCCTCTCTCCCTCAGAAAACGCCCCATACGCAGACAAGTAAGCGAAGCAATCTGCCACGGAGCGACCCCTGCGAAAGCCAAATAAAGGTTTATGGAGGCCAATATGAGCCTCTATTTTGGGTTCTATTCTATTTTTTAATAGCGTTTCAAGGATCTTAGTTATGCATGGTGTTAGAGCAATTGGCCTGTAACTAGAGGGTGATGTGGAAGGTTTATCCTTTTTAAGGAATGGAAGTATAAGGGACTCCTTATATTCCTCTGGCACTGAACCCTTTATGAGGTTATCATTGTAAATTCGAAGGAGGATTAGCTTGGCCGACAGCGGCAGGTGAGTGAAAAAGGAATGTCCGATTCCATCCAAGCCAGGGGCAGTGTCTCTCTTGTGTAGTAGGGCATAATTCAGTTCCTCCATGGAGAATAAATTGGCCTCTTCGAGCACGTCATATCTGCATATGCCTAATCTGGGGGTGCCAGATAAGCCTTTTAGAATGCCCAATAAGCAATTCTTTGATGGTGATGGAAGCTTGTTAATGACATTTTGGCCCGTGAACCTCTTCACCACCTTCCACATTTTGCTCGATTTTATGAACGTGATGTTTTCGCAGAAATTTTTAAAAGATGTCCTCTTCTTTTCTCGGATCAATCTCCTACACTTTGCTCTTGTCTCTCTGACAGAGAGATAATTCGTAAGAGAGGGAACAGTCTTATAAAGTCGAAATGCCTGCCTCCTGTTCTGTACGGCTTGAGCAACATCATCATCCTACCAGTGTATTTTGAACCTGGGTGAGGAGGCGCTTTTGTATTTTGGTATGGATAGGTCTGCAGCATTCCTAAGTAACGAGATGAAGTCTGAAGGTCCAGGGATCTCATTCAGTCGAACATAGTCCGCAATATGGGTATAGTATTTGCACCAATCAGCATTCTTAACATTATATTTGCGAGTTGTAGAAGGGTAAGAAGACTGTGCATTAGGCTCTGTAGGACTGTTTATCTCTACAATGATCGGAAAGTGATCACTCATACTGCTGTCTCTGATTACTGTCCACTGACAGCTCAGAGCTATATCTGATGAGCAGATGGTGATATCAGGCGCGCTGGGATTGACATTGGGGGGTGTAAATCGTGTTGGGGTGCCATCGTTTAACAGTACATATTCTGAAGTCCGGAGGAACATAAACTGACAGAATGTCTATTCCCATTGTGTTGACCTTTATATATTGCACATGTTTAGGTAACTTACATCCTGTTACAGGGATGATACAAAAATCAACATCACTTCTGATGGCAACGGCAACGCCTCCGAAACCATCGGCTCTGTCTTCTCGTATTAGTGTGTAGTCAGTTATTTGGGTTGTGTGATTAAATTTTAGGAAAGTTTCATTTAAAAGTGTAACTTCAGGATTATGATCCCCTATAAGAATTTTCAAGTCTACAAGATTATAGAGAAAAGAGTGGATGTTCCAATGAATTATTTTAACCATTATATGTGTACAAACAGGATGAAACAAAAATAAGGTTTAAAAAGATATAGGGGAGTGAGATGCTGTATATTATTATGTGTAATCGTCTCTGTCAGACATGGGGGACTCATTTACCATGTTCCAATCTGGACTGTTAGTATTTTCGAAATTTTCAGCTATGATAATGTTTTCATTTGATATTTATTGGTCGTTGCGTGATGTGGAAGGAGCATTCACTTCAGCTTCAGTGATGACTCTTTTCAAGGCATCACCTCTGAAGGTTGAGTCGACTGGTGTAGGGCGTTTAAGGTATGTTGGAGAGTACGTAAACAGGGCCTGACGATGAGCCTCTCTATCATATCCTTTTTGGACATGATCCTTCTTTTTAGGAGTGCGTTTGGTTGCAAAAGCATATGTTCTATCCTGTGTGCTTATATTAGAGCCTATTGACTGAGGTCTGCAATCATTCATAAAACTAGGGAACTCCGAGGGTAGAGGTGATGACCTCGACTTGGTAGCAATGTTAGCTTCATATAACGATACGTTATGCAAAGCCATTAGTTCACGCATTTTTACTTGCCTGAGGTATTCGTCACATTTCTTATCGTTTGCCAAGTGGGATTGACCACAGTGAACACATTGAGGTTCCTCAATGCACGGAGATTCTGTTTCATGTGATTTACCGCAAGTCATGCATCTAGAATTATCTCTGCATTGATTTTGAACATGGCCAAACCTTAGACATTTGTGGCATTGGATAACAGGAGGGACGTATAATTGCACGGGGGTTCTTATACTGAACAATTCCAAGTGCTTTGGTAAAGTGGTACCCTGAAAAGTTACCAAACATGTACCAGTAGGTACTTGCTTCGAAGTACCATCTGGCAACTTTATTGTACGTTTGAATCTGCGTGCACGAACAACCGGAACACCCGGTGATAATCCTTTTCCAAACAATACAATATCCTCCTCAGTGATGTCTGAACCAATGTCTCTTACTATACCCATAGATGTAACAATTCTTGCTGGGATGTATACATCATATTGATCTTTAGGGAATGTGTGTTTTTCAACAAACCAATTAGCTTGTTCGTGTGTGGAGAAATAGACACCAGTTCTTTTCAAGCCCTTACGGCAAATTTCTTTAATATTGGTATGTGCTCTGTAATGTGTTTGGTGAAGTAATTTGCCCACATTCATGGGATTTAGATTGCCAATGTTTGTATGAATAGATTCAATGATCACACAATAGGGGCCTTTGTCTGTGGCATTATATTTGCAAGATATTCTAGGGGTAAAAGATGAGGTACTTTTACTGTTATGCTTTTCGATCATTTGAGAAAGGTTTTCTAGCTCCGCTAGCAATTCATCATCATCATTGTCTGTAGATGTTTTCAGATGAGTTAATTCTTCATTTAATAGGTTGAAATCAATGCGGTTATTCGAATCAACATTTTCTAACGCTTTAAAAGCTCGAGGGGATAATAATGAGGAGTCCCGGGGACGTTCCCCGGGGCTCACTGTAGACATTTTAATAAACTAGATGTGTTGTTAGGTTAATCGCTATCAGTTGAATAAAAAATTTCTTCTATACCTAAATCAGTGATGTTAGAAATTGTCAGCCTGGATCACAGCAATAAACACTCACCAAGGATATCACACAATCACAAATGCAAGGAAAAATCAAGGAAAATTCACCAAAATTCGAAGACACTAAGTTTGCACGTTTCTCGTCTTCTCGACCAGTTCACAAATAGAAAAGAAAGTAAGGTTATTGTTTATTTTGGTTGTTCTTGAGAACCACAGATTCCGAATTTAAACAGAGAATACTCAGTTAAAAAAGATTTATTTGTAGGCCATGATGTTTTTTACCTCATCTTTCTAGGCGTATCGTATTAATAATTGTATAAATTTTTGATTTTATCTACGGATGAATCCAATTATAACTCTGTCTCTAAAATGAATAAGAAAAGGATATCTCATATTTTTGTCGTAGATGTTGCAAATGTGAAACATTGTAAAGATAAAAAGGAATTATTAGTCTGTGGTTTTCCGTCACATAGTTCTTATCAGATCTTAATCTATGGTGTGAGGTTCAAATTAATAAATTATTATTATTATTAATAAATATACCAAAACAAATTGCATCACAATGTCCAATAATATTATATTATCTTCTAGAAATATAGAGTTTTTAAAAACACTAAGGTTTAATGATGAAGATCTAGAGACACTCACATCAGTAGAACAGGTGATTAATATATTACTCTATTTCAACATTCAGTTTAAATTGTAAATTCCAGAAAGAAGTTGAGGAAGACGTTTTCAATAAGTACTCTCTTTTTCATAATTCACTGAATAATTGTTCAGCTACACCTGATCTCATGAAACACAAACATGCCATATTCTTAACAAATACTTTGGCACGAGTATCAAGGGGCTATGAGGTAGAAAATGTCACCATTATTCATTTCAATAGATTAAATGGGAACGTTTTTAGGCTCTGGATGCTAGTCGAACGTGGATTTGTTACTGGGTATTACATTCATTGTCTCTTTTAGATGTAAAAATTTCAGATAATGTTAAAGTGGCATGTACGAAATTCTTGGCAAAGTGAGTTATACTCTCTACTGGAAACGGTTTTATAGTCTAAAAATTCATACATGTAACATTTCAGGTGCCAAAATCCGACAGGAGGATTTGGTGGTGGCCCTGGACAGTTTTCTCATTTAGCTCCTACATACGCTGCTGTGAATGCCTTAATTATTATTGGAACCGAAGAAGCATATAAAGTTATTAACAGGTAATTTGATATTCATTGATATCTAATACAATTCTGAATATTCATTTTGCAGGGAAAAATTATCAGAATTCTTATGGACTTTGAAACAAGGAAATGGATCTTTCTGTATGCATGTGGATGGTGAAATTGATATAAGAGGAGTGTACTGTGCTCTTTCAGTAGCTAGCTTAACAAATATTATCTCGGATAAATTATGTGAGAATACTGCAGAGTGGATAATAAGGTATGAAGGGAAGATATCATCTCATAGGTAGAAAGTAATTTTTCCAGCAATTCTAAATAGTATGTTCTATTTATATTTTTTCTATTACAATGATTTGGTGTATACTGACAACGAATATCATTAATTAGCTGTCAAACATATGAGGGAGGTTTTGGTGGTTGTCCAGATATGGAGGCACATGGGGGATATGCATTTTGTGGATTGGCAGCTCTTATAATATTAGGGAAGCAACATCTATGTGATATGCCAGCTTTATTGGTGAGAAATTGGATGTTTTATATTTGCTTTTCATTGATAATATAATACATGCAAATTTGCTAACATGGCCAGTCTATCTTTGTACCTTTATAACCCTTCCACAAATTATTAGATTCAATTTGAATCATGAACTTCTAAAAATAGCTGGTTCCATTTTTCTCCTGTATGATGTACATTTCCAAAAATTGAAAGTTATGTTCTATAAAATTTTACAGAGATGGTTAGTCCATAGACAAATGAGATTTGAGGGAGGTTTTCAAGGGCGAACAAATAAATTGGTAGATGGCTGCTACTCTTTTTGGCAAGGTGCTGCTTTTGCACTGATACACAATTTGTTAGGTAAAACCTGCTTATATAAATCGGTTATGACAAAGATGAAACACTTTATGGTTTAAATATAAGGATTGTAAGTATTGTTTATTTTAGATAATCCACCAGATAATTATCTCTTCGATAATAGAGCATTACAGGAATATATATTAATGTGTGCTCAGCATGCTAAAGGTGGATTGATAGACAAGCCAGGAAAACAAAGGGATGAATACCATTCTTGTTACGTACTTAGTGGTCTTTCTATTGCACAGCATTTTGAATCAGATATACAAATTCTAGGGGCTGCCAAAAATGAAGTTGTAAGTTAGTTATGATATTGAAATTGTAACAATCTGTGCATTATTATAAATTTCTGCTTGAAAGCCGTTGAAAAAAACTGATAATTATTTTATCTTTTAGAGAAGCACCCATCCTGTTTACAACATCCGTACTGACTTACTTCGGAAAGGAATTATACATTATAGAGGCAATAAATTGGTGGAAGAATTATAAAATGGAAAATGTACGCAAACAAAACTGCTAACCGAAAGTGATAATTCTATACCATTTCAATTGAGCACTGAAGTTTTTATACAAGGAACAAACATTTATTATACTGGAGAATTATTTCATTCATTAATTCACTGATGGTCTTTTTATGAATCTTTTATAGCCTATTCCTATTGCCAACGTGATACATTTGCAATAGTGAAGGAATAAAAATTTAATTATACCGGTTTATTTTGAAAGCAATGTTCTTTCTGTACATTTTTTCCTATCACCCGAAAATGAGCAAGTTCTGATAAGAATGAAATTTCTAAGAATTGACACCCAGTTTGAAAGTGTAGTATCATTGTTTCACAATGGTAGCATCGTATCTATAGACAAGATATATTATAAAATTATCGTATCCCATCAAATTTGGTGAAAAAAATGGCTTAAAATTTAGTGGAAAACAGTCAGTAGTTTATAAAGGGCAAAGGCCTTGAAAGTAAAAGGCATAGACAAATGAAATAATCACTTATCTATGGTAAAAGGCACAGAACATCACAGTATCGAAACTACTACCAGAGACAACAAATACTACTAGTTTCTTTACTGTGATCATAGATGCATAGAATACATATTAGATATATTCTATGCATATATCTGTGATCTAGGCTATATTTGATGTTCTGTGGTCTATGGTATCTGTGATCTTCGGCTTGTTGGTTTTGGTTATGTATTTGAAAGCAAAAATTTCCTGAACTTAATATTATAATATTAATATTGTTCACGAAAACATGGAAACTCGGAAAGTTACTTTAAAGTATGAATTACCTGAAGAATCGGAAGAGGAAAATGTTCCTGAAAAAGCTGAAGAACCCCAAACTGCGAAGGATTTATTCTCAGTATTTGCTCCTGACACAGAAAGTGAATCGGAGGCTGATCCTGAAGAGGATAAAGAATTCGGTCCTTCTTCCAAGAAGAAAAAACTCTCCTCCACTCCACCAAGTGGAAAGAAAGTAGGTTCATCGAAATGCTTTGCAATGATAAGAAAAATTCCTTGTAGGCCCATGGTTACTATTACAGACCATATTTAAAATTTGATGTTTTTTCAGAAATACTTGCAAAAATATCAGGCAAAATGGAATGACGTCCCTAGTTTCAAACCTTGGTTATCACCCAGTGTACATGGAGATATTTATTTTTACTGTAAATTTTGCAAAAAGGATTATAAGTGTGGAAAATCTGAAATACTAAAACATATGTCATCTAAAAAGCATAAGACGCACACACAACCCCAATTAAAAGTTCATGTAAGAGTTTTTGGTTTCCTCAATATCTCCATATAACTTAAATGAAAATTTCAGAAAAAATTCTCCTTTCGTGGTTTGCTATGTCCAGTATTCACACCATTCAAGAAATCGAAGTGAGTAATTATATAGGATTTTGGTATAGTTCCACTAATCTATGAAAACTCTTGATATATTCTGCTTACAAGTCTTATGTAGAATTTAAACTTGTGACTTTTACTTGCTCCAAGCTTGTGTAGTAGAGAATTTTTATAGTAATTTAATATCCACAAATATAAATTGTAATATGGTCATTTCATTTGTAGGACCAAAGTGTAAGTTATTTCCTTATTCATTTTCATAGTGATAGTATAGTTCACAGGAAAAAAGAAATATAAAGAATATTCTCACAGAATACACCTTACTATTGACCTACAATATACCCCATGAATAGGATGTGTAAAAGTGAATATGTCGCGTAAGATGATCTAAAAAAGCGCGAGTAAATTTGTAATGTAGAAAAAAAAGGGACAAGTTTATAGGCACCTAATATATTTTCATCATAGTATCTGAAATTTTGAGCAGTAAACATTACTTTTATTGGAGCCATAGACCTAAAATAACATGGACGGAGCTTTAGAAAGAGAGGATTGTAACGTACATAAGAGAGAGATGGAGTGCCTCTTCTAGCTCCATCCTCTTTTGAACTCTTCAAAATAGTATCTACTCTCCCACTCGTATTTCTTAAGATTCCAAGCCTCTTCTAGCTCCATCCTTTTTATCCCTAGAAAACCCATATTCCTTCTCTCTTGCATGTATATTTCTATCGATTCAGTCTAAAAGTGACGTAAAGCTCGGTCCATGTTATATTAGGTCTATGATTGGAGCATTTATTTGTCACTTTTGATCTAACCTTTATGAATTGTGAAGTAGAATTTTTCAAGAAGCATTAATTATTTATAACATAATCACAAGGACGAATATTCATCGATAAATCAACCAATATTCCCCCTTGATTTATCGATGGATATTCGTCCTTGTGATTATGTTATTTATTACTACTGGAGCTCTTTCTTCTCCATGAAACCATTTCCTATCATTAATAATTTAATTTATTGTAGATACATGGAAGTAAATTATGGAGTAATTAGTCAGTATTCAAATTTTTTGAAAGCATGTGGTGTAAAAGGAATTTTATGTAAGTTAAATGATATTTGTCATGGATGAAAGACTCACTGCTTTCTTTATCTTAGTGAATGATCAAGTCGGTGAGGGAATGTCGTTGACTTTACAAGAACGAAAAGGTTTGACAGAGGAATGGAGTCAGCACTGTGTAAAAAATGGGCAATTTTTAATGGTACAAATTGGTGGTGTACCTTTAAAAGAAGTAATTGAATTGGCAAGTGTAGAATTTCCAAAAACCTTAATCATTATTTCTCACATTTTTCTCAATTGTAGGCAAATCATTGTGAAACAAACAAGGTTGGTGCTGTAGTATTATTACCTGATCTCTATAACAGACCTAGAAATCATTTAGATCTTGTGAAATATGTAAAATTAGTAGCTGAAGGAACAAAAGAAATTCCTATCCTCTACCATCATCATCCGAAATATACGAATTTGGACCGTGAGTAGTTCAATTAAAACTGTAATTTCTTAAAGAAAATAGATAATTTTCAGTTGACATGACTAATTTCTTGCTTGATATCACTGGAGAAGTTGACTCTTTCGTTGGATTGATACATAGTACAAATGATCTTCAGTCTGCATTGTCTAGTTTTCATGTAAATGAAAAACAGTTCACTGTTTTCATGGGCACAGATGAGGTAAGGTATAAATGAGACGACAAAAAAATTGTAAAATGCTGTCCTGAAGTCGACAGCTTGTGTAGGTGATTTTTACTTTGAACTCTGCAGATTGTAACCTTAATTTATCCCAGGATGTATTTTTATTCAAACGTTAACTTTTAGGTCATTCTGGGAGCAGCTGCTAGTGGATTCTCCTGTATCATGGCAAACACATCAAATTTATTTGCAAAATTAGTAGAAACAATATGTTTCTCTACGACAAAAGGAGAAATATTAACAGCCCAAAAGACACAAGCAGTGTTAGCCAAAGCTCTTTATCGTATATTCTCATATGGTAAGTCCTTTTGAGAAAATTTCAATCTTTGAATCAATAGTCTCTTATTTAACATGAGCCCATTACCTCACGCCCGAGATAAATAGTTCAATAGAAAAGAAATCATAACTTCAGAGATGATTTTGTCGAATTTTTGCTTCGTGTATTATGAAATTGCAGTTTTCCCAAAAATATTGAAATCACATTCTGTTTCACTAAGGCAATGTACCAGCTAACACATTCTCCACTGTGATGGCTTGAATCAATGATTCGATATCCTAATAACTTATTCACGTGTCATTTTTGCCAGATTTGTTGTTGCCAATTTTATCTATGTGCAAGTTGGAAAAAGGTAATTATTTCAGATTTTAACACAAATTTCGTTGTATACTCCAACTATAATCGATTTCAAGCGATAGACCAAAAGCTGGGGTTATCTATCTACCTTATCCTTTGCCTATATGCAGGGCTGGGCAGTATTTCAATTACTTGTAATTGAAATACGTATTTGAAATACAAATACGTATTTTGTATTTGTATTTCAATTACTTCTTGAAAATGTATTTTGTAATTGTATTTCAAATACCTGACGCTGAAGTATTTTGTATTTCGATACTTTCGTGTTCGAAATACTTTCGAACAAATACATCTAGCGCTGAGTGCTGTACAGAAAATAGTCCCTGAATCTCCCTTCAGATGGCGCGACGTTCATCTGCTTCATCTAGTTCTTTTGCTAGCAATCATATTTTCGGCAAATGAAAGGAAGAAAAGGTCCTGCGCAATGTACATTTCATCATGAAGTTAGAGTTAGTCAACTTCTAAAAACGATAAGAGCAATAAAAAGCTTACCATCCATGAACATTATGCTAACATAAAAAATCTAGAAAAGCACTGACGTGAAGTTAGCAGCTTTTACGCGCTTGTTCACATTGCGAAATGGCGATTTGAAAATTTCAATGAAATAGGAAAATTAAAGAAAAAATAATTTTTTTTCGAATTTTCCCATGGATAATTCTTCCTATTTACACTGTTCATATTCTAACCAAGTTTCATTAAGATCAGATGAATATTTTTCGAGTTATTGAAAAATCAAAATTTCAAATGGCTGTAGCACAAAAACCATTAGGCAGATTTGGCCCATCAACGAACATTACCGAGATATTTAGGATCTCAACCTAACCTGAAAATTTCAAGACTCTAGGTCCTTCCTTTCGAAAGTTACAGCGCGCATGGCCAGACGGACAGAATCAATTTTGACCACGGATTCTTCATCAGTAAGTCCAACCCAGTCGTTTGAGACCAATTTCGGCTCAAAATTCGAAAATTAAAGACATCGTGATGAAATAACGTGCTGTTTTCCAGAACAAACGCGTAAAAATGTGTTAATACAATATAACACAAGTTTCTGCCCATCAGGACCTGTAGAAAGATTGTTTTCTTTAGCAGGTTTTATTCATTCCCCAACAAGAGGCTGTTTGTCTGATACTACATTCAAAATTCTTGTGTTTCTGAAAGGAAATTCTTTATTTAGCGATAAAATAGCTGAGCTGAATTAGTTGTACTCTTTTCACATTTTACGTAACACCTGAATGTATTTTGTAATTTGTATTTTAAATACAAATAGTTGAAATACTGTATTTTGTATTTCAAATACCCGAGAGAAAGTATTTTGTAATTTGTATTTCAATTAAGCCAAGCATGTATTTTGCCCAGCCCTGCCTATATGTCAGTTTGGATAACCGTAACTATAACTGGAGCTTTTTGTCCATCACTTGAAATCGGTTTATATCAAGTTTTTAGCACTGGTGAAATGTCAAGATTAAAGTAAGTCGACTGGACGTTGTCAATTCTTACATATTTTTATCAATGGATATGGTTTTCTTGCATATGTAATTACTACAACTTTACGTGCAGATTCGACAATGCTGCATAGTTATCTGAGAAGAACATTATCATAACATTTTTCAATTGTAAGTCAAAATAATTCGACAGGATGTTGTCAGTTCTTACATATTTTCATCAATGACTGGTTTGGATTAGTTACATAAGTTATTACCAAGACCTTCGTGCAAAACAGGCAACAGTGCATAGTTATCTGACATGGAAAATACTATAACCTAAAATGTTTTAATTATAAGCTGAGTTTTTAATTCACCAAATTGCTGTGGTGAAGAGTGATAGATCCACCAACTTTTCATTGTTGGTTGAATGACGTTAATGTCAAATTATCTAGTCCAATATCCACTATTTATGTTCTATGTCCACCATACCCCACCACAACCACACCAGTAGGGTGGATTAAAAAACGCGCCCATACAGAGTGAAATGTGTCAAACATCCATGAGCTACCTTCCGATTTTTTAAAGTGAATAGACTAAAGGTTCGATTCTACCACGATGTGCGTTATTACTAAATTAACCCCGGGTTTGAAGTGATTGCTTCAAATTTCAACATAACAACTTGTTCGATTTATGCGCGAATGCTGCTCGAGAAATGAAGTGATAAAGAACAAGCATCATTTTTATATTCTTTAGGCGACGCAGTTCCCGCCCTTAAAGCAGCGATGTGCATTATTTCTAAACTTCCCCTCGGGGCAACTAGAGAACCCTTAGAGACCATATGGGAGGGAAATTTGGATAAAATGAAGATTGAATTGCATGAATTGGGACTTGTATGAAGAAATGTTCGAATCATAATAAAATATTCGACTTTAGCTGTATACAGTTAATTGAGTAAGTACAATAAATTTATAGTAGATATTTCAGATTATTTCAAGACAAAAAGATAATATTAACATGGGTTTTCAAAATATAGGGGTCAGATTTAAGGAAAAACTTCTTTTAAGTAAGAATCTCAGAAATCCTTCGCCTGATAATTTAGCTGTTGCTTGATTAAATTCATTAACTCCAGCAATATACTAACTGCACCATAAAGTATATTTTTGACAGAAGTGTAGCCCATTGATATCTCTTCTGTCCTATTCATATTTAAATGTACTCTCCCATGTTTCTTGTGGGGTTCAGGAATATGCAATCAAGTGGATAACTCAAGATTGAAAACGAAGCACCCATGATAATTTTAACTTAAAATCTCTCTTCCAGTGAAAAATTTATTGTACATTCTTAATTAACACCTGTTTATTGAATTCAATATGTTTTGTTTTTATAGGAGGAACTTTGTCCATTATGTGTTTTTTATTCATGAATTTAATAAAATGTTTTTACATCAAATATATTTCTTCATGTAAAACAAAAACAATGTTTCTTGTACAATGTAGAGAGCGAACCTATGGGAAAATAGAAGACAATTCCTAAAATTAAATATTTTATTTACAAAAAGCTGACCAACTAATTATCTGATACATGTTGATGTGCTGTCAATTTTGGATGTCCGAAAGGATGAATTTATAAAAATGTATAAAAACTATTACTCTGTTGGGCAAAATACAATTTCTGTCATACTAAAAACTATTAAGTCAGCTAGTTGAGCCCTAACTAAAGATGGTTGAATTTATTTATCATTGATATATATTCATAAATAAAGTTTATGTATAAAAAGTATGAGACTTAATATCAGACGTTTCCACTAGTTGAACAAAAATAATTTTGAATATCCAAGATAGGGGGAGAATTGATGCCTTCAAGCCTGATATAGAGGGGTACCCAACCTCCCTTATATTTTTTACTGATATTTTACAGGAAAATATTTTTTTTTACTTCATAGAATTCTCTACTAGTATTTCGACTTTTAAATTAAATTTGTCACATTGTAAAAGCTGACCATGATTTTTCATGTTATGGAATCCAATTGACTGATGTTGAAGACGCAAACTATGATGGTAAAAGTGAAAACGAAATTCAGGTAGAAAGTTTATCTTGTAAACTACTAAAAATCGAGGAATATATGAATATTTCAGGTACCCCTTAGTTTGAGACATCTTAATTTGAAATTTGGACATTACATCTCCGACCACCCTATATAAAGAATCAATTTCAACAATCAATGCTTATATCTAGAAGACCACCTTTAAAGTTAATCTTAATGATTTTCACCGAGCCTTCTTTTGATGAATTTCTTAATAGGAGTTAAAATGAGTGTCAAATAATGTGCACACAGAATATAAATATGTTTGTATTATCTACTATATAGAAAGCAAAGCACAATATATACCAATCTATTTCCCGTTGCACTTTCACGACGATTATTTGTTTTACTAATATTTTTCAATTTTGTATTAAGTTATACAGAAAATGAATTCTCATTTGTCAAACTAGATATACATCGAGGTTTTTTCTGTGTTGTGAGGGATCAGTTTATATCATTCGAAATATCACTGGAACAGGAACATAACAGTAAGTATAGGTTGTGCTTTTTTTATCGGTTCTCAAATCACATTAAATTATCATATATATTTAAATTGGCATACCACTTTCCTTACCTAAGAATTTCAAGTATAGGAGTACAGTTAAATTAATACAACCACTGTCCATACAACCAACCAAATGATGAAAATCTTGTATATTTAAATATATTGCGAATATCCTGCATATTTTTTTAATATTGTTCCTTCCGAATTGAAAAAGCTCATGTTGCACGAAAAACTCGAATAATTCAAATTACACTCCATTATCTATTGAACACTAATATTGAGTTATTTTTCTATATGATGACAGATAAAATTTTAATTGGAATCCTAATATACCTTCGACTATGCGAAAACACACAATCCAATCTCAAAACTAAGAAACTAAGATTTTAGAGTTCCGATGACTTTTTTTCGTTTTTTGAAAAAATATTACTTCGGTTTTTATGCAAATAATAAAACTGTTGAACGTTGGAAGAGGTTCTCTTCTTGGAACATTCTAAGTGGTCACAATAAGGTGCATCTAGATAGCCAGTTGGTGGGCTTTCGTTGTGGCTCCGTCGCTCTGAGTTGATGCCCGCCTTTTGGTGGATTGCTTGCCTCCTGTTGAACGGTATTTCTTTATTTATATTTTTATACCAGTTTTGATTAATGTGAAAAGAAATGTATCAGTAAAAAAAATCAATTATCAATTTTGTTGCAAAAAGCAAAATACTTGGGACCTTTGATTTCTTGTTCTCCTTGAACAATTACTTTGTATGAACGGTACAATTGTCCACCCTTTGCTATTCTGGATCAGACAGAGCCAATTTCGTTGATCAACTGCTTTTTATTGTGTTTTTTTCAGATATCACAAATGTTGTAATTTTTGAGAAGTAAACAATTTAGTTCAAATAAGGAAAATTTATTCATGATAACAGAAGAACAATGAACATTGTGTGGGCTCTTTTTTTGAAATATTTCACCAATTGACAATATTGTAAATTACATGTTGTCAAATAGAATACTTTACTCTTCAATTCAAATATTATGTTAAAGATTGCTAATTCTCCAAAATTTTGAATTTATATCACTCAAATCAACAACTTATATCATCAATTGATCTTACAGAAGCATTTGAAATGGGTTATACAGGGGTGTCCCAGTTAGTACTAATAGGACTTGGGGGTAGTTTCTCTGGCCAATGTAGGGTCTCCTGCCCACACCCTCCAAGTGATGGCCCTTTCAATATGCACAAGACCTTTAGCTAATTAAACCCCTGAATGAAATTCATACAACTTTATCCATGTGTACTTTCTACAAAATGCAAGGAATTATGATTTTATCTGGCCATCCGTCAACATCAAAGGGATGCCACAACTCATTATTAAGAGCATATAATACCCTGAACGGCACAGGGTTTCGTTTGTAGATTACAATTCGATTATTTTTTTTTTTTTTTTCAAATAATTGAAAATTTCTGTAGTAAGTACGCCATGAAAACATGTGTAGCAAATGAGATAGCATACCTACATATACAATGGAATATTAATTCAAATTTTTATTCCACATTTTTATTACTGGTCAGAACCATTTGAAGAAATAAACTAAAATAAACGAAAAAAAAAATAATTTTTTTGAATTTCATTCTTAAAAACTATGAATTTACCTATATGCTCTTGTAAAAAAATATTAATAGACATACATGTAGGATTCAATAAAAATACTGAATTCCACACAGGGTATGAATATAATAGTTTTTTATGAACTTCCCTTATAGCAAACTGTTTTTGACAGACTCTTTAAGTTCGTTACAAGTGGACATTACTGTCTATGGACTAAAAAATTTAACAAAAAATCAACAATGCGCATTCTATTAGCAAATTAGACCATTTAAGAAAAAAAATCAATCCGCTGCCTCCAAAAGTTTGTGTTTTCGATTGAATTCTCATTTAATTTCAATATCCAAAATTATACTGTGTTGCTAAAGTCCATAAATGGCAAAATTTATGACTATATTTCTGAAAGCATTGAGCTCAATTCCACTCAAACTAATGACCCACACGTTACTGCTCACTCTTAAGATGTTTAACTTAGATAAGGTAAAGGTGAACATTGAAGAGCTATTACTAGGAGGGGGGTAGGGGTGAAATTGACCCAATAAACGTATCCGTAAAGCTTCTTTACTACTAGCCTGGACACCCTGTATAATAAAATTTCACGATGGAATACAAAAAACGCGAGTTTTTTGAAAACATCTAATATGATTTTAATAGAAGCATTCAATTACAGCAGGAAACTCCTCATAAAAAAAATTGACCAAAACAAACCAAACATTATTTTCCATAATAGAGTTAGACCTAGCATTATTTTTAATTTACCTTTCAGAAAGATCATATTTTAGGGATTTATATTTATGCTTTTGCCTCAACTCTCTACAACCATGAAAAATAAATCATGTATACACACATCAGAAATCAACCAATTGATATCTCAAACCAGAATCAGAAATAAAAAAAAATATAAAAGCTGTAAGTCCAATAGTATGTGATATTCATGCCAATTAAAACAACAACTTTACCTTCTTTGGGTCAAACAGGAGCGTTAAATGAAAAAAATATATTAATAAGATATTGTTGAGTCAAAATGGGCATTAGTTACTGAAGATATGGGTTATGGAAAATATTGGATTTTAGAATTGATTAAGTTCCCCCCATGCATAAACTCATTTATCAAGTCTGCAAGGTACTTTTTGGGAAATTGTCATGCCAGATAGGCAGAAAGAACTAAGATTGAACACCACATTCTCATCAGTAGATCTATTTTATTCCATTGGAAAATTGTAGACTGAAAATTTCCAAAAAAAATATAGGAAATAGTAGTGTGAATACTAAAAACATGAACAATTTTTCATTTAAGAAATACAGACCATAAGGAGCATTCAATCAACTTGAAGTCTACAAAGGTGTATGAAGAATTCAAAAATAATGAAATATACAGAGGATAAGAGTTCACAACTTTTCATTTTCTTTTTCAGTTACTTCTCATGTGTTCACAATTCATTTCAGGAGATATCAACTATTTCCCTCTGAAACTTTTTCAACTGCTTGAGGGAATATAAAATTCTCTCTATTTTCAAATGATAATTTAGTTGCTATGCTTAAGCGAAATGGTAAATATTTATAAGTATCCATTAGTCACATTTGTAGGAACTCAATTAATTTGGAAGTATCCAATTTACACAACCTAATTGAAATGTTTATAGTTATCTTTCCCTATGCAACGTAAATAAACATGCCAGACACTAGTCAGAAACTTCATGAGGAAAATTAGAAATTGAAATGTTCAGGAAATAGAGTCTGTGAATAAGTTGAATTGGATTGACTTTTTTTAATTAATTGTGATATATGCCAACTGACAATATTTCATCCCATATTTATTGTTATATTGATTGAATACTAATGGTTTCTTTATCTGTTGATCAATAATGAAAGATATATTTATACCAGCATAATTTTTATTCCTTTTTACCAAAATGTGCCTTCATAGTTTTGCATACTGGTGATCAAGAGTCTGTGCTTCATATATAATAGTTTATATATTATTTATTATTTGTGTATTATAAAAACCATGTATTTTGATAATAGACTGATTGCATTTTTATGAATATAACACTTATTGCATAATGCCTTTCATAAACTGAAAAAATTCTGCTACTTTCATGTAAGAAATATTATGTTCATTTCAAACTGCTGATGTTGAAGAATTTGATGTCCAACTATTGACTAACAGAATCATTTATAAGATGACTAGGAAACTTAGAGTCAGTATGAATTTTAGGACGTAAATGAACAATGAAAGGTATTTGTGCATGTTTAACACTAAATGCTTAATATCTTCTAGAGTTTACGAGTCTTTCAGATATTCATTACATTTTTGTTGGCTATTTTAAATTTCATTTTGATTTTAAATAAAAGTGAATATTCTGTTTAACTCACCAATTTCTTCTCCATTTTGGCTTTAATGTCCCTAGCTAACGTGTAAAAAGCTTCTTCCACCCTAATACTAGCTTTAGCACTAGTTTCTATGAATTTTATCCCATATTCCACAGCTAATTGTTCTCCACGTTCTTTTGAAACTTGTCTCTTTTCTTCAAGTTCACACTTATTACCAAGCAACATTTTCTCGACATCTGCTGATGCATTCTCTTCAATATTTCTAATCCAATTCTTAATATTTTCAAAACTTTTCTCATTAGTAATGTCATACACTAGCATAATACCCATAGCCCCACGATAGTAAGCTGTTGTTATGGTTCTGAATCTCTCCTGACCTGCTGTGTCCCTGCATATAAGATTATTATAAATGACTCTTATCAAAACAAAAAATATTTCTTACCATATTTGTAATTTAATTTTTTTTCCATCAAGTTCTATTGTTCGGATCTTGAAATCTATACCTGAAAAACATAAATGATTCTTGAACAATGGCATCAATTATAGAATTTTTTATGTCTATTTATACATGTAAAAAGCTGTTGAATAATAATAACCTTTAATTCAAAATTAAATTGGATATTCTAAATACAGTTGGGTATTTTTTTATTTATGACGAATATTTAATTACAGAGAAAAATAAGAGATGTCAAAAATGAATAATTATTTCTAATTCTTCCAATTCTTGAGAAGAAAAGAGGTGTGGTTGAGCACATCCAGACAACAAAGTAATTAATTTCCTACAGCATCTATTTCATCCAATTCAACCTTTTTCGATATATGATGATGTGAATACAATAAAACTCTTAAGTTCTCAACATAAAAAATAAATTGTGACTCACCTATAGTAGAAATAAAGGTAGTGTTATAAGCATCTTCAGAAAAACGGAATAAAACACAAGTTTTCCCTACACCTGAGTCTCCAATAAGAAGTAATTTGAAAAGATAATCATAAGTTTTTGCCATTTTCCGCCGAAGCAACTGTTTTTCTTTCTTAAAATAATTAGTTAAACCAATGCCCCTCTTTTCTAAATTTTCCTTTCCTTCCACAACTGTCAAATTATTCTGAAACGTCACTTTTCTTTACCGGCAATAGTTGGTGGACAAATATCCCTATAAAATTTGGTTGGTGTTTGGTGTTTCTGAACTAACTGTGACGTCGAAGAGAAGGCAGATGCATGGAAACATGGTGAATTCAAAGATGCGCTTTTGTTACGCCAATGCTGGCGAAATCGCTACAATTAGTGTTTTCTACTGAAGGTGGCACTATTTGGAAATTACGACTGGTCGTGAAGGCAGCAGTCTGTCGGACAAGATATAAGGTAAAAAATATCTGAATGAATGAATTCCCACCATATTAGGTTTTATATAACTTTCAGTGGAATTCATTCTAAGAATTCAATATGGATTTCCAATAAGAAAACAGTTGTTTTATTCAATGGCTAATTTTTTTCTTCGGATTTGAAAATTGAGGTTTTCTAGTAGCGCTTGGTAGTAGCATATATTAGTAAATTTCAATTCAAAGTAAATAAAAATTGTTGAACATTCAATATAGTAAAATAATATGCTTAGTTGCGGGCTGATGCTGAAATGAACTCGATAGTCATTGTAATATAATGTACGAGGAATCAGAAAGATACCACTGCTTACGTTTATGGTCATCTTTAAAATAATCAACCATATAGATATAATAATATTGTTTATTCGAGAAAAATACTGCACCTGCAATAAGACACAAACTACCCACGAGATCTTGAGTTACTAATAGTAGATCAACAAAGGTCAAATTTTAAGGTAAAGTGCAATGGGTCAAGAACCGACACTCCAAGCATAAGAGATAAAAAGATATCAATTTACCACTTCGTGAAATCTGAAAACTAGTGAATATATATAGGCATCACGATCCAGGGGCCTTTGGTTTTAATCCTAAAAACAATATCATATTAACAGTAATTAATCGAATCATAATAAGGAACTCTCATTTCTTTGTGTTTTAAGGTGAGCGAGTATTGTGTATAGGTTAGTTACGCATTATTTTTATTACAGTCGGATCACCACGATCATTATGAAAATGATTGAAATAAAATTATGAAACTAATAATATGCTTCTGAGTATCATGAAGTTTATTTCTCCTATATGTACGATTCTTTCTACATTTGAACACTAATTTCGATATACATCTGCACTATTTCAACAAAATACAAAAGGGTTCCATTTAAAAATACCTGAGGATCTATACAATTCTTTGAAGTTAACACAAAATTATTTCTCGCACATATCAATAAATAAATAATGATCCGAGAAAAAATGAATAAATTCAAAATGACCGAATAACCATTAATAGGTGTCATGCGCTCTGATTGGTCGAATGGTGGCGCTTGGGTCGGTGGCGGGAGAAACCTTTACTGGTTTCCCCAGTTTGGTCTGATAATTTAGTAGGAAAAAAAATGAAAATAAAAGCACCATTATTCTATTCATCATAGGCTGCACCGTATTCGAAATCCTTCTGTTGCCTAGATCTTTATTGGGAGTGAGGTGAAAACTCCAACGTGTTGACCAAGCGAATATTTCACACTTATTCAATTCTTATTATGCAATCGACATAAAAAATACAAAAGGTGTTGTATTTATCTTGTCAGATTCTGTTCAGAAATTGAACTATTGTTCTCTTTAGTATGCGCTTGGATACTTTCACTGTTTTCTCATATCTTAGTTATCTAATTATATAAGAGGGTGGCTTTCTCCACTCAAGAATTTCAGTATATAAGTTCAGAATATACGGGTATTGTCTTCAATGAAAAGCACTGTATCAATAATTATATTCAACTATAACAGCTTCTTCATTGTGGATTTTTCATATTAGTGTTTATGGGGAAATTTTTCAATCTAATCATTGTTCGAAGACCATGGTCTTCATATAATGATACCATTCGCAACTACTGCTAAGCGATACGCCATCTGGTGATAGAAATTCGAACACTTCCAAGCTAGTAGTTTTTCGACGTGCCTGTTATTCTAACGTAATTTGCTCACTTTTGGAGTTCATTTTCGAACTTTTGTGTTGTTCTCTGAGTTGAAATTTTGGAATACCGAAATTGTTTGTAATATTCATCAATCGATTCCTTTCTTTCCGATTAAAAATTTCGATCGTATTAATTCGAAATGGCATCCTCTCGAAATGACTATTGTTGTGTGCCTCAACTCAATGTTATTCATGGTCAAAGAAGAAATGATCATCTAGTGCCTCTTGTTTTCATTTTTTCCAAAGCCAAATGAAATTAAAGTTAATTTGGAAACAGCCTTCGGCAAGGAACTCAATGATAGAAGAAAGACCTAGCTCTAGAAATTGAAGATTGGAAAACAGGTCACGAAATACATGAAAGTATGTTCACTGCATTTCTCTGAAGATGTTTATTCTCATAAAGGTAAATTACCTACAATGTATTTATTTCGTAACAACTTCATGTCATGATGTTTTCAGGTGTAAATAAAAATGAGAGAATTTTGAAGGAAATTGCTGCAGAGAAACTACCGAGCACTTCTGCTGCTACCTAATTCACATACTACACAAAATCATATTCTAAAAGAGTCATCTGGTTGAAAATCTGACAAAAACTAGATATACTGTTAGAGTTAATAATAGCTACTCATATAAATACATCAATACTTTTCATTTCCTTATATAGGTAGGTTGAACCGGCTGTGACATTTTTCATTTTGTATGTGTATCTTGAGCTGCTGTAATATAAAAATGAAATCAATTATATGTCTATCTGTTTCCTTTTCTTTAGAAATATGATGCAAAAGAACTAAGGCAGAAAATCTGTTTTCATTTTATTGATTCCTTCCTTTGTAAACAAAGAACAAGTCATATCATTTGGACTGATTCTAGATTTAACACATAATATAGCCTGCATTCAGCACTTCTTCACATAAATAAGAGTCCTTAAAATACTTCTTGAGGTGCCTTTTTTTCCAGAAATTCAAGTAAACTTAGATATTGGTTTATTTTGATCCACCAAGCAACATACACTAAAATAACACCGAAATTATCCTCCAGGAACGATTTAAAGTACGATTTTATATCGTGATCCAAACGAAAAGTTCCTTCTCAAGAAATCTTACACAAAACTATAATAATTTCCTTAAATATTCAAGCTCTGCTCAATAAATATTCGTTTTCTACCACATTTCTAAGGTTTGTTTACATAAAACTACTAGCTTGGACAGGTTCCAAATTTATCCGTTAGGGCGCTGGCATCTTCGCAGAAGTTCCCAATTGTATGAGGACCACTTTATAAAATGATGATACCCATGGTGTACCTCCATGATGATACCATATACCACTCTTCGGCAAAAATAACACATAAGATAAAAATTTTAGCTTTAGCATTTCTTCTTGTAGGTTATTTTGAGGGTAGCTAGAAATGTCTGTGTTTAGGAATTCTGTGGTGTGGGAGAATTATTGATTTGTCTATGGTTTACCTGATACCCTTTTATTTTCAATTTTGTTTGTGATTGGTCGGATTGAAATATTTACTGTCAAAATAAATTTAACGAATTTTTGTTAGTGGTAAAATAGTTTCAATAAAATTGGCGTTCAGAATGGCTCAAAATTATAATCCTGCGTTACAATCCACTAGCGATAATGCTAAGCAAAATGATGATTCGAAAAGAACACCATCGGATAACCATGCAGTATCTAAGAGGTTAGTATTAACATTTATATTTTGATGAATTATTTCAGTTATCACATCTTGATTTTAGACTACATAAAGAATTGATGTCGCTAATGATGTCCCAGGATAAAACCATCTCAGCTTTTCCAGATGGAGATAACATCTTCAGTTGGATTGGCACTATTATGGGCCCTAAGGATTCTGTGTATGATAATATGAAATTCAAGCTGAAACTGAAATTTCCTAGTTCATATCCCTATTCAGCCCCTTTTGTCAAATTCTTAACTCCATGTTTCCATCCAAATGTAGATACTAAAGGAAATATTTGCTTAGATATTTTGAAAGATAAATGGTCTGCACTATATGATGTCAGGACCCTACTTCTTTCAATTCAGGCTCTGTTGGGAGAACCTAATGTTGACAGTCCTCTTAACACCCTAGCAGCAGAGAAATGGCAAAAACCAGAAGAGTATAAAAAGTTTGTTTTAGAGATGTATAAAGAAGCTTAGTTTATTAATTATGAATATTTTTAATTTATTAGTAATTTGATAAAGAATTTGATATTATAGCTGAGCGTTTTTAAAAGGTTTATCTGAAAACTCTTAATTATGATTTTTTCACAATTTATCTTTATCTGCTTCCAAATTGTTTGGGATTCTTGATTCAAATTCTAGACATATTCAAAGATAACAATTTAAAAACGCAGCTTTACTGTCTTCAAGATGTGTTCATAATTTTATATGCTGAATGATTCTTGAACCCTTCTAATTATTCCTGTTCCTTTCTAGTGATTGTGCAGTATTTTTTTTAATGGAATCTTTGGGGTTTAGAAGGCTTCAATCAACATTTTTGTAATTTCTTCATATATTTAGATTAAAATTTGTTTATTTTTGAATTTTATTATCTCTTTGATTTTAGCTCTGAAAAGTCAATGTTTGAAAAGGAAATTCATTAAATTTCCTCCAAACGTTTAATTTGTGAAGTAGTATTCTATAACATATTATGGTAATTATGCAATCATTATTTATTTACAGAAAAAGCTTAGTTGACATTAATATGCAATCAAAAACATTTACAACTTTCACAAGCAACGATGAAGTAGAAATCACACCAAATACTTAATTTATATATCCCTGATCTTTTACTCAATAGTATCATTTAAAAATATAAATTCAAGGTAAGATAAAACTTTAATGGGAAATTAAATGAGTATAATTTTTTTTTCAACTTTACTCTATCCAATAGATGATGATCAACAGTTTCTGAGCTGTTTTAGTACCGATTTCCATGTTGAATAAGTTCTCGAGGCTATTTGAAAACTCAATGTTTGAACTAAACCTTGGGCCGCCATTCTCTGAAATTTCTTTCAATGGTATTGAATTCTGGGAAAAGACCCTGTAGAACGTAATAATTGCCCTCCAAATATTTTACGAACATGCCAGCAATGGAGCATTGTATAAATTCAAGTTTTACCTAATAACCCAAAAAAATAGACCGATTGTCAAGGGTCAATAAAACTTGAAATTAATTTTTCTCTTGCTCGTAGTAGCAACAAATTTTGGCCATTATTATGAACCTGTGTCCATTGAAGCGTATTTTGGGAGGATGATGCATTATTTAGTAGGTGTTTTCCCTCTCAATATTTGAAACAGAACTATTAAAAATTGTTTTTTATCAAAAACGCCCTGACAGATTGAACTAGTAAAAAAGATGGCTTAATGAATAACATTGGTGCAGTGCAAACGATCAAAGTTTACTTTAATGTAACGTTTCAGACTCCTAATACCTATATTTGTATTATGTGCTCCTAATCTGTCTCCTTCATCAAACGAGAAAATTTGCGGAATTATTTTCGTTTTTTAAGACTCGTCAAAATTTGGATTGCAAGTTCTGTTTCAGATATTGGGAGAGAAAACACCTACGAAATTATGAACCTATTTACATATCAATGAATGAATTCAAATCCGAACCTTTCCTTTAAGTATTACTGAATGAGGGAACTCTTGAATTTTAGTGGAAGAATTGTGAGGTGTTCAAGGATGATCTTTTCTACATATTTCAGCAGAATAAATCCAAACGCATCAAAATTTCTTGATTTGCATATGCTTTTGCTCTATGACCTAATGACATTAACATGTTTATTTACGGTGCGAGCATCGGTGGTTCAGTGGTAGGATGTTCGCCTGCCTGGGTTCGATTCCCGGCCGATACAATTAATATTTATTTGGAATCTCGAGGTTGAATAATCAAAATTGCCAGACTGAAGAAAAGAAATAACTATCGAGTGATTCCAACATTTTTGAATGGACACAGCTCGATTATATTCTTCATGAACTTCTCAAGGAGACAAACACATATCCTGAATTTTATTCATTCCACTCGAAGTTAAGATCTTATTACTAAAAGTAAACATTTAAATTATTTTGAATAAAAATTTTAAACCCTCATTTCAAAACAATTATAGGGGTACTAACAAGTTAGTAAACTCACAATTGAGAATACAAAACTAGACTTTTGGTGTACTCTAGGTAGGATCAACAGGAAACTGGCGAGATAAACACCAAAATATTATATTATATTTTATTATAAATACATCTAAGAAGCTTGGTCATCTCCCTTTGTCGTTCTGGTGTAGATAAGCTGAGCCCTATGTTGAATGACTTGTCTAATCAAGCCTTTTTGTTGAAGCTCAATAAGTGCTCTCCTAGCCAAAGATCCTCTGATTTTCAGTCTCTCAGAAACAACTGATGGGGTGATCAATTTGTAGGATGGAACTTCCTTGTAGAGTTTATCATAAGTAGCCTTATCGAAGAGGACTTGATTGTTCAACTTATCACGTACTTTTCCTTTAGACCACTTCTGCAAAGTTAAACAACTGATCAATTAAATGAATTTATGCTGGAAATTTTTATCCTTCTTAGGTTGAATCAGACTCATTAAATCAGTTGTAACAATCATAGATTTCTTGTAAAATTTTGTCATCATACAATAGAAATATATACCAAATCCAAGTAGGAATATGCCAGAGTTTTAGGAAAGACTACTAATAAGAATCGACATACCTTCTTTTTGGCCTTGCCACCACCTGACCCCTCCTTCTTCTTCTGGGTTTTTTGTGGCTGCTTGGCACCACCTTTAGCGTCCTTTTTGGGAGGCTATGAAAATTAACAACATTAGCAAATATACATAGCTTATTTCAATAATTTCAAGTTGAGAACGTAATCAGACTCATTAAATCAGTTTTTGCAATCACAGTTATATATTGCATTATATTATAAATTGTCATCACATAATTTCACGTGGTTTCCTAACCTAATTTCGTTTTATCAAAATTCAACAAGATAAAACAACGAAATATACAAAAAGCTAATAAAATAATATTGGAACGGAAACAACATTAATTATTTTAATATGAAAACGAAAATATTGAAATGCAAAATTGGAAACAAGTAATTTATATGTATATACATGTACTCACCATCTTAAAACAGTCACAAAAGACAGTTGACGAAAGAGATCGTGGATATCTGTCACATTTCCAATTGTCACAAACTGGTCATAGATTAGTTCTCTCTTTATAATCACGAATGGTCTCTAGAATTTTTTGAAGTGAGTAAAATGAAAATACAAAATATTTATACGAAGTAGGATAATTTCTTCATTTCGGAAATAAAATACATTAGTTCGGGTAAGGAGAAGGCTAAAATAGAATAAAAAGATTCCTCTAATCCACTGACGTGTACATACTGTCAAAAATCTCTAGGATAAGTGTCACATATGTGACATGTGACATTTTCAAATTAAAAACTAATGAGAAGGCAACTGAACTGAAACTGACGGAAAACTGGGAAATGTTTTTCCCACTGCTATGTTGTTCCAATAGTTTATTTTGTATTTATCGTCGACAGTTTTAATTTATCCTTCCTTCATTACTAAAACAGTATGTTGTGTGGGGCGAAATTGATATATACATTTTATAGTTACATTAATACCGCTAAAGTATCTTAGGACACGTAGACAATCGGCAAAAACATATTTGTTCAATTTTTTAACCGAAATCATGCTACCTCTGTCGCATAAGGATAATTTGCATAGGGGACTAGGTTCCCGAATGAAAGAAAAAATACATGGATGGATAAGATTGATATTTTCAGACAGAAATTCTAGGAACTTATTTTTATTCTTAATATTGAATTTATCTTTTGCCTTTGTGGAATTATCTTATGGAGTATGGACCAATAGTTTGGGTATAATATAGTTACTTTCATCCTCACCTCAAGTTCCAAGAATTAATTTTGTTTCAGGCTTAATTTCTGATTCCTTTCACATGTTTTTTGACTGTACAGGGCTATTAGCTGGTCTTGCTGCCTCTGTTATCACAAAATGGAAAGCTAATGATAAATACTCTTACGGTTATGTTAGAGCAGAAGTACTTGCAGGATTTGTAAATGGATTATTTTTATTATTCATTTCATTTTTCATCATGTCAGAAGCAGTAGAACGAGCCATCGAACCACCAGAAGTAAGGGTTTTAATGATTCGTTTATAAGGAAATTTCAAACTTGATGTTAAATATTTATGTGCTAAAATTTATATCAAACCAAATGAATATCTAATTCAGGCTAAGTGGAATTAACTTTTTATACATTAATTTTTTTCAGGTGAAACATGAGAGGTTATTGGTTGTATCAGTTTTAGGACTCTTAGTTAATTTAGTGGGAATATATGCTTTTCAACATGGTCACTCTCATGGGGGTTCTCATGGTCATTCTCATGGTGGATCCCATGGACATTCCCACAACTCTCATGGACATTCTCACGACCATTCCTTAGAGATAGAATCCGCAGAAAATTCACAAATTATGAAAGGAGTTTTCCTTCATATCTTAGCTGACACACTAGGAAGTGTTGGTGTCATAATATCGGCAATATTGATGTATATGTTTGGATGGATGATTGCCGATCCTATTTGTTCCATGTTTATAGCTATTCTCATCGCCTTGAGCGTTTTATCACTTATCAAAGACTCTGTTATGATCCTCATGCAAAGACAACCAACTTCGCTTGATAATGTTTTACCCCAGTGTTATCAGAAAGTTGTGAGCTTACCTGGTGTTTATTCAATTCAAGAACCTCACTTTTGGACACTTTGCAGTGAAGTTTATGTAGGAGGCGTTAAATTAGAAGTATCAAAAAATGTTGACCCAAAATATGTAACATCTCATACTCAGATGATTTTTGCTTCTGTTGGTGTACGGCATTTGTATGTCCAATTAGATTACACCCCCATGTGATCGAAAATATAATTATCAGTTCAAATATCGAGAATCTTGACCTTCCACAATATTGTGATTTTTTAGCCTTCAAGCCGATTGAAAACATTTGAAATTTTACTGTTATTAAAGGGAAATGAATTATATTTATATTTTTGAATTTACTGATTTTTTTTTGCTTTTTCTTATGATCTCCAAGATGAGTGAGGGAATAGTCTTGCTAGAAGTCTTACGTGCTTTGAATTGGGCTACTTGAACAATTTTGGTTTTGGCTTGAAACTTACACCAAATTGTATTTAAAAATATGAAAATTTCGATCATTTATGTCCGGTTTGTGAAAGTAGCAAGTGCATTTTTTATTGTCTATTATTGAACTTGCTGAAGACATTCTACATTATGAATATGATAACTGATGGTGTTTTTGTTGAAGCCTAGAATGTCTAGCACACAGAACTACTTTTTTATGGTCTAGGAAGTATCACAAGCATGTTGTATATGGGTGTTTAGGTGTTTCAATATTTCCAAAAGCAATTAGATATATCCTGACTACATTTATTCCGAAAACATGTTGCCATACTTCTGGGATGTTTTCCACTAACATGTTTAGTTTGAGAATTCAACAGAAAGTAACTCCTATTCGTGTATAGAACAGGATTCTATTAAGACTTGATATTGCAGTTGCTCCTCCACATAATCTATTTTCAGCCCCAGATAAATGTCTGTTTAAATTCAACAAATTCAAAAATGAAGAATTCAATGCTTCCTAGACATATATTAAATATTTCATTCTGTACATAATAAATAGAAAATAAATTTAATATACCTTTTTTATATTCGATAATTCTTTCAGCTGGAAATCCTCCTAGGTGAACCATATAAACGGCACGGCCGATTATAACACGATAACTATACTCCAAATTTTCAGATAGGCTTTAGTTTGAAGGTCATGTTCAGAATGAAAAAATCCGCCTAACGGCTTTGTAGATATGACCGCATCTGAAATTCCGTTTATCCAAATATTCACACAAATTCAGAAAAGATCAGGTAGACATATTCAGCACGTGAATATACGATGGCTATGAACTCTCATTCAAACAAGACCATGGCTCATATGAAAACACTAGAAACTTTGTTAAAATATCATCTAGAGGTATTCGAAACTGCAATTTTGTGAATTTCAAATTTCTCCAAATCTTGAGAATTCATCATTCCATCAGATACGGTCGAGTTGAAATTTATTGATCGATGCAAAATAAATTTTCTTCAGAACTCAATATGGAAACGTTCAGAGATTCAAAAAAAAAAGTTTTCATTTTTTAAATTGTTCTAAAGACACGAACCTCACGGCATTCGCCAACTGAACAAATACCAAGGTTCATCATGATCGGATAAGTATTTTTTGAGATATTCTGGAAACAAGGATACCAACGAAAAAACCACCCAATTTTACTTTTTTTCCCTATTTCTCGGAAACTGAAGATTGCTAAGTACTGTATTTTGAAATATTGACTTAAAGATCTATACAAAATTTCATCGTAATGTGATAAGTTTTCGAAAAAAAATTCGTCAACTAAATTATTCTTCATAAATAAGATCCCAACAAAATTTTGTAAGCAATTTCGCGTAGGTGTTCTACAACTAATATCCAATATTAAAAGCAACGCTTACCCTGAGAGTTTCAAGTCGCTAACTTAATCCGTTGGACAGTTATCGTGTCCTCGGCCGGATTGAATTTTCAAGGAAAAATTACAGACATTGCGTAAAAATAAAGAATAATTTCCAAATGAATACAGGCATGCAAAAGCTCCCGACTTCACCTTAGTACTATTCCGAAAGATTCTCAAAAGGAAACGCAAGTAAGAAAAAAAAATGAATTATGGACTTTATTATTCAATACATAAATTGTTTGGGACATACAATTTCCTAAATAAATGAACATAATATATAAGAATATAAATTATTACATATCGAACATGAGCATTTTTATTGCACAAATATAAAAATATAGGGAATGATCAAAAAATGACTAAAATAAAAGGTTTCAGTTATACATAATCTCCAATCTTCTAGTTTAACAGATTAGGTTGATAACGCAAGAGTTTAAGCTAAATAAAAAATTTCAATGTTATAAATGAAACTTTTTACTTTTACAAATTATTGTAACTAATACGAAATTTTTACATTTTAACAAAGAAGTTTTTCGTTTTTCTTAACATGTAATAGAAAATATAAAAATTTCAATTTCATTGACCTTCGATAGAGGATCCATTAATGGCTTCTATATTTTGAGACTGCAAAAGAAATTAAATTATTTATTATCAACCATGGATGATTATGAATTAATATTCAATGTCTACTTGTACAAAAAGGGACGAATTTCTCACCTTTTCTAACTTTTCTTTGAGTGCTTCTAATTCTAAATCTTTCTTTTTTATCTGAGCTTTCCAACTAATTTGTTCTTGATCTACATGTACTTGAAGTTTTGCTAACATTTCCTCCTAAAACGAATAAGATTGAATTCATTGAAAGTCAGACAATTTGAAATAAACCAATTTTTGAGGTTGTAAAATTAATGAACATCAAATAAAAAAAAACTCACAGTATTTTTAATAACACTTTGATATTGTTCTATTCTTGCCTGCAAATTTTCAGTTGATTCATTGCTGGCAATTTTTTTTTGTGTTTCTAAATAGTTACTGACTAATGTGGAACATTCCTCCTCCCACTTATCAGAAGGAATTTGCTCTAGGCCATTTATTTCGGGTAATAACCTAGAGAGAAATTGTTTTTGGAACTTTATTTTGTTCGATTCTTCTTCTGATGAGTTTGTCTGAAAAATAATTCCATTTTAAACATTAATCGAAAAAACAGGTAAATTTCACCTACTTCTTTGTTTGAATTTTCTTCTTGGACTGATTTTATCCTCAATTCAGCAGCATTCAATGCTTCCATTATTTTATAATTTTTATTTCTCAATTCCTACAATACATCTTTGAATTAACATTCGCCCAAACGTGTAATATATTATGCGTCACAAACTATTATAGTGAAAAATTATTATTATATTTTTACACTGAATACTGATTATACTCACGTTATTCTTAGTTTTTTGTTCTTCTAAATCTGTCTCCAACTGGCTTATTACATTCAGTTTTGAATCTACTTCTGACCTTAGTTCTTCAGTCTGATTTTTGGCACAAGCCAATTCATTTTTCCAATTCAAAACTTCTGTTTCACTAATTTTATTATTCTCGATGGAATTCTGTTGTTGTTTCTTATATTCTTCAATTTCACCTTTCAACTGAAAAAAATTATAGCATTATAATGTGCCATAAAAATAAAAAATATACATACTTGTGCTATAACTTTGTTGGATATGCTTTTCTGTTTCTTCAAATTATTTACTTCATCCAGTATTTCTTCGTTGCTCTGTTCAGTTTTTCTTATTTCTTCTGCTTGTTGCTGCATAACGGCATTCAGTTGGGCTATCTCAGTCTTCAGTTCACCTTCTTGCCTATACAACATTTCATTCTTAGCGGCCAATTCATGATGTAATTCCTAAAAAATAAATATGTTTGAATGAACTTTTTCAGTTTTTACGTCGATTTCATACCTCCACTTGTCTCGACTTCTCCCCTAGTTCCTGGGTCATATTACTGAGTTGAGCAATATAGGAAGCTTCATTTTCTGCAGCAACTTTCTGAATGGTGTTTATATCAATCAACATTTGCTCATTACGAGCTGAATATTCCTGTATATCTGCTCTAAGTTGTGCAATCATGACTTCAGACTGAAATTATAAGAGTTTTTTGGGTAAACCCGCAAGATTTACCGTCGCCGAGATATTGAAAAGATATTAACATCATTGTACTCAGTGTGTTTTTCTGAATGAAAAATGTGAAATCGAACATAGGCGGCCTCCCTTAATTTGGAAGATATGGGCCTCCAAAGTTCCAAAATGAGTCGTTTTCAGGTCCCTTTTTCCACCATAAAAACGATCTCTCACTTCATTTGTATAGTTCACAAACCACCTTTGAACCTTCAACCAACAATAAGCAACACTTTTTTCCAAGAATAATCAATATTTAATGAAAAAACAATGAAATTACTGGACAACCACTTAACCTCTATTCCTTCTGATTTCGACTCAGTCTAAAAGTGAAGTTTGGCAATGGCGCGAATTTCATCGGTCGGAATCGTGCCATCGTGCGTATTCGTGAATGACAGATTACGAGCGTTCTATTTGACGATTTGGGGAGCTCGGAGCTGCCCAAGCGCATGAAACCCTAAAGTTGACGCGTTCTTTTTGATTGGAGCTTCGTGCATCTGAGCTCCTCCGACTACCTTCCCCTGCCCCCTCATGCACCAACCTCTGACAAGGGGCAGCAAGCTCTTTTGGGTTACGTCATATCATTTGTTTATATTTACAATAACATTTGTTGATCAAACCACTACAGTCTGTGATTATCTAATATAGATAATCTGATATATATTGGCTATAAATCAAGGCAAATTTTGCAAAATGAGTAAAAACAAGGAATTGCTAATAAATGATTCAGACAATCAAAGGACTTACAGCATTTATAACATGCTCGTCCTCAGAATCAGACATTCTTAACAAAATTAGTGAATTCAAAAATCCCTCCACTATTGGAGTAAAAAATACGTACAATAATAATGAAAATACAGAATAGTCAGAAACTATTTAGAATATTCGTCTGCAAGTGTAGTGTAGATCACAGCTGATCAATCAAAATAAATAACCGCGCATGTGCTGTGAGTTTTCATTGCACCAAACCACTAATTTGCGTTCGATTTGAGAGTAGCTCAAGTGCAACAAACACTCAGCTACCCTGGGGCTTCAAACGCCAAAAAGAAAGCGCCTATTATTGCTGGCGAGAAAAATGAAATATCATGAAATATTTTCTTAGTTCTAACTGTTTACTGCGACTTTCTAATGAAATCTACAAGGTTGAAACACATAGAAATGGAATGAGAATACACCCGGATATAGATTTCAACGTACATTTTTTTCATATGTGATAGGTCGCGCCCTTCCCAGATATCCAATGAAATCGAGGTTATTATATAACCCATTTTATTGGAATACCTTGAATCTCATTCTAAACTGGGACCATCTCGAGGACACAACAAAAAACGAAGTAGATAACAACCTCCCTATTTTGAAGGGGATAGAAAGTTCAAACGAAAATATTGAGAATGAAACCTTAAATTAATATTCTCAATGATTTTGTTTTGATGTAAGAATTACCACCTCTTCTTCAGTGACAGAAGCATTTTCCTTACAATCATATCCTTCGTTTCATATTTCCCGCCAGCAACTACACTTCTGTCATAATACATTGGCCAGCGATGAAATGACGCTGTTGCCAAGCTCCGCTTTAACATTGAGAAGTATTTCATAGAAATATAGGTTAAGTGGTTGTCTAATATTTTCACTTTTCTTCCTTTAAATAATGAATTTTCTTGAAAGAAAGTGTCGCTATTCGTTGGTTGAAGGTTCAAAATGATTTATGAACTAGATTTGAGAAGTGAGAGATCATTTTTATGGCGGAAAAAAGCATCTGAAAATGCATCAATTTGGAACTTTGGGGGCCCATATCTTCCAAACAAAGAGAGACCGCCTATGTTGGCCTTCATATTTTTTGTTCAGGAACTCACACTGCTTACAATGATGTGAATATCTTACTTGTAGCTTCGCGACGGGAAATCTTGCGGGTTTACCGTTTTTTGAAACACTGAAGGGAACTAAATTTAAAATTTCTTCATAAAAACTCGGATTAAAATTGTTTCTCAGTGAAAGTCATTCCTGAAACGAAATCGTAAGAAGCTAACTTCCAGTTTACCTCTTGTGTGATATGCATCTCCAATTGTTGCCTTTGCATCTGTGTTGCAGCTAGTTCTTCTCTAAGACTATGCAATTGACCCTGAGTCTGTTGCAACTGCTGCCCTTGAGCGTGACATCTACTATTGCATGCAAGAAGATCCATTTGTTGATTCTGGGATTGCTCTTCAAGAATTTTAATTTTGTGATTCAATGATGCGCGCTCAGCCAGTTGTTCATTGCGAACCTCCTTGAGTTTTATTTGGACACCCGCTAAGGTTTCCTGTTCATCAATAAGTGCTTTTTCTTTTTCGGCAAGTTGTTTTTTGAGCTTTTGAACAGGATCATATTTACCCTAGAAAGGAATGTATCGGTTTCAAAAAGATTCAGAAATAAAATGAATGTATTGTTTGAACTGATGCGAAGGAAAAAATTTAAAAAAAATTCATTGCTGCCCAGCATTGGTCGTCTCTTTAGTTTTTATGACATTGATCGTTTTGTAGATAGATGTATGTAAACATTTTTACAAAAATATCTCCAAAGTTGTAACGTATTCAAAAAACTAGATGGAAGGACATTCCTGAAAATCAATACTTATTACTATTGAAAATCCAACATACCTCACTCCAATCGTCTAATATCTGCGGAGCATCTGATTGTTTGTTCAATAGTTGATCAATAAGAATTTGAATGTCAGCATGAGATAATTCAACATTATTTATCATGTTCTGTATAAAAGAAATTCCAGGTCCACCTGGTGCAGCGGCTAAAAAAAAATAATTAAATTATTTCTTAAAACATAAAATTAATCTTTCAATGTCGAAATCTAGTATAAGGATAGGTGGGTTTTCGATGGCGGAAAGCATAATAGAAGTTTTCATTTTTTTTTTTCATTTATAAGCTTTACTCAATTGATACATTTGGTCCAGTTGTTGGAAGTTGAGTATTAATAATAAATTCTAACTAATACTCACTCAGTTGTTGAAGAGCATTTAATTCTTTCTTCTTTCTCTTGTCTTTTGATGGATTCACAATATAGCCATTAGCTAATGGCAGCTTTGATGCATTAGTTACTTTCTCTAGAGTTTCCTTTCCATCTGAATTTTGAACAAGCAGAGCGGTCTTTGATGGTTTACTTAGAGTTTGTGTGACGGACCGTTCAATCACACCCTTCTCTTCTGATTTAGTTACTACTTTCACTAACTGCTCTTCTTTTTTCTTAACAACTTCAATTTCATCTGTATGGTCATCATTCGGCAATTCCTTTTTCGATGTTTTCGCAGAATTTTTTACTATTTCATCCAAATTGTCTATTTGTTGTTTATCCTTAGTAGAATCCACTTTATGTTTATCACTAGATTCCTTTTTTGCAAGTTCTTTTTTAGAGTTGACAGTTTTCTCTTTCACTGACTCAACTTTGGGTTGTTCCTTTTTATTTGATATTGGTTTTTGCTTATTAGAATTATTGCCAAGTTCAGTTTTTTTTTGTGGAATGGGTTTTTCTTTGATAGGATCTTGAGGCTAAATATAAATGTGGAATTATCATAATGTTTTTAAGATTGATCATCAATTTCGCAAGATTAAAAGTTTTCTTATCAGAAAAAAAATTGGATCCTAGGAACATATTTTGCAATAGATAAAATTTTGAACTTCATCCAAAATATAGCAGTATAAGCATATATTGAAATGAACACTCACATTTGTGGTAGGGAGATTATCATCACCATTTTCTTTTCGAATCACTTTATTGGCAATAGGTTTAACCTGCAAACTTTCGAGTAAAAAATCAATTTCAAAGAGAAAAGCAAATCAAATACCTTAGAATCCTCCTTTTGTTTTGGGTTTGAATCATCAGTTGTAGCTTTTTCAGTCTTTAAATTCACTTTCACTTCCTGGTTTGTGGGGGCTTTTTTTTTGTTATCAGGTTCTGTCTCTTTCGTCTAAAAATTGAGGAGAATAATATTTTTCAATGATTTTTATGAAATTGCTCACTAAACTATATTATTAAAATGACAGGTAACAAAATTACTAGTACCTTTTTGTTAGCTTTTTTATTTTTTTTGTCCTTAGGTTTTTGCTTGAGTCCAAGCAAACTTTGAGTACTATTACGTTGCTCTGCAAGTGCTTCTTCATAGCTTTTTTCTTTCATTCCAAACTTGTATATGAGACTCAATACAATGATAGCTATCATAAAAAGAGATATAAAGATGATAGGAATTTGAAATGTTCCTAGATCCATGACAATTGCTGAAAGTTCAATACAAAGAATGAAAATTAAGAAAAATAGATATTTATCAATATTGAGTTGATTAATAAAATTATAACTTTAATAATGAGCACTCTTCCTTTCATGAGCCCCCTGTCATATTTAATTCAAAATATTTCAATAAAACTAATAATCCAACTACAATTTCTTGAAAAAAAGAATCTGAACGATTCGAAACTATAATGATGAGAGTTCATTTTCAGAATCCCATTTGGAGTAGTGCGAGTTTTTGCCTTCATTAATTAACAATTTTGTACAGAATCAGATATACCTAGAATTATTTGATCCAATTGAATAGTATTCGAAATATAACAAATAGGCCTTTGTCATCATTAAAACTGTGGATTTCGGCCACGTAGCAATAATGTCTGTATGATAAAAATAATGGAAATAGGTGAGCGGTTTCGATGAAATTAGTATCATCTAATACTCACCGTTATTTCTAATTAGTGTTTTTGAGAAAATACGTTAAACAATACACAAAAATTAATCTGATCAAACTAATCTAACAAAATATTCACTACACGACACAAACGTCCATAGAGCCGCTTCAACAACCAGAAGTAAATGACACAAACTGTCAAATTCGTTACGTGTCTTTAGGATGCACAGAAGAGAACTGATTCTTTTCTATTGATTATATGAGTATGATTAACATGGCCAGCTATCAAAAGCTTTTTTGTAATCATCAAAAATACTTGTGTGGTGATATCTAGGTGAATACATAAATATACTATACTTGTTCCATGTATGAATAGTCATGGAAATGAATAACGAAAATATCTTGTATATGCATGGAACAGACGCTATCAAACATTAAATTCTCGAGAACTATGGTCAAATATTATACCTACTGTTAGAGTTGATAATAGCTGCAGTTATTTATATAAATACTTTTCAGTTCTATTGGGAACTTCTGCGAAGATGCCAGCGCCCTAACGGATAAATTTGGAACCTGTCCAAGCTAGTAGTTTTATGTAAACAAACCTTAGAAATGTGGTGGAGAACGAATATTTATTAAGCAGAGCTTGAATATTTGAAGAAATTATTATAGTTTTGTGTAAGATTTCTTGAGAAGGAACTTTTCGTTTGGATCACGATATAAAATCGTACTTTAAATCGTTCCTGGAGGATAATTTCGGTGTTATTTTAGTGTATGTTGCTTGGTGGATCAAAATAAACCAATATCTGAGTTTACTTGAATTTCTGGAAAAAAAGGCACCTCAAGAAGTATTTTAAGGACTCTTATTTATGTGAAGAAGTGCTGAATGCAGGCTATATTATGTGGTAGCTCTAGAATCAGTCCAAATGATATGACTTGTTCTTTGTTTACAAAGGAAGGAATCAATAAAATGAAAACAGATTTTCTGCCTTAGTTCTTTTGCATCGTATTTCTAAAGAAAAGGAAACAGATAGACATATAATTGATTTCATTTTTATATTACAGCACCTCAAGATACACATACAAAATGAAAAATGTCACAGCCGGTTCAACCTACCTATATAAGGAAATGAAAAGTATTGATGTATTTATATGAGTAACTTCAGCTATTATTAACTCTAACAGTATATCTAGTTTTTGTCAGATTTTCAACCAGATCACTCATCTTTTAGAATATGATTTTGTGTAGTATGTGAATAAGGTAGCAGCAGAAGTGCTCGGTAGTTTCTCTGCAGCAATTTCCTTCAAAATTCTCTCATTTTTATTTACATCTGAAAACATCATGACATGAAGTTGTTTCGAAATAAATACATTGTAGGTAATTTACCTTTATGAGAATAAACATCTTCAGAGAAATGCAGTGAACATACTTTCATGTATTTCGTGACATGTTTTCCAATCTTCAATTTCTAGAGCTAGGCCTTTCTTCTATCATTGAGTTCCTTGCCGAATGCTGTTTCCAAATTAACTTTAATTTCATTTCGCTTTGGAAAAAATGAAAACAAGAGGCACTAGATGATCCTTTCTTCTTTGACCATGAATAACATTGAGTTGAGGCACACAACAATAGTCATTTCGGGAGGATGCCATTTCGAATTAATACGATCGAAATTTTTAATCGGAAAGAAAGGAATCGATTGATGAATATTACAAACACTTTCGGTATTCCAAAATTTCAACTCGGAGAACAACACAAAAGCTCGAAAATGAACTCCAAAAGTGAGCAAATTACGTTAGAATAACAGGCACGTCGAAAAACTACTAGCTTGGAAGTGTTCGAATTTCTATCACCAGAGGGCGTATCGCTTAGCAGTAGTTGCGAATAGTTAAGGTTAAAATTTTAGCAGGTGTTCACATTCGCAGAACTAGAATTATATTTGGACGTCATTTCACTTCTTATGTTTAACAACTTTGTAAGATCTGAAATAAAGAAGATTCATCTATCTTTCCGTTCTCGATTTATAGTGATAATGGCCAGACTGCCAGCCGGCCGGATATAACATTGAATTTGATATCAAATTCTTCATTATTGTAACTTAATACAATGGCCCAATTGGCAATTTTATTCTTTCCATATAATTAATGAGACAGCGCGAAATTTGACATTTTTCTTCACAATATCTTCGAAAACTATAATCGTATCGAACTGAAATTTGGTTCAAGGTACGACCAAAATTTTCCTCAAATGTAATGAACAGTTTCCTAGGAAAAAAATGTCTTCGAAAACAATTTTCGAAATAATTTTTTTTTCAAAATTTACTGACTGCACGATCTCAAAATTTTGCAAAAAGTTGCAAATCCTTACGCTCCACCTAACTGCCAAGTTTCAATTTAATTACTTCAGTAGTTCTCGAAATATCAGGGAAATATCCTCAAAACTTCAAATGGCTGTAACTCCGAAATTATTCGACAAATTTTGCCCATTAACGAAATTAACCTTCGCATTTTAAGATGCAACCAACCCTGAAAATTTCAAGTCGATAGATCCCTCCGTACGCCAGTAATCGTGCGTACGATTGGCTGGACAGAATCGATTTTAGACACCGGATTCATCATCAGTGAGTTCAACCTAGTCGTTTGAGACCATTTCCGGCTCAAAATTCGAAAATTACAGATGTATGGATAAAACGCTGTTCCCCTAGAACGTGCGCGCAAAACACTCCAAAAAAACATAAGGCTGACTGCAAACGTTTTGTTTTCAAGATATAGGGTGTTAAAGTTTGAATATTTTTTTCTCATAGTATCTGCACTTCACAAATTCACAAGCTTCCTTTTTTGATCAAATAATGATTTAAAATTGGTCATCGTATTTTTACCACATATTTCATTTTCGGTTTTTTCGAATCTACTGAAAGTGACAAAGTGGATATTATTATTCTATGGTGGCAACGCCGTTGGATGTTGAAGATGTTGGAGACACTGATCTGATCACAGACCACATGTCTATCTTTTCTCTGTTCAAATTTTAAAGCAGTCACTTTTGATTTTGAAGTTGAAAAAAATTCTGAGATCCACCATTGGTTTTCAGTTTCAGTTTAATTTTGTAATAGTGAGCGGAATCTCCCTAGGGCATATTATATTTCAAGCTGATACTGTTATATCTTCTTGTTGTGACAAAATGGATTATCGACCAGCGAGAAGAAATGATCGAGGTGGACATTATTCACAAAACCAAAACAATCAAAACTTTGAGAAAACTACAATGAAGATACCTACCTATCTTGTAGGTAGAGTTATTGGTGAGCCACATTGACTATGGATACTTATTATTCTTAACATTAGAAAAGTTGACACTTATGTGATAATAATTAGTAAAATGTTCATTGGAACTCACACTGGTCACACAGCAAAGCACATCTTACATCGTTTCTTTTGGTTTGAATATACAATAGTTGTGAATGAAGAATTACGTCTAAATTTTTATTTTCTTCTCAAATGGATGCTAAAGTCTGTCCTCCATTTTTTTGAGCTAACTGAAGCTCTTTTATTCCCATGAACCATTCTCTTATATTTTTTTTATAACTTTATTAACCTTTTTAGCATTCAAATAATAACAGGTCTTAATCTTTTTTTTTACACTAATGGAAAGTTGGGAGCATGTCTTCATGTTTTTTTCAATTAATTGTGCTTCACAAAATGGAGCCTTTTTACTAGAAACTTGCATAAGAGCACATTGCAACAATAGAATAAATATTTTCTACTATTCAGGTCGCGGCGGTTCAAAAATCAAGGAAATACAAAGTGAATCAGGAGCTCGAGTTAATGTTACTCAAGATACAGAAGGGGATGAAACAATTGTTAGAATCTCAGGAAAGAAGGAAGAAATCGACAGGGCACAAAATCTCATTGAATCATTAACTGGTGATGTCAACTCTCTCAGTCTTAATTCTGCACCAAATGCACAGGCACAACTGGAGCAGAAAGAAGAACCTGAAGAAGAAGTGATTTACATTAATGGATGGAAAACTAAGAAGTATGAGAACAATATTGATTGGAAAAGTGTGTTTGAAGACAGTGTAAGTATACAGCAGATAGCAATGGGGAAGATAACATTTTGGAAATTGTTTTTATGTTTTTTTCACTAATAATATTCTCATCCATGATATCTTTCGTAACCACACAAATAATATATTATGCATCTAACAGTAAACTGAAATATATTTCAGGATAAAAGAATGAGGGAAGAGTTCGACAGTATGTATATTATCAAGAAAGATTTTTACCAAGAACATCCAGAAGTGTCTGCATTGACTAATGAACAAGTCGAACAATTTCGCATGGATAATAACAATATCGTTGTGAAAAGAGTATTTTCTGATGTGCACGACGATATCAAGAAGCCTTGCTTAACATTTGAACATGCCTTCCATGAATACCCGGAGATACTGGATGAAATCAAGAAGGCTGGTTTTGAGAAACCATCCCCTATTCAAAGCCAATCCTGGCCTGTGCTGTTGAGTGGTGAAGACATGATAGGAATAGCACAAACTGGTACTGGAAAGACGTTAGCTTTCCTTCTTCCAGCTCTGATACACATTGATGGACAAGCACTGCCAAGAGAAGAAAGAAAGGGACCAACTGTTTTAATCATAGCACCTACAAGAGAATTAGCACTTCAGATTGAAAGAGAAGTCAACAAGTATAACTATAAAGGGATAACTTCGTAAGTAGATGCTTAGTTTCACATGCTTGTTTTTGACATATCACAATCCATTTCATAACTTTTTATTAATACATTTATTTTTATTCATTTTTTCAGTATGTATATATTACAACTTTTATTCGATTTCACAACTTTTTCCTTAGAATTCATCACATTGACAACAGCAAGATATTATTTTCAAAATCCAAATACATACCATTCTTACATTTTACATACATTTTTGGGATCATAGAAATTTTATATTCTGAAGTAGTACACGTTGAGGATGGATCCAAATTTCTATAATTTATGGGATTAGAAAAAAAAAAGATATTGGTAGATTCTACTTTTTGCGCGCATGTTCTAGGGGAACAGCGTGCTATCGTTTTGTCCAAATGTCTGTAATTTTGGATGATTGAGCCGAAAATGGTCTCAATCGACTAGGTTGGACTCACTGATGACGAATCCGGTGTCAAAATCGATTCTGTCCGGCCGTAGACACGCTAACTGTCGACAGAAGCAAGCTAGCAACTTGAAAGTTTCAGGATTGGTTGCGCATCAGAATGCCGCGGTTAAGTTCGTTAATGGGCCAAATCGTTCGAATAGTTTCGCAGTTATAGGCAGTTGAAGTTTTGAAGTTATTTATTTTTTATTTCAGAAACTACTTGAGAGATTAGATTCAAACTTGGCAGTTGGGTGGAGTATAACGACGCGCAACTTTGAGCCAAATTTCGTCAGGATCAGATTCTCAGTGAATTTTAAAAAAAATTTTTTTCGAAATTTTTTTCCAAAAAATTTTTTTTTCCGGAAACCATTTATCATATTCGAAAAAAAAGTCCACTCACACTTTGAACTTCATATTTTACAGCAGTGTACCAAATTTCAGTTCGATACGATCATAAGTTTCGGAGATATCCGGAAAAAATGTGTCAAATTTCGAGGTTTTCTTCTCGATATCGTTTATTTTTTCGGTATAACTCGAGAAATACTGATTCAGTCCTGATGAAATTTCACAGCTAGTTTTGAGATGCTGAAAGACAACTTCATGCGAAATTTCGTGATAATCGTGTCATCAGAACAATTTGAAAAAAAAAAGTTTCTATGATTTTTCTTATCATATCATCCTCATCAAATTCTGTATGAAACTTCGAACTGTTATTTTTCGATGAAGTACTGGATTTCAATTCGATCTGATCTGTATTTTTGGAAATATTGAAAAAATAAAATTTTGATTGGGTATATCTACGGAATCATTGGGTGGATTTTACCCATTCACGAATTCGGCCTTCGTAATTTAGGTCCAAACCTTCTCTACAAATATCGAGTTCCTAAGTTGTTTCTTTCGGAAGTTATTGTGTTTACGCAGTCGGCCGTTAGGCTGACCGTAAAGAGAAAAAGTATCAGGAGGTGTTAGGTAGAATTGAAATCAATAATTTATGACAAGATATCCAACATTTTCATACTGGAGTGTTTCAAGTTGTGCAACAAGGTATTTAAATGTCTTCTGTAGACTTACTTCTTGAGAATTTCGAAAAGCAGGTAATTCCATAGGTTTGTCTCTTCGTTTAGAAGTTTTACTACAGGGTTATTTGAATAATTTTAATTTTTTTTCTTCAAATGAACTATCACAAAGTAACAGACTACACTATCCATTATTTTTCAGTAGAATTTCAACACTTGATTCTTGATTTCCGTACAAGAAAATAGCATAACTGAATCTTCCAACCACGTTTATATACGTGAAATATTTCTAGTGTTAACAGAGAAAAAAGTTTCTTTAACATTCGCCAGGTGTTTGGAATTATTGAATTCACATAACATTTCCCCAAATTCATTATTTTCCAGAGCAAATTAACATTTTGAAAAATACGTAATTACTACGACCTCTTTGTAGAGAGGACCACGTTGTGTAGTTATCTGACAGGAAAGTGACTATAACCTAGCATTTTCAAAATATGCATTGTGACATGTGTCAGAATGTGATGGCAAATCGGGATAGTTTATAAAAGTGAATGGAGTATACTCATTGAAATTTTTGGGGGATATTTTCAAAACATGTATCAACATGTCAACCGTACAGATGATTTTTAGAGACTGTGACGTCATTAAAGAGGGCATGACAATTAGACCCGTTTTTGATAAGAAATGTCCAAATCTCTCTAGGGACAAATAATTTATGATACTTTGTCTTCCTCTTACACTTTTTTATGAAAATGTTACTTTTACATACAGAGTGTAACAGCCAAATGGAATAAATTCGATAACGAATAAATGAGGGCGTGTTGGGAAAAACGCTCGGATACGTCGATTTGTAATTTTAAATGCGCATATTTTTCAAGGAAATAATATTATATAGGGTGTTCCATGTGAGCGTGGCTAATACCAACTTTCTTATTTCAAATGCAACCCCCTGTATATTATTTATTTTTTGGATTCTTCAGAGAATTCTAGACACAATTCATGCACAATATTCTATACCTATCTTTAACTATTTCGGAATTATTAAGTGTTTTCAGATTAGTGCAAAAATCAACGTTTTAAATAAAAATTATTTTATTTCACAAATTTGGTACATTACACTCAAAACCTAATAAGTAATACTGATTATTTCTTAATAATTAAAAAAAAAACAAAAAAAACATAAATGTCAATGTAGGAAATGTTCAAAATGCTCGCCGCGAACGTGTTGGCAACATGTTAATCTGGTGTAGAATTGTCTTCTAACGTTACTCAACATTTCTGAAAACACTTAATATTTCCGAAAAAGTTGAAGATAGGTATAGGACATTGTACATGAATTATGTCTAGAATTTTCTGAAGAATCCAAAAAATAAATAATATACAGGGGGTTACATTTGAAATAAGAAAGTTGGTATTGGCCACGGTCGCACGAAACACCCTATATAATTTTATTTTCTTGATTTACATTTAAAATTACAAATCGACGTGTCCGAGCGTTTTTCCTAACACCCCCTCATTTATTCGTTATCGAATTTATTCCATTTGGCTGTTACACTCTGTAGATGATGATTTTATAGGTGGTTTCTGTGAAATGGTTTGTCTAAATGAATGCTGACTTTCAAAATAATGTTTTGAATCATTTAATATTTTCTTTCAGTACTTGTTTATTCGGAGGTGGTGATCGCAAGGCTCAGATAAGCGATCTTAAACGAGGCGTCGAAATCGCAATCGCAACTCCAGGACGTATGAACGATCTGGAAATGGCAGGTAATTATTGCTGTTGAAAATTTCTCTACATTCGAAATATAATCATCCTCGATTTATCATTTGAATTTTTTCCTATGGAATGCTGATATTTACTTCAATTCATGAGTGTACTAACATGCGAGTTTTTCTATTTACAGGTCATTTGAATATAAAATACATTAGTTATGTAGTGCTAGACGAAGCTGACCGTATGTTGGACATGGGTTTCGAACCACAAATTCGAAAAATTATGTATGGGGTTAACCCAAGACGACAGACTGTGATGACTAGTGCCACATGGCCGGACTCTGTCCGCAGGCTTGCCACAAGTTATATGGAAAATCCCGTTCAGATTTATGTGGGTTCCTTGGATTTGGCTGCAACACATACAGTAACTCAAGTTATAGAGATCATGGAAGATGATGTTGGTGTAAAACTCGAAGCGGTAAGTTTATTAACAAGTTCAACTATTAATTCTTCGCATCATATTGAAAGCATGATAAATCGCTGGCTAGTTAAATTTTCGGTAAACCCGCAAGATTTCCCGTCGCGGAGATATTAAAAATATATTTACATCATTGTACGCAGTGTGTTTTTCTGAATAAAAAATGTGAAATCGAACATAGGCGGTCAGCCTCAATTTGGAAGTTATGGGCCCCCAAAGTTCCAAAATGAGTCGTTTTCAGGTCCCTTTTTCCACCATAAAAACGATCTCTCACTTCATGTGTATAGTTCATACACCACCCTTGAACCTTCTACCAACAATAAGCAACACCTTTTTCCAAGAATAATCAATTTTCAATGAAAAAGCAATGAAATTACTGGACAACCACTTAACCTCTATTCCTTCTGATTTCGACTCAGTCTAAAAGTGAAGTTTGGCAATGGCGCGAATTTCATCTGTCGGAATCGTGCCATCGTGCGTATTCGTGAATGACAGATTATTGCTGGCGAGAAAAAATATCATGAAATATGTTCTTAGTTCTTACTGTTTACTGCGACATTCTAAATCTTCCAATAGGAGAATTCGTTTCTAATGAAATCTACAAGGTTGAAACACATAGAAATGGAATGAGAATACACCCTTTTCAACGTACATTTTTTTCATATGTGATAGGTCGCGCCTCCCAGTTGTCCAATGAAGTCGAGGTTATTATATAACCCATTTTATTGGAATACCCTGAATCTCATTCTAAACTGGGACCATCTCGAAGACACAACAAAAAATGAAGTAGATAACAACCTCCCTATTTTGAAGGGGATAGAAAGAAAGTTCAAACGAAAATATTGGGAGTGAAACCTTAAACAAATATTCTCAATGATTTTGTTTTGATGTTAGAATAACCACCTCTTCTCCAGTGACAGAAGCATTTTCCTTACAATCATATCCTTCGACTGTCCATCATTTCATATTTCCCGCCAGCAACTACGCTTCTGTCATAATACGTTGGCCGGCGATGAAAAGACGCTGTTGCCAAGCTCTGCTTTAACATTGAGAAGTAATTCGTAGAAATATAGGTTAAGTGGTTGTCTAATATTTTCACTTTTCTTCCTTCAAATAATGAATTTTCTTGAAAGAAAGTGTCGCTATTCGCTGGTTGAAGGTTCAAAGATTATTTATGAACTAGATTTGAGAAGTGAGAGATCATTTTTATGGCGGAAAAAAGGATATGAAAATGCATCAATTTGGAACTTTGGGGGCCCATATCTTCCAAACAAGGAGAGACCGCCTATGTTCGATTTCACATTTTTTATTCAGAAAAACACACTACGTACAATGATGTTAATATCTTTTTAATATCTCTGAGACGGGAAATCTTGCGGGTTAACCAAATTTACAAACAAATTTCATCTCTCATTGAATCAGTTTTATTTTTATAAAACAGTAAACTTATTCTTCGGCAACTTATTTCAACAAGCGGGTGAAAGATCCCAACCTAACGTAGTTACTTTTTTAGACATGAATTTTATTTTAACTTGTCATTTCAAATTTACAGCTGGTCGAATTTATAAAAGGTATGGCGCCAGCAGATAAAATAATTGTATTTTGTGGTAAAAAAGCGGTCGCAGATCATGTCTCTTCAGAATTGGCCCTTCAGTACATAACCTGTACTTCTATCCATGGAGACAGGGATCAGTGTGATAGGTTGCAAGCAGTGGAAGACATCTCTAGTGGAAACATTCCAATTCTTATCGCAACCGATGTAGCATCAAGAGGATTGGATATAAATGATCTCACGTAAGTTTATTATTTGAAATTTTGGTAAACCCGCAAAATTTCCCGTCGCCGAGATATCAAATAGATGTTTACATCATTGTACGCAGTGTGTTTTTCTGAACAAAAAATGTGAAGTCGAACATGGGCGGTCTCCCTTAGTTTGGAAGATATAGGCCCCCAAAGTTCCAAATTGATGCATTTTCAGGTCCCTTTTTCCACCATAAAAACAATCTCCCACTTCTTCTGTATAGTTCACAAATCATCTTTGAACCTTCAACCAACACTTTTTTTCAAGAATAGTCGCTATTTAAGAAAAAACAAAGAAAATACTGGACAACCGCTTAACCTCGATTCCTTCTTATTTCGACCGAGTCTAAAAGTGAAGTTTGGCAATGGCGCGAATTTCATCGGTCGGAATCGTGCGTATTCGTGAATGGCAGATTATGAGATTATTGTTGGCGAGAAAAATCAAATGATATGTTCTTACTGCTTTCTGCGATACTCTAACCGTGGGTTTCACAAAGCTTGATCGTCCGATTAACGCTCTGATATTCTGTGGTGTTGTCAAAAATGAACTGAAATTGAGCATAGAATTGTCTTGATCAGAACAATCACGTTAATCAGAGCTTTGTGAAACCCGCTATATATCTTCCAACAGGAGATTTCGTTTTTAATGGAATCTACAAGGTTGAAACACATAGTTATGGAATGTGAATACACCCTAATATATATTTTAACGTACATATCTTTTCATATGTAACGGATCGCGTCCTTCCCAGTTTTCCAATGAAATCGAGGTTTTATTCTATAACCCATTTTATTGGAATACCCTGAATTTCGACTATAGATAACAACCTCCCTATTTTGAAGGGGGTAGAAAGAATTAAGTTCAAACGAAAAAATTGAGAATTACATCTTAAACAAATATTCTCAATGATTTTGTTTTAATGTTAGAATAACCACCTTTTCTTCAGTGACAGAAGCATTTTCCTTACAATCATATCCTTCAGCCGCCCATCATCTCAAGTTTCCCGCCAGCAACTACTCTTCTTTCATAACACGTTGGCCAGCGATGAAAAGACGCTGTTGCCAAGCTCCGCTTTAACGTTGAGAAATATTTCATAGAAATAAAGGTTAAGTGGTTGTCTGATATTTTCACTTTTCTTCCATTAAATAATGAATATTCTTGAAAAAAAGTGTCGCTAACCGTTGATTGAAGGTTCAAAGATGATTTATCAACCATATTTGAGAAGTGAGAGATCATTTTTATGGTGGAAAAAAGGATCTGAAAATGCAACAATTTGGAACTTTGGGGGCCCATATCTTCCAAACAAGAAGAGACCGCCTATGTTGGCCTTCATATTTTTTGTTCGGGAACTCACACTGCTTACAATGATGTCAATATCTCACTAATATCTCAGCGACGGGAAATCTTGCGGGTTTACCGAAATTTTTATTCAGCAAACATTGTAAAATAAATCAGAAAACCTCAATTGTTGAAGGAAGTTGCACTTTTACAAGATGCTTTCAAATGTGTTTTTTTGTATGTATATATCAATATTTTGAAGACTTTCTTTTCGTAAGGTAGGTTTAAAGCTTGAAAGTGAAGAAGTTGTCATAAAAAAATATTTCAATAGTTCCACTCTGTAAACAATTCATGTCTATCCTTTTCAGGCACGTTATAAACTTCGACTTTCCCAAAAACATCGAAGAATATGTACACAGAGTAGGAAGGACTGGAAGAGCCGGTAAAAGAGGCCAGTCAATCAGTTATTTTACAAAAAGTGACTGGCATCATGCTAAAGAATTGATACCTATTTTAGAAGAAGCTGGACAGGTAGGAAAAAATATTGAAAATATCTTCCTAAACGGTAAAATATTGCAGTTTGAAATAATTCGGAAAAACTACGAACAAACTCCATTCACTTCTATAAAGTCAGTCGCTAGGCCTTGGAATAGGTTTATCAAGTTCTCAGTAACACTGAGCAAGCTTGGCACTTGTGAAATATCATCAAGGTCAAAACAATTCGGCTGGACCAGGGTTCGTAAATAGAGGTTCTCCTCCCCTCTGGGTCGCGCAATATCATCAGTTTTGTTGTGAAATCATTTGTGCGCGTGTTTTATTTGAGTGATGTGAGCAACACTATTTGATATTGCATACAAATTGTTGAACGATTCCCTTTTGGTTGAATTCAATCGAGAATCGGTCAAAAATGAGTTCTTCTTGATGTGCACTAACTTGTTTTGTTCAATTCAATTATTAAAATAGATTTCTTGTGCAGATATATAAAGTATAAATCATGTTATTATTCTTGCCGCTTCTAACACCTGAATATTCTCCAAAAAAAATGACACATCTCCAGAGTCCAGAATGTTGTTATTCAGAATAAAATTTTTTCCGTGACGAATTTAGAAAAACTTTATGACAGGTCAACATCACCTCGAAATGGTAGCGAAAACAGAAGAAAAATAGAATTGTCATCTTGGAATTGCGTAAAATCATCTATCATATTATAATACACTAACTGCACTCATTCAGTTATCTGTGACCACTCTCAACTACACTCAGCTGCACTGACAATAGACGACTTCGGCCCAAGTTGCCAACCCACAATTTTCTTCACTAATTTACTATCACTGGGGAACGGGAATTTCTGGACAAATTCGACATCATAAGGTTCGCGTTATTTATAAATATCCGTAAAAGATGCCTCGGTTCCTCAAACAAGATGATTCGGTTGGTTCCTGAAAAAAAAAAGGGTAATTACGGAATTCGATTGATGAAAAAGCAATCTTTCTGTCACCAGAACATAGACATATTAAGTCTATTCACTAGAACGACAATCAATATTTTATGGTAACATATCCATAGTACAATCTTTATTTACCTTATAATCCATATACCATACCTAGTAATTTTTCCAATGTTGATTGTTGTCTCTTCTATGTGCTATGGATCATAAAGTAAATGAAGATTGTTCTATACTATGGATATGTTACCATAGAACACTGACTGTCGTTCTGGTGACAGAAAGAACGTTTTTTTCATCAATTAAATTCCGTAATTAACCCTTTTTTAGGAACCAACCGAATATTTCATATTTTCGGAATGGAAAACCGGCAACCGAAACAACCAAGTTGATTTGCGGAACATATCCTATATAAATTTGACACTATTAACATGAAATCATCATATCGAATTTGTTCTGAAATTCCCGTTCCCCAGTAAAAGTAAATTTGTGAAGAAAATTGTGGGTTGGCAACTTGGGCGGAAGTCGTCTATAGACGACTTCGGCCCAAGTTGCCAACCCACAATTTACTTAGCAAGTTTACTTTCACTGGGCAACGGGAATTTCATGACAAATTCGACATGATAAGGTTCGCGTTATTTATAAATACCCGTAAAACATGCCTCGGCTCTTCAAACCAGATAATTCCTTCCAAATATAGGTTTTTGTTAAGATCGTCCCCGATTGGCTGAAAATTAAGTTGGGATTCCTGATTTCATGCAAACAGTGTCAATTTTCATAGGAGACTTTCCGAAAATCAACTCTGCTGTTTCGGTTGCCGATTTTCCGCTCCGTAAATATGAAATATTCAGATGGTTCCTGGAACAAGCGCGTGAAAAAGGTTATTTACGGAATCTGGTTGATGAAAATGCGGTCGATTTACTGTCACCAGAACGATTTTCTATGGTAAATATCCATAGCATAGAACAATGATGTGTACTTTAGGTTTGTTTTGGTTCCGACTTCAGAACCACAGACTATTGGTCTATGCTAGAACCGTCCCGAACAGATCTGAACTCGGAACCAAAACAAACCTAAAGTAAACATAGATTGTTCTTTGCTATGGATATTTACCATGGAAAATCGTTCTGGTGACAGTAAATCGATTGCATTTTCATCAACCAGATTCCGTAAATAACCTTTTTCACGCGCTTGTTCCAGGAACCATCCGAATATTTCATATTTACGGAGCGGAAAATCGGCAACCGAAACAACAGAGTTGATTTTCGGAACGTATCCTATGAAAATTGACACTGTTTGCATGAAATCAGGAATCCCAACTTAAATTTCAGCCAATCGGGGACGATCTTAACAAAAACCTATATTTGGAAGGAATTATCTGGTTTGGAGAGCCGAGGCATGTTTTACGGTTATTTATAAATAATGCGAACCTTATCATGTCGAATTTGTCCTGAAATTCCCGTTCCCCAGTAAAAGTAAACTTGCTAAGTAAATTGTGGGTTGGCAACTTTGGCCGAAGTCGTCTATTGGAAGTCAGTGGAATTAGTGTAATTTATGCAGGTACAACGAACAAACCTATTCTGTATCTGTGACTACACCCAACTGCACAGAGAGAGAATTGGAAGTCAGTGTATTTCATGCAGGTACAACAGACAAACCAATATTGCATTTTCATGGCCTATCGACTGACAACTTAGGTATATTTTTTCAAAAAGCTTGGTTTTTGAATCTTCTTCTTTGATTATCCTGAAATTGAAGAAAGATATTTGAATTAAATATTTTACCCTTACCCTTACCCGTTATAATTTATAATTATAAACCTTAAGTTATCTTTTACATAAATGTGAATCTCGTTTCAGTTTGTTCCAGAAGAAATTGTGGCTATGGCTGAGAGATTTGAAGCAATGAAAGCCAGAAGGAGTCTCGAACCACAAAGGGGTAGGGGAGGCGGTGGAGGTAGAGGAGGTGGTGGGGGTAGAAGGAGGTGGTAAAATGTATTTAAAAATGTTAAGTTGTTGATTTCTAGAACGTATTATTGTTTTTTTAAGCAGTTTTCTCTATTATATATTGAGGAATTATCGATTATACGACATTTTGGGTAAAATTTGATATTTTAATTATCTCAAGGGTATAATGAACCACCCTTTTTTATTTTGATGTACAGGGTTGTCCATATAAGTACAATGTACGTAATTTGTGGGTGTACGATAATATCATAATTTCAAAGTACGAAAACATTGCTGTTAATCGGTATCTCTGTGGTAGAGCATTGGACTCCTGATTGAAAGAACTCTGGTTCAGTTCCAGATTAGGACTGAAATGCGCTAGGTAGACCAACATTCATTGTTAATGCATTGCATTGCTGTTCCTGGGGTAGCGTAAGGAGACAGCTTACCCAGAAGACAGCTGATATCTCAAGTTGCACAAGCCAATAATACGAAAAATCAGATTTTGATTACTACAATGTTCAAATTGCCTACTGTTAACTTCCAAACACTAGTAGTTGTTCAACATTTTATCTCACATTCGGCAACATTTCATGGGATTTTATAAAATTCTTCGGCGTTTTCAGGTAAAACTCATACTTACGGAAATATCCGCCTGGTTTAATCAATTCCGAAGCTGCTGGGTGCACATATCGATTATTTTATTGAGTAAAGCGCGAATCACAAATAGATTTATTCAGCATATAAAATATATCTTTTGGTTAAAAAAAACAAATTGTTTCAATGAAATCCGCAGAAGGAGCCCCTAAGAGAATGTTTGCTTTCTTTGAGTATCTCAACAACATATTCTGTATCTTTATCTTCTCTGTTATCTCCGTCTTCGTACATGTCCATCACTGGGCCAGCATGTTTAGTCTGAAAGGATAAATATAATAAAGAGAAGTTCCACTAGTACATGAAATCTGCGGCACTTACTATGAAAATAAAAAATTGGAAAAATCTCGATTTATTTGTCATAATTTTAAATAATTGGTAAAACAGAAATGTTTCATGCCATTTTAGTGACATGCGCTACTTCTTGGGTTCTTGTTTTGATCGTCAGCCGACCAATCGCAATTCAGAATTGTCTGCAAACTCGTCGTTCTGTATTTGACATGTACGCGTAGTGCTGGATTGAAATCTGCTTAAATCGATCCATGGATCTGATTTTCGAGAAGCTATAGTGTAGTTTGTGCTACAATTTGCTTAAACGCCATAACCCCTTATCTATATTTCGATCCATCCTATCAGGTGATGGGATGCCCAGTAGCTGTGAGATAGCATTATGAACTTTTGTTTTTTGATGTACTTTTTGGTGATGTAAAACATTGGACTGTCAATGGAGTTGATGATCTAAAACATCTTGATGAAAAAGTCAAACTTCATGAAATTTCCCTTGGATCAATAGAAAAATTTCAAAAAGCACTGCCGTGAAGGCAGCAACTTTTGCGCGCATGTTCAATGTAGATGACCGATTCAGCAACGAATTTGAACGTGCGCGCAAAAGCTGCTGCCTTCACGGCAGTGCTTCTAGAATTTTTTTTCTGATAAATTACTGGATTTCAATTCGATCATATCTGTATTTTTGGACATATTGTAAAAATAAAATTTTGAATGGGTATATCTACGGAATCATTGGGCGGATTTTACCCATTCACGAATTCGACCTTCGTAATTAAGCCCCAAACCAACTCTACAAATATCGAGTTTCTAAGTCGTTTCTTTCGGAAGTTATTGTGTTTACGGTCAGCCTAACGGCCGACTGCGTAAACACAATAAATTCCGAAAGAAACAACTTAGAAACTCGATATTTGTAGAGAAGGTTTGGACCTTAATTACGAAGGCCGAATTCGTGAATGGGTAAAATCCACCCAATGATTCCGTAGATATATCCAATCAAAATTTTATTTTTCCAATATTTCCAAAAATAGAGATCAGATCGAATTGAAATCCAGTACTTCATCGAAAATAACAGTTCGAAGTTTCATACAGAATTTAATGAGGATGATATGATGAGAAAATCATAGAAATTTTTTTTTTCAAATTGTTCTAATAACACGATTATCACGAAATTTTGCATTAAGTTGTCTTTCAGCGTCTTAAAACTAGCTGTGAAGTTTAATCAGGACTGAATCAGTATTTCTCGAGTTATACCGAAAAAATCAACGATATCGAGAAGAAAACCTCGAAATTTGACATATTTTTTCCCGATATCTCCAAAACTTATGATCGTATCGAACTGAAATTTGGTACGCTGCTGTGAAATTAGAAGGTCAAAGCGTGAGTATAATTTTTCTTGGATATGATGAATGGTTTCCGAAAAAAAATTTTTTTTTTAAATTACTGACAATATAATCCTGACGAAATTTAGCTCAAAGTTGCGCGTCGTTGTACTTCACCTAACTGCCAAGTTTGAATCCAATCGCTCAGGTAGTTTCTGAAATAAAAAATAAATAACTTCAAATGCCTATAACTCCGAAACTATTCGATCGATTTGGCCCATTAACGAACTTAACCGCGGCATTTTGATGCGCAACCTATCCTGAAAGTTTTAAGTTGCTAGCTTGCTTCTGTCGACAGTTATCGTGTCTACGGCCGGCCGGCCGGACAGAATCGATTTTGACACCGGATTCCTCATCAGTGAGTCCAACCTAGTCGATTGAGACCATTTTCGGCTCAATCATCCAAAATTACAGACATTTGGACAAAACGATAGCACGCTGTTCCCCTAGAACATGCGTGCAAAAAGCAGAGATAGACGGGCGGTAACCGCCTTGTGCTATAAGAACACCAATTATTTTTCTGGGGAACGGTAGAAAACTTCGACTGCGTCAATAATGTTGAAATATTTTCAACAACACACTCATTCTATACTTGATAGATGTTGCACCAAGCTGGGAGACTGGAAAAGCAAGCCGATCGGCGGGACAGAATCGATTTTGACACCGGATTCCTCATCAGTGAGTCCAACCTAGTCGATTGAGACCATTTTCGGCTCAATCATCCAAAATTACAGACATTTGGACAAAACGATAGCACGCTGTTCCCCTAGAACATGCGGAAATAGAAAAAGCAGAGATAGACGGGCGGTAACCGCCTTGTGCTATAAAAACACCAATTATTTTTCTGGGGAACGGTAGGAAACTTCGACTGCGTCAATAATGTTGAAATATTTTCAACAACACACTCATTCTATACTTGATAGATGTTGCACCAAGCTGGGAGACTGGAAGAGCAAGCCCAGTAAACCAACACATTCAATGTAATAGTACCCTTAGATGTCGCCAAGATGTTTGAAAATCTACAGTTTATTACCAGGTCCTACGAAATACCAGACACTCTGAAAATATCTTTTCTAATCTTCCCTACACCATTTGCTTAAAAGCTATATACGAAGGTCTGGGCAGCGAACTAGGCAACCTTTGGAGGCTTTAGGCTCAGGTGAGTTCAGTAAAGAGCAGGAGTAAATCTCGACCATCATCAGAAGTAGTATTCATTCCCTTTTTCGGGACATTTTTAATTTTTGAAAAATGAATGTTAATGAAGTTATAATTCATAACCTTATTAATGTTAAAAATTTCACCAGTATTCGTTTTGTGAAGCAGTTATTGATGAGATTGCGTCCAAGGAATCCCGAAGAAATGAACTAGCTTATAATATGTGAGTGTTGATGATGTTTCTTTGTAATATGGAACAGAAGCAAATAAATTTACTAGTGAGTTATTCTGTACTCATTTCTGTTTGATATCATTCGTCCTCTTTATTTGTGATAATGCTAGAAAACCTTTAAAAGAAATAAATCTTGAACATCACATTTATAACATTATGAAAAAAATTATTGAGCATGAGTAAAACGATTAAGAGAGGACATACAGGGTGTTCTACAAGCTTTATGACAAACTTTGACAGATGGTAGCTATGCTTATTCTGAACATTTTTTTTCCTATGAACATTGGTCTGATTCGTTCTCGTTTTGAAGTTACAAGCATTTGAAAAAATTTATTTCCATGTTTGATCAAGTAGACCGACATAAAATATCGGTTGATATGTTAATTGACGTTATTTTAATTATTCATTTGGCACTTGGTGTACATTTTGAATAACAATGCATTCTCTCACGACTCAGGAATATGCAGATATTGTATTTGAATATGGGTATTCTAATGGTAACTCCAGAAGAGCATCTTGAGAATACCGAAGAAAATATCCTAATAGACACCAACCTGCTCACACAGTATTTTTTGCATCATTCCGAAGACTTCGAGAAACAGGCAATACTGCTCCAGAGAAAGCCATTCGGTCAACTGAAATGAATGTAGAAAATGGGGAAAATGTCCGTGACAACTCTTCGCTTAGTGTTCGACGTATAGCTACTAATCTTCATTTATCACCAAATTTCGTATGGCGTGTTTTGAAAGGAAAAATGTTGCATCCATTTCAGACAAAATGTACAAGCTTTACATGCTGACGATGGGTTACGAAGGTTAGAATTTTGTAGATGGTTACTTCAACAACATGCCCAAGAGAATAAATTTATTTCGCTTGTCATGTGGTCTGACGAGGCTTGTTTCACTAGGGACGGTGTCAACAATAACCACAATGAACATGTATGGACACTGCAGAATCCATATGCCATTAGACAAAGACGATTTCAGCAACGTTTCAGTGTAAACGTTTGGGGTGGGATTTTCAACAATGATTTGATGCCAGTACATGTTATAAATGTCCGTTTAAATGCAGATTTGTATAAACATTTTTTGGAGCACAACCTTGTTGACTTTATGATGACTTAGAGCTTAACATTGTAGGAAATATGTGGTATAAGCACTATGGTGCACCGCCACATAGAGGGAGACAAGTAGTCAGTTAGCCGAATGAACATTTCCCGACTAAATGGATAGGTCAAGGAGGACCAATACAATGGCAACCTCGTTCGCCTGATCTAAATCCCTTAGATTTTTATTTATGAGGACATATGAAGCAGCTTGTATGTCATATTGAAATCGAATCTCATCAACAATTACTTGATAGAATTCAAGATGCAACAAACCAAATACGAAACGACCCGAATCTGATCCGCCGAGTAACGGCATTTTTAGTTCGTCGATGTGAAGCTTGCATTCAAGCCGGAGGTGGACATTTTGAACAATTTTTATAGTATCAAAATTTCCATTTATAATTATGATTTGAACATGAAAATATAATTTTTCAAATGCTTGTATTTTCTTAACGAAAACGAATCGGATATATGTTCATAGAAAAAAAAAAGTTCAGAATAAGTAGAGCTACCATCTGTCAAAGTTTGTCATAGAGCTTGTAGAACAACCTGTATATCCTTGAGAAATAATAGTGGTGAAGAGTGAAAATTTGAGTTGTCTTACTTGACACGGACAAATGCAACCTTCCATCATTTTGATAACATTAACTTGTTTGAAGGGGTGTTTTTCGTCACCTTTTGAACTGTTCCTTATGCAACATGTCATTTCCAAGAACTTTAATAGTATTGCCAGTGGATAAGCAATGAAGAATATAACATTCAGGAAAAACTCTGTATGTCTGAAATAAAAAATGCACTATAAATCTTAGATTTTTAAAATGAAGAGTCTGTCTTTTGGGTGAATATTCAACTATTTCTGAACATATTCGTTTTTCTGATAATACTAAATATCTTCGATGGCAATTCTCCAAATATTACTCAATTAATTTTTTCATGTCGTCAATAGATAAGAAACCACGGCATCTCCAGTGTTTTTTGAGTTTTTAAAGGAGAGAATAGTATGAGGGGGCAAGGACAGGACTGTAATAGGTCCTTTGCATGTATATCTATTTGAATCGATTATCATATCAATAAGAATACTGAAAAACGTCCTGTTCTTAGAAAATTAATTAAAATATTTCACATAAGATTGGCTGTTCACAGGCTTGGAACTGCAGGGCACTTCATGACGTTAAGTCAGACAAACTCTCTCTCTTCTCGTGTAGCTTTCACTATACCAAGCGTATGGACAGCATTATATGTTGCTCGGACATAGAAACGTGCAGTGATGATCAACTTATGAGAACATCTGCTAATCAAAAGTGCTAAGAGCGAACAGTACCATGTGCTGGTAAATTACGACTTCGCTCGATTCGGCAACACAGCCACATTCAAGTATCATTAAACCTCGGTGATATATCAAGGTCAGGCACCTGCCCACGGTCTGCATGCTTTAACGTTGCCAATAGCCGCGAGATATATTAGAAATCGGAGAAATTTCGACGTTAATAGGAGAAAACAGGGTGTCGTTCTGCAGGCTTCAGTGATTTTTTTTGAAATTTTTTTTTTTGATGTACTTCTTGTGAGAATGCGCAAAGTTTATTTTGTGAGAATGCGCAATATTAGTCATTTTTTACTCCATTTCAGTTTTCATTTCACCGAAAATTCTTGAATATAAAAAGTGAACCTGAATCACGGTAAATATAATTTAACGTTGCCAATAGCCGCGTGAAATCTTAGAATCCGGAGAAATTTCGACGTTTATAGGAGAAAGCAGGGTCGTTCTGCAGGCGTCAGTGAGTTTTTTTGAAATGTACTTCCTGTGAGAATGCGCAAAGTTAATTTTTTTCCCATTTTTCACTCCATTTCAGTTTTTATTTTCCCAAAAATTCTTGAATAGAAAAAAGTGACAACGTTGCCCATTCTTACAATTTTTTTCAACCATTTGAACCTAAAAACTTAAAAAAAAAGGACTGTGGCCTCCAAAAGTCATTTCGTTATATTCGATATTAAGCTTGATTTCAGTTTGGGTATTGGTTTCACTACTTTCAATACCGAATCATTAAAAATTTTGTCATATTGGCGTACGTCCAAGGTACCTATTCTTGAATGGGGGATGGAAGAAAATAGGCGTGTCGACGCTGTTGTCAAGAAAACGCGGTGCATTTTTGATGGAACTATAGAGAACGTTCATACCATCACATTCAAGGATAGGGTCTGAGCACATTTTTGATTGTCTTTAGAGGTTCAATAGATTTGAAATCAACCAATATCACTAAGCACTAGGCAAAATTTTCATTAATAATTCTACCTTGTTAGTACTTGGACTGTCCTTTCTCCTGTGTCAGGATGAACTGGCCAACCTGCTTCATCATATATGACTTCTCTGCATGCAAGGCACAGTTCTTGGTAATGAGGTAGAGGTCTTGGAAGGTCGATGAGCATACTGAGCCCCCAGCTTCCCACGCAAGAACAATAAAGGAGCCCAATAAGCCCCTTAATAAGACCTAATGAATATTAGAAAAATTAATTCAATTGAGAAACGAGTCTAGAAAAAATCTCTCAACAATTTTTTTCAAATCAAAACAATGTACCATGAAAATCTCAAATGAAAGGCTCAATATGTGTATCTAGCTTTTGGATGATGAAATTTCAAAATATAGCTTCAAAAGAACTACCTTAATCACTTTTCGGGTGAATAGATATCTAGAATTTTCCTACTTACCCATTAATATTAGAAGGAAGATAATGAACAGAAGTATGCACAGCCAGTTGCAACAACATGGGCAAGGCCTTGTACAACATTTTGACTGATAGGAATAGTACCTACAGCAGGGTTCGTAACTATAGTCCGTTTCGTGGTTTTGGGAATATATCTTGAAAGTAATATAATATCACCTCAAATAAAGACAAAAATATGACAGTAGGATGACTTATTAAAATTTCAAATTAAACACAGAAATCGATGAACCTGATTTAATGTCAACAGAAAAAAATATATTCATAATTACAATTAATTTTGTACTTAAATATTTAATATCTTACAATTTAATCTTTCTACAAGAGGCGTTTCACCAGGTAATATTGTAATATCGGCAAATGCACCTCCGCTATTTCCTTTGGTCAGTCTTTCGGGATTTAGTACAACACATCCATGGATATTCTATGGAAAAAGGTACATTATTATGCAGGGTGGTCCTTAATTGTAGATGAAACTAAGTGTGATTACTTTTATTGTATCGATACAGTTTCAGAAACACTTTCTGATCTTTTTACAGCTTTCCCTTGTAGCATTTCGCAACATTTCCAGGTAAAATATGGCAAATATATTATTCACTAAGGTTTACTTCACACGTCAATTTCCCGTGAAAATCTACAGGGTGATATTTTTTCTGGAGCTGTGTCCTCTTTTTCGAAATCCCCCAAAAATATACTTTAGTTGATATTTTTTTTTACACAAGAGCAGATCAATAGAACACAAAGCTTTCATATGAAACAAATATTCTTATTCATATTTTTCAGTTGGGTACCACTACAAAGATATGTATGAAAAAACAGAAACAGAAAAAACCACCCTTGAGATTTTTCACAAACAATTGACTTTTAAAAACGTTTGGAGTAAATCCAAACACAAGAGGGGATGATTTTTGTTTCATATTCAAAGCAATGATGAGAAAAATTCCATATGTTTTACATGCTAATTTTCCATAAACAAGATCTAATGTAATATGAACCTGTTGGCACATTGTTATCCTACTTACCTTAGCAAATGTCTTGAATTTAGAAGGCAATATTAACAGATGAGGTAAACAGTCCATCATTCCATGGGATTCTAAAAATTCATAGCTAACATTCAATTCAGTGCTTGGTGGATACAAGGGATAAAAACAACGTTGTTGTATAACATGGGCAGCTAAACGAGACAATGTATCTTTGTTATCTATGCTGAAATATGAAAATAAATTATTACAAACTAATTATAACTGATACCAAAATACACTAGATAAACTGACCATACTTTTATGTCAATAAGTAGTTTTCGTCATTAGTGGAGATCAGTAAAAATATAGTGAAGAATGGGCTCGATTCAAGTCATTCAAAAGATTCTCAAAAAAAACCAGGTTATCGATCAAGTATTGCTAGGAAAATTGTGAGAGTCCAATGAGATTCTAAAGATATTTGACCCTCTTTTAACTGGAACTTTTTTATTGAATCGTATTTTATCTGTTTATTTATTCATTATCAAGAATTATTCAACTTACGTTACCACCTCTTCTTTGGCAATATGATACATCACATCTGCTGTCGTTACACCCAGTACTAAATCATCAATTTTCAAAGTACATGGATCAGGAAAATATTTGATGTTACTGTGTGTTTCTCTCAATTTATATGGAGGTGTGGGATAAACCTTGTGATGATGCACATCTTTCATAGAAGATATTACAACTATTTGAATATTTGTATCTTGGAGGGCTGCAGATATACTTCCGATAAGAGTTTGAAAGAAATCGTCGAATGTTTCTGTTAAATCCCCTTTGGCTATCATAGGATGATTCTCATCGACAAAAGGACCCATTAGAATTAGAACATTGGGTTCTTTTGCTGACACATAATTCAGAAAGTCCCTCATCGGATCATAGTTCAAGTTTTCGTTCAGTGTGAAAGGTCCTGCAGCTGCTATTATTCGGATAGGATCTTGAAAAACATATTAGTTTCAATGTAAAACAACATTAATAAATAAACAGGATGTGGAATGTACATAGACATACATAAAGCATTCCCATTCCATTAAAAACGGAATGGATACAGATTTCACCCATGCAGGATGATTTTATCTCGCTCTTCATCAAATTTTTCAAGCTAAATGTTTTACTAAAAACTGATGGAAAATATTGTGATATCAGAATAATAAAATTTGATCTTTTGTGAGCAAAATGAGACAACAGGTTTGTAGAACTTCCATTTATGCCATTTTGAGAACTTTGAGTTCTTTACAAGGATAACATTAAGTTTAATTCAATTGTGAACCCCTTTAAAAAATATCTTTCTATTGCTGATTTTCTGAAAACACATTTATAGTGCTACATCTCCTTTAAGAAGATCTTCAAGACAAATGTTTATTGAAGCATTTCTTCCTGGAATAACAACCGAAACTCTCCAAAAGTTCATTCATATTAATCAACAACAGACTTAACCATATTTGTCTCTGTTAATGGAAATGAGAACTTTGTCTCCTTGAAGCCTTCACATATATTGAAGTTCATTGGAGCTCTAGAGCTAGGGGGCGAGCTGTAGGTAGCGCAGTGCGAAAGTACTGGGGGGGGCACAATATACCTAAAAGTCGCAGTGGAACGTGACCCCCTTACCAAACTACAACTCGTTTAGTGGTAGTTTTTGTTAAAATGGGTCGATTTTCTAGAAAACAGTTGTTTTTATACCTTCAGTTACAGCTGGTTCAAGAGGTAAGTCAGCTCTTCCATCAGTATAAATATTTTCAGCAATCAGTTTGTCTCCACTCAACATCTTTCCTCTTACTGCTACTATTTGCCCAGGAAATAGAGCAGTTCCATGTACTTTATCGATGTTTAAATGGACATATTGTCCACAATTCATATCAGCTGTTCCTTCTAACATTATCGATTGCGTATTAAGTTGGCCTTTTCCATCATTGATAATTTTTCCGTAAGTAACAATAGGACCCTGAAAGTTTATCGTTTGAAAAATAAACTTCAATCATTCAAGGTTTCAAATAAATTTTAGTAGAAATTAAAAAAAAATAGAATTTAATTTGGCTTACTATATAATTTTTGGTAGTCACTTCATTGGAAATCATACAGTTATTTCTCTTGGCAATATTAGTTCCGATCCAATTGGCTATGCTGTTTAAACATGTTACTTTCTGTCCTAAAACTTCATACATGTATTTAACTTCACTGGTGAACGGTTTTTCTTCGTTGAATAGTGAAATAGATACAACCCTGTCGGTGTCAACAGGAAATTCTTCACTTTTTCCCACTTGTAATTTAGGGCGGAGAGAATTAGGTCTGTCTGCATATTTTGATGTAGTTTGTGTGCTACAAGACAATTTTGTAATTCTACCGTTAGAAAATATATTGAAACATTACTTGCTAACTTGACTTTCTATAAATTCATCAAGAAAGTCTTGATCCTGTAGATCAATAGGATCTTCTTCCTCTTTCTTTATTGAAATACCAATTGTTGGGTCATTCTGAAAATAGATTTTTCCATTTTGCAGTTCAATGATTGGCTGAAATATTGTAGAATTTTGATTGAAGAGACCAATTCTGTGATGTGGTGTCCCACAAAACATTTCAGCACCTAAATGAGATAGCCTGAGGGAGCTTAATAACAGAAATGTTTATAATAATAATAATAATGTTTATTTGTCACCCAAAACATCATACATAACAGATAGTATTTAATATTAAACAAATAAACATTTAGTTTCTCACAAAAGTTCGAACTTGTACGTGGGCAGTACATATCAAGGGAAAAAAATCTGCACAAGAGCGTACACACAAACAAGAAAAAAAAAATACAAATTAAAAAAAAAATGACAATGCTTAATCAAATCAATTTTTCATACACAGCTAGTTTTAAACGAAATTATTTCTATTTGTGAACGTATACCAGAACGATGTTGGCTTGGTTCGAATCCATTTTTTTTATTTTCGTATTGAACCAACTAAGGCCAAACCAACGTTTGGCCTTAGTTTCTTTGATGTTCATTGGAAGTATATTGTAAAGTAAAGGTGCCAGGTAAGTATGCGATTTAATTTGGGATAGTTTTAGATTACTCCTTCTATTCTTATTTTGTATGTTGAGTACTGCTGATAAGCGGTTATTTTTTTTACTATACATATCTGTGTCTTCAGACTTCAGAGGAAGGCAAGAAATGAGCAATTTTCACAACACTAAGGTGAATGCAACTGTTCCAGACATACCATGACTTCGTTATGTTAATAACAAAAACACCAGCAGACCCAAGATAAAATCAACATTCATAGTCTACTGATGAAATTGTAGTATACCTCATCTACTACAAACTATCGTCTGTGATGCCTATTTGTAAGAGCACGCAAATTCAAGACATCAAGAATACCACTTCACTGGCAGGATGACTGATTGCTTTCCCATTCATAAAATACTCAATAACTGAAAAAAGCACCTTTTATTTAAGCATAAAATGTTTAACTTCTCACTTAGAATGATTTCAAAAGAACTATTTTATTCATTATGGCTAAACATGAACCCTATTCAATATCTGAATTCAGAAGTTACTCTGATACATTACTGTATTGAGATTTCTATTGTGAGAGATTAATAGTTAATATGATGGTTGTTGTAAATGTGACTTGTTTTCTCTTCTTGTATGTTGTACCCTAAGACGAAGGAAACATTTGTCAAAGGTTGTAACTTCCAATGATTTAGGGAATCACATCATATTATATTCTGAATCTCAATGCGTTTTGCTTCTTACGATTCGCTTGGGTTCTGCATACTGTGGTAAAACCAAACCATTTTATACAACAAATAAAATAACATGGAACAATTTTAACCAATCATATAACATTTTTAGTTTCGTTCTCTGCCTTTTATTCATTGCCTCAATACTATTTTTTATTTATTTCCTTTTATTAGTTTGTATCAAGTCGCGATAAGAAAGAGTATGAGTCCCTTTTTTATTCATTGCTACTTTTTTCTAATTTTTCTTTAAGAAAAATATGCGTGTTCTTCCCCATTTTGTTTCAAGTAAACACTTTTATTCAAGCTAGAACTTGAGATGGGTGTAATTTCTATAAGAACTTATTTTATTACGTGGGCTGTAGCAAAGCTTTGACTATAAATTGAACTTTTATAGAATTATTTTGCTTCAGTACGCTTCGGCGCCTTACGTACCACTGATTTCCGGATTCGATCTTAAGATATGGACATATAACACAAAAAAGTTTATATGAACATTCGTCAAATGATTCTTGAAAGAAATACAGCCAGCTGAAAATGGTGACTCGAAACTTTCAGTACACACGAATTCGCCGACATGAACGTCCAATTTAATCAAGTTGAAGCTGTTGAGTACCAACGCGCAAAATTGCATCAGGATATTAAAAAAAATATCAAAATTTTATATTCCGTAAATATTCTGATGAAATTTTGCAACCTTGTAGTAAACACAATGCAGCAAGTTTCAGCTCCATTGGATAAGCAATTCCTGTAAAATTGTGGAATTTCCTGAAATGACCGTTTCAGTGGAGTTTGAGGCATAAATATAGGACGAATGGGTGATCCGCACAACAACACAATTAAATATTACTGGATCCACTTTATGTACGATTATCAAATTTTGTACGTTTTCGTCCAGTATTACTTCCTACACTTAACAATTACTCGCTACTGAATATCGTCTTCAGGGGTGCTTTTGATCTTGACTTTTTCAAATTTTTTGACCACATTATTTTAATATTAAATGCGACATAACTAACTTGTTTTCAATGCTCTGAATGAACCGTTTTCGAAAAAGAATAGAATACGCTTATTGTTTACGCCTACTATATCAAAAATCGCGTCGAGATTGGTAGTATTACTTGGTTTGGTGCGACAAATAAAAAATAGTTTTTGTGCAAAAGAATATCCGCACGTTATATAATCTTTAAAAAATGTGGAAAAGGAGTGTTTGAAAAAATTTATGAATGTCCCTCACACTGATACACTCTTGAAGACGATCACAAACGGCAATATCTTGTCAAAATAATAGTACCAAGTTGACCACTATTTCAACCATCTTTCAGGAAGAAATTTTTTTTTATTTTCAACCACATAATTCCGTATCGTGCATAAGAGACGCCTTGTCTCCAAACACCCTGTATTATTTAAATAGGATTATATTCTTATTCCAATTATTATTTTTTAAATAATTGGCATCACTAACTTCCCAATTTTTTTTATATAAATATAAACAAGAATTTGTAAAACCTTTGAATGAAAATAAAACACCAATAAAAGACTTGTAGTGGAACAATCAAATGTTCAATACAACATTTTCAATGGAGAAGTTGATCGAACTATATTATTAAGATTTGTCCACAGTAAAGAGGTATGTATGATTAGATACTTTCTTTTAGATAATAAATGTAGGTACCCGATCAAATCAGAAACAACACTCAATTTAAATCCAAATCTATATCTGGTAGAAATAAGAATATATACCTACACAAAAGATAATTCAAGACCAGTAACAGAAATTCATCAGTATGAAATCCAATACTTGACTCTTATCTACAAATAAAAAACAGAATACATTGATAAAATTATATTTGTCAGCATATTTATTAGAGCACTATAGTATTCTTGGAATCCACTTGTTGCTATTAGAAATAATACATAGGTAAAATTCCTATTATACTCTTGATGAAATTTTACATTGTAAAAAAAACTGTTGTCTTTTATATTTCACCAACATGACACCTACTTCAATAAAACTGATGTTGAGAGCATTTCAAATAGACGAGTATGGATCTAGTCATGGTTTAAATCATACATGAACTAGACCAACATCGCCTATCTGCGATACTCAATAATGTTCTATATCATTTTTTGATTGGCATCTTTCAGAAAATTGAATCTACATTTAAGAATCACTTTTAATGAGTGTGGATCTAGTCACTTTTAAAAATGCAAGCGAATTCTAGACCCAAACCCACTTAAAGTAAACCCTTCAATCTCCCAAAATCTAGTAACAAAGACAAAACTGATTTAACCTTGTGCTGGACCGATTGGTAAATTGCAGAATTTCAAACTGGAAATCCTTGTTTACACAATATCCACCAAAACATCACTTGGACAACACAGAGTACATAAGTTGTAGATGCGTAGAATCGACATATTGACAAAATGCCGGCAAAAAATTATTTTAAATTTGAGAATGAAACGGCTTGCTGCCTTTTTCGTAGCGTCTTAAGAACAAAAGTGAAGCGTCTTTAACAGATTTTTTAACAATGGCCGCCGAAGAAGGGAGAAATAGCAACAACCTTGAGAAGTTGAGAAAAGTTTCAAGTTGTTTGCGCAGATAACCAGTCACGAAATACTTTAATATACCCTTCTCTTTCTAATTCTCATAAAAGAAAAGAAACAGAATAATAGATGCACGTAAATATCTACCACGGAGTCATGTGGAAGAATTTTAAGACAAAGACATTAAGATGGTGGGCAATTTGTTTGTTATTGATGTTTTAATTTTTAAAATTCAAACTTGGATGATTTTTGTGTACTTACATTTAATCCTATGATGTCCTCACTTCCTTTGAATGAATCGCAGCCCTCTTTGCTATATTATTTTAAGGAATATATTAAGTACAATCCAAAGAGGACATAAAACTATTTTAAATCTGTGAGGAAGGATACTTTCTATTCTCAACTTTTATACTTTTAGGGGTTCTAGGAAATTGCTTTTCCTTATTCAATTTCTGCAATTCTTTCCTTTCAACCAATTCCAATTTTTCCAACGTAGGGGCGTCTGTACACATTGTGGAAGCTGCATACGCACACCAAATATTACAAAATTCCTCAGGTTCAACATCGTATTTTTTACACAAGTCTTCACCTGTACAGAATATTCATTCAAATGATGAAGTTTAAATTGTGAATTCATCATACATTTACTCAAAATTTTGGGCTCTAGTTTCAAATTCATGAATTCGAAACAAGACACTAGTTCATTTTTCAGATCCATTTCACGAAATTTGCTAGAATTGATAAGATATTTATTTACTTGTAACTTGTAATATTTCAGTCTCCGGCTTCTGATTTTCGATATTACTAAAATTTGATTTTGACGTTAAAAAACGCGGGAAATTTCAGCTCTAGCATAGAAGCTCTGAATAAAGTACATTTCTTCTTCTTCATTCAAAGCATAGAAGCAAGACATTCCATGAATATTCCTGAAAAATGGCGGTTAACTTCCAAAATGAAAGTAGTATTTTTTGCAGTTGTTCAATATTTTCGTAATATTATGTATCAAGAAAATCAATTTATGAAATACCTGTTTCAGGATTCATTTTGAATGGAGAAAGATAAGAATATTTTCTGTGCGACATCACACATGACTGATAAAATGTCAACTTACCAAAATATGTCATTATGTCAAAATAATAGAAGTAAGAAGTAATATTTCTATTTCTTAATTTTAAAGTTTCTCTCGACTGATATTAAATAATCATATTCATATTTATATGGTTTACATTGAAACGGATAATATTCAACGAGTAATACAATCAAATGTATATAATTAAAATTTCGGAATCGATTAATTATACCAGTGGCGGCTGAAATTCAAATGAGTGATAAAAATTCTGCCCAGCAAGGGGCTCAGCCCCTTGTCAAAATAGGACATTATATTTTGGGCCAAACCTTAGGAATAGGGACATTCGGTAAGGTGAAAATTGGAGAACATCAACTGACCAAACATAAGGTAGCAGTGAAAATTTTGAACCGTCAAAAGATCAAAAGTTTGGATGTTGTTGGTAAGATCAGAAGAGAAATTCAAAATCTGAAACTTTTTCGGCATCCTCACATTATCAAATTATATCAAGTCATCAGTACTCCATCAGACATCTTCATGATCATGGAATATGTGTCTGGAGGTGAATTGTTCGATTATATTGTTAAACATGGTAAACTCAAGGAGCAAGATGCTAGAAGATTTTTTCAACAAATCATATCTGGAGTTGATTACTGCCATCGTCATATGATTGTTCATAGAGATCTTAAACCTGAAAATTTACTCCTTGATCATAATATGCATGTAAAAATTGCTGATTTTGGGTTGTCCAACATGATGATGGATGGTGAATTCCTAAGAACAAGTTGTGGCTCTCCTAATTATGCTGCACCTGAGGTAATGTCGAATCATTAAGAAAATACATCAGTGTCCTCTAATGCTCTAGAAGTGATTGATATGCACTGTTTTGTAATGTCTGTAGTTAACCTTGATGACATATCTACTAAATGTTATGCAAGTGTATTCAGAAAAAAACTTGATATAATCAAGAGATTTCAAAATATAATATGTACTTACAATTTTAAATTCTGTCCAATCTACAATAGCTTTTGTTTCTAATTTTCTATCAATTGTCTATTTGAAAGAATTCTAACAAATAAATCAGATTCAATTTACCAGCTGTGATTGCTAGAATTTTTGAAGAAAAGACAAATAGGCTCATTAAGCTTTCAAATATACTAATCTAATCTTAAAATTTGCTTTTTCTGTATTTTTATATATGTTATAAGAAAATATTCTTATAATACATTACAGTGTGGGGTTTCATTTATGAATCTTATCCATAGTCAGTCTTATAATAATCGCAAAGTGGTTATAGCCCATGCATTAGATTAAATTTACTAATATTATGCATGAATTCTAAATTCAATTATCTAGTGGTATGTGTAATTCTAAGAAGCATGCTGAAGCTGATAATAGGCCAGTGTTTTTATTCCTTTCCATTGATATTTTACCACATTTATATATTTCAGGTTATTTCTGGAAAGCTTTATGCTGGTCCTGAAGTTGATATTTGGTCTTGTGGTGTCATTTTGTATGCTTTGCTTTGTGGTACCCTTCCATTTGACGATGAATACGTACCAGCCCTTTTTAAAAAAATCAAGTCTGGAATATTTCCAATTCCTGAATACTTGAATAAGTCGGTTGTTAGTCTATTATGTCAAATGTTACGCATCCACCCAATGGAAAGAGCAACAATCGAGGATATAAAGAAGCATGAGTGGTTTCAGATAGAATGCCCTGCATATCTCTTTCCTTCCCCAGTTGAGCAAGATTCGTCAGTCATCGACACAGATGCAATAAATGAGGTAAATCGATTTTTTCACGAAAAAGTTATCATTTTCAATCAGTTATTTCCAGGTTTGCGATAAATTTGGAGTGAAAGAAAAAGAAGTACACAACGCCCTTCTTAGCGGAGATCCTCATGATCAACTGGCCATAGCTTATCACCTAATTTTAGATAATAAACGTATTGCTGATGAAGCTGCCAAAGCAGAAATAAAAGATTTTTACGTGGCTGGTAGTCCACCACCAATGAGCATGAGTCCAACTCCTATTTCTAACGATGGAATTTCCAGTCCGTTGAAGCCACATCCAGAAAGAATCGCACCTCTAAGAGAGAGAGTTATTGCTTCAAATCATGCAGCTTCTGGGGAAAGGGGGAGAGGTAAAAGTACATTTAACCTCATAGAATTTTACTGAAGAACAATTGTTTTTCTTTTTCAATTTGAGGTGCTTTAGAATTTATTGGATTTTAGTATTATGGATAGACATTTCTTTATAGGAGGAACTTAATTTTGTTGACGAACAGTTAGCTTTGGTTGAATTCTAGAGATGCATCATATTTCTAAAAGAATTGACTGCTTCACGTTACAGGTTGTACAGTGAAAAAGGCCAAATGGCATTTGGGTATACGATCACAAAGTAAGCCGAGTGATATCATGATGGAAGTTTATCGAGCCATGAAAGCACTAAACTATGAGTGGAAAGTAATCAACCCCTATCATGTTCGTGTTAGACACAAGAATGTTCTTCATGATAAATTTGTACTGATGTCTCTTCAACTCTATCAGGTAAAGTATTAAGGTTTTTTTGTCTTCAAGTTGTACAGTAAGTTTAACCATATATTCCTCTGATCAAATAAACACTTTTTGCGCGCATGTCTGTAATTTTCGAATTTTGTGCCGAAAATGGTCTCAAAGGACTGGTGGGACTCACTGATGACGAATCCAGTGTCAAAATCGATTCTGTCTGGCCGGCCGGCCGTGGACATGATTACTGTTGAACGGAGCAAGCTAGCGACTTGAAACTTATAGGGTAGTTCGCTAATCAGATTGCGGCACTTAAAATCTTTAATGGGCCAAATGGTTTCGGAGTTATAGCCATTTGAAGTTTTGAGGTTATCTCCCAGATAGTTCAGGAACGATTGGATTGAACCTTTTTTTCAGAAACTATTGACCATATCCAAAAACAATTTTACTCATACCTTGAGCTCCATATTTCACAGCATTGTAACAAATTTCAATTCGATACGGTTATTAGTTTTAAAGATATTGGGAAAAATATGTGAAATTTCGTGGTTTTCTTTTCGTCATCGTTTATTTTTTCGTTATAACTCAAGAAATAGTGATTAAATCACCGATAAAACTTCGAAGCTTTTTTGAAGATGCTGAAGGACAACTTTGTGCAAAATTTCGTGATGATCATGTCAGAACAATTGGGAAAGAAATTTCATATTTTTTTAAATATTCAATATTCTGTGATCTTATCATGATATCCTCATTAAATTCTGTAAGAACTGTAATTTTTTAATACAGTAAACTGGATTTCAGTTCGATCTAATCTGTAACCGTAAACACAATAAAAAAGTAATTCAATTGATCGAAAATATGTTATCAGGATCAGTTTTAGCTCCCCTTCTATTTAATTTATATTTATGTGATATTCCAGCAACTTCTTCAGAGAAATTCATCTATGCAGATGATATTGCTCTGGCTTTTCCTCACTCTGATTTTAAAGTCATTGAAAACACTCTAAATACTGATTTAGAAATTTTGAAGAATTATTTTGTTGAGTGGCGTTTATGTCCAAATTCTAATAAAACAGAAGTTTCTTGTTTTCATTTGAATAATCAACAGAAGTTTAAAACTTTGAATGTTACTTTCAATAATGCCGTTCTGAAACATAATTTCACTCCTAAATATCTTGGAGTGAAATTAGATACCTCTTTAAATTTCAAGGCCCATTTGGAAAACTTACGCATGAAGTTGAAATCTAGGAATAATATTCTTCAAAAACTAGCTGGTTCTTCATGGGGGGCTGACCCTACAACTCTTTGTACCGCAGCTTTGGCTTTGGTTTTTTCTGCTGCTGAATATTGTTGTTCGGTTTGGTTTAATAGCGCTTATGTTAGTAAAATAGATGTACAGCTTAATGTTGCTATGAGAATCATTAGTGGGACCATAAGATCTACACCTTTACAGTGGTTACCAGTTCTCTCAAATATTGTACCGCCCCATATTCGTAGACAGGTTGCAGTTATAAAGTCTTGGGATAAGTATCGTTCCTTTCCGAATTTATTCCCAATCATGTCTTATATTCCGGATTCTAAAATTGCTAGATTGAAATCTCGTAAACCTTTATGGATCAACGATTTTCTTTACACCAATAAAAGTGACAAAGAAATTTGGCGTTCGGAATGGAATTCGTGTAATGTTTTTAACAAAGGTTTGATCAGCGATCCTTCAGAAAAAGTTCATGGTTTCAATCTTCCTAGGAAAATTTGGTGCATTTTGAATCGACTTAGAACCGGTCATGGTCGCTGTAATAGTTTCCTCTTCAAATGGAATTCGGTCGAAAGTCCAAGGTGCGAGTGCGGAGAATAAGAGGAAACAATAGAACATTTAGTAAATACTTGTCCAATATATAAATTTGACGATGGTTTCGAGGCAATTCATTCGGTGTCTGATTCTTTTTTGAGATGGATTGCGAACTTCAAATTAATTTAATGAGTACTAAATCATTTACTAGTTCATATTAGTTTTTTCGTCTCCTTTTTTGTTTTCAGGTATGTTTCCAAGATTTCAACCTGCATCGCATAGGAAGGAGGAAATTTTGTCGATGAAAAAGAAGCCCTTCAATAAAAAACAACAATTTCATTGCACTTATACGGGGAGACAGAGTTTTTCCTGAGGTTTTTATCTGTGCTCTTGTATCATACGTAAAAATGTATGGTACCCCGTTGACATTTCCTCTGCTAATACTGTTATGACACAAATTGTTTGATATAAAAAAATGTAATGCTCATCTCAAAAGAATATATATATATATATATATATATAATAACTTCCCGAAGAAACGACTTAAAAACTCGATATTTGTAGAAAAGGTTGGCTTAATTGCGGAGGTCAAATTCGTGAATAGGTAAAATCCGCCCAATGTGCTGTAGATATACTCATTCAAAATCTTATTTTCTCTATATTTCCAAAAATACAGATTAGATCGAATTGAGATCCAGTACTTTATAGTGAAAACCTAGAAAAGCATAGCCGTGAAGGCAGCAGCTGTTCCGTGCATGTTCAAATTCGTTTCCAAAGCGGTCATTTACAATCTCCATATGCGTGTATGTGATGAATTTCAAACTCCTTCTAGGTTCTGTTGTTTATTTTGTCATTTTCATTTCACCAACAATAATCCTTCACAGGTTGATTATCAGAGTTATCTCCTGGATTTCAAGAGCTTGAGCACCGAGGAAGTTGAAACCAACCCGATGAATACAGCTGCCATGCTCGGATCTGTTCCTACACCACTACAAAGTAGCACTCAATCCCTTTCCACTAAGAATAGTGGTCATCATACTATGGAATTCTTCGAGATGTGTGCTGCCTTAATAATACAATTAGCTCGCTGAAGAAGCTTTGAAAGCTTATAGCATTGTTAAGGATACCACTTTGAATGCTACTTTGAAAAAGATTATTTTTCCTTATGTATAATAAAAGTTTATCGTTTTGAAATCCTCATTGTTTTGAAACCTAGTAGGTTCATTCATTTTGGGATAGGTGAGTTTTTAAATATTTTCATTTTAAAATAGTTAAGTCTTAGTACAAAAGAGCTTTATCAAAATTTTATGTTGGTGTCTGTTATTAAGGTAATATTTTATGTTTATGTTTTAGCCCTGAAGTTTAATTGTTTCGTAATGTTATAGAATTTGTATAAAAATAATCTTAGTAATATTGTAAATTTCGCCAATGATTTCTACTAATAAATAATTATTGGTAATGAAGCAATAATTATTTCACTTTCCTCTTCAATACTTTTGCATGCATAGTTATGATGATTATTATCCAAGATGGTTCCAAAGGAAGCTTTTTTGGCAAGAGTAAAACCACAGATCAACCAGATAAACCACTCGCGTCATTTACTTAGGAAATCTATGTCAACGCAGATATGACCCTGAATCGAGCTAATCAGAATTTTAGCAGGCGTTTGGGGTGCCAATCAGATTGCAGGAATAGGATTACGTCACTCGCCGTTTTCGGACTCGCTTGAAGAGGTTATAAACATGTAAACAAACTGAAATGAATTTATCATCCTATTAATTGATGAATAATTTCGTATCTGTTCCTTTTAATAATATAATCCAAACAGTTTTTTACAACCAAATCAATTGTTTAGTCATCTTTGAGGTTCTATTTTATGATGACAGTCCTCATTATATGTTTTAATTATACAACAAGAATTGGAATCGAACTTGGGTGGACTCATTCATAATGTTCATTTTATATAATATAAAGGAATCGCAACTGAAGTAAAAGCATTACAACCTCCATTATTCAATTAAAACGATGGGATGTCTAATAAAATTGTATATGATTGCACAAACACTAGGATTGGAATCGAACAAAGTTGGTCTATTCATAGTTTGATTTTATATTGAAATGAATCTCATTTGATGTGAAACTACAAAGATTCTCTGATTGAGATAAACGGGTTTTCCATAACATTTTTCCAAAATTTTCATTTACTCCAACCGAGTTCTTCTACAGGAGTTTAAGATGTGACAAAACACTCGCTTTGGTGTTGTACATTTGCTTTTCAAATGGTTTCATCGAAAAATCTTAGTCTGATTTCGATTTTGTGATTCCTGAATCCCGACAAATCCGTTTTTACATTTCGATTTTAGATATTCCAAAATCAAGTATTCAATTTGACAGCTGTTTCGAAGAAGAAGAAAGTGTGGTTATGTCTGTTATATTTCTCAAGGTCGGAGAGACGCGATTCCCGCAAACGATGAAGTGATTTGTCTAGTTGGTCTGTGGTAAAACTTTTCAAGTAGGTAATAAAACATAAGAATGATAATTTTTCGATGAATCAATGAATATTCGCCTTGATCTGAGCTAATCATCCAGATCCTTAAAGCCTGTTGGATGGCGGCCTTTTGAACAAAATTTTACTAGCGCTATCTAGGGAGCACTTTACGAACCTTTTACATTTGCAGAAAACATCGAGCGATGTGAATGACTTTCTTTCATTTGTTGCCTAAGGCTGTTGTATTTGCGATCTTGCAGTTTGCACAGCACTGTCACAACTAAGAAACACGCGGTTCTTGTTCCCTTGAACAAGCATATACAAATGAAACCACTTGAATATTGAAATTTTATTTTTTCTTCTTTCTTTCAGATAGCATTTCTAAAATTTTTGGTAGTCGATCTAGTAGTTCATCAGCGGATATATCAAAATTACTATCCACCCAAGAATATTTCAATTCATTCATAACAACACCCATAAATCTACCGCTGTCTACACCCTTTTCCTTCAACATTGTACCAGTAATTGGAAATTTGGGTACTTTCCAAGCCTTGAATTCTTCTAAATGAGGAGAATTATTATATTTAAGTACTTCTATGATCCATTCTTTCGTGTCCGATTGTTTTGTTTTACTCATCAGAAGTAACTGTTTGTAAGGCATCAAAGGGTCACTGTCTTCTTTGGGCGCTCTGTTATCAACAATAAAAAAGGCCAAATCTCTCTCAAATGCAGATAATTTGAGTCTTACATGGAGTTGAGCAACATCATTTACAGTTGACAACAATGAAGATAACAAAGTTATCGCATTCATTTTCAAATGACCACTTCTCTTCCAAACAGTTTTCAGTTCATCGATGTTGGGATTTTCTGGCAATCCTAAAAATAACAAAAAGTAATCGTTAAATTGATGATTTTCGTCTCTGGTCTGATCTATTTTTTATTTTGCTGATTATACTAGGTTTCAAGGTAACCTCTCATCTTTCAAAATGTTTCCAGTTCAGTTACCTATATAAGGAGATAGACCACAGTCAATTATGTTCAGCATTAGATCTCCAGCATAATTTCCTTCTAAAATTTTCTTTAATTCCATCCATATCCTTTCCCCAGATATATTTCCAAGTCCTTGCGCATTTTCTTTTATTGACTTCAGAGTCAATTCCTCATGTTTATTGGATTCCTGTGCAATTCTTCCATAAAACCTTGAAGGAACACATTTTATCAAGTGATATTTTCTTCATAATTCCTCTTTTGATGTGTGCAGTAATTTACATTAACTATCGTCAATATACCACACCATTAATTGATTAAAAATCTTCATTGAAGATTCTGGCAAGCGAGGAACTTTCAAATTTCGAGGTGGAAAAGGTTTCACGAGCAACAAAGTATTCCAGAAAGTTTTGCATGATACAGTCACACATTGGCAAACGATAATCGATATAGGAGGCGTGGATTCGGACGAGGAAGGAATGGTTGACAGAGGTGGAAATTAAAACGATTCTGAATTGATTCAAATATGGAAGATGCGTTGTACGATGTGAAAGTATTCGTATTGTTGAAAATTCTTCTTGAATCGTCGAGCCTAAGACCTAATACTTTGACTTAAGACATACTGAAATTCAGTGACTTTCAAATCTAGTTCTACTCACCTGAAATATCTTAAGATTCTCAGATAATCCTCTCGAATTCTGATTGTAGCATCACCCACAAAAGCAACTCTATGATTTTTCAAATCTTCATATCCAAAAAAATAGTCAAATACTGTACCATCAACACCTATAACAGTATATATTTGTGCACATCAAAATCAATCTCCTTTTAGACATTTTTCACACAATTTTTCAACAATTCAAAGCTTAATACCTAAGAACATGGAGTTGATTGTGAGATCTCTCCTGAATGAATCAAGCATCCAGTCAGTTGTGAATTGAACTTCTGCATGCCTACCATCCGTTACAACATCTATTCTTAGAGTTGTAATTTCAAAATTCTCCTTATCATTGATTCTTGGAGTAATTGTTCCATGTTTTTCTCCTTTCATATTTATCATTCTTATATTCTCAGTTGTGAACATTTCCTTCATTTGGTCTGGGGTTGCTACAGTGGCAAAATCAACATCTTTTGGTTTTTTTCCCATAAGAAGATCTCGAACAGCCCCACCTGCCATTCTTATTTCATATCCATATTCTTTGAATAAAGATATCAATGACTTTAACTCTTCGCTGAATAATGACTTGAATTCTGGAGAATCCAGTTTCATTATGATTGGATTTCCTCGGCTTTTAGGAAGGGCCATTTTCCGAACGTAATTAATATATTCAGATTTTTCAAAATGCGATATCTAAAACTAAAAACTTTTCAGTGTGAACTCAAAATTCATTTTACATTCATACGTTTGACGTATATTTCCTGCTTAAAATGGGTAAGTAATAATTGCAAAATCTGGCTGTCCACATCTTTTCTTTAAATCATTTCTATTCGACATAAATGTTTTTACCACAGAACATCCAACTAAAAAATCTTTACCGTTTGTTTTGTTTTCAATAAATTGAGGTTAGGCAGCTTAACCTCAATCATGGTGTCTGAACCATAGATTTACATAAAACCTGTCGAAATCATATTTATTTTTGACACTTTTACAGAGGTTCTCCGATATTTATGTGTGTTCAAAAGTAAGATTTTGGGAAAAAATGAGTATTACAGAAGAAACATACCTGCCAACTGAGGAAGAACTCACTGTACAAGACATAAATTTATCAGGACCTGTTCTCAAAGCAGCTGCATTCCATTATGGATTAGCTTGTTTGAATGAGAATAATGTATGTTACATGTTATCTAATCATCATAATGTTGTTGATGTGTTCTCATTTTAGGAATTCATGTTATGTAGGAGCGAGAATAATGACCCTAGGGCTTGTGTACAGGAAGGAAAAGCAGTTACTAGCTGTGCGTTGAATTTTTTCCAACAAGTTAAGAAGTCTTGTGCCGGAGAGTTTCAGCAATATTATACTTGCATTGATAAATCCAGTATAGACCAATCGTATAGCCCGTGAGTTCCCTTGATAATCATACTTTCCTTCAAGACCATATAATATTGTTTATATTTCAGATGCCGTAAAACTCAAGCTGTCTTTGATAATTGTATGAAAGATAATCTCAATCTGGAAAGGGCACCTTTCGATTATTTCGCAAGAGTACATGTTCACAAGACAGATAGGCCTAGAGCTGCACCAGAACCAATTCCTAACTACCCAGATGTTCCAGTTGGGTTACCTCCAGATGCACCTAAACCACCAGCAAAATACGGATCTCGTTATCTTGGTTTTTGGTGAAGCATATTGGAATTGGTTGGATATGTAGAAAAATGTACATTAGGAATTTAAAGTAAATAATTTCATTATGTTGCTTCCATGATGGTTTACATTATCACCCACCTTTACTTAATTAAAAAACACAAAAATTAGCAACAACAGAAATAAACTTAGCAGACTGGTTAATTTAAGTAACAATTATGGTGTAATAAACTACGCCAAAGTTCTACCAGTATAGGCTGGGCTACATTTAATGGTTGAAAAAAATAACATACAGGAGAATTTACATCAACAATTTCTCAAGGTTTTGATCTACATCTTGAACAAATTATTTTTCAGATACTATTGAACATATTCGAAAAACATTTTGCTCATACCTTAAGCTCTACAAAATTTCAATTCGGTACAAATAAAGTTTTCGGAGATATTGGGGAAAATAAGTGGAATTTAGTGGTTTTTTCTTGATATCGTTATTTTCGGTATAACTCAAGAAATACTAATTCAATCATGATGAAATTTGGCAGCTAGTTTTAAGATGCTGAAGGACAACTTGTTGCGAAATTTCGTGATGATCGTGCCTTCGGAACAATTTTTAAAAAAAATTCTTTTTAAATATTCAATATTCTGTGATGTTATCATATTATTCACATTAAATTCTGTATGAACCTTCGAACTATCATCATTCGATAAAGTACTGGATCTAATGTGTATTTTTGGAAATATTGAAATGAATATTTTTCAAGGGTATACCTCTGAATCATTGGGTGGATTTTACCCATTCACGAATTCGGTCTTCGTTATTAAGGTCCAAACCTTCTCTTCAAATATCGATTTTCTTAGTTGTTTCTTTCGGAAGTTATTGTGTGCCGTTAGGCAGCATGCAAAAAGCGCAAAAGCTGTTGCCTTCGAGGCAGTTCTATTCTAGGTTCTTAAAAAATTTTTTTAACGAAATTTTGCTCATAAATGTGCATCATAAGCAGTCGGAAATTAATTTCATCATGATCGGATTAGCTATTTCGGAAATAACAATACAGCGGAAAAACCACGAAGTTCTTCACATAATTTTATCGCGGTATCTCCGAAAATTAAAATCAGATCTATCTGAAATTTGTCATGTATACTGTTGTAAATTTCTCAGGAATCTGATGAGTAATTTTTGTGACGAAAATAATTTTTCCCTCAAAAATCCAACAATTTCTTATTAGGTTAAACCAATCAACATTTTATTCTCCAAAAATATAGATTGGAATGAATTGAAATCTATCTTATCTACAGAATGAGAAATGGAAAGCTTGCAGTTCATGCAGGACCTCATATGACAACCATATGAAAAAATTTCAAAAAGCACTGCCGTGAAGGCAGCAACTTTTGCGCGCATGTTCAATGTAGATGACCGCTTCAGCAACGAATTTGAACATGCACGCAAAAGCTACTGCCTTCACGGCAGTGCTTTCTGAAATTTTTCACTGATAAATTACTGGATTTCAATTCGATCAAATATGTATTTTTGGAAATATTGTAAAAATAAAATTTTGAATGGGTATATCTACGGAATCATTGGGCGGATTTTACCCATTCACGAATTCGACCTTCGTAATTAAGCCCCAAACCTACTCTACAAATATCGAGTTTCTAAGTCGTTTCTTCCGGAAGTTATTGTGTTAACGGTCGACTGCGTAAACACAATAACTTCCGAAAGAAACAACTTAGAAACTCGATATTTGTAGAGAAGGTTTGGACCTTAATTACGAAGACCGAATTCGTGAATGGGTAAAGTCACCCAATGATTCCGTAGATATACCCAATCAAAATGTTATTTTTCCAATATTTCCAAGAATACAGATCAGATCGAATTGAAATCCAGTACTTCATCGAAAAATAACAGTTCGAAGTTTCATACAGAATTTAATGAGGATGATATGATAAGAAAATCATAGAATTTTTTTTTTTCAAATTGTTCTTATGACACGATTATCACGAAATTTCGCATAAAGTTGTCTTTCAGCATCTCAAAACTAGCTGTGAAGTTTTATCAGGACAGAATCAGTATTTCTCGAGTTATACCGAAAAAATCAACGATATCGAGAAGAAAACCTCGAAATTTTACATATTTTTTCCCGAAATCTCCAAAACTTATGATCGCATCGAATTTTTGGTACACTGCTGTGAAATATGAAGCTTAAAGTGTGAGTGGAATTTTTTTTTGGATATGATGAATGGTTTAAGGAAAAAAATTTCGAAAAATTTTTTTTTTTTAATTTACTGGCAATATGATCCTGACGAAATTTGGCTCAAAGTTGCGCGTCGTTATACTCCACCTAACTGCTGAGTTTGAATCTAATCGCTCAGGTAGTTTCTGAAATAAAAAATAAATAACTTCAAAATTTCAAGTGCCTATAACTCGGAAACTATTCTACCGATTTGGCCCATTAACGAACTCAACCGCGGCATTCTGATGCGCAACCTATCCTGAAAGTTTCAAGTTGCTAGCTTGCTTCTGTCGACAGTTATTGTGTCTACGGCCGGACAGAATCGATTTTGACACCGGATTCCGTCATCAGTGAGTCCAATCTAGTCGATTGAGACCATTTTCGGCTCAATCATCCAAAATTACAGACATTTGGACAAAACGATATCACGCTGTTCCCCTAGAACATGCGCGCAAAAAAGATGGCCAAATCTTTCCATCAAGAAGAGCTAGTAAAGCTGCGTTTGGTCAATAATAAAAAAGATGACCCCTTCGACAAGGAATTTGAACATGCTTCCATGCGAAAGCTGCTGACTTCACATCAGCGCTTTTCTAGAATTCTTTATAAATTAGTTTCATCCTTCGAGATTCCTTGAATGCAATAAATAACTAATCAATAACTTTTCCATTGGAAATTTGTATTCCTTTTTTGTGAAACCATTTGGTGGCACTTTTGGTAGTACAACTTTCTTTAGTTCTAGTATTGTTTTCCTCCTTAAACAATTGTTCTTCAGCCTATGTGAATCCACTCAATATTAAAAAAATTCTACAGAAGCACTGACGTAAGTTCAGGAGCTTTTACGTGCTTGTTCAAATTCTAACAATCAGATCAACACGAAATTTTGCACTTGGTTGCGCGTTGATATTCTTCACCTCATTACGAAGTTGCGATCTGATTGCATTTTTGTACTCCTTGAGATATTGCTGTAATAAATAAAGTTAAAATTGAAAATAACGGAATTATTTCTTTCCTAATATCTCCGAAAGTAAACATCGGATCGGATTGAAGTTTGGAATATTGTTGTTAAATACTCACTCTAAAGTTTGTGCTGAGTTTCGCTGAAATATCATCAAAAATTTTCAACAAAAATTTGAGAAATTTTCGAACAAACAATTTCTGAAAATTTTCCAACAGCTGAATCCACACGAAATTTTGCACCAAGTTGTGCGTTGGGATTCCAAAATTGTGCACAAAGTTTCAATCTGATCTTGTTAGTACTTCAATATAGATCTAAGAAATAACCTCAAAATACCAAATGGGCCTAAGGCCTAACTTCGAAACTATTGTACCGATTTCATACATTAACGAACTTAACCATATTTGGACTACAACGTAAACTGATAATTTCGAGTCGCTAAGTCCTTTCCTCCGATAGTTAGAGCACATACGAACGGACAAATTGAATTTGACCACGAAATCTTTTTCAGGATATCCAACTCAATCTTTTAAGACCAATTTCGGCTCAAAATTCGAAAATCACAGACATTGTGACGAAACGCGCTGTTCTTCAGACTAAGCGCGTAAAAATTCCAACATGTTGAAGAATCTGAGGAAATTCAACAAAAGCTTCATTTCGATGTGATCAGATTACATCCTGTGATTTTGATACTGTAAGAATTAATTTCTGACACCAAAAAGAAATTGAAAGCGTAAATCCGGATAGGTTCCTAAGGGAAATACGGGATGTGTTATTAGATTTTTGTTCCTATTAGAAGGTGAAATGTGTGGCTAATCCACTTAAGAGGAAATAACTCCGTTCTTGCGCCATATAAACTCTTAACGCTCTGGAACAACATATATAAACCCTGACAGGCTTTTTACTTCCATAACAATCCAGCCTTGTGCTAAAGACAAGTGAATAAAAAGTTAGCAGCCAACCAAGCATTACCCAGTGAGTATTCCAACATTACAATCAATTGTTTGCATAGTATACAGGGTGTTTCTAAATTGAAGGTATAGACGAATAGTAGTGATTTTTGGTATGATATTTGAGATTGGAAATATAAAAAACTTCGGTTCAGAAATGCTTCGTTTTCGTGATATAGAGGGGTGTTTGAATTTTTTTCTCACAGTAGGAAGAGTGTATATCTATCAAACCTTGATTTCACTTCGATATAGAATATCAAAAGCTATGAGTGAATATCTAATTGGCTCTTTCATACACACTCACAATAAGTAAAGTCAACAACAACAACAAGTTGTTGCGTAGATTTCAAATTCGTAGGCGGACAAAAAAATTTAAATTTTTAAATTGTTCTGATGACACGACCAACACGAAATTTTATATCTGAATTTACCAATTTTTCAGCAACTTTTGTCATGATTGGATGAATATTTTTTCAGTATTTGCAGAAATATCAACGATGTCGTGAAAATTAATGAACTTGCTGTTTTTATCCCAATATTTGCAGAAATTAAATTCGGATCCAACTGAAATTTGGTACACTGTTGTGACCTATGAATTTCAAAGGGTCTGTACAAATTTCCATTAAAATTTTATAAATAGTCTCAGAAAATGGTACATTGTTCGCCGGGTTGGAATTTAACATCCTACTACTGAGAGAGTCTAAAATAATGGAGAGGTAAACATATTATTTTTCCGAAAATCGTTTAAAATTCGACAGGTATAAATCAATTCTGAAAAAATAGCGTATTATTTTATTAATAAATAAATGGTGCTCTGAAATTCGTAACGAAATTGGTTGCGTTACTATAAAAAATGTATTAATACTGAATTGTGAAACTTGACGCATATAAATTTAATTGCCGGTGTTTTCGAAAACAATAAACAGTGAAAAATGATAAGTGATGATGAAGTTTCCATTTCTGGGACTCCCCCATAGTTGGTTGAGGCGGTGAACATTGCTTCATTTAGATTTACAATATAAATTAATTCCTTATAAACAACGTGTTTTCAACAATTTATGTAGAACACTAACAACAGAGAGGAATTATCATTTCCTTACAGTTGGGAAATCTTGACTTTTCATTTGAGAATTTTTGTCTGGAATGTCAAAATTTCTTATTATTTGAGGAAATAATAATTTTTGAGCGCATGTTCTGTGGAACCTAGCGTGCTATCGTTTTGTCCAAATGTCTGTAATTTTCGAATTTTGAGCTGAGCTGGTCTCAAACGATTAGGTTGGACTCACTGATGATGAAATGGATTCTGCCGTCCGTCGGTATGCACGATTACGCGCGTACGGATCGCTATCGATCTGAGATTTTCAGGGTGGGTTGCATTTCAAAATGCGACTGTTAAGTTCGTTCAATTCAATACGATAATAATTTTTGGAGATATTGGAAAGAAATATGTCAAATTTCTTAATTTTTCTCGGTATCGTTGTTTTCTTCGGAATAACCCAAAAAAACCTAGAAAAGCTGACGTAAAGTCAGCAGATTTTGCGCGCATGTTCAAAGTAGATTGGCAACGAATTTGAAGATGCGCGAAAAAGCTGCTGACTTCACGTCAGTGCTTTTCTAGGTTTTTTCACCTAAAGTCTGGGAAATTGAAAAAAATCATGGGTGCAACTCCAGAGCCGTTTGGCTCAAGTTATCATGGCGACGGAGGGTTGGTCAAAATCGATTTTGACTTGATTCGTCATTGGTGACCTAGCCTAGTGGTTTAAGACCATTTTTGGGAGAATTTCTAAATTCACAAACCCTTGAAGATGTTCGCAGAATATGGATAGGAATCATTTTTCCAATCAAAAACTTTCTGAAATATGTATTCCTATCCGCTACCATTCTTTCTTTCATACTTTTCACTAGTAAAAATGGATTGACAATAAGTAAAACAGTTTAAATAGTGAATGTATCTGTACAAATACAAATTTTTTTCAGAACGACCATGTTCTTCAAATCTGCAAATTTGTTCTTCGCAATTTTCTTCATTTCCATGCTGATATCTGCAGAAGCCACTTACAGAAAACCTCCTTTTAACGGCTCGATTTTTGGAAAACGGGGTACAGCAGTTGGTGAGTAGAGGCAGACCATAATTTACAAGTATCGAAATACCCATAATAGTCAATATTACAGTGTAGTCTTCCCTAAAGTGATATATATTTCAAACTACAGATAAAATAACTTATTTCTTCCTCAATACTTTTTTTATAAATGTGAAAGTTATTATCCTCTTTATTCTGTACTTAGAATATTCGAATTTAATATGGCAATTTTTGAATCTTTCAATGTTTCAGAGTATGAAGCCAGTAAAGCACTTTCTGCTATGTGTGAAATTGCCAGTGAAGCATGCCAAGCATGGTTCCCAAACCCAGAAATGAAGTAATCAGCAAATACTGTCTCTAGTCTTCATAAGGATATCTTTTTCAACATGTATTTATTTCTAAATCGATAGAATAAATGCTTTAAAGTGAAATGAAAGTTATTCTCAAAGCTCTCCCATTTGTTTTCCAAAAACAAAAAATTGAAACATAATTAGTATAAAATATCAGTTTCAAATATTCATGGATATAGATGACAGGTAGAAACATATTATGTACAAAAAAGTAAAGAGAACTTTTTCAAAATAGTATATTCTACTCACCCTGGATGAATTGTAGTTGGAATGGTGCAATCTTTCAATACATCTCATGGAATGATATATATGCCAACCATCAACATCTTTCTGTTTCCAACACCCTTTGGTTTTTACCTATTTTTAGGATGTGTTTACTTATGCTAGGAAATTGTCATAGCCAACCCGAAGGCTTGCAGCAAAATTCTTAACTCAAAGCTTCAAAAAGTTCTTAACTGTATGAATACTGGGTGATTCCAGAGGAGACTGTCAGATTTTAGGATAAGTTTACACTAGTCAAGACAGTCTCGAAACAATGTTTGGTTTATGGTTGGGGGTCTATATTGAGAATATGCAGGGTGATTTGTCCGATTCGACCGATTTTACTTTTATTGATAATTTTGGCATGGCTAATTCGATTTTAATGAAATTTTCAGTGAAGTACAATATTGAGGAGCACATCCATTAATTCGAAATTTTTTTTCAAACTAAGCTGTTGTTATTGTGATTATTCCAGATTAATTGTGCAGGTAAAAAAACACCCTGTACATCGCGTTTCCAAAACTACGCTTTCTCTTTATGATTCTACTATGATAAGTCATTATTTGAGAGTTTCTAATTTTTTTGGCACACTTCGAGTTATCCGAGAAAATGTTATCAAAAAAAGCAATGTGGAAATTTCGCTCTAATCGATTCTACTTTTATTAATAACTTCGGTATGGCTTATCAAATTTTGATGAAATTTGCAGTGTAGAACAATCTGAATGGGTACATTCCATAATTGCAACAATCTCTCAGAATACAGGGTTGTAATTGTGATAATTTCAGAATTTCAGATTAATTGTGCAGTTGAAAAAAAAACCATGTACATTGCTTTTCCAAAACTTTTTATTCGTTTCAGATTCTACAATAATATGTCATTATTCAGAGGTTTTTAATTTCTTTGGCACACCTCCGGTTTTACGAGAAAAAATGTTTGAAGAAGAGCATAATCGAAATTTGGCGCAAAAGCAGTGAGAATAATCTGCACTAGATAGTACAGCTGTAAACTCCAAGGATGCAAAGCAGTTCTTAGGTTCTAAAATATTCTTTCCAAATTCATATTTAATTGCTTATAATCTATATGAAATCATTCAATTTAGAATATATTTCGAAATTGAATATTTTAGAAGTGACCACCAACTTCGCATCTTTGGACAATACGATTTTCCTAACTAGGGAGGAATTCTCTCACTGCGTGTGAGCCAAATTTCGATTATGCTCTTTTTCAAAAATATTTTCTAGGAAAACCGGAGGTGTGCCAAAGAAATCAAAAACCTCTGAATAATGACATATTATTGTAGAATCTGAAACGAATAAGAAAGTTTTGGAAAAACAATGTACAGGGTGCTTTTTTTCAACTGCACAATTAATCTGAAATTATCACAATTACAACCCTGTATTTTGAGATATTGTTGCAATTATTGAATGTACTCATTCAGATTGTTCTACACTGCAAATTTCATCAAAATTGGATGAGCCATACCAAAGTTAATAATGAAAATAGAATCGATTGGAGCGGAATTTCGGCATTGTGTTTTTTTTGAAAAAGTTTTCTCGGAATACTCGAAGTGTGCAAAAAAAATTAAAACTCTCAAACAATAACTTTTTATAGGAGAATCACAAACAGATAGCGTAGTTTAGGAAACGCGATGTACAGGGTGTTTTTTCAACCTGCACAATTAATCTGGAATTATAACAATAAAAACAGCTTATTTTAAAAAAAAATTTCGAAATTATTGAATGTGCTCATCAATATTCTACTTGGCTGAAAATTACATTAAAATTAAATAAGCCATACCAAAGTTATCAATAAAAGTAAAATCGGTCGAATCGTACAAACCACCCTGTATATGCTCAATAGAGACCCCCAACCATAAACTAGAGATGGGCAACTCGAGCTATCCAGCTCGATTAACTTGAGTTACGCTTTGGACGAGTCAGCTCGACTTGCTTTTGAATGAACTCGAGTCAACTCGAAAGCAATTTGGATCTAGAGTTCAGCACCCGACTTGATGCGTAGAAACATAAGCCAAAAATTGTTCTGAGACTGTCTTGACTAGTGTAAGCTTATCCCAAAATCTGACGGTCTCCTCCAGAATCACCCTGTATAGAGCATTAATGCAATTTCTACCAACCATTCTGAGAAATTCATATTCACTTAGGAATTCCAATTCATTTCCTCCAAAAGCTCTTCAAAACAATCAATGCACATATACACCATTCACTTTTATAAAGCCAGTCCGTTCTGCACACAGGTCCTAGTGATTACATATATCACTAAACCGAGTCATAAAGTCATTGAAAAAATATTTGAGAATCTGCAACGTCTTACCTAACCTGACCCAGACGAAATTTTAGTAGTGCCAACCTGGCTCATTCTAGTTACAAAAATTGGTAGGCCTTGGAAGAGGTCTATATTACGAATGCAGTACAGTTATCAAGAATAAAGAGGTTCAAAAACAACGAAAATCCTATATTCAACCTCACTTAACCAAACCTATATTCAACTGAAAAACATCGATTTTATCATTCAGGACAGGAGAAAATAGAAACTTCACCAAAGAATGATCATCATTGAAGAATTTTTCATTGAAGCACAATTATTACCTTGTATAATTTTATTCGAATAGAATTGAAGAGAAGTGAAAAATAAAATAAATTACAATACTCTGTTTACCATAGAGTAACTATTTTACCATCAAGTATGTTAATTAAGGAGTTAAACTTAAAAATTAAGCATCTGTTGGGAACAGCTCAGGTTCATCTCTCAGCTTTTTCAATTTCTCTATCAATTCGGCTATGGTGGCTTCGCCATGTACTTCATTAGACCTAGTTCGCACATTGATAGTTCCATTTGATCTTTCCTTATCTCCAACAACTTCGAAGGAAGAAAAGAAAGATGAGATTTGATTCCGCTTAAGATCAGCTTAGGATTAAAATAAAAGACAAAATGAAAAACTCACCAAGAATATAATTGAACTGCGCCAACTGTGCATTCCTTATTTTCTTATTCAAAGTATCACCAGCATCCGTATCGACCTCTACCATGAAACCAGCTTCATGTATTTGGTCTCGTACTTGTCTAGCATAATCATCGAAGTTTTGTCCAACGGGTACAACCATTACCTGACGAGGAGAAAGCCAGAATGGCCACTTGCCTGCATAAGATTCTGTAAGAATTGCAATCATTCTTTCGACAGATCCAAGGATAGCTCTGTGAATGATAACTGGACGTTTGGCCTCCCCTGATTCACTGAAAAATAAAAAAAATGTGATTAAACCCGTAAATTTTCCAGTAGTGAAGATATTGATTAGATATTTGCATCAATGTACACTTTGTGTTCCCCTGTACAAAAAACCTGCAATTGAAACTAGGCCCTAAAGTTTTGAAAAGAAGCATCTTTAGGTCACTTTTCCATCTTCTTTAGAGTTCACAAATTGTCATTCAACAGTAACTAAACGATTACTGGCGATTTATTTCAAGAATATACGAAAAACTGAAAACACAGGACAACCACCTAACCTCCATTTACACAGATCTTGACTTATTCTTGAAGTGAAGCAGGCAACAACGAATTATCGTCGCTAGCTTATACCACAGACCAACAAGACAAATCACTTCATCGTTTGCGGGAATCGCGTCTCTACGACCTTGAGAAATTTAACAGACATAACCACACTTTCTTCTTCCTCGAAACAGCTGTCAAATTGAATACTTGATTTTGGAATATCTGAAATCGAAATGTAAAAACGGATTTCTCGGGATTCAGGAATCACAAAATCAAAATCAGACTAAGATTTTTCGATGAAACCATTTGAAAAGCAAATTTCCAATACCAAAGCGAGTGTCTTGTCACATCTAAAACTCCTGTAGGAGAACTCGGTTGGAGTAAATGAAAATTTTGGAAAAATGTTATGGAAAAACCGTTTACTTTAATCAGAGAATCTTTGTAGTTTCACATCAAATGAGATTCATTTCAATATAAAATCAAATTATGAATAGACCAACTTTGTTCGATTCCAATCCTAGTGTTTGTGCAATGATATACAATTTTATTAGACATCCCATCGTTTTAATTGAATAATGGAGGTTGTAATGCTTTCACTTCAGTTGCGATTCCTTTATATTATATAAAATGAACATTATGAATGAGTCCACCTAAGTTCGATTCCAATTCTTGTATAATTAAAACATATAATGAGGACTGTCATCATAAAATAGAACCTCAAAGATGACTAAACAATTGATTTGGTTGTAAAAAACTATTTGGATTATATTCTAAAATGGAACAGTAACGTAATTATTCATCAATAAATAGGATGGAAAATTCATTTCAGTTTGTTTACATGTTTATAACCTCTTCAAGCGAGTCCGAAAACGGCGAGAGTGACGTAATCCTATTCCTGCAATCTGATTGGCACCCCAAACGCCTGCTAAAATTCTGATTAGCTCGATTCAGGGTCATATCTGCGTTGACATAGATTTCCTAAGTAAATGACGCGAGTGGTTTATCTGGTTGATCTGTGCTTATACAACCGATAAGCATTTCCGGCCAGCTCACATAGAAGATTTCACAGAATTTTAACCGATTAAGTTGCGCCAAGGCGAAACTTCACTTTTGGGGTAATTGGAAATCACAAGAAATAGAGGTGAGGTGGTTATCTGATATTTTCATTTATTAAAATTAACCATTCTTGAAATAAATTGCTGCTTATAGTTGATTGAAGGTTTAAAGATAATTTGTGGGCTGTAGAAAAGAAACCAGTGATCATCTGTATGAAGGAAAAAGTGATCTGAAAATGCATGAAACTAAAACTCCAATAGCCCATATCTTCTGAACTATTAGAGACCGCGTTCAGAACACAACGAATACATCGACGGAAATATCTAATCGATATCTTCGCGACAGGAAAATTTGCAAGTGTACCAAAATGTGTAGAAAAAGATGATATGAAGGTTGATTGAGGGAATATCAATGAGACATTAAAAATGCTTACCTCACATACGAAAGATTGAATCTAATTGGTAACTGGAAATCCAGTTGTATTGTAGCACACTGGTGCTGTCTCTTCAAAGCGTCAGTTACTGTAATATCAATTTTAGGACCGTAAAATGCTCCATCACCAGGATTCAAAGTCCACGGGGAATTAAAGGAGTCTAAACTGTCTGCTAATGCCTGAAAGATAAAGTCGAAAATGAAATCACGAAATTTTTTTCTAATTGATTTATATTCACCTTTTCTGCTTTATTCCACATCTCAATTTCTCCTAAGAATTTCTCAGGTCTGGTAGAAAGTACCAGGTTGAAAGTGAAGCCGAAGATTGAGTATACATGCTTCAAGAAATCTAGGGCATTTTTTATTTCGTTCTCTATCTGTTCAGGGGTGCAGAAAATATGGGCATCGTCCTGTTGGAATCTTCGGACCCGAGTAAGACCAGTAAGTGCCCCAGAGATCTCGTTACGGTGGAGAACACCAAAATCAGCAAGTCGTAAGGGCAGTTCCCTCCATGATCGGGTGCGATTATCGAAAATTAAACTGAAAATATAAAAGCATGAAGTCTTAAAAATAACATGATATAAGTTAGTGTTACCAGTGGGAAGGACAATTCATGGGTTTTAAAGCAAAGGTATCCTTGTCCACATCAAATTGGAACATATTCTCCTACAAGAAAATAAAATATTACACAATAAAATAATATTTCAAGACTACAAATATTTCTGTACTGCACCTCTATAGACTGTCTCTAGATATTTATTTTTTCATTTTTAATATTCAAACAGACTGAAGGAAAAAAACTCACAGCATAATGGGCCCAATGACCTGAAGTTTGCCACAATTTGGCGTTGAAAATATTTGGAGTCACAACTTCCTGGAAACCTCTCTTTCGGTATTCTTTTTTGATGAAATTTATCAGAGTATTGTAAATGTGGGCACCTTTTGGTTGGAAGAAACAAGAACCAGGGGACAACTCATGGAAAAAGAACAATTCTTGCTCCTAAAAGGAAAAAAATTAAATTACCATAAAAAAAACCTTTTAATACATGTAAATTGTTAATAGACTAGGTAACTTCATTCTTACCCTGCCAAGTTTCCTATGATCTCGTTTTGCAGCTTCTTCCATAAGTTTTTCCCATTCCTTCAATTGTTTTGGGTCTGGAAAACTTATTCCATAAACCCTTTGTAAAGTTTCAGCATCAGCTTTACCTTCCCAATAAGTGGATGAATTCTGAAATAATAGAAAATTGTAGTAAGAGTTACTTCCAATTATAAAGTGTATTTTTACCTTGGTAACTTTAAGAGCTTTGATTTTTCCAGTATGCCTTACATGAGGTCCTCTACATAAATCAATAAGGGGCCCACATCTGTAAACAGTAGTTGTCGGAGTGTCAACTTTTTCCTTAAGGATTCTCACTTTGAATTGATTATATTGGAACATCTCTAAAAGATCCTCCTTAGTCATTTCTAATCTTTCGAATGGTTGCTTCTCTTTTACAATATTTTTCATGAGACCTTCAACTGCTGGAAAATCACCTGCTGTGACCTAGATGAGAGTTAATCTTTCAACTATATTCATAGATCTAAAGAATAATCTGAGAAATCCAATAGTACAGGTCAATTTGGAAAGCCTATCAGCAATTGTAACTGAGAGAAGCCATTGAAGTTTATGACGGTTTCCAGAAAAAAATTATTGCATTACTTACACTCTTATCGTCCAAGTGCATGTCATAGTAGAAACCGTTTTCAATTGGTGGTCCATAACAGAGACAACCTCCATATATACGTTCAAGGGCTTCACCCAAAATATGGGCGGATGAATGCCAGAAAACAGCTTGCGCTTCAGGATTATCAAATTTGAGGAGTTCTAGGTTACAGCTCCCTTCGAGAGGTCTATCTAAGTCCCAAAGAACTCCATTGACTTTGGAAATTACAGCATTATCTGCCAAACCTTGGCTACAAGAAATAATATCTTTTAAAAACAAGTTCTATTGTTTTAATCAACAAGAACGAGGTAGATACCTTATTCCTTTAGCTACATCATAAGCAGTTGTTTGCCAAGATACTCCTTCAACAATTTTTCCATCAGGTAGAGTAACTTTTATAGGTTCATGTGGCTTACTAGCCAATTTTTCAGTATATTTAACTTTAAGAGTGTCCCATAATTTCAATCTGTCATTCATGTAGTCAGGCAAAGGATTCAATTCCTTAACAGTTTTTTTATCACCACCGGCAGCAGCTTTCTTGTCTTTCTTCAGCTTAGCCTACAAAGCAACTTATTCTAAGAATTCCTATTGACTCACAACTTATAAAGCTGATGCAACAAAAAGTTGTATTTCGAAATAAGGGGGTACAAACCAAAGTGGCATAAGATTGACGAATATTAATTAAAATAGACCTATGGGACTTAAAAATCTTAATCATAGCTCTTCTTTAATTAGACAGATATAGTGAGGTATAAAGAATCATGCCTTTTCGCCTTTCTCTTGTTTGCTTATTTCCACATTTTCCATTGCAGTTGCTAATTTGTCGGATTCACTCATTATAGCAGTAGAGAACTAGTAAATAATAATACTTGTATCAATTCAACATACAGAAGTGATTAATGATCGGAAACATATGCTTATGCTGATATATTTATTTAAGGTTAATTTTCAGGTAATCATTGACGTTATGACGTTATTGACAGACACAGATACAATAAATTTTATCATATTATCATCATAGAATTGTGTAACACCATGGGTGCTTTTGTATTTTCTTCTATCTTTCTCTTCTTTGAATAGAAAAAAGAAAAGAGAGATACATCGATTATTAATCACTTCAATGAAAATAAAAAGCACAGACCAACAAGACAAATCACATCATCGTTTGCGGGAATCGCGTCTCTCCGACCTTGAGAAATATAACAGCACAGATCAACCAGATAAACCACTCGCGTCATTTACTTAGGAAATCTATGTCAACGCAGATATGACCCTGAATCGAGCTAATCAGAATTTTAGTAGGCGTTTGGGGTGCTTTGGGGTGCCAATCAGATTGCAGGAATAGGATTACGTCACTCTCGCCGTTTTCGGACTCGCTTGAAGAGGTTATAAACATGTAAACAAACTGAAATGTATTTTTCATCCTATTAATTGATGAATAATTTCGTATCTGTTCCATTTAAGAATATAATCCAAACATTTTTTCACAACCAAATCAATTGTTTAGTCATCTTTGAGGTTCTATTTTATGATGACAGGCCTCATTATATGTTTTAATTTTTCAACAAGAATTGGAATCGAACTTAGGTGGACTCATCCATAATGTTCATTTTATATAATATAAAGGAATCGCAACTGAAGTAAAAGCATTACAACCTCCATTATTCAATTAAAACGATGGGATGTCTAATAAAATTGTATATGATTGCACAAACACTAGGATTGGAATCGAACAAAGTTGGTTTATTCATAGTTTGATTTTATATTGAAATGAATCTCATTTGATGTGAAACTGCAAAGATTCTCTGATTAAGGTAAACGGGTCTTCCATAACATTTTTCCAAAATTTTCATTTACTCCAACCGAATTCTTCTACAGGAGTTTAAGATGTGACAAAACACTCGCTTTGGTGTTGGAAATTTGCTTTTCAAATGGTTTCATCGAAAAATCTTAGTCTGATTTTGATTTTGTGATTCCTGAATCCCGACAAATCCGTTTTTACATTTCGATTTTAGATATTCCAAAATCAAGTATTCAATTTGACAGCTGTTTCGAGGAAGAAGAAAGTGTGGTTATGTCTGTTATATTTCTCAAGGTCGGAGAGACGCGATTCCCGCAAACGATGAAGTGATTTGTCTTGTTGGTCTGTGATAACAGACATAACCACACTTTCTTCTTCCTTGAAACAGCTGTCAAATTGAATACTTGATTTTGGAATATCTAAAATCGAAATGTAAAAACGGATTTGTCGGGATTCAGGAATATCAAAATCAGACTAAGATTTTTCGATGAAACCATTTGAAAAGCAAATTTCCAACACCAAAACGAGTGTTTGGTCACATCTTAAACACCTGTAGAAGAATTCGGTTGGAGTAAATGAAAATTTTGGAAAAATGTTATGGAAAACCCGTTTACCTTAATCAGAGAATCTTTGTAGTTTCACATCAAATGGTATTAATTTCAATATAAAATCAAACTATGAATAGACCAACTTTGTTCGATTCCAATCGTAGTGTTTGTGCAATCATATACAATTTTATTAGACATCCCATCGTTTTAATTGAATAATGGAGGTTGTAATGCTTTTACTTCAGTTGCGATTCCTTAATATTATATAAAATGAACATTATGAATGAGTCCACCTAAGTTCGATTCCAATTCTTGTTGTATAATTAAAACATATAATGAGGACTGTCATCATAAAATAGAACCTCAAAGATGACTAAACAATTGATTTGGTTGTAAAAAACTGTTTGGATTATATTCTAAAATGGAACAGATATGAAATTATTCATCAATAGGATGAAAATTTCATTTCAGTTTGTTTACATGTTTATAACCTCTCCAAGCGAGTCCGAAAACGGCGAGAGTGACGTAATCCTATTCCTGCAATCTGATTGGCACCCCAAACGCCTGCTAAAATTCTGATTAGCTCGATTCAGGGTCATATCTGCGTTGACATAGATTTCCTAAGTAAATGACGCGAGTGGTTTATCTGGTTGATCTGTGTAAAAAGCAACCCATTTGAAGAGAAGTAATAGAAAAAAATCACACAAGTCACTCTTGAAAATTCGTAGTAAGAGCGGCCATCCACCCAAGTATTTAGCCCACCCATAGCAGCATGAGTTGCTGATAATGGAATCTCTATTTTTTTTTCGAAGTTATTTTGAAAACTAAGAATATATCTACTTTTATTCAGTTTATACTATTCACTCTATAAAAATTTGAATCCATAAGCTTCATTAGAAAGACTTATGGAATTATGTCGCGACCACTTTCACCATAATTCTTATTGCCAATTTGAAGAATTGTTAGTCCTCCTAGTACAACTTATCTAGCATTCTGTGTCTAGTTACAATCACGAAGAAATTGTGTCACAAGAAGCTTAAAAAAACTGACCTAACTTAAAGATGAAAATGTAAATGTTCCTTGTTCAGGCAGATAATGTTTTTTTTATTTTGTACATATTTAATTCATACAAAAATTCAGTGTTGACATATAAAAATAGAAATATATTTTATTTTACAGATTTTACTTATTAAAGCTACCATCCTAAGAGCACCTTTAAGTGGTCTGAAACAAATCTTAAATATTAATACGTCTCTCAAATCACAATGTACACAAAAAGCTACAAACAAATATTCAGTAGGAGTACGATTTTGAAATATTAAGGAAATCATGTTGAAAGGAACATAAGCGAAGTTTACTTATAGATTGATTACTTGTCAAAATATTAGTTATTTTATAACATAATCGATATATAGTTTTATTGTTGGAATATTTTACAAATCAAAATATAATTATGTAAGGAGAACCGTTCATATTGTTTCGAACATACCTGCATGTGTGGAAATTTCAGACATAGTATTTGCATTTGCATAAACTAAACTATATTTGAAATTTCTCACATTGTATCACAATAAAAATTATTTCTCTATTCTTCATAGTTTTCTGAAGAATATTTTTTCAATATGTGCATTTTTAAACATTTCATATAGCTGAAAAGTGTATCGATAAGAGCTAAATTCACAACAGTTTGAGGTAACCACCCTTTCAGATTAGTATTCAAAATAAAGGTTTTTCTACATTGGTTCTCATTCTCACCTGTTTCTAGAAGAAAACAGGTAAAGTTTTCACCTCTGAAAAAAATAAAGTAGTTATAAAAAGGTTCAATGAAATGAAAATATCAACCATAAAAGAATAAAATATACTCTATTCACTTTTATAGTCAGTCGATGGGCCTTGAAATCGTTTTTGTAACTAGAAGTAAGTCAGATTGGCATATGTCGCTAAGGTCAAAATAATTAAACGAGACGTCAAGACCTACATATTTCTATCGAAGATTTTATGGTTTGATTTAGTTGCATACCTAACTACTTCTACCTCTGTGTAGAACGGACAAACTTATACTCCATTCACTTTTATAATGTAGCCCTGTTGGCCATGACATCCTGACAGATTTCACTGTGTATATTTTGAAAATGTTAAGTTATAGTCATTTTCCTGTCAGATAACTATGCAACGTTGTCCCCTCTACATAGAGGTCGTAGTAATTACTTATTTTTCAAATGTCAATCTACATTGATAAAGTAATGAATTTGAGAAAATATTATTTGAATTCAATAATTCCAAAGACCTGGCGAATGTTGAAGAAACTTTTGTCTCTGTTAATACTGGAAATATTTCACGTATATAAACATGGTTGGAAGATTCAGTTATGCTTTTTTCTTGTACGGAAATCAAGAATCGAGTGGCTTGGAATTTTACTGAAAAATGATGGATAGAGTAATTCGTTACTTTGTGATAGTTCATTAGAAAAAAAAATAAAAGAACTCGAATAACCCAGCAGTAAAACTTCTAAATTTCTCAAGAAATAAGCCTACAGAAGACATTTAAATACATTATTGCACAACTTGAAATACTCCAGTATCAAAATGAAGTAGTAGGTAATTTTAAGTTTTTAGGAATCTGTGTGAACGATACACTGAATTGGGAAGAACATATTTCTAAACTGGGATGCAGTTTAGCTTCAGTCTGTTATCTTTGGGTGTAATGACAAGATATCTGGATAAATTCTCCATGAAATCTATCTATCTATCATGCAGTATTCGAGTCAAAACCAAGATATGGAATTATGTTTTATGGACATACTTTGGAGTCAATTCAAATATTCAATCTCCAGAAAAGGGCACTCTGAATAATTCTCAAACTAAAATACAGAGAGACATGTAGATAAATTCAGGAAAAATGGAGTACTCAGTATTACAGCTGCAATAATGCACAAACAAGTATGTCCGATTTTGTCTTGAAAATCAGGAATACATTTGAACTGAACTCATCCGATATTTATAATACAAGAAAAACAAACCTAAAATGTTTCACTCACAGAAAAACATCTACGGAGAAAGGACCGAAATATGTATGCATCAAGTAATTCAATATAATGCCAGACATGAAAAGAATAAAACTGGACTAAAATCTTATAGAAAGATAATATACCTACAATATTGCAGACTTTTTGAAGGGGGCTAAAACTTGGAAGGAGACAACATCTGAATAGCAGCTTATTTTTTGTTTGATGTTATTTCCTTTCAAAGAAAACTTCGTTAATCTTTTTAGTTTGCAAGCGTTATTATGCTGAGATTTAGAAATCTAGAATCGATTGATATTGATAATAGTAGAAATTGAAATTTGGCAACGTCCTTCGACATTGCCGATATTTCATGAGTGCCAACCTGCGTCAGTTTTAAGGGAAAAAACTTGATAAACCTAAATCATGGCCAACCAGGCTACATTATAAAAGTGAATGGATTATATGTAGGAATGTTTCAAATTTCCATGGCCAACCCACTGACAATTCAATGGGGTATACTTAATTTGTACGTCAAGCTCACCTGACATATTTATTTCTTTTAGGCACGTTTGGATGTTGTGTCCACTTAGTAGCTAATAAATAGGTATCACCTAACTGTGTCCAGTGTCGCAAACTAACAAAATCTCTACTTGAAACCAAACCTCCTGCACCTGGAGCGGCCAACTGATATATGATATCTGTCTGATCATCAAGTATTTGTATTCTTTGTGCTTCTAATAATGCCCTATTCCAACTGGGAATATTTTCTATTTCGTGATACAACTCATTGAGCATGTTGCTTGAAGATGTATTGAAGTTTCCCTGAAAATATAAAAATTTGAAAAAAAAATGTTTAGAAGATGTATCAAAGTTTAATAGATTTGATGTGTTGGTATGGCTGAGAACAAATTTTGGAATTTTTTAAATCAAAAGACGCAATTCTTACGGATATTTTGAAAATGGTTTGACCACTTGGCAAACACATTGAGTAAGCAACTATATCTTCAACGTCTTTTTCTACTATCCACCTTTCTGATCGGAGTAACTCCTGGGAGTGTTCTATAATATCCCTGGCAGTCTCGTCGTATCTATCCAACTGAAAATCATAACAAAATTATGGTAATAAACTCAATATATGACACACTATAGAGAAAAATCACCTTTATCCCAGGCATGATTCTAAATGAACTTTTCAATTTATAACCTATTCGAAATAATATAATGCAGGGCAATTAATGATTTATTGATTTACTTTTTTTCTCAAAAATAAGTTTGTAATGGAACTTCAAAATGACCATGCGAGTGTGATCTAAACAAGAAGTAATGGTATTATGAAATCAGGGATAGTTCTTTTCACTTCTGTTGCTTTAAATGAGAGGCATTTATTCATAGGGGCATATTTTACTTTCAAATAGCCACCCTAATAATTCAGTCCTAACTGAATTGATTTATGAGGATCATGCTCAACTTGAATAAATTGATTGAATTACATATTGATAGAAATTTATATACAGCATCATTATTGGATATTGTATATGCAATAGAATGGAAAGAATAGAGAAAATTGGAATTTTTGCATGCTTTAGGATCATGAAATTACGTTCAAATGTCAAGAATTGGGGTCAAATTCAATTCAGGTGCTTGAACGTGTGACATCTTTTGAGAGGAATAACTTAGAGTTTATATTTATTATTATATATAGTGAAAATACTTGAAGAAGATAAACTAGGACTAGGAATATTCTTAGACTTAACTAGTGCATATGATTGCCTTTTTAGACAGTTTCTTTCAGTGAAATTAGAAAAAATAGGTCTGAGGGGTTGTGTAAAAGACTGGATTGATTCATATCTTTCAGGTCGCCATCAAAGTGTTTGTATCACTAACAACGGGAAAGATTATAAATCTGAGTTTGCAGAATCGAATTTTGGTATACCACAGGGAAGTGTACTAGGCCCTGTTTTGTTCATTATTTTCATTAATGATCTGTGTAAATTGGAGAGGGATTGTTTCGATGCAATAACATGTTTTGCAGATGATACTAATGTCATTCTAGGGGATAGAGAGTTTAAATACCTGGAAGGTAGGGCGGAATTAGCTTTCAAGCAGTTAAAAGCTTGGTTCACAGCTAACAAGTTGAAGATTAATGATGAAAAAACTAAAGTAATTTTATTCAGCACCCAGCGATCTGTTAAAAGTAAAAAAGAAAATGTTCAAATCGATGGATTAAATATTAAACTTGAAGAGTCAACAAAATTTTTGGGAGTTTACATAGATCAATACTTAAAGTGGTCTTGTCATATTGATTATTTATCAGGAAAGCTCTGTAAAATAGGATATGGCTTTAGTTTATTGTCAAATTATTTAGATTATAAGACTTTGGAAATAGTATATTACGCAAACTTTGAGTCAGTGTTAAGATATGGTATTATATGCTGGGGTTCTAGTTCAGAGGTGCAAAAATTATTTGTCATACAAAAAAGAATTTTAAGATTATTGTCAAAATTAGGAGTTCTAGATTCATGTAGAGGCGTGTTTAAAAAAAAATGGTATCTTGACAGTTTATGGTATTTATTTGTATGAATGCCTAATTTATTTCTTCAGAAACAAGGCCAGTTTTTCAATACATATATCAGACCATAAATATGAGACGAGAACTCTAGATTTCAATTACCCTAAGCATAGGTTGACACTAACCGAAAAACATCCATCATATATGTGTATTAAAGTATATAATAGGTTACCTAATGAATTCAAGAGAATTAATAATTTTAATTTATTTAAAAAGAAGGTGAAAGAAATGCTCATTAAATTAGAACCCTACTCTCTACTAGAGTATTTTGATGTTCAGTAGGGGTGGGAAGTATTTTTAGTTATAGTTTTTGTTGACACTATTTAGTTGTGTGTGTAGCATAAGTGTAGTTGTGCCGTACATGCTTTGAAATAAATATTGTTATCTATCTATCTATTTTCAAGATAAGATCAAGGTTTAATTATGCAAATGGTCACGAAGGCTATTTCCAAGGTTTTCCAAAAAATTTGTAAGTAAATACATACATACAGACAAAATGGATTTATATCCATACATGAGCGTTCTTGTGGCTAACACATTTATGTTATAAAAAAATATATTATATCTAAAGTGCTTACCTCATCTTGCGTTAAATCAGAAGGTGGAAACCGTCTCGAAACAGAGTTATTATCTACGCGAAACCTGTAAAGAGATCCCTCTGGCGAATTCATAAGTGAATGAAAATTATCTACGCTTTCCGTGTATCTAGAAGGTGCTACCCCTCTTAAATAATGTTGTATCAGAGGTGATCTTTCATCTCTCGTTGCTGGAAATTATTGTTGATATCAATATTTAATTCACTTGCAAACAAGTAAGGTAACAAAAATGAATGAATATTTTATTTTAAAGGATTTACTTACTAACAATTATTCGATCGGCATAAGTTTCTTGCGGAATAACCCTATTATCAAAAAACCAAGCTTCTCCCCATGCAAGTATGAAGGATACTAAAACAGATAGAACTTCAAAGACAGGCTGTGGTGTTTGTTGCCACTAAAAAAAACTGTATTAACAATTTATTTCCTTTCTATAAATTTACTCACATTGTAATAAAACACTTTAGCAATGCAGAAAGCAGTAGTAAAGGCTGTCGTTATCTGAAAAATAAAAATATTATTACTAAAGAAGTTCTTGATTAGACAAGCTGAATTTTCAATTGAAATTATTGTTAGCAGAAAAAAAAAGATGATAATTGACTGCCTCTTTTCATACTGACCCACGATGAAACATCATGTTGTACTGAAAACCCATGTTTAAAAGACTCACAGAAACTTGAGTCAAACATAGGTTGAATGTTTTGAATATTAAAATGTATTCATATGAAAATGTTAGTAAAGGACAGTAGAGAGAGACACACTAAGAGATACAATAGTATTGGGTTTCAAAATTCAAACCGCACACCATTAGTTGTGAGAACAATGTGATGTTACTTTTAGTGAAACTACGATTGATGCATGATAAGCATATTATTTGTGAAGATAAGAAGTTATTTTTATTTCATTATACCATATTTGAATACTCACAAAAATTATAATCCAATGGTTTATCTGCAGTATGCCATAAAAGAACCAGAGTAAAACAAATCGACATATTGCTAGAAAGAATATATCGAAAAAAGAGGTTTTGATGTTGTAGTGTTTGATTTGTAACTCTACTGCTTGCCATATATTTTCACCTTGCAGCTAGAATAGCTTATTTCAGTTAGATACTCATTCTATTGAAACTAATTTAAAATTTAGGGTTCAGAAATAGTATTGCATAAAACAGAGGAGCAAAATTCATTGAGTAAAAAGTTAACATGTTACAGAATTTCAGCACATCTTCTGATTGGAAAACCTGTTTCTATGTTAATTAGTTTCTGATCATTGAACTGGTTGACTTAATTGGCATATTCTAAAGAAGTTGTTCTTCAAAAATTTAAGTTTAATTCATGAAATTCTGGTTGGATTAATTGCAAATAAGGCAATTCTTGTATACATATTTGAATTATTGCTTTCTCACTCTGCTTCTACAAAAGTAAATACTATTTTGCCCAAAATATAAAAATTCTTTGGACATAGTTACCATAACACAAATCAACCACATGAGTCCAACAAAGAGAACATCGAATGTGACATATAAACAAAAAGACCTCCGAACACTAGACATTTTTCCTTCATATCGATAACCCCTATACAATGCATCATTGAGAAGATATTCATTTTGTAGAGATGGCACAGTATTTACACTCACAGAATGAGCTGAAAAAAAATTTAGTGAATGTTCTGCAGAAGTAATGGTTTTTCTATTCAAGAAATTAGTCTCCATGTAAACGTTTTGCTTTTTGGGTACCTCCTTTACAGTAAAATCTTATTGTTCCTTTGACAAAGGTCAATAATGTTTTTATTTTCAAGCATTAAAAGAATAGGTTGAGAAAAAGAGGAAATTCAACTGTAAAAGTATCTACATAGACTGAGAGTAGTATGGTCATTCAACAAGTGTAATTGAGTGCAAACTCACCTAAATCAACTGCAGGTGTAGGATTTGTAGGACTGATATAATAATTTCCATCATTCTCAATAAATTGAGATCTAGTTGTCATTTTCGGCTAGGAATATAAATTGGTAAAATTATGGAGTTCATAAAACAAAATTTCTCTACTGTATTTTGAAAACTTTATAAATACAAAAAAGAAATCTCATGGAACTTCAGAATCACATTGTGTATATTTATTTAATCGTTAGGCACTAAATTAAATATTTCCATTCCAATGGTTATCAGATTTAATCGAAATTCAGCTTTTTCCATGAAATCGGATTCCTTTGTTGACAGTTTGAATCACAGAATCCAAATATATGACAATATTGATCATAGACAAGTTATACTATTGACACCAGTGATGCCAGATGTCAAACCTGAAATTATGGTGCAGCGATGCCAGAATTATGGGATTTCAGGCAAAATTATGGTACAAATTTTAGAACGTTACTTTCACTTCGATTAAGTTCGAATTCACAATGTTGAAATAATGTATTTCAAACTTTTTGTCATATTCCCCGAATTTCAGCCCAAAAGGTTGTCGAAAATGGAAGAAACCCAGATATTTTAAATTTTGCGCCCCTCCACTTTTATATTTAATGTATATCAAATGTGCTTTGGCGGTAGATAACTGAGCAAAAGGTATATTATCATTGTTGAGTCTTTACTACACCCTTTGTAAGGGTGTCATAAAACCGAGATCTTCAATGAAACAGATAATATCATAAGAAGGGCCCAAAACGAATAATAATTATTTTGAAGGAAGAAGAGAACGCTTTCGGCTTATTCAACATTGAAGCGGGTACAACAACAAAACTGAATTTTCAATTTAGCCAGAGATTATTGTCATCAGGAACCTTCGACATGTTCCGAAGATGATAATTCACAGGACAGTGTCCCGTGAATGCCTGTCAGTTTTCTCAGTTCCAATTTACTAATCGAGAGAGCTTTTCTAATCCAGCTCGTTGAGTACTTACCTTTGACCTGTCTCTGTCCTTCGATCATTTGCCAGGATCTGGCCTTCCTCTTTTGTTCCCATTCCTTAACCGCCATTGCTTGGTGTGACTTGATGGGAAGCCGCAGAATGGCTCTGGTCCAATGAAGGCGGTTAATCCCCCCTCCCTTGCTAGCTGATCAGCCATTTCGTTACCATGCACTCCAGAATGACCAGGCACCCAAATAAGGTTGACCAGATTATTTGATCCGAGTGCGTTGGGTGACATTTTGCATTCCCAGACTAGCTTTGACCGAAATAGATGACTTCGGCCCAAGTTGCCAACCCACAATTTTCTTCACAAATTTACTTTCACTAGGGAACAGGAATTTCAGGACAAATTCGACATGATAAGGTTCGCGTTATTTATAAATATCCGTTAAAAATGCCTCGGCTCCTCAAACAAGATAATTGCTTCCAAATATAGGGTCTTGTTAGGAACATCTCTGATTGGCTGAAATTCAGGTTGGGATTCCTGATTTCATGTTAATAGTGTCAAATTTTTATAGGATATGGGGTAAAAATACTTTGCTGACCGAAATAGAATCGTACCGTCAATTTCAGACTTCTAGTGAGAATATGAGACTCATAATGCAAACCTAAGATCTATCGAGGATCACCTTCTTGCCACCATATTCAAAATTAAAATCCATCCCAATTTGGGGGTAGTTTATTCTTGTAATTTTTCAAAATAATTTGCTGACCGAAGGTTTCCAGTCGAGATATTTTATCAAAACGCTACATTATGATTGAATGTGGCATACTTTTTGTGCCACCATAAAAAAAAATCAGATCCGCCCCCGTTTGAGGGTAGTTTATTCTTGTGATTTTTCAGGAATCCTTGCTGATCGGAAATTTCCCGTGAAGATATTTTATTGAAACGATGTATTATGACTAACTGTAGCAAAATCTTTGTGCCACCATAAAAAATATTCAGATCCACCCCCTATTAAGGGTAGTTTATAATTGTGATTTTTCGGAAATCCTTGCTGATCGATATTTTCCAGTGGAGGTATTTCATTCAAACAAAGTAAAATAATTGCAAATCGGATACCCTCTGTGCCACCATACAAAAATTTCAGGTCCGACTCGTTTAAGGGTAGTTTATCCTCGTAATTTCTTCGAATACTTTGCTGACCGAAAATTTTCAGTGGAGATATTTTATTGAAACAACGTATAATGACTAAACGTAGCATAAGCTTGGTGCCACCATAAAAAAAATTCAGACCCGCCCCTGTTTAGGGGTAGTTTATTCTTGTGATTTTTCAGGAATCCTTGCTGATCGGAAATTTCCCGTGAAGATATTTGATTGAAACGATGAATTATGACTAACCGTAGCATACTCTTTGTGCCACCATAAAAAACATTCAAATCCACCCCCTATTAAGGGTAGTTTATTCGTGTGATTTTTCAGGAATCCTTGCTGATCAGAAAATTCCCGTGGAGATATTTGATTGAAACGAAGTATTATGACTAACCGTAGCATACCCTTTGTGCCACCGTAAAAATTATACAGATCCACCCCCTATTAAGGGTAGTTTATTCATCGGATTTTTCGGAAATCCTTGCTGATCGATATTTTCCAGTAGAGATATTTCATTGAAACGAAGTAAAATAATTGCAAATCAGATACTCTCTGTGCCACCATACAAAAATTTCAGGTCCGACTCGTTTAAGGGAAGTTTATCCTCGTAATTTCTCGGAATACTTTGCTGACCGAAAATTTTCAGTGGAGATATTTTATTGAAACAACGTATTATGACTAAACGTAGCATAAGCTTGGAACCACCGTAAAAAAAATTCAGATTCGCCCCTGTTTAAGGGTAGTTTATTCTTGTGATTTTTCAGGAATCCTTGCTGATCGGAAATTTCCCGTGTAGATATTTCATTGAAACGATGCATTATGACTGACCGTAGCATACTATTTGTGCTACCATAAAAAATATTCAGATCCACCCCCTATTAAGGGTGGTTTATTCTTGTGATTTTTCGGAAATCCTTGCTGATCCATATTTTCCAGTAGAGATATTCATTGAAACGAAGTAAAATAATTGCAAATCAGATACTCTCTGTGCCACCATACAAAAATTTCAGGTCCGACTCGTTTAAGGGAAGTTTATCCTCGTAATTTCTCGGAATACTTTGCTGACCGAAAATTTTCAGTGGAGATATTTCATTGAAACAACGTATTATGACTAAACGAAGCACAAGCTTGGAACCACCGTAAAAAATATTCAGAGCCGCCCCTGTTTAAGGGTAGTGTATTCTTGTGATTTTTCAGGAATCCTTGCTGATCGGAAATTTCCCGTGAAGATATTTGATTGAAACGATGTATTATGACTAACCGTAGCATACTCTTTGTGCCACCATAAAAAATATTCAGATCCACCCTCTAGTAAGGGTAGTTTATTCCTGTGATTTTTCGGAAATCTTTGCTGATCGATATTTTCCAGTAGAGATATTTCATTGAAACGAAGTAAAATAATTGCAAATCGGATACCCTCTGTGCCACCATACAAAAATTTCGGGTCCGACTCGTTTAAGGGTAGTTTATCCTCGTAATTTCTCGGAATACTTTGCTGACCGAAAATTTTCAGTGGAGATATTTTATTGAAACAACGTATTATGACTAAACGTAGCATAAGCTTGGAGTCGGACCTGGAATTTTTGTATGGTGGCACAGAGGGTATCCGATTTGCAATTATTTTACTTTGTTTCAATGAAATATCTCTAGTGGAAAATATGGATCAGCACGGATTTCCGAAAAATCCGAAGAATAAACTACCCTTAATAGGGGGTGGATCTGAATATTTTTTATAGTGGCACCAAGAATATGCTACGGTTAGTCATAATACATCGTTTCAATCAAATATTTTCACGGGAATTTTCCGATCAGCAAGGATTTCCGAAAAATCACAAGAATAAACTACCCTTGATAGGGGTTGGATCTGAATATTTTTCATGGTGGCACAAGAAGTATGCTACGGTTTGTCATAATACATCGTTTCAATAAAATATCTCCACGGGAAATTTCCGATCAGCAAGGATTCCTGAAAAATCACAAGAATAAATTACCCTTAATAGGGGATATATTTGAATATGTTTTATGGTGGCACCAAGAATATGCTACGGTTAGTCATAATACATCGTTTCAATAAAATATCTCCACGGGAAATTTCCGATCAGCCAGGATTCCTGAAAAATCACAGTTATAAACTACCCTTATAGAGGGGCGGATTTGAAATTTTTTCACGGTGGCACCAAGCGTATGCTACTTTTAGTCATAATACGTTGTTTCAATAAAATATCTCCACTGAAAATTTTCGGTCAGCAAAGTATTCCGAGAAATTACGAGGATAAACTACCCTTAAACGAGTCGGACCTGAAATTTTTGTATGGTGGCACAGAGGGTATCCGATTTGCAATTATTTTACTTTGTTTCAATGAAATATTTCCACTAGAAAATATCGATCAGAAAGGATTTCCGAAAAATCACAAGAATAAACTACCCTTAATAGGGGGTGGATCTGAATATTTTTTACGGTGACACAAAGGGTATGCTACGGTTAGTCATAATACTTCGTTTCAATTAAATATCTCTACGGGAATTTTCCGATCAGCAAGGATTCCTGAAAAATCACAAGAATAAACTACCCTCAATAGGGGGTGGATCTGGATGTTTTTTATGGTGGCACAAAGAGTATGCTACGGTTAGTCATAATACATCGTTTCAATCAAATATCTCTACGGGAAATTTCCCATCAGCAAGGATTTCTGAAAAATCACAAGAATAAACTACCCTTTAACGGGGGCGGATCTGAATTTTTTTTATGGTGGCACAAAAAGTATGCTATATATAATCATAATATAGCGTTTCAATAAAATATCTCAACTGGAAACCTCCGGTCAGCAAATTATTTTGAAAAATTACAAGAATAAACTACCCCCAATTTGGGGTGGATTTGAAATTTGAATGTGGTGGCACGAACATATCAATGTACACAACTTAGTTTTAGAGTTTGGTTCAATTAAATATTCTCTGAGGTCGTGATTTAGAGGATTATATTTTGGTCAGCAAATTATCCACACCCTAGGATATGTTACGCAAATCAACTTGGTTATTTCGGTTGCCGATTTTCTATTCCGTAAATATGAAATATTCGGTTGGTTCCTGAAAAGAACGTTAATTACGGAATTTGATTGGTGAAAAAACGTTCTTTCTGTCACCAGAACGACAGTCAATGTTCTATGGTAACATATCTATAGCATAGAACAATCTTTATTTACTTTACTTTATTTACTTTATGATCCATAGAACATAGAAGAGACAACAATCAACAATGGAAAAACTACTAGGTATGGTCTATGGATCATAAGGTTTTTTTTTTTTTTCCTTTATATGTGCCGGGATACTATGTCTACCACACATCTACACATCTACAAGTATTTACTCTCAGATTCTTTCCAAATCACCACCACCTATACACTTTACAACATCCATGACCTCGCCGGGATTCGAACCCGGTACCTTCAGCATCCTAGAACATGTTTCCACCCTCTAGGCTACCGAGGTAGTCTGGATCATAAGGTAAATAAAGATTGTTCTATGCTATGGATATGTTACCATAAACATTGATTGTCGTTCTGGCGCATTGACTCAATATTTCTAAGTTCTGGCTACAGAAAGATTGCTTTTTCATCAATCAAATCCCGTAATTAACCTTTTTTTTCAGGAACCAACCGAATATATCATATTTACAGAACGGTAAACCGGCAACCGAAATAACCAAGTTGATTTGCGGAACATATCCTATATGAATTTGACACTATTAACATGAAATCAGAAATCCCAACTTAAATTTCAGCCTAACCAAAACCTAAATTTGGAAGGAATTCTCTTGTTTGAGGAGCCGAGGCATCTTTTACGGATATTTATAAATAACGCGAACCTTATCATATCGAATTTGTCCTGAAATTCCCGTTCCCCAGTTATAGTAAATTTGTATAGAAAATTGTGGGTTGGCAACTTGGGCCGAAGTCGTCTATTGACGGTGAATCAAGCGCTAGTAGAGCTGTTCTGCTGTCAGATAGTATATATACCCTTTTTTTTCGGTAGTTACATCCCGCACAATATGCGATACACTCCCTTATGGCAAAGGTTTCCGCTTGAAATACTGGACAGAATCCCATTGGCAGGGCTAGTTGTAATAAGGGGCCGTATACACCAGCTCCGACTCGTCCATCTTCGGTCTTTGAGCCATCCGTGTAAAACAACAGAGACCCTGCAGGGAAAACCACTGCGCCGTTACTCCATTGGTCGCGACTTGGTATTGTCACGCTGTAGTTTTTCTGAAACTCGTGTTTCAGGGTAAGATTATCTGTGACCGCATTTGAAAGCTCCTTACATTTATTCAGAACGCGAAGATGTCCTTTGTAGTCTCCAGTTTTAAGCCCCCGCTCTCTCGCCACCACCAGAGCCCACCTAGCCGCCTCACTATTTGGTCATTAGCAGTCAGTCTTAATTTTGTTGTCCTGTTCCGTTCAGTATTTATTCTATCCAGAATAGTTTCTCCAGTTTCATTTTATTTATTTTTCATTTCTCACTCCATATCAGTTTTATTTTCCAGGAAAGTCGTGAATATAAAATTGGCAACATTGCGTATTCTTACTATTTTTTTCACCCTTTTGTACCCAAAATTTTTTTGAAAAAAAACAACCCGTTATATTCGAGGTACTCTTTGATCCTAAAGAGGAGCCACTGATCAACGTGAGAGAATGACAGTTAAAACAAAAAAAGGCAGAAGTGTTTTGAGACACGGATTAAATGGTATTTTTTCTTCATACTGCGACACCTTTAATCTGGAAAATGAAGGGAGTGTGGAACACAGCCAGGTAAAATTATAGTTATAAAAAACACTTGAAAAACATTTAATGTCGTAATGTTCTTATCTTTGAAACAATAGTCTTATCATAACAAATCATTTCCACATGAATGATATTTTATCGATCAAATAAAAATAAGACCAAACTTATAACATTGTTAATATAACAGTATAGTTTTTGATAAAGTTAATGCTTAAAAATATGAGATATTCACAAGTATCACAGGTGGTATTGGTCCCGATACCGAGACTTCTGATTGGATTGTAATTTTTTTAGACTAGACTGAGCTTTCTTTATGTGGGGGAGGTGTTTGCGTTGAACAGTTGCGAGACTGCAAGATGGGGGCCCATGTCACGTGGTACGGTTTCACTGGCATTTGCGTGGCACAATTCCTTTTGCTTGACGGTCTCGCTGATATTATGAAGGGGGTTAACGAGGAGTCCAGAAGGCTCTCTGGAAAGACACACAATGTTAATAAAATTTGATAAAACATAGATTGAGTCTTATCCTAATATGTATCTCTCATTTGAAATGGAAAACTTCAAATTGTTACATAGGTTTACTACTTCCATTTTTATGACGACAGTAGGTAGGCCTTGGAATAGATTCCCCAAGTTTCACTAAAGCTAAGCAAAGTTTGGTCAAATGTCAAAGTCAAAATAATGTTGTCATTTCCTACGTATTTTTGTTAATCATTCCTTGATTCATTAACAAATGTAATTACTGGAGTCTTTATGTAGAACGGACAACGCCGCGTTGTTATCTGACAGGAAAACGACGGTAACCTTACATATTTTACTTATACAGAGTGGAAGTGTCAAACTTCCATAGCCTACTGAATGACTATATAAAATAAGTGAATGGAGTATACGAGCAGGTGTGGGGTCTGTCTGTACTATATTTCCGTATTCAACGTTCATATATTTCAGGGGGCAATTTTAGAGATCTTTGAAGAAAACTTAAAATTGACTTATTTGGTCCTAGAGTGTATACCTACCCAAGGCCGTTAGAGACTCTTCAATATGACCTCTTGAATCTCATAAAATTGCTATAGCATTGTCAAAATTTGGCAGATTCAAATGAAATTTACTGCATTGGCGTTTTTTGAGAAACTGAGACTCGTGTGGTGATAAAAATTGACTGAACCTCATCAGTTCCGATGATAATAGAGGGGTGGCTGTCTTGAAATTACTCCGAACTTTTCGAATATAATAATCAAAGAAATATACTCTCCGAATATTTATGAACAAAAATTTTACGGAGCATCACTCGAAAAAAGTGATCTTGTGCTAATATATGTATTTGAGTTCGCTAAATTTTGACGAAGCTATCGCAAATTTATTTGATTTTGGAGGTCACCTTGAAGATGTTTTTGCGCCTGTTAAGTACATTTTTAGACACATGCCAAACAAATCTGTATTCTTCGAGTTATTTTGGAAATAATAATTTCGAGGAAAAAACCTCAAAACTTGACAATTTTTTTTCTCAATATCACCGAAAGTTCTATTCGGAATTCGATACACTATTGATAAATATAGGGTTTAAGGTCTGGGTCCGTTTGTTTAGGTTCCGAGATTAAGAACTGTCCTAGGATAGTTCTAGGAATGCGCAGAATCGATGCGATGTATAAGCTCGATTCTGACCTATCCCACGATACTATTTGTATTTGTATACAAATACAAATAGTATCGTGAACAACTATAAGTGACTGGGTGGTGCAGTGAGTTAATAGCTTGCTTGTAAAACCAGAGGTACTGGGTTCGAATCCCGGCAGGGTTATGGATGTTGTGTTAAGTTTATGGTGTAGGTAAAAGTTCGTACGTCTATAAATAAATAGTTTCTAGTTGGTATATATCTATGTTGTAAGCAAAACATGGTGTGCTCATCTGCTTTTCCGTGATCGTATTTACCAATGCTGACGTCAATTTTTCCATTCAAGTTCAGGGGAATATATATTCTGTGCTTTGAATTTGAATGAAAAAAGTGACGTCATCATTGGTAAATACGATCACAGAAAAGTAGATAAGCACACCATGTTTTAGGTACTTATCTGAATGAATGTCAATGTATAAATGTAAAATTGAAGGCTTGTCTAAATGGCCATATTAGCCGAGGACACTTAAAGGATCGAGTGGATGAATGAATCGTGAACAATCCTAGAACAGTTCTCAAAGCGATGAAATTAGAACACGTATTATGTTCGGGTTCTCATCAGGATCGTGAAGGAAGAAAATCTTCGGTTTGTGTTGGAGAAAAGCGGAATGTTATTTTCATGGTCTGCTGTAGGTATACGTAATTTATATATTTTTGGGGAAACATACATCCACACAAACTTTTTTTGCAAAAAATAATTTTAGCGAATTTTTGCGCGCATGTTCTAGGGGAACAGCGAGCTATATATTTGTCCAAATGTCTGTTATTTTAGAATTTCGAGCCGAAAATGGTCTCAAACGACTAGGTTAAATTCGTTAATGGGCGAAATCGGCCAATAGGTTTCGGAGTTAGAGCCCTTTGAAATTTGGTGGCTATTTTCATGATAACTCGGAAACTATTGAAATGATGATATTGCCAGTAGGCAGTTACTTGGAGTATAACAACGCGCAATTTTCCGCAGATCATAATGTCAGTAAATTGAAAAAAACTTTTTTCTCAAAATTTTTTTCGAAAACTATTCATTATGTTCGGAAAAATTTTTGTTCAGGCCTTGACCTTCATGTTTCACAGTAGTGTACCACATTTCAGTTTGATCCGATATCAAATGGCCGAGTTTTCTAATTCACCAAATTGGTGTGGTGGAATAAGAGTGATGGATCCACCAACTCGTTTTTTTATTGTTGATTAATGACGTGAATGTCAAATTATCTAGTCCAACATCCAACATTTATGTTCTATGTCCACCATACTCTACCACAACCACACCAGTTTGGTGAATTAAAAAACGCGCCCAATTCCGGAGATATTTCGAAAAAAGATTTAAAATTTCGTGTTTTTTTCCTGGAAATCGTTGTTTTTTACAGAATAACTTAAAAATCACTCGTTCAACTGAACTTAAACTTGACAACTAGTTTGAAAATGCTGATTGACAACTTTGTGCGATAATTCGTGAGAATCGTATCATCAGAACATTTTGAAAAAAAAATTCAAATTTTGGATTTCAATTCGATCTTATCTGTATTTTTGGAAATATTGGGAGAATAAAATTTTGAATGGGTATATCTACGGGATCAATGGGTGGATTTTAGCCATTGAAGCTTCTTATGCACATCGTCCCTAAATCACCTGGTATATGAAACGAAACAGAACCGTCAAGAATCCATTCCGAAACTCAGTTCCCCACAATAGAAACAAAACCAACTCCATTATCTATTTCGAAATGCAAATGGCGAAATAGACGTCGAAGCACGAGTTCGGAAAATCTTTCAATCTCGAACTTTTCTGTCCGTTCCCTCGGTTAACTCCCACTCGGTTAAATGGTCATGCATACTGAAGGGCAATTTGGACGAACCGTTCTGCCCTGTTCCGATCCAACCTGAAATTGTGAATCGCCGTACTAACGATGCATAAAACAAGAACGATTGTGTGCAGGCCGTTTCCGTTCTTTTTCGTTCGACGCATATGAATACGAAGTGAAATGCAGTGACCATGCGAGCTTGGTTTTCCTAGATGTAGTAAATTTTTGACGGAATCGTTTATGCAGATGGAAAGCCAGCTGCCTTCTGTTCTGATGTTCGATTATTTAGATTTTGAGTTAAGCAGTGATCTGAAGAGGAATTTCAGGAAAATAAATGGTAGATAGAGTTTGGATATACAGGGCGAGTCTTTAAGTTGTATCTTAATGTTAACCATAGATTCCTCTCATATAATGAAACACTTTTTTCATTTATCATTTTTCCATATTCGGCTCCAGCAAAAAGATACAGGCTGTTTAAATTTCCAAAAAAAAAACAGTTTTTCTTTTGTAGTTTTCACATGGTAACTCCGAATGAGACCAATTTTCGTGTTACGTTTTCTATAACTATGACATATATTCTTCAGTAACCACTTTCATCCTACTTCAAACAGTTTCCAGGTTATGGACTCGCCCATTCATAAAACTATACGGAATTAGCATGAAGAATGCAAATAAATTTTATCTTATGTCATCATTAGGATCTTCAATCATTTTAAAATATTTTATTATTCTTTATAATTTCCCCTTAAACGCACCGTTTTGCATATATTCAACATTGAATATTATAAAATCGGATAAAAATTCGAAAAATTTACTTATATTTATGGATCCGCCCCTGATCTATTAAAGGAAGTAAATTAAGCTGGGTTCACGTTTATCAGAACCATAGAATACAGAGAAATATTCATCCATTTCGCATAGAACTAATAATAGTTATATGCATAGATATAACATTATGGTTATAATTTTTATGGGTATATGCTATTTCGTGACCATACCATAGACAAAGTCCCTGACTATGGACTAGACTTTCCATAACCATAACATTCTAGAAAATGTTTTTAGGTTAGTTCATTGATTTTAAATAATTCGTTTATAAATTTCTCGAAAAAAGTATAATTATGGAGTTTTCAATATGAGAATGGACGAGGATGGAATTGTGTACAATCTTATAGTGGAATGAAATTGGATATTGCATGAACATCAAGTTGAAGATCAATGTTTCCAGTACAGTGTAATGAAATGTTTTCCTTGCGATAATATCGCAAAAATCACCAAATCATAAGACTTCAGTGAGTAAATGAGTTTTCTCAATCTTGTTTCTTTGAATTTCAAACCTTGGATTGGTTATTTTTCAAAAGAGATCACCGTAAGGGATATCTGTGGTGAACTTGCAAACAAAGCGCAGGAGTGTAATAGCACATTGAGAAAAATTTGAATCTTTATAACTTTTTACTTCAGCAGAATCTGGAAAAATGGCAAATGAAAAAAGCGTTTCATTTGAGGAATCTATGGTTGAAATTAATGTACAACTTAAAGACTCATCCTGTATACTCGGTGGAATTAGAAAATGTGACTAGAGACAGGTACATTAAGGTTGGAATCGGCCAATCAGAGAAAACGCAGAATAGCGGTAATTTTGAATTTCGCAACCTGAATGATGACTGTTCTTTGTCCCAAAAGAAACTTTATATTTGTTTAGCTTACTGTGTGAACTCAAGGCATCTAAGGGGCACGAGGGTTGTGTTAATCGGTAGCCTGGCTCTTGGGAATTCAGTTGCTTCGGTAATTCTGCGACTATTGCGCGAATAAATTTCTGCAATGTTCGAGGTTTACGTCACTTAAATTATTCACCGAGCATTCCTCTACTTCGAAATCGGATGAAGAAGTTTGGGGAGACCGTTTCAACACTAGGTAAACCAAAATCCGGACAACCAAGGCCATTGAGAATGCAAGATAGGAACGTACTAATCAGCCTCTTCGTAGATCATGGCTATACCGCATTTTGCAAAAATATATAAGACTGCACCCCTATAAAATTCAATTAGTGCAAGAACTGAAACTCCAGGATGCCATTCAGAGGCTAGAATTCGTAAACCAAGCAATTGAGCATTTACGAACATTTAACATCTTATTCTCAGATGAAGCTCATTTTCATCTTAATGGGCAAGAAAGCAAGCAGAATTATCGCTATTGGAGTGCAACCAATCCCAAATTCAAGCATCAGAAACCCCTTCATTTGCCAAAAGTTACCGTATGGGCCGCAATGTCATCGCAAGGAATTATCGGTCCATACTTTTTGGTTTATTATTTGATAAAATCAAATAATAAACCTTTTTCCCGTTAAGATACTATCGAAGAAAAATGGTCCGACAATTGTTCCATCAAAAATTCCGCACCACAAGTAAATATTCCAGCGATTCTGATTATTGACTTATTTTTGCCAATATGGGTCGTTAGATCATCAGTAGTGGCTGTCGTGTAAATTTACTTTACCATTGCTAGAAAAAGTAGCCTCGTCAGTCCATAATATTCTATGAAGTAAGTTAGGTTAGCCGTTCAGCATTCGTTTCAACTAATTGCAAAAGTCCTCTCGTCTCTTTCAATTCTTGATGCAAGACAACATACGGATGCGGTTTATGGTCCTTTAGTATCCTTTGAACTAGCGAATAATTCGATCCCAAATCAGTTGCAATTTTTCGGATGCTTGAATGTGATTCAGCATAAACACAAGCCAAAACTTTTATGATATTATCCTCATTACGGCTTCTACGTTTTCTATTTTTTCTTCCAACATATTGAACTTTCCAAGTTTGTCGCACTCTTCGTGTCAATCTTTTGAATCCTTTTCTAGAATGACGACGTCTTTCAGGATATCGTATCGGGTATTCCCCTTCAGCTACTGCATTTTCTAAACATTCAGCATAAACATTAAGCATATCATATGCTTCTCCGTTTGAATAATGAGGCCTCATGAACTAGTAGTTTGCAATCGACCTAAATAAATTTTACAGCTATAGAAACCGAGAATAAACAGTAACGCCAAAGCTTACTGGATCTAGATCAGCTTGTTTTGTGAGTGGCATACATTTTTGATAAGTTTTTCCTTTCATTTGATTGTTTAGCTGATGAAATAACTCAATTCCTCCTGAATTTCACAGGGTTGATCAACACTTATCGAAATCTGCAAAAATGTTAATATCTTCGGAATGACCGGAGATATCTGTCTGCGGTTTTAACAAGTCAATAGGTAATAATGCTTAGCTTATTCTCAGTTGGTTAGAATCATAGCATTGCATTTGAAATTCTCCAGTAAAACGCGCAAATAGGATGAAGTAACATAAAACAGCCTGTAGTTTTTAATTGGTTGTTGTCATATTTTTCTGTGATCTGCTTTTAATGGCCTTCGAATGAAATCAAATTTCGTAAAAATCGGTTCACGCATACAGAAGTCAGAGTGTTTTTTTTGTGAAGAAAAGTGTTTCCATCCCATCAATAAAAAAAGGAAATATAGAAAAATTACTGAAACAAAAGTTGTTGAATAGGAAGAGTATTTTCTCATTTTATTATTCTTTACCACTGTTAGCTGGAGAATATTTCGTAAAAAATGAGATTATATTTTACAAGTGATAGATTGCGCCCTCTAGTGGGGAACTACGAACTTGAAAAGGTTTTTAATCATTTTCTAGGGGCCGATTTTGTCATTAGAATTTTTTTCCGGAAGTTATTTGATGAACGGTTTCCGAGATACGGCCGGTGGCCACCCTTAATGAATCACCCTGTACAGCCACTGTATTATCTAAAATTCAGGATGGAAGAAAAAGCGTGGTCAGAAATCTATGTTCGAGTGCACTAGAAATAAATTGCCTACAAAATGTAAAGTGAGGATAAGAGATCAATAGAGATTTGAATAATACGAGATTAACCATTTCAGGCGAACTTCATTTTTTATCTGGAAGCTTACTGTCCTTGGAAAAAGAATGTATAGTGCTTATCGATCCAAGGGCTCAAGTTGCTCGCGCAAAGGGATATGATGGGATTTGCATAATTTGGATTTCATAGAGGCCATTGAAAATCATTTCATCCATTTTTGAGTGCGGTTCCTAAGGATATTTAATGAAAGACCCAACTTTATGAACACCATTGTCGATAATGAATAGTGGGCCGGCTTTGTTTTTTTCTGTGAAATTTTTATGTATCGTAAAGTTCGATATTTATAATGTTTTGATGAGGCGATGAAAATTGTGATTACTTTTTGAATAGATTCAGGAAGAAGGAAAAAATGAGTGCCTACGAAATTGATCGTTATTGAAGACTTCTACTTCGGGGAATACTAAAATTTTGCGATTATCTCTGAAAAGTTTATTGCTATTCAAGTTTTATTCCGTCCATTCAAATATAAAATTCTTTCGAATAAAACTTCAGAATTAATAGAGTATATACGTTTGGTTATAATTACACATTGTTGTTTTATCGTTGAGTATTCTTGTGTTTATGTTTGTTATTTCTTGTCGCCATTTAATTGGTTTGACGTTTTTCGACCTGTTTTTGACCCTATGAAACTAAAAGGCCTATTACACTATCCTATCTCCAGGGCCCGGCAGGCAGGGACCCGGTAGTGTAATAAGGAACCGGCAGCTAGGTTCCTGATTGGCGATTGAGTAGGCCCAATCTGCCGGAACCGGCATACCGTGCAGTGTAATAAGCGCTAGGGAGTTAGGGAGCTCAGTCGCATAGCAACGCAGAGAGCGTACAAGTAAACGTGTCATAAGCCTGAATGCGTTATTCTTTGAGATGTCGTGCGCAAGAGAAAAAGCAATCTTACTTAACATAATAGAAATATACAGGGAAATGCCGTATCTGTGGAAGAAAGACCACAAAGACTATGTCAATAAAGACTTGAGGAATGATGGCTATAAGGTGCTCTTAGAAATCTAAGAAAATATATAAAAACTTCGATGAAACGGCAAGAGTCAAGGATATAATGTTTTATAAAAGAGGTTGAGATATCAAAGAACTAAATCTCAAATCTTGATAAAAGTCTCCAGTGTCTAGAAATCTCAATGTGACAACCAGTCTTTGTTGTGGACTTAAGCTTTCTCTTGAAATGGTATCATGTTTTTTTATTAACGAAGCTATTAAGTTAAGTAGCTCTTTAAATTGGTCTGTTCCTAGTCTCAAGTAGTTCCGTGAATCTCTTTGGTCTAAACAACGAAGTATTTGCATATTTGAAAGTTTTTCTCTGAGGAGCAAATATTTTTCACCCATATTCCCCTCTCCTTCCGTTTGGTGGATTTCGAGGTACTGACCGCCAAACTCACCACTAATGCAACTTTTTGTTGCTTCGATAATTTCGGGGACATATCGATTGGATATTTGTTAATGTCCCTACGTTGACGTTCAGATGACAGAAGTCAGACCGGTATCTAGGGTAATGTAATAAGCTACACCCTACCCGGCAAACGGGGCACCCGGCATACCGGGCCCTAGAGATTGGATAGTATAATAGGCCCTTCAAACAAAGAGTTTCATGGTCAGTTGACACAAAAACGGGTTTTAGAAAATTGACATCTCCGAAAACCCCATCTCATCGACACAAAAACGGGTTTTAGAAAATTGACATCTCCGAAAACCCCATCTCATCGACTAGAGATGATGCATGTCATAGGTGTATACCTCAGTGTTCTGCATTTCCGAGAGTTGAGGTTCGTAAAAATCTCCCAAGATGGCGCTACCTAAACTATTTCACTGAAGGATTACCATATGTACAGGCTACCTCGGTAGACTAGTTGGCTGAGAGGTGGACTAGGGTGCCGAAGGTACTGGGTTCGAATCCCGGCGAGGTCATGGATGTTTGTCGTCTCGTTAAAATTATGAGAATAAACACCGTAATCTGGGTACATGCTACTATGGCGAGCCCAAAAAAGAGAAAAAAAAAAAAAAAAAAAAAAAAAAAAAAAAACCATATGTACAGGCTTTGAGATACAAGAATTCTTCAATTTTCATTCAGGACTGAGCTGCTCTGTTGATCTGTTATAACTTATGTCACATGAGTTCGATATTCAGTAGGTTTTGAAGAAGCGATAAACATTTTGATTTAGTTTTGGATTCGCAACTACTGCTAAGCGATACGCCCTCTGGTGATAGAAATTCGAACACTTCCAAGCTAGTAGTTTTTCGACGTGCCTGTTTATTCTAACGTAATTTGCTTACTTTTGGAGTTAATTTTCGAGCTTTTGTGTTGTTCTACAAGTTGAAATTTTGGAATACCGAAAGTGTTTGTAATATTCATCAATCGATTCCTTTCTTTCCGATTGAAAATTTCGATCGTATTAATTCGAAATGGCATCCTCCCGAAATGACTATTGTTGTGTGCCTCAACTCAATGTTATTCATGGTCAAAGAAGAAAGGATCATCTAGTGCCTCTAGTTTTCATTTTTTCCGAAGCCAAATGAAATTAAAGGTAATTTGGAAGCAGGATTTGGCAGGGAACTCAATGATAGAAGAAAGGCCTAGCTTTAGAAATTGAAGATTGGAAAACAGGTCACGAAATACATGAAAGTATGTCCACTGCATTTCTCTGAAGATGTTTATTTTCATAAAGGTAAATTACCTACAATGTATTTATTTCGAAACAACTTCATGTCATGATGTTTTCAGGTGTAAATAAAAATGAGAGAATTTTGAAGGAAAATGCTGCAGAGAAACTACCGAGCACTTCTGCAGCTACCTAATTCACATACTACACAAAATCATATTCTGAAAGAGTGATCTGGTTGAAAATCTGACAAAAACTACATATACTGTTAGAGTTGATAATAACTGAAGTTACTCATATAAATACATCAATACTTTTCATTTCCTTATATAGGTAGGTTGAACCGGCTGTGACATTTTTCATTTTGTATGTGTATCTTGAGCTGCTGTAATATGAAAATGAAATCAATTATATGTCTATCTGTTTCCTTTTCTTTAGAAATACGATGCAAAAGTACTAAAGCAGAAAATCTGTTTTCATTTTATTGATTCACTCGTTTGTAAACAAAGAACAAGTCATATCATTTGGACTGATTCTAAATTTACCACATAATAGAGCCTGCATTCAGCACTTCTTCACATAAACAAGAGTCCTTAAATTACTTATTGAGGTGCCTATTTTTGCAGAAATTCAAGTAAACTTAGATATTGGTTTATTTTGATCCACCAAGCAACATATACACTAAAATAACACCGAAATTATCCTCCAGGAACGATTTAAAGTACGATTTTATATCGTGATCCAAACGAAAAGTTCCTTCTCAAGAAATCTTACACAAAACTATAATAATTTCTTTAAATATTCAAGCTCTGCTTAATAAATATTTGTTCTCCACCCACATTTCTAAGGTTTGTTTACATAAAACTACTAGCTTGGACAGGTTCCAAATTTATCCGTTAGGGCGCTGGCATCTTCGCAGAAGTTCCCAATAGATTGAGTAAGAAGACTGAAATGAAAAATAACTTTATTGGTTTCTATGACATTTGTATGATATAAGCATTGTTCAAGGAGAAGATCTTAATGCGGATTTCGAAGAAATCTAGTGTTGGTTTTCATCAAAAGGTTACGTCTTTCAAAAGTACCCGCTAAATTATTTATTGCCAATAATGTTTTCCACACGTCGTTATTCCAAGTCGTTACTCAAGAAGAAAACTGTTTTACTTCACATGATAAAATCTTTGATATTAAAGAGGGCGTATTTGCATGGGGCACGATTCAATCGAATGTTGCAGAGTTCCAGTAGATGTCACGATTAAACCACGTCCAACAAGATTTGTATGGAGAGTAACTAACTATCTTCTCCTTAAACAATGATATTAGTCATGATGTAAGTGAAACATGGTGTGCTCATTTGCTCATCTGTGATCGATTTACCAATGACGACGTCACTTTTTTCATTCAAATTGAAAGCACAAAATATATAATTCCTTGCATTTCAATCTTGCTGACGTCACTTTTTTTTTTAGACGAACACACCATGTTTTTTACATCGTGATATTAGTCCTTGCGGAATGCTATAGAACTATAATTTGTTGGGGTCATCAACTGATACTAGCGATAGACTCGCTTTCTTTGACAGATTGTTGAGATTGCAGTGCAAAATATCTAGTAAAACTTCGACACCAGAGATATATGCAAAATTGCGGAGGATCCGGGATGCTTACTGTGTTGTTTTTGAACATTTTTATTCACAATTTATTGTTATGTGTTTATTTCCGAAAATATACCAACTTATACCCTATACCTGTAGAGCAGGTTTGAAGGTTGATAATGAAATCCATAATGGCCAATGGGCTGAATTAACCCAATGATTCCGCAGATGTTATTTTCTCAATATTTTCAAAATAACAGGGTCGATCAAAATGAAACCCTTCACTGAGTCGAAAAATTATGTTTCAAGATTTCGGAATGTTTATATTAATATCGATTCCGGGCTGCGTGACCACTTCGGCTCAGAATTTGAGCGAGCGCGTAGAGCTCCCGACCTTAAGTAAGTGCTATGTTATAATTTTCAACGATTTAGATGAAATCTCACTCGAAAGTTGACTAGAAATGCTAAAATGAACTGAGAATTGACTGGAAAAAATAAATTTCCAGGAATTCTCATGAAATGAGGTAAACATGACTCATCGTTCAGATACCAAGCTGAATTTTGAACATTTTTATCCAGAAAACAGAAGCGTCCGAACTCCTGACATATTCCTCACTTTGATAATTCTCCGCAGAAAATTCAACACGAGGCCATAAATCGCCACAAATGAGGTTTTTCCTCACACGTAAAAACACCGCTTCCCAGAAAGCTTTCTTTCCTTTAACAACTACAGGGACCGATCCAGAAAAAGATAAGTTAGCGGGTGTTTCCTCTAACGATGGGAGATAAAAGCTCAGTAGAATAGTTACATCATAAATTCACTATACAAATTCGATTGAACAAACAAAACAAAATTACGGCGTCTGGGTCCTAACTTTGAATTCTTCATATTTTACGAACTCAACGTCATACCAATGATTCTTGAAAGACAGCATCGCCTTCAACTCCATCTTTTATATTCGACAACGACCCTCTTCACCCCATTCATTAATTGAATGGAAGAAAACTGTGACGTTTTCGACTGTGAACTTCGAAACGAATGATGAAATATTTTCCATGTTATCTGTTCCACATCAACCCTCGTTGACTTCATTTTCCATTTATTTTCATTAAGTACCTACCAACAAGCAACTGACAAGTGACGACAAGGTGACACTTTGACGGGTCCCAGCATCTGTGTATTGGAGAAAATTTGAATGCAATCAAATTTCAAGATTTCAACTGTGAAAAACTTAAATTGAGAGCTCCGTTGTTAACTCCAAAATTCCTGGTTTGCAGTGAATATTCTCTGGCGAAATTTGTGTGGGTGTTTACGCAAGGTATTTGTATTTTATCGAGGCATTTTTGTCGACATTTGATTGCTGGAAAAGTCTCTAACAATTCACGGCAATTCCTAATTTTTGAATCGAAAATATCAAGAGTCGATATCTCATTGTCAACATCTGTAGCAGTGTCACAAACAATCGTATGTGCAAGCCGATTATCTCTGTTATCGAGTGAACTAAAGGATACCATACTCCTTCGGATTTCTGAGTTGAAACTTACTGAATCGTAACAATGCCCATTTGCACTACATGCTCGAAAAATGTATCCTCTAAGGATAAGGTCATCTGTGCCAACTGCTCCAGTTCTTTCCATGGGTCATGCGTTAATCTCTCCCCGCAAGACATCAAATTCATCGGAGATTCCAGTGGAAAGTTCACCTGCCAAACGTGCATCAACAATGTGAGGCTTCTAAGGAGTAACTCTGGTGGCAACACCCCAATGGCTACGTCGAAATCTACTGGCAGTTCATCACAGCTCGACCAAATTCTAGCCAAACTGAGTATTCTTGATAGTATAGCTAATGATATAGCTGATATTAAGTCAAACCAGACAATGCTTTCTGAGCGACTGGCGGCATGTGTGGAAACATTGAAGGTACAGGGAGACGTATTGAATGAGCATACTAGCACAATAAAGATCTGTCAAGCTGATATTTCAACCCTGCAGGAGGCATATAGTAATGTCAATGAGGATTTATCTACTGTAAAGTCTAAGGTATCGCAACTGGACGAAGTATCTAAAACACTTGAACAAGCATGTCAGTTGGCCCCATCGAATCCTACTGCCTGTCCGGAAGAAGTGGTTCTGCGTGTCAAGAGATCATACAACCTTCTGATTCGCCATGTTCCCGAAGATGGCGATTCCGGTCTTGATGATTCACTGGTGCAGGAGATTGTGAAGAGGGTTGATGCTAGGAGTGCTACCTATATATATGTGCTGTTTACCGTGTGGGGTCATCCAAACCCGAACAACCAAGGCCAATAAAAATTGAGTTCAGCAACCCAAATTCGGTGACTCGAATTCTTCGCAATAAGAAGATCCTATCAAGCCATCCCAGATACAAGAAATACATACTTTCAGATGATAAGACTCCTGTACAAACGAGGCAGCTTCAGGACCTTCGCACAGAGCTTGAAAGAAGACGCCGAGCTGGGCAAGCCAATATCACCATAAAATATATTAGAGGTGTTCCTACCATAATATCAAATAATTGTGCCTCAAAAAACTAGCATTACCTCTGAATGTATGGCCAGTATTATATACCAACCTAGCTTCTCTACCTGCCAAGTTCAATGAGCTCCTTCTACTGGTCGAATATCATAAGCCCTCTCTTATACTGATTACGGAAACATGGCTGCATCCGGAGAGGTCAGATATGGTTGCCCATATACCCGATTACACCATAAACCGTTGCGATAGTCTAACCACTCCGGGATATGCAGGGGAGGACTTGGACAGGGTCGTTTGTTGGTGCGCGAAATGGTTGATTCCACTGAACCCTGCGAAATGTCGAATTCTACATTTGGGTAACAACAATCCAAAACTTAAGTATTACGTTGAGGGTGTTGAAATCCTTGGATATTCGTCCCACGTGGATCTGGGTGTAGTGATATCTAGTGATGTATCGTGGACTGATCATGTATTGCACATCACTAATAACGCCAAGCGTCTTATACATATCGTCCAAAACGCTTTTCGTGGTAATAGTGTGGCGCATATCTCCCAAGTGTATAAGTCGTATATTCGACCGATACTTGAGTTTGCCGGTCCTGTTTGGCATCCGTGGTTGGTGGGAGACGCTGCAATATTAGAAAATCTACAGCGTCGTGTCGCACGCGTTCCCTTTGGAGTGAATCGTCCTTGTTATCAGGAACGGCTACAGATGATGGGTCTTCCTTCGTTCGCCGATCGTCGTTCAAGAGGAGACCTGATAGTTACATATCGAGCATTGCACGGCTTGTTCGGCGTCGATGTGTCCTACCTGTATGAGCTGAATACGAATCAACTCCGTGGACATCGATACAAGCTGAATAGAGAGGTCTTCCGAACCAGATGCCGAGAAAACTTCCTATGCAACCGTGTGTTCAACCATTGGAACAGCCTGCCTGGTGAAATTGCGGATGCTGTGTCGGTCAATGCGTTCAAGAATAGACTTGACACCTGGAGATCGAATGGGACTGCATGAGTTGTTCGGCTGGCTTGTTGTGATTCCGTGATTCTATTGTTTAACTTGTGTATACTTTTCATTTTACTTCACTTATTTCACTTGTTTCTATTTTTTACAGTTGTGTTTTTTTTTATTTCTTTTAAGTTAGAGTTTATAGGTTATAAATGTACCTCAACTCTGTAACCTGGTTTAATAATAATAATAATAACTATCGAAACTGGAGTGACACCTGCTGGACCAGAGTCTCTCTGTATATGTGGAGAAGACTATACTATAAGGCAGCGGTCCATCAAAAGGGAGCTGAATAACAGAGTAGCCCCCTAGCGAACATGCAGAGACGAACTGATTCATGGAACTTCAACCACAGACCAACTGTGTCTGTGCTTCAACCATCCTGTACAAGAAATCTCCTCCTGTGCAGCTATACCATTACCTTTAGGTAATGCTGAGACTACTGTCAAGGCACAGCTCAAACAAATACCGGAATCAAATCGGTTCAACTGTCCACCGGCGTCATCAGTATCAGTATTAACATATCGTCGAACGCATCGTAGTATTAATCTTATCGCCATCTTCTTTACGCATCTAAATTAGTTTGATTTAACGAGCAAAATTCTTTTTGCGCGCATGTTCCAGGGGAACAGCGCGCTATCGTTTTGTCCAAATGTCTTTAATTTTCGATGATTGATTGGTTGCACCAACTGATGACGAATCCGGTGTCAAAATCGATTCTGACCGGCTGGCCGTGGACATGATAACTGTCGAACGGAGCCAGTTAGCGACTTGAAACTTGTAAGGTAGTTCGCGCATCCGAATGCCGCGGTTAAGTTCGTTAATGGGCCAAATCGGTCAGATAGTTTTGGAGTAATAGCAATTTGAAATTTTGAAGTCATTTCCCTCATATTTCAGAAACTACAGGAGCGATTGGATTGAAACTTAGCAGTTAGTTGGAACATAACGACGCGCAACTTTGAGCGGAATATCGTTGAAATATTATGGTCACTGCATTGAAAAAAAATAATTTTTTTTAAATTTTTTTCCGAAAAAATGTTTTTTTTCTGAAACCATTATTCATATCAGAGAAAAATTCCAGCCATACCTTGAGCTCTATTTTTCATAGCAGTGTACCAAATTTCAGTTCGATACGGCTATCAGTTTTGGAGATATTGGAAAAAAATATGTAGAATTTCGTGGTTTTCTTCTCGATATCGTTGTTTTTTTCGGTATAACTCAAGAAAAACTGATTCAATTGATATGAAACTTTGCAACTAGTTCAGAGATGCTGAAGGATAATATTGTGCAAGATTTCGTGATGATCGTTGTTCATAAGAACAATTCGAAAAAAAAAAATTTCAGATTTTTTTTCAAATATTCAATATTCTGTGATCTTCTCATCATATTATCCTCATTAAATTCTGGATAAACCTTCAAACTGTAATTTTTCGATAAATTACTGGAATTCAATAGACGACTTCGGCCCAAGATGCCAACCCACAATTTTCTTTACAAATTTACTATTACTGGGGAACGGGAATTTCAGGACAAATTTGACATGATAAAGTTCGCATTATTTATAAATATCCGTAAGAGAAGCCTCAGCCTCTCAAACAAGATAATTACTTCCAAATATAGGGTTTTCTTAAGATCATCTCTGATTGGCTGAAATTTAAGTTGGTATTTCTGATTTCATGTTAATAGTGTCAAATTTATATTGGATATGTTCCACGAATCAACTTGGTTATTTCGGTTGCCGGTTTTCCATTCCGTAAACATGAAATATTCGGTTGGTTCCTGAAAAAAAGGTTAATTACGGAATTTCATTGATGAAAAAACGTTTTTTCTGTCACAATTACGACAGTCAATGTTCTTTGGTGACACATTCGTAGCATAAAACAATCTTTTTTTTACTTTATGATCCATAGGACATAGAAGAGACAACAATCGACAATGGGAAAATTACTAGGTATGGTCTATGGTTCAGAAGGTAAATAAAGATTGTTCTATGCTATGTTACTATAAAACATTGATTGTCGTTCTGGTGCATATACTTAATATGTCTATGTTCTGGTGACAGAAAGATTGCATTTTCATCAATCAAAGTCCGTAATTAACCTTTTTTTTCCAGGAACCAACCGAATATTTCATATTTACCGAACAGAAAACTGGCAACCGAAGCAACCAAGTTGGTTTTTCGGAACATATCCTTTATAAACTTGACACTATTAATATGAAATCAGGAATCCCAACTTAAATTTCAGCCTAACAAAAATCTATATTTGGAAGGAATTTTCTTGTTTGACGAGCCGAGGCATCTTTAACGGATATTCATAAATAACGCGAACCTTATTATGTCGAATTTGCCCTGAAATTCCCGTTCCCCAGTAATAGTAAATTTGTGAAGAAAATTGTGGGTTGGCAACTTCGGCCCGAGTCGTCTATTCGATGTAATCTGTGTTTTTGGAAATATTGGGAAGATAAATTTACAAATATCGAGTTTCTAAGTCATTTTTTCCGGAAGTTTTTATGTTGACGGTCCGGCCGTAAGGCCTCATCAGGCTCGTAAGTCCAACTCAGTTGACACAATTTCAGCTCAAAATTTCAAAATAACGAACCTTTGGAGAAAACGATAGCACGCCGTTTCCCAAAAGATGCGCCCGAAAATAGATCATAAATTCGCAATACAAACTCAAATGAATAAATAAACATAACGTGTGAGCTATATTTCGAAATAATTCATATTTTACCAACCCAACATCACACGAATATTCTTTTGAAACCGCGCTTCACCGTCAACTCATCTCATATCGTTTCTGTTCGACAACGACCCTCTTCAGGGCCCATTCATTTATGCAAATAAAGAAAACCGCGACGTTTTCCACAACGAACTTCGCACCGAACGGTGGAAAGTTTCCGATGTTTGCCGTTCCACATCAACCCCGGTTGATTTCATTTCTCTCATTTTGCATTAATTTTGACTTTCCTTTCAACTGAAGTCCCTCACACGAGTGGCATACCACGAGTAATGCCATGCAAATTGGGGCTCATCCCTAGTGGAAAGTTGTGTTTATGAACGGAGTTTGAGGCTGAGCACGGCCGGGAAATGAGGAGAAAAATAAACTTTGTTTTTGATTTATTTGTAGGGAATGTGTGGATTTCGCGTCACTATTTGAGGGACACGGATCGATCATAATCAAGTAGATTCGGTTTGGAGGCAGGGCTGGATTTGGCCAGTACGCAATCTTTCAATGCACAATTTTACTCGACCTCGTGCAGATTTTGGATGGAATGTCAAAAAATTCTCAAAAATGAAAGCAGGAACTGGGTGAATTCGGTAATCAAAATTCAATCCCTTGTGAGGAAAATGATATATTTTCCGGATTTATGGAGACTCCCATTTTCCGAAATACCTCTTACATATTGAAAATGTGTCAAACTTTCTAAATCTCTCGAATGTTGTGAAATATAGTCCACTAGATATGGCAATTGCGGATCTGTTATCTGAAGAAATAAATCAACCAATGAATTACGTTATTATGAAAGTTGTGGAGGAATTGATTCATTAATTTGTCATGCCTATATATGGGTCACCGTTTGGGACAAAAGTGGGTTTACAAATATATTCATTTTCGAGTAGATAAATTTATCAGTTGTAGCAATATATTTATTTTGTGTGATATATTTGTTTTCTACAGAACACAATATATTTACGAGTTAGGAGTTTGAAATATATATCAAAATATATGATCCAATATATTTACTAATTTGAACAACGATAAGAAGTGGCGCTCCGGAAGCATACAGTATTCATTAGTTTTGATTAAATCCGAGTTTACTACGATAATCACTACGAATTGAAGCATGAAGATAAAGGCTAATCCCTCTGGTGGCTATCAGAGTACCTGAGATGGGAGGAAAGCACGAATTGCTCATATTAGATCACATTCATGTAGATAATTTCTTACAGGCATCTAATCCAGGCAGAGAAAGTTGGGAGGAAAGCAAAGCTGATATTGAAATACTGAATTAGAATAGGTTATCCATAACTCCTTGATAAAAATGAATTATACATACACGAAACCACTTCTGTTAACCGGAAAAGTCTTTGAATAAGTTATAAAATCGAATTTTGATCAATTAAATATATAATCAACCAATAGAAAACTTAGCTCCTATCGGTCTATCTATGTAAGGTTCTAAAACTGGCCACCGTGGCACTGCAATCTTAAATTCAGACGCCAATTTTTGACGAATAACACTCAATACTCAATATGCATAATTCATATGAAAATTACGGACTGGCAATCAATATTTTCGAGCTTTTTCGAACTAGGATTTCTGCATTGAGGAAAACTGTAAGCGTGCTTTCGTCACGCCCTCTTTTAACGTTGTTCTATAGATCGAATTATACTCCCAACTCGTAAATATATTGTGTTTGGAAGAATATAAATATGTCGGAATGAAAAATGAATATATCGTCGAACAAATTATATGTATTGGTGCTACTAATGAAAATAAATATATTTGCAAACACACGTTTGTCACAAACAACTCCTGATTCTTATAACCTATTTATAATATCATGATAATATAGGCAAATGCATGAAAAAATCAAATAAAAGATTTTCAACGAATTTCGGAGGTATGTTTCAGAGGTTTTATTTTATGATCTCTCCAGAAATCAAAGAAAACTGGACTCATTTAAAAATGTCATATATCGAGTGAACTATTTTGGAGAAAAAGTGGAGAAGAAAATAAGTTTTCCAGTATAATGAGAATTGATATTCTGAAAGAAACTAGGTCTTTTTTGGGTCCAAGGAAATTATGTGTCACAATAGGAAGAGTTCCACTTTTCTGCCATAAAATGAAAAACATAAAAGATAAAGAAAAACAAATTTCATGAAACTTATTCTATGAAAACTAACGACACTTTGAATGAACGACGACACAGTATCTCACGAAAGGAACGCTTCAGAGACAGGATATTTCTAGAATAGTTTTTTGGCTTATTTGAGTCGGAGGAATCTGTGAACGGGAAGAGAGTCAGCCCAATGATTCCTTAGATGTATCCATTCTTGATACAGGTCGGATCAACTTGAAATCCATAACTTTATTGGAACATAATGGATTGTATGTATAAGTAAAGTTTTATGGGGAAATCCCGAAATCGTTTCATAATGAAGTAAAGCTGCTCTTGAAGGTCAATACTTGAATGGGTGACCACTTTATCAACCAGTTTGAACAAGTTTGAGCAAATTACTTCACGAGAGTGATTTCCACGAAGTTTCTACGGAAACATTAGACCTGAAATACGAGACATTTCGTTTGGAAAATTCTATCGAAGCCAAAATATGATCATGGCCATATACGTTATTGAAAAGGAATTCAAGGAGCGATAGAAAGGAATGGGAATCAATATAAGTATTAATATTATTCAGAAAAATTACGATAATGTAGTGCACCCACATAGGTGAACTTGAACGAAGTTTGTATGTACTTCATTCACTTTTATAAACTATCCCGGTTGGCCATGATTTAGGTCTATCAAGTTTTTTTACTTAAAACTGACGCAGGTTGGCACTTGTGAAATATGGGCAATGTCAAAATTGTTCTCAGAGACGTTGCCAAATGCCAATGCCAATTTCTACTCTCAATCTCAACATACTCATCACGCTTGAAACCTAAAAATGCCGTAGGTAGTTTCGAAGAAGCAGAGACAAAGTATCAGGAAGTGCTATGTAGAATTGAAATCTGCTTTTTTTGATAGTTACCCTGATATAATTTGGAATCAATAATTTATCACGAGCTATTCAATATTTTCTTACTGAAGTATTTGAAGTTGTGCAAAAAGGTATTTAAATGTCTTCTGTAAACTTATTTCTTGAGAATTTCGAAAAGTGGGGAATTCCATACGTTCGCTTAGAAGTTTTACTGCAGGGTTATTCGAGACTTTTATTTTTTTTCCGAATGAACTTTCACAAAGTAACGGACTACTCTATCCATAATTTCACATTGGAATTTCAACACTTGATTCTTGATTTCCGTACAAGAACGAGTATTAACAGACAAAAAAGTTTTTTTAACATTCGCCAGGTGTTTGGAATTATTGAATTCACATAATATTTTCTCAAATTCATTATTTTCCCAAAGTAAATTCACATTTTGAAGAAAACGTAATTACTACTACTTCTATGTAGAAAGGACAACATTGCGTAGTTATCTGACAGGAAAATGACTATATAACATTTTCAAAATATACACGGTGAAATGTGTCAGAATGTCGTGGCGAACCGGTATAGTTTATAAAAGTGAATGGAGTAAAAGTCCAGGATCCGAAATTGATTGTTGGGTTTATTTCCTAAGATTTATTTTCATTTATTGCTGCAGAAAGATGACTAGATAATTCCCCTTATTCACCATAGACGTGGCAATGTCACCAACATTTTCTGAGAACATCTTCCTAAATTCCGCATAGCAGATTGATCCCCATGGAAAAAATTAATGAGTTATAAATTGCCACGTATAACGAAAAAACCTATTCCCAAAGATGAAAATAAAAATAAGGGGCATACTAGAGATAGCCCGAAGCTTTCCATCAGATCAGCTCGAAATGACATTCCGTTTTATTCTCCCCACGATCTGGCAGTGTTTATTGTTCCACCCCTAGCGGATGAACATCTAATCGTCACCAGAACTTCGCAGGGGCTGATTGAAGGTAGCTAGGGGATGATAGGTGCTCGGAGGATAAACTTTACCATTCAATTCGTGGAAATCCCATCGTCGATTTTTCCGCGTCATTAATCAGAAACACGAGCAGATTTGTTGATGAGGCTGATAAATGAAGGTTGGTATCGATTCGCAGGAGGGGAAAAAACTAGGTTGCACCAAGACGAGTGTGGGAGGAGAGCTTGAAACTAATGGGGTGCATTTGATGCGGAATACCTAATTTGTTTTATTTGGTTCCTGCCAGAGATTTGGTTACTCGATATGCTTGATAGTGTAGAGGTTTTGAGGAGACACATTCAGACGAAAAATGAGTTCCTAACGTTGAAGTCGGAATAAACCTTGCATTCGGCCTCAGAGTCGGAATTATAACAACTTATTCCAACGTCGAACTAGGAATTATACTTAGCGCCTGCTAGAAAGAAGAAATTATCCTCAATTTTGACTTAACTCTCGGAACTTCAGATGATTCGACCTCAGAGTCGGAATTATAACAATTTATTCCAACGTCGAACTAGGAATTATACTTATCGCCTGCTGGAAAGAAGAAATCATCCTCAATTTTGACTTAACTCTCGGATCTTTAGATGATTCGACCTCAGAGTCGGAATTATAACAACTTATTCCAACGTCGAACTAGGAATTATACTTAGCGCCTGCTAGAAAGAAGAAATTATCCTCAATTTTGACTTAACTCTCGGAACTTTAGATGATTCCGAGTGTATCACGCGTTCTACATACCCCACTTGAGTCACGCACTTAAGACACCCTTTAGACCAGTATTTCTTGGTCCCTCCCAAACGGATGGAGGTAGCTTAGGTTTGATAAGTGCTCAAAGGTTAAAATTTACAATTCAATTCGTGGAAATCCTATCGTCGAGTTTCCTGCATCATTCATCAGAAACATGAGCAGATTTGTTGATGAGGCTGATGAATGAAGTTTGTTATCGATTTGCAGCAGGGGAAAACACGAGGATGCATGAGGACGAAAAAAAGGGGCATGAAATTAATCGGTTATATTTGATGCGGATAATTTGGTTTTTCAGTATCTGCTAGAGATTTGGATACCCAATATGCCCGGAAGGACAAGTAATTTTACTATTCGGAAGACGAAATAATCTGAAACTCCTACCTCACAGTCGGGATTGTAACAACTCATTTCAACTTTGAACCAATAATTATCCTTGGCATCTGCTACAATCTCGAAATAATCCTTAATTCCGACTTAACACTTAGAACCATGGATGATTCCGACTGTATTACGCCTTCTCTTCACCGAAGTCGTGAGTTCTACTTACCCCACTTGAGTCACGCGCAGATTTTTTGACCGGTGTCTCACATCGGCTAGAAACGACATCGACATTTCGTTTTATTCACCTCAGGATCTGGTAGTGTTGATTCTTCCACTCCTTGTGGATGAACATCTCAAAGTGTTACTAGAACTTCGCAGAGGCTGATTTAAGATAGCTCAGGGAAGATAGGTGCTCGCAGGATCAAATTAACTATTCGATTCGGGAAAATCCCCTCACTATATTTCCGCCTCATTTATAACAAACATGATCAGATTTGTTGATGTGGTTGATAAATGAAGGTTGGCGTCGAGAAACAACAAGGTTTCATCAAGACGAGTATGAAAAGGAAGTTTATACGGAGGGCCACATTTAGATGCGAACTGAATTTCTGACTTTCAAGATGGAATTATCCTCAAAGTGTGAATTATAACTCATTTCGTCTGCAAGCTCTGATTCATCCATAATTAAGACTCAACACTGGGCATTACAGATGAATCCGTCTGTGGCAGGCACCCTATCTGTCATGCGTCAAGTGCCATATTCACTTCACTTGAGTCACACACTTAAAGGAAGCCTCAAGTGCAGGACTCAAGTATTCAATCACTTGCTAACATCTGACCTGACCGACATTCCCGTCAAGACCTTGTAGTGTTTATTGTTCCACCCCTAGTGAATAAAAATCATAGTGTCACCAGAGCTTGTAAAAATCACTCATTTCGCTGAAGTCACCTCTCGAATTCGAACTTCTTTAATATCCCAGTTGGAATATACCAAACCCTAAGATAATTTCCCTCTGAAATCGATCAGCAGAAATATTTTGAATTTCCAGATAAGATCAAAGATCTTCGGTTTGGTTTTGCTATATCATCAATCGAATGCTTCGAGACGGAATCTAGTAGAGGCTTTCCGTTCCAGGCTGGGTTATCATTTTGCTTAACGATCATGACTATAATTTTCCTAAGTTGCCAAATGGAGACCAATTCGTTTCTGAAGACCGGTTATATATTTTTATGGAATACTTAAGTTTTATCACAACCCGGGAGGTTTCAGGTGGAAATATAATATTTCCAATAGCTCTCAATATCCCGGAAATTGCGACATTCACCCTCTGAATTTTTGCATCTGTACTTCTTCGTATAGTCGTGATATCGAAGCATGTTGTTCGACGGAACCGGATTATTATTCACCTTGCTATTACATCTTTTTTTGAGATCACTTGCGAAGAAAATCCTTTTTGTAACATGTTATGAATATCGCAATTTTGATTATGGTAAGATCATTCGTTGAGATTTCTGAAAGTTATTCTTGATGAAGTTTTTTTTATTGCGAATTTTAGGGCGAAAATGGTCTTGTTATGACAGCAGAATTCTGCAAGGATCATATGATTGGAAAATCAGAATTTTTTTTCCTTATTTTACCGAATAAAAGTTGGCAGTTTGATTTTTTTTCAAATTGCCAGGTTTATGATCTTCAAATCATTCCAATTCATAACACATCACATCACAGGGTTGATCAGTTACTAAAGTTTATTTTTGGGAAAATAATGAAAGCAAACCAAAGAAGAGGCAGCATTTGGAAATTTTCATAGGAAATGAACTAGCTCTCTCGAACTTTTATAAATGTCAGTTGTTTGAGAAACCAGTATTAAAAAATTAAGATTCTCGCTTGATTATTTGATGAGAGTCCAATGTAAGTTCCGAAAAACATTAGAATTCTTCAATCGATTGATTTTATTTTTTCAATATTATTTATTAGGCAATATTATTGTGAAAATTATTCTGTCCAATTTTGCAAACTTTTAATGAACCAACTTTATCTACAGTGCGTATCGAAATTACTGAACAAATTCATTTTCTCAGAAGAAAAATATTTGGCAACAAAATCCTGAAACAGGTCAATTTTGTTTCACTTTTCCCAAGTTTTATGCATTTTTGAAGGATTTTCGTTGCACCCTGTGCCATCCCCATTAAACCTCTGAATTTTTTGAATAGAGAAAGTGGGTCATGAGGTACTTTTTAGGCAAGATCTTCGTATCTTCTTTACAGGCGTGCAGAAATTTTCAAGGAAAAAATTTTGTTTTGAAAAATTAGTTAGTTCAAAGAGGTTTTTAGTATGTGCACTTTGTCATGGCTCATTTACTTTGAGACGAATGTACCTGATGAAATTTGTCACCGAATGAAATTCGACCATTACAGTTTTGTTCATGCACAACTTTCAACCCCTACGAACCCTTTAATGTAGAAAAAAAATTAAGTAACATTGGAAATTTATTTCAGCATTGAAGTACCACCCAGAGACTCACTAACTGATTTTTCAAAAAAGAAAATTTCTGCACGCCTGTGAAGAAGATACAAAGACCTTGCCAAAAAAGTACCACATGACCTACCTAAAAGTGAAACAAAAATTGACCTGTTTCATGATTTTGTTGCCAAATATTTTCACTGTATACTGAATAATTAGTTTTTTATTACTCGGATATTAGAAGCAAAAATCCATTAAAAGCCTCAACAAAAATGCGATTTCTTCTTTGAATGACCTTTGATCGATATCAAACTTAAACACCCAGTATATTCTTGAAGAACTAGTTTATGACTGAACTTCATACAGTATAGTCCTATTATTTCTAGTGTCTCTATCGATCATAAAATTTTCAGCACTAAAATTCAAACTAGAATGTTCTTGCAGTTATTGAATTCCAAAAAATCTTACCATTTGTAGGAGGAATAAGATCAGGATTGTTATCATCAGTCAAGGTGTCGGTGTATAAGGGGGGAACACGTGGGTCCAGAGGCAGCTCCTCCGGGCAGTGCTGTTTGGGGTTGCGATGGCTATTCCTGTCTCGTACGGGACTTTCCACCTGAAAAAAAATTGGTTTCAACATATCTATTTGTCTTGTGGACAGTGGCGGGTCTTGAAAGGTTTTAATAGCAATCAATTTTTCCTTTCTTCGACACCGTCCAAATTGAACAGTTTTTCGGAAAGTAACGGATGGATTCAAGGAGAATTGTATTATTGTAATTGTAATATTAATGGGCGTTTTTTCAGCAGCATGAGAATTCGATGGTTGTTGACTATGGTTTGACATTTGAGAATGTTCAAATGTGTTGACAGTTTTATTCAGTACACTTTGGCGATTCATCATTAATCCTCTAACGCCTGAAGGAAGCTTTCAAATTATGGCAATTTGAAGATTTGCGGAGGCCGCGCGCCCTCCCTAAAAAATATATTGTCGTACAACGTACGAAACAATTAATTCTTTTTAAAATAATTAATATTTTATTAGGAAACAGCAACCGTTAGTTTATATTCCAACAAAAACATAAACATCAATTCTTTCTCACGATCCATCAATCCGCCCTCAACAGAATACGTCTTTATTTACCGTGGAAATATAGATAATGTATCTCGGCCGACCGTAATCACGATAACTTCTGAAAGAAACAACTAAGAAACTCTATATTTGTAGAGAAGGTTTGGACCTCAATTACCAAGGCTGAATTCGTGAATGGGTGAAATCCACCCAATGATTCCGCAGATATACCCATTCAAAATTTTATTTTCCCAATATTTCCAAAAATACAGATTGGTTCGAATTGAAATCCAGTACTTCATCGAAAAATGACAGTTCGAAGGTTCATACTGAATTAAATGAGGATAATATAATAAGAAGATCACAGAATATTGAATATTCGAAAAAAAATTTGAATTTTTTTTTATATTGTTCTAATGACACGATCATCACGAAATTCTGCACAAAACTGTCTTTTAGCATCTTCAAACTAGCTGCGAAGTTTCATCTTGATCGAATCAGTATTTCTTGAGGTATACCATTAAGTTTTCAAATATTTGAAAACTCAATGCTTATACCGAAAAAAAAGCAACGATATCGAGAAGAAAACCACGACATTTTACATATTTTCTCCCAATATCTCCAAAACTAATGGAAATATCGAATTGAAATTTGTTACACTGCTGTGAAATATGGAGCTCAAAGTATGAGCAAATTTTTTTCCGAATGTGATGAACAGTTCGCGAAAAAAAATTTTTTTTTCGAGAAAAATTTTGAAAAAGTTTTTTAAAACTTACTGACTTTATGATCTCAACAAAATTTCGCGAAAAGTTGAGCGTTGCTATACTCCAACTAACTGCCAAGTTTTGAACGAATCGTTTCAGTAATTATAGCCAAAATAACTTCAAAATGTCAAAAGACTCTGACTCCGAAAGCATTCGGCCGATTTTGCCCATTAACGAACTTAACCGTCACATTTAGAAATGCAACCCACCCTAAAAGTTTCAGATCGATAGAATTCTCTGTACGACCGTAATCGTGCCTACGGACGGACGGTCGGCCGGCCGGACAGGATCGGTTTTGACACCGGATTCGTCATCAGTGAGTCCAACTTAGTCGTTTGAGCCTATTTTCGGCTCGGAATTCGAAAACTACAGACAAAATGTTAGGACGCTGTTCCCTAGAACATGCGCGCAAAAATGACAGTTCGAAGGTTCATACAGAATTTCATAATATAGTCAGAAGATCACCAAATCTTTCCATCAGGAAATAAATGTGCGTTTAGCGGGGTCCATAAGTGAAAAAATGACTGCTTTGGTAATGAATTCGAACATGTGCGCGAAAGTGGCTGACTTCACGTCAATACTTTCTTAGATTTTTTGATTCATAATTTCCAAGTGCAGAAACCCTGAGCTGAAAACAGAAATCGAAGTGAATGGGCTTTATTTTATATTCGACTTCATTAAACCTACGTCATTGAGCTCAGAGCGTTAAAAATTTCGCTATTAAACTTTCAGTGGGTCAAAAAAATATTACCGCAATTCTTTTTCCAACTTACCCTCCGTTGTTTATACAGGGGGCTTCTCTCAAGTCAAGTAGTTAACATAATCGTAAATTCATTTAATATTCCAACCGAATATTCATATTCTGGTGTAGAATATTATAGCTTGGTTGGAACTCATTAAAGCGTGGAGTGGCTAGTGGTTGGCTGCCCTAGTTCAACATTCAGATTAATCAAGATTATTATGGGTCAAAATTAATGTGTCAGTGCTGTATTGTTTCAACATAATATTCCACTCGGTTCAGTATTCTTTCGACCCAGTCTCAGTATTTATTCAGCATGATCCAATTCTGCTTTTACCTATAATTCGATGAAAATTCGAAAACACTATTATACACAGGGTATCCGGGAAAATGTGGGGAATCTCTCGGATTCAGATGAAACATAAAAAAATAAGATGACAACTTCCCATACATTTTTTTCCTAGCGGTCCTCCCTATGGAGATACGGCCTCCTGAAGGACGTCACTGAAAATCCATTTTACTGGAATAAATTTTGAAATCCTTGATATAATCCAATGAAAATTTGAAATGATCAACATTAGCTGCCCCTAAATTTAAATTAGCATGTTCAGTTTACCAGGGTTGGGCAATGTATGTATGTATATTTCAATGCTCACATTTTCAACACCCTGTATGATAAGGACTTAAAAAAACCAAATTTGGATACCTTGTACATTGACCTGGGGAAAAGGTACTCTTGTTCATTGTCGATAGAATGAACAGTTTGCGAAAAACAAAATGAATAACTCTCGTATCATACTCTGTTGCAGACAAAAGAAAATTAAAATTCACGGTTCTCTTTAATTGAAATAAAAAAATTACTTCTTTTATTATTTTCTTTTTCGAAAACGGTTCATTTTATCGATAATGAACAGCAATACCTTTTCTTCAGCTTAATGTTCAAGGTATCTAACTTTGATTTTTTAAAGTCCTTATCAAACAGGGTGTTGAAAACGTAAGCATTAAAATACATCCTAATCAGCCCCTAGTAAACTAAACAAGCTAATTTAAATTTAGGGACAGTATTTTAGGAGTTCCTTACTTATGTTTATCATATCAAATTTTCATAAAATTATATTGAGTATTTTTAAATTTATTCCAGTAAAATGGATTTTCAGATGCGTCATTCAGGAGGCAGTATCTCCGTAGGGAGGGCCACTGAAACAAAAAAATTATGGGAACCGAGAGGTTCCCCACATTTTCGGGACACCCTGTATACAGTGTGTTTCATTTCAAATGAAAGCAATTCATTACCTTATAATGGGACGAACAGTTTGAGATTGAGAACTAAATATTGCAGAAACCTTAGATCAAAGTATTCATAACTTGGGGATTTGCGTTCTCCATGACCTACTACGATAACTAATGAGGCCCGAGATATTACGAAATCATACTGTGTAATTTTTCAAGAGAGGAGCAAGTAGCTCAATCGGTTAAGGGATTTCTGTGTGTATTTATCCCAAGTGTTTTAGACTTATGTGCCAAATATGAAATCGAATTTTTGAGAGAGCCCTGTGTAATAGGTCGTACTTTTTATCTTTCAAATATTAGTTTGTCAGTGGATCAGGGGGTATTTCGTGTATTAATTCACATAATATCATTTGCATTTCTCAGGCAGTCTTCTGGGACTGATCGATAAGTATTTTCAATTGCTTTTTTTATGATCATTCTTGAGTGGTATGTCAAGTAACACAAGTGTATCAAATATTAAAATTATATTCAATTCGGAAAAAAACAAATTTCATCCACGCTGAGAGAAGTATGAGTTAGGTAATGAATAACATTGATATATCAATAAACTAGTGTAAGACACCAAATATTGCTAGCGATATATTTGCCTTCTTCAACAGGTCAATTGAGCCAAGATCTCCAATAGCAAGGCCAGCTAGTGTTGAAAAATGGCGAAGGAACCCCTTATTCAGTAGAGATCAAAATTTCTACCTTCTCGATTCAAATGAACAGCAGAATTATTTCATTTGTTTATTTCGCACAGACAAAGTTCGAAACATTTTCGTCAAATATTCGAGAAAATTAAATTTTTTTATTTGAGTTATATTTCATTATTCATTTTATTATTTATATTTCATTTCATTATTTGATGTTGACTCAATTCCATGAATCGCGACGAAAAGCCTTGCAAATAAATTCTTAAAATTATCTGTTCTCAATGTTTTCAGAATAAATATTCTTTCTGAAAATGAATTATTCTCTGCTTTTTCCGAAGGATTTCGAATAATTGTAAGCCTGAATCATTTCTACATTTCTGCGAAATTCCTTACCGACAAAACTAACACCGATTAATTATTTATGAAGTTAATATAATAACATAAAACATGATAAAACAAATATATTCACATCGAACAGGTTTTTGGACAGCACACAAGGTGAAATCATATTATAGTAATAAAATCACTTTTAATCAAGAAATAAAATATTAGAAATCGAAATAAAAACCGCTTCAGAACACTCCCAAATTTGTGAGATGTTTGAATAAATCGTCCAACAATGTTTTCATTTCCACAACGTTGAATTCAGCATTCATAGCTTGTTCAAAGCTACCATCAACATTATCAACATTCATCCTTATCTTGTGTACAAGTAAACCCCGGATCAATCCATATTGACAGTACTTCTTCCATTGACATTTAAATACCTCAAAAGAATATACATCCTCTACTTTCAAACCAGTCTGAGAGAGAAACGTCTCGAAAGATTTGTGATATATTCCCAGGTATTCCTCAAGGTTATCCAACACTTTTTTCGAAGCTATAGCATAAAGTACAATGGATAAATCTACTGCAGGAGACCCAATATTGCATGTCTGCCAATCGAATAATTTTATTTCTTCAACAGTTTTCACCCCATTCGATATCTGAAAATTTCAATAATAATCACAGAAAAAAGTTGCAAGTTTTGCTGAATTGACTTATTTGAGAGGTCTTCAGGAGAATTTGTCTACGTGTCTTTCTGCGTCAGATTTTTTGATGAGAATTCGATGGAAAACTATTGGTAAAAAAATCATTCACGAATCACGTGGAATATGTTTTCACGAAAAGTGCAAATTTTTTTAATGAAAATTTTTGCATATACAGGGTGTTCTACAAGCTCTATGACAAGCTTTGACAGATGGTAGCTGTGCTTATTCTGAGCATTTTTTTCCTATGAACATATATCCAATTCGTTTTTGTTAAGAAGATACAAGCATTTGAAAAATTATATTCTCATGTTCAAATCATAATTATAAATGGAAATTTTGTTACTATAAAAATTGTTCAAAATGTCCACCTTCGGCTTGAATGCAAGCTTCACATCGACGAACTAAAGATGCCGTTTCTAGGCGGATCAGATTTGGGTCGTTTCGTATTTGGTTTGCTGCGTCTTGAATTCTATCAAGTAATTGTTGATGAGATTCGATTTCAATATGATAAACAAGCTGCTTCATATGACCCCACAAATAAAAATCTAAGGCATTTAGATCAGGCGAACGAGGTGGCCATTGTATTGGTCCTCCTTGACCTATCCATTTATTCGGGAAATTTTCATTCAGCCAACTGACTACTTGTCTCCCTCTATGTGGTGCTGCACCATCGTGCTGATACCACATATTTCCTACAATGTTTAGCTCTGAGTCATCTATGAAGTCAAACAGGTGCGCCAAAAAATGTTTTTAGAAATCTGCTTTTAAACGGTCATTTATAACATGTACTGGCATCAAATCATTGTTGAAAATCCCACCCCAAACGTTTACACTGAAACGTTGCTGAAATCGTCTTTGTCTAATGGCATATGGATTCTGCAGTGCCCATACATGTTCATTGTGGTTATTGTTGAAGCCGTCCTTAGTGAAACAAGCCTCGTCAGACCACATGACAAGCGAAATAAATCTATTTATTATCTTGGGCATGTTGTTGACGTAACCATCTACAAAATTCTTACCTTCCTAACCCATTGTTAGTATCTAAAGATTGTACATTTTGTCTATGAAATGGATGCAACATTTCTCCTTTCAAAACACGCCATACGAAATTTGGTGATAAATGAAGATTAGTAGTTATACGTCGAACACTAATCGAAGGGTTGTCACGGACAGCATCTATTACATTTTCCTCATTTTCTACATTCACTTCAGTTGGCCGAATGGCTTTCTTTGGAGCAGGATTGCCTGTTTCTCGAAGCCTTCGGAATGATGCATAAAATACTGTGTGAGCAGGTTGGGGTCTATTAGGATATTTCTTTCGGTATTCTCGAGCTAATCTTCTGGAGTTACCATCAGAATACCCATATTCAAATACTATATTTGCATATTCCTGAGTCGTGAAAGAATGCATTGTTATTCAAAACGTACACCAAGTGTCAAATGAATAATTAAAATAACGTCGATTACCATATCAACCGATATTTTATGTCGGTCTACTTGATCAAAACATGGAAATAAATTTTTTCTAATGCTTGTAACTTCGAAACGAGAACGAGTCAGAACTATGTTCATAGGAAAAAAAATGTTCAGAATAAGCGCAGCTATCATCTGTCAAAGTTTGTCGTAGACCTTGTAGAACACCCTGTATAATGAAATTGCGAATATCTTCGGAACCTTTTATCGTACAGAAAACAGTTTTCTTTAGAATTTTATAATCATAATAAGCTATGTTTTGTGCGGGATTTTTCGCTCTCGTAAGTATATTCTAATAATAATGAGCTATGTTTTGTGCAGATTTTTTTTGGGTCTCAATTAGTGAAGGTTTTGAAGGAAGAGTGGGTGTTTTTCTCCCCAACTTCTACGCTAATGGAGAAAGTAGGTTTTTGAGACATTTGAACCGCCACTATTTTCGACACAAGAAGGGTTCTCTGGGTCATACGCTCTAAAGTGGACCGTTTTCGAGAAAAATCAACTTTTATGTTGTAATTATGAAGTTAACGCAGAGTTTTGTTACCTGTTCTATCGTTTAGACAAATTTAATTTAATTGGTAAGAAACATTTATTTCAATTTTTTTCAACATTGAAGTTGGTTTTTCTCGAAAACGGTCGAGTTTAGAGAGTAGGTATGACTTTTTTGTATAGAAAACAGTACACAACACTTACAAAAATCCGCACGAAACATAGCTAATTATGATTAAAAATACTCACGAAAGCTTTCTTTTGTACGAGAAAAGGTTTCGGAAATTTCGCAAAAAACGATTTTTTTCTTCTTGAAATTTCAAGACCCTGTATTTCGAAAAAGGTGCATTTTAGAGAGTAAGTTAATAGAAACTTTCTCATTTTTTTGAACTAGCTATCACATCCTTTCCTGCGGATATTTCATGAAACACCCTGTATATTGTTGGTGTCATGAAACAAGAAGTCAATAGTAGACCCATTAAACCCTTTCAACTATTGCTAGATTGAACCAGTTAAATCTTTATTTTACTCACATCATATTTGAACATTAAATTGTTGGACCATCCATCGTAATGGATTATACAAGAATACTCGTCTTTTCTGCTTGGAAACAATATATTTTTGTAAACATCCTCGATATTTTGGACGTAGTAGTCAATCATTTCATTATTCATATTGGATTCCATCAAACCCTTCTGAATAACTGACACACAACGCTTCAGAAGACCACCCTTATGTCGCAAAAAACCAGAATGTACACATTGAAACTTTGCTACTAATCTTTGGTAAACATCTGGCTTAAGATGTTTCAGTGCAAAAGAAAGTGCATGAAATTTTCCAAAAGTCTCACAGATCATCTTTATGTGATCATGGTCGATCTCATCTTTTATGTTGAACATCTCGAATCCAGATTCTGTCAGATCTTCCATGAATAAATAACTTTGATCGCCACATTCGCCACTTCTGAAAAATCGAGGGACTGATTTGAAGAAATTTTGAATTTTTAACTCCTCTTGTAATTTTTGCATGGCAGGCTGTATTTCTGCATAGAAGAGTTGTTCGTTGTTATATGCTTCATCTATTGGAGCTACGGCCCGCATTTCATCATTTCTTATGGACACTTTTACAACTATGTTGATGGGTTTACTATTTACAACAGCTTTTATTTTAATTATTTCACCGAAATATCCATTTCCCGACTTTTCCTCTCTGATAATGGAAACGGTTGAAACATTTCCCCCAAGGTCTTCTTTTGCAATATTTTCGACAATTCTACGTAAATATTCATCGATTTCCATGGTGACTTGAAACTACTGAAGTATATTCTTGATTCAAAAAGGTTGGAGTCAGTGAATGTTTGTACAGAAAGATAAGTATATCCTCAGATTAATTCGTTGAATATGGGACAGTAGCGTTTCATATTTGAATTCATCACATAAAGTTTCAATTTTAGGACTCCCATTTGACCATGAGAATTTTTTCAGTGATTTTTGAAACAATAATATTTTTTTAACGTCCACTAGCAAATTGGTGAACTTTTCATGTGGAAGTTTGGCCAATTAATATAAAAATTTTAAGAATACATACGAAGAGAGAACGACGTGAAGGCAGGAGTTTTTGACCTCCAGAAAAAATAACTTTGAGCATTGCTAATCTTATGGTACATCGTATCTACTTGTCCGAGCATACCTTGCCAAATTGTACCACATGACCTACTTTCCCTATCCAAAACATTTAGAGGGTTGATGGGGATGGCACAGGGTGCAACAAAAATCCTTCAAAAATGCATATAAATTTGGTAAAAGTGAAACAAAAATTGACCTGTTTCAGGATTTTGTTGCCAAATAGTTTTCTTCTGAAAATGAATTTGTTCCATAATTTTGACACGCACGGTAGGTATACAACGAGAAATTGGACACAACATTGCTACTGAACATGCCAGAGCTTCATCTCTCTCATCTTGACGTTTTCTTATTTGAAATGTTCATCTCTGTAGTGAATTCTTCAAACGGCGGAATGAAGCTCAAAAATAAAGAAGTAAAGGTTTGACAGAATGGCCAACTGAATAATACTATATTAGAGTGTTTCAAACCACATTTTACTCAATCCTTGAATGATGCGATCAATTCAAACGGCTAGATGTTGCACTTGAATTATAGCCAACCTACAGAGCAGGAAGACAACATTAATCTCGAAATTTTCCGTTGGGAACACTGTGCTGTGGATAAACAGACGAACTGCAGCAACATTCAATCCGGGACAAAGTAGACATTTCGTTACGAGGAACAAATTGCTTTGGGCGGGTCTAAACAACTTGAATTAAATTCCGTTTGTATGGACAATGTTGAAACATGCCGAATAGCTATCGCAGCTTCGACTTGTTCTGCTGAATACGGATGTTTCAGTCGTTTCAACATATTATTCTAGTCGAAGAACTGTATATCTGGACCTGATTCAGCTTTGGACACAGATAGAGTGCATACGTGGAGTGATAAATGGAGGTTTTTCCTGAATTTGGGTTATTACTGCAAAAGCAAATTTGAACATAATTATTATGGGTTTGATTCATTATTTTCCCAAATTACCTTCAGAAAGTATTCAAAATCAGGTTTCAAAATTGGGGTGTGGGATTTGCCAGGCATGCACGAAGTGACAACGGTGTTTAGTAGAATAGCTTTTTCTACTATAGAATAATGAAATATTTATTCCTATTCTGGGGAACACACGTGTTCTTTGTCAACCTAACCAATCAATTTCCGTTTGCGATTTGTCAGTGATATGACAGTATGACAGTCGGTGCTCTCATTTTTCTTTTCCTTGGTCGTTGTCTTCTACTCTAACCAGATCGAAGTATAGCTTTCTCTGTTTTCCTGAGCAAAGTATCACATTTGACGTCCTTTTCTTTCCGAGAAAGCTGAATTAGACGTTGCCATATCGTGCACTCAAGACAAATCCCTTCAAATGCAAATCCCCATTTTTATTTTTCAGTTTTTTTAAAAATATAATATTGAAATTTTATGTTTGAAAGGTGATGTTCTAAAGGGTTTTCATGAAAATTACTGCATTTTCGAATAAAGGAAAAACACCCATTCAACTGGCAGGATCTTTGTACAAGGAGAACAATTACTTTTCGGATATTTTTTGCACGTTCATGTTTTGGGGAACATTCTCAAAATTTATACTTTTTGGCTGCTCGTAGGGACGATTACGGGCGTAAGTAGAATGGTATCAAATTGAAACTAATAGGGTGGGCTGCATTTCGAAATGCGACAGTTGAGTTCGTTAATGGGCGTAATCGGCCTAATGGTTCCGGAGTTATAATAATTTGAAATTTCGAGGTTATTTTCATGATATTTCAGGAACTACCGGAAGGATCGGTTTGAAACTAGGTAGTTACTTTTTGGAGTAAGTAAATCGAGAAAAATAAATTTTTCGAAAATGTTTCAAATTTTCCGCGTTGATATTTTTGCGTGCATGCTCTAGGGGAACAGGCTGCTATCATCGTTTTGTCCAAATGTCTGTAATTTTCGAATTTTGAGCCCAAAATGGTCTCAAACGACCAGGTTGGACTACATGATGACGAATCAGGTGTCAAAATCGATTCTGTCCGGCCAGGCGTCCGTATGCACGATTACGGGCGTACAGAGAATCCTATCGACCTGAAACTTTAAGGGGAGGTTGAATTTTAACATGCGATGGTCGAGTTCGATAATGGGTGAAATCGGCCAAGAGGTTTTGGAGTTAGAGCCCTTTGAAATTTTGAGGTCATTTCAGTGATAACTCAAGAACTACTGGCACGATTGCTTTGAAACTTGGCAGTTCGTTGGAATATAACAACGTGCAACTTTTCGCCGGAATTTTGTTGGGATAGTATTGTCAGTGTATTAAAAAAAATTTTTTCATAATTTTTTTCGAAAAAATTATTTTTTCGGAAACTGTTTATCACATTCGGTTTTACCCAGGCCTTGAGCTTCATATTTCACATTAGTATGTATTAAATTTCAGTTTGATCTGATTATAATATTTGAAGATATCTGAAAAAAATATGTCAAATTGCGTGGCCGATCGAGGAAAAACCTCGATATCGTTGTTTTTTCGGAATGACTCAAAAATTATTAATTCAGTCATGATGAAAATTGGCAGCTAGTTGCAAAATGCTGATGGACAAATTCGTGCAAAATTTCGTGATGCTAGAGAACAATTTGAAAAAAAATTTCAAATTTTTCTTCAAATATTCAATATTCTGTGATCTTCTGATTATATTATTCTCATGAAATTCTGTATGAACCTTCGATATATCATCTTTCGATAAAGTACCGTTAGGTTGGCCGTAACCACAATAACTTCCGGAAGAAACGACTCAGAAACTCAATATTTTCAGAGTAGGTTTGGAGCTTAATTACGTCGAATTCGTGAATGGGTATAATCCAATGATACCGTAGATATGCCCATTCAAAATTTTATTTTTCCAATATTTCCTGAAAATAAAGAAACGATCGAATAGAAATCCAGTACCTTATCGGAAAAATCCTAGTCATCAGCTTTTGTGCACATGTTCTCTTTTGGCGACAGCGATGCCAGATGTCCAAGATGAAATTATGGTGCAGCGATGCCAGAATTATTGGATTTCAGGCAAAATTATGGTACAAATTTTAGAAGGTTAATTTTACTTCGAGTAAGTTTGAATTCACAATGTTGAAATGTATTTGAAACTCTTTGTCATATTCCCAGAATTTCAGCTCAAAAGATTGTCGAAAATGAAAAAACAGCAGATATTTCAAATTCATTTTGCCCATCTCAAAACCGATAGTTTGGGTATATCATATCTGCTTGAGCGGTAGATAACCGACCAAAAGGTATATTATCCCATTGTTGAGTCTGTACTCAGGGCTGGGCAGTATTTCAATTACTTGTAATTGAAATACGTATTTGAAATACAAATACGTATTTTGTATTTGTATTTCCATTATTTCTTGAAAATGTATTTTGTAATTGGTATTTCAAATACCTGACGCTGAAGTATTTTGTATTTTGTATTTCGATACTTTTGTCTTCGAAATACTTTCGAAAAAATACATCTAGCGCTGAGCGCTCTACAGAAAATAGTCCCTGAATTTCCCTTCAGATGGCGCGACGTTCATCTGCGTCATCTAGTTCTTTTGCTAGCAATCATATTTTCGGCAAATGGAAAGGAAGAAAAGGTCCAGCGCAATGGTCATTTCATCATGGAGTTAGTCAACTTCTAAAAACGATAAGAGCAAAGAGCTCACCATCCTTGAATAACATTATCCTAACATAAAAATCTAGAAAAGCACTGACGTAAAGTCAGCAGCTTTTACGCGCTTGTTCACATTGCGAAATGGTGACTTGGAAATTTCAATGGAATAGGAAAATTTTACAAATAAATTTTCAAAAAAAAAAAATTTTTAATTCGAATATTTCCATGGGTAATTCTTCTTATTGACACTGTCCATATTCCAACCGAGTTTCATTTCGATCAGATGAACATTTTTCGAGTTATTGAAAAATCTATATTTCAAATGGCTGTAGCACAAAAACCATTCGGCAGATTTGGCCGAACTTAACCGAGATATTCAGGATCTTAACCTAACCTGAAAATTTCAAGACTCTAGGTCTTTCCTTTCGAAAGTTACAGCGCACACTGTCGGACGGACATAATCAATTTTGACCACGGATTCTTCATCAGTGATTCCAACCTAGTGGCTTGAGACCAATTTCGGCTCAAAATTCGAAAATTACAGACATTGTGATGAAATGATAACGAGCTGTTCCCCAGAACAAGCGCTTAAAAATGTGTTCATACAATATAACACAATTTTCTGCCCATCAGGACCTGTAGAAATATTGTTTTCTTTAGCAGGTTTTATTCATTCCCCAACAAGACTGTTTGTCTGATATTACATTAAAAAATCTTGTGTTTCTGAAAGGAAATTCTTTATTTAGCGATAAAATAGATGAGCTGAATTAGTTGTACTCTTTTCACATTTTACGTAACACCTGAATGTATTTTGTAATTTCTATTCCAAATACAAATAGTTAAAATACTGTATTTTGTATTTTATTTTTCAAATAACCGACTTGAAAGTATTTTGTATTTTGTATTTCAAATACCTGCGAGAAAGTATTTTGTAATTTGTATTTCAATTAAGCCAAGCATGTATTTTGCCCAGCCCTGTCTGTACTACACCCATTGTAAGGGTGTCATAAAAACGAGTCTTCAATGAAACAGATGATGTCATAAAAAGGGCACGAAACGAATGATGTTTATTTTGAAGGAAGAAGAGAACATTTTTGGCTTCGAATCTGGACGGTTGGAAAATAGATTCGCTGTGCAACAAAATTGTCTTTATTCGACAAAATAATCCTTCAAAATGTACCGCAATTTTGCCGTAACCTTAGTGCTCCCGTATCTACCGTTGTATATATGTAACTGAAGGAAATCGGTTCGAAGCAGAAAAGTTTTCGAGCAAAATATTGAATCGACAAAATTATGGTACAATTATGGATTATGGTACGTTTATTGACTGCTTGTGATTTGGGGTCAAAATTATGGTACAATTCCATAATTATGGTACATCTGGCATTCCTGTTTGGCGTTATCCTTTGAACATGCTCGCATGTGCTTTTCTAGGTTTTTTTCGTAACCTTAAACCCCTGGAAAGAATACTACAATTCAACAATGTTACAAGACGAGACCCATCCGTTTGGTGTCGTGGGCATCAGTAGAATCCACAGTTTTTTGAGTGTATACATAAACCTCAACTACAAGCAAACCATCGTTTGCACTGCTGTATTAACGCGTCGTATCCGTTTATTCAATTCCGTAAGCTGACAGCAAAAACGTGAACCGTGTGAGATAAGGGACCGATGATAAGGTAATAACAACGTCAATTATAACTGAGTTATCCGGGCAGAAACGATGCGACCACTGTACCGGGGTTCACTGCCAGTTTCCTGGGGCAAATATGATAACTCCCCCGATCCCTGCTTTAATTACGCTCGGTCTTGCAAGCCTCTGAGCGACTAGCCTGAGGTTATTTCGGTAGTTTTTCCGCAGAAAGGTCAGCACTAATTACCTGTTCAGGTGTTTCTGTTTGGGCAGATGTAATTTCATATATTTGTTGATTCGCTGCGGGTTCTGCATTAGTTTTTACTATGAATACACTCGGGGGCGTTTTATCCACGAGAATTTGAATGCAGCAAAAAAAATTGCAGCAAAAAATAATTGCCACAGTTATAAATTATTTTATCACCACACGATTCAATTTTTTGCAAATCCCCCATTTACTGAATTCTATTTGAATCCGCCAAATTACGAAAGAGCTATCTCGAATTTATGGAATTTTAGAAGTCATCTTTTTCTCCATATTTTTATCTCTAGAATAAAGCTATGGAATATACGAACGGTGAAATCAGACACCCTGTATGTGTCCGACTGTTATGATTGAATTTTATCACCAATTGCAATGAATTATAACCAACTTGCTGACCAATACATAATCCACAATAGGCCACGAGCAGTTTTGACAGTTGGGAGAGACTGGAGGACCAACAATAACCTAAAATGGATTGTTTAGTATGGTTAAAAGCAATTTCTCTCGTGATTTCGTATTCATCCGGAAATTCTGGACTGTTATGTTCACTTTTTTTCGACAAGGATAGTATAAATTAGGTTAGTCCTTCATTTCATAAACAGGCAAATAAACAGAACTTTCGTTAGTTCAGTTACCCGTTTTTCTGTTGTAATTTATTATATAGGCACCTTGTTACTTTCATATGGAGGTAAAATTATGCGAAAATATTTTGTGATATCATCGTGCTAATAACTTTTTAGTTCTTAGACACTGCTAGGTATTCTTGGCTGAAGTAGATAGGAATAATGTATTGACACAGTGGATGATTTTCGTTTCTGAAATAAGACATAAGGGTGATCAAATTTGGCTAAAATGCCGATCAGTGATGATTTAGACCTTCCTTTGTAAAAACAAACAAGAATGTTCATTGAAAACTGACAATTTCACGAATATTCCTTACCTGGATCAATCAGCATACCCAAACAAAACATTGTCATTAGTAATATCGTACCGAAAGTGAGAATCACCTCAAAATTTGACTGTATCAAATACTTGAATGGAAATATTTTTTAATAAATCCTGCCTTGTTCAAGTAATAAAGAAATGCTTATTGAAAACTTATGATTTTTCCTAAGTCCATACCCGGAATCATTCCGCTTGCCCAAACATAACATTGAATATGATATTACTCGACCAAACATAAAAATCAACTCAAAATCGATTTTATTGCATACCTGGATACCAATGTTATGAATCAATCCTATCTAATTCAAGTTTTATTGATTGTGGAGTCTAATCTCAATCCTATGTTCTTCACCGAGGCAACTGATAAGTTGGAAGTAACATTTATTCTGTTGATTTTCCAGTTTTCGAACGAAGTCTGAATGAATTCAGAAAATAAGATTTTCCTTTCCAGAACCAATATAATTCTCTCAGTTTTCTCTTTTGAAATGGATTGGTTGAGTTCCTCTCCACATCCGGATAGTATCATTCAAATGATAATACTTCAACAATCTTATTGGCAGTTTTCATCGCTTTGATGTTGGTTATGCCAGCTTGAATATCTAAATTTACTTCAAAACACTTAGGTTTTAAATTGTATTTCCTACCTTATCAAACCAAGCAACATGCAAAAACGACAATAACAAGCAAGAATTGTATTAATTCGAAAAATTCCATAAGTTTAGTGAAGCTGTTACTGTTTCAAGATATAAAATACTTTGGATATAGTTCCTACATAATGTAACAGTAATTATTTCAGTCCAAAATGTCCAAATTCATACAAAATCACAAGCCAAATCGCTTTTTCCCATAGTAAACAATGCATGTTAGGTTATTGTTGATCCTCCAGTCTCTCTCAACTGTCAAAACTGCTCGTGGCCCATATACCTCGCTATAAGATCCAAAACCCTATTCCATCACGTGGGCAACCCCATTCAAGGATAGCAAGATCCCAATTGTATTAATTCGAAAAATTACATACGTTTTGGGAAGTTTTTATGCTACAAAATATTAAATACTTTGGATAGCACGATGATATCACAAAATATTTTCGCAATATTTTACCTCCATATGAAAGTAACAATATGCCTATATAATAAACTACAACACACAAAAGACTGTTGACTGAAGTAACCAAAGGTCTGTTTATTTTCCTGTTTATGAAATCACGCACTTATTTCATATTAGGTACACTAAATATATACTATCCTTTTCAAAAAAAAATGAAAATATCAATCCAAAATTTCCAAATGAATACGAAATCACGAGAGAAATCGCTTTTTCCCATAGTAAACAATACATTTTAGGTTATTGCTGGTCCTTCAGTCTCTCCCAACTGTCAACACTGCTCGTGACCTATTGGCCACGAGCAGTTTTGACAGTTTAGAGAGACTGGAGGACCAACAATAACCTAAAATGCATTGTTAACTCTGGGAAAAAGCGATTTGGCTTGTGTTTTATATTAATTTGGACATTTTAGACTGAAATAATCACTACTACACTAACAAGGTACTATATCCAAGTCCGTGATTTCATAAACAGGCAAATAAACAGACCTTTGGTTACTTCAGTCAACAGTCCTTTTGTGCGTTGTAGTTTATTATATAGGCATATTGTTACTTTCATATGGAGGTAAAATATTGCGAAAATATTTTGTGATGTCATCGTGCTAATCAATTTTTCATTCATAGAAACTGCCAAGTATTCCTGGGTGTAGTAGATAGGAACAGTGTATTGACACAGTGGATGGTTTTTATTATTTCTAAAATACGACTCAAGGGTGATCAAATTAGGCGAAAATGCCGATCAGTGATTATTTAGATCTGTTCTTTGTGAAAACAAACAGGAATGTTCATCAAAAACTGACGATTGTACGAAAATCCCTTACCTGGGGCATCAATCGGCATACCCAAACAAAACATTCTCAGTAGTAATACTGCACCTTAAGTGAGAATCAGCTAAAAATTTGACTGCATTCAATTCTTGAATGGAAATATCTTTTATAAATCCTGTCTTGTTCAAGTAATAAAGAAATGCTTATTAGGAACTTATGAGTTTTCAAATATTCCATACCCCGAATCGTTCGGTATGCCCTGCCAAAATAACGTACATGATATTACTCGGCTAAACATGAAAATTTTCTCAAAATTCGATGTCATTGCATACCTGAATGTCAATGGTATGAATCAATCCTGTGCAATTCAATTTTACTGATTGTGGGGACTGATCTCCATCCTGTTCTTTGCCGAGATAACTTACAAGTTGCAAAGTAACATTTATTCTGTGAATTTTCGTTTAAGATTGCAGTTTTTTATTGAATTCATTCAGAAAATATTATTTTCCCTTTCAAAACCGATAAAATTTTCTTATTTCTCTCTTTTATAATGGGTAAATTGAGTTCTTCTCCACAACCGGTTACTACCCACCATTCAAATGGAAATACTTCAACAACTTATTGGTAGTTTTCATCGATTTGATGTTGATTATTCGAGCTTGAATACCTGAATTTACTTCAAAAAAACTTAGGTTTTAAATTGTATTTCGTGCCTTACTAAACCGAGCAACATGCAACAACATCAACTAGCAAGAATTGTATTCAATCGAAAAATTCCATAAGTTTAGTAAAGCTGTTACTGTTACAGGATATCAAGTACTTTGGATATAGTTCCTAGATAATGCAATAGTGAATATTTCACTCCAAAATGTCCAAATTCATACAAAATTACAAGCCAAATCACTTTTTTCCATAGTAAACAATGCGTTTTGGGTTATTGTTGGCCCTCCAGTCTCTCTAAACTGTCAAAACTGCTCGTGGCCAATATACCTCGCAATAAAAACATAACCCTATTCCATCACGTGGGCAACCTCATTCAAGGATAGCAAGACCCCATAGTCACGTTTCGGTTACCCCCGAAACCCGTATAAAAAATTCAATAAACGAACAACACCCGACTGTAAAAACGTACCAACGACCATCCGTTTTACTCACCCTGAATCTCTTTACAGAGAAAACAATCACGACGACTGTCCCCGCAATGATCAGCGTGGACCCTGCCGCTAAGGTGATGTACAGCCAAGGGCCGGTCCCATCTTGTCCTTCACCATTAGGATCCATCAGCCTCCGCTGCTCGTTCAGTCCGGGTGTGGGTAGGGTTTTGAAGTTAATAGGATCGCTATTTCTGGACCAACCTTTGCTGTTGTAGGAAGAAATAGCGATCCCGTATTCCTGATCGGGCTCCAGATTCGTTATGTGGAAGTCCGGGGCGGACGCGGACGACATGTTGGCCACTGCGTTCTCCCCGGAGTAAAGGATCATTGTAAATCGTTGCTTGAGACCTGAAATGATGATGATGTTTGGTTGAAAATTAAAACTTCAAGGAAAATAACTGAAACAGTGATTAAGTTAATGATATGCTCTTGTTATTGATTTCGAATTATGAATTGGCTATTTCTACTTTCGTTGTATTAAGGTCAGAGCTCACTTATCGGCAACAGCTGGGACCGCGGCATACCGGGGTCGACCGGAATTTTATTCTTTCCATGTAATTGAATGGAACAGCACGCACTTGACCGCTACGGAACACGATAGACCCGGTCGCCGCGGTCGGAATTCTCTGGAGAGAATACTTCTGCCGTTGCCCACTCCTGGCACTATGCTGTACGATGATGTATCAGCTGTTAGCTGTAGGCACGAAGGACGTAGTTACGTAGGTAGGAAAATACATTTCGTTCTGCAGGGGAGTAGTGATGTCGTCTTCTGTAGTCATGAATAGAGAAAACGAAATGAACGAGGAAAAGCTTATACTTCTAGCACAGACCAACAAGACAAATCACTTCATCGTTTGCGGGAATCGCGTCTTTCCGACCTTGAGAAATACAACAGACATAACCACACTTTCTTCTTCCTCAAAACAGCTGTCAAATTAAATGCTTGACTTTGGAATATCTAAAATCGAAATGTGAAAACGGATTTGTCGGGATTCAGGAATCCCAAGATTAAAATGAGACTAAGATTTTTCGAGGAAACCACTTGAAAAGCAAATTTCCAATACCAAAGCGAGTGTTTTCTCTTGAACTCCTATAGAGGAACTCGGTTGGAGTAAATAAAAATTTTGGAAAAATGTTATGGAAAACCAGTTTACCTTAATCAGAGAATCTTTGTAGTGACACTTTTAGGTCTCTAGGAAAACCCCCAAAATCTTCTGGGAGTGTGGGTGTGTTCTATCACAATGCAAACCTTTTTCTAATATGTGTGAATACAATCGAACTAATGTGTAAGAAATGAAGAAACTTTAAAAATTTACAAACAAGAAATAGACTTCTTGTCTTTTCCATAACACGATCAATTATTACCCATATAAATATGTTATTCGTTATGTTTTCAGTAACTATATTGTAGTAAGTATACCATGTTTACGTGCCAAACTGTTTCAGACACTGGTTTTTACATAATTTAATTCAGCAAGTTGAGTATTATTCATGATTGCATCACTATTTTGTCAATAAAGAATATATACAACAGTAACTCATTAAAAGAGGTATTTTTTTGGCGAAAACTTGTTCTTTGAAATCAATTTATCAAGCAAACAGAAACATACTATTGTATTAAATGAAAAATGTATAGGTTGTGATACTTTCACATCAAATGAGATTCACTTCAATATAAAATCAAACTATGAATAGACCAACTTCGTTCGATTCCAATCCTTGTGGTTGTGCAATCATATACAATTTCATTAGACATCCCATCGTTTTAATTGAATAATGGAGGTTGTAATTCTTTTACTTCAGTTGCGATTCCTTTATATTATATAAAATAAACATTATGAATGAGTCCACCTAAGTTCGATTCCAATTCTTGTTGTTGTACAAGATAGAACCTTAGAGATGACTAATAAATTGATTTTGTTGTAAAAACTGTTTGGATTATATTCTAAAATGGAACAGATACGAAATTATTCATCAAATAAACCGGACAAAAATTACTTTCAGTTTGTTCACATGTTTAAAACCTCTTCAAGCGAGTCCAAAAGCGGCGAGAGTGACGTAATCCTATTCCTGCAATCTGATTGGCACCCCAAAGCACCCCAAACGCCTGCTAAAATTCTGATTAGCTCGATTCAGGGTCATATCTGCGTTGACATAGATTTCCTAAGGGCCAATTGCACCGTTTTCGTCTTAAGCTACAGTTAGTTAAGCGACGATAAACTTATTAAACTCTGCTTTAAATATTCAGCTTGCACCGAGGCTGAATGTAACTAGATTAAAAATAATCTATAAATCTGGTTACTTTCTCATGAATTGGTACTTGTGACTAGCTTCATGTTGTATATTTTAACCCTAATTGAAGAAATATTTTAATTCAAAAGATGAAACCCATTATTATGGGTTACTACTACCATATTTCCGTTGAAAGATGCAAGATGCATCTATTGAAAATCCCAACGAAAAAATACATATGACAGACTTTATAGCTTCCATAAAAATATTGCATGTAATGTTCCTGACTTCTTTATTATCATTAAGACTAGGGATCTCTTACCACAGACCTGTGCTCTTACTTCTGCATCAGGCTTTAAACATTATTCAAATTTATAGTCATATACTCAAGTAAACTTATATTTTGTAATATCTTAAGATTTGAGCTTCTGCATGGAATTACAATCGTGGCGTTTGTAAGATGAATAAATAAATAGTATTGATTTATCCGAAACAACTTTCCGATAAGGAACGGCTCACCTAAGAGTAGACTTTCTATTAAATTATTTTGTTTGTAATAAGTATATTATGAATTGAGTTAATTTTTGGTCGAAGATAATGAAAACTCTGATGTGGATCCGCAGAATAAAAAGTATTCTATATAAATATTGAAGTATCATGGATGGATTGACAAAGGTGTACGTTTAAAAATTCTCTAACACGAGAATGTAATTTCTTTCACATTAATTCGTTTGTAGTTATATTTTGAGTCCAGTTAATATATAATAGAGGATAATGATAGCACAGAGACAGCACCTGCACAATAATGAAGTAATATATGATAGCTTGCCACGTAATACATCACTGAATGAAATAGTACTGAAGAATCTTCATGAAACTATGTTTTTTCATTCCAAATATGTCTTCGATTTCATTCTGCTATTTACTCTTGGAAATAAATGAGCATATCATTGTAACTTTTTCATTTCAAATAGTTGAAGGCTTATAGAAATACCATTAAGTTTACGAACACAATGGAAATACTGGTGTTAATTCTTCATGCTTTAAAACATACGAATCAATGCCTACTGATGCCAGTTTCTCCCTATATCATTTTTCATAAATATCATCTGAAATTCATGCACTTTTAATCAAAATTTGATTATCAACTCGTAGGAGTTCTCCATCAATGTCCAATGTAAACAAAAAAAACGTAAACAAACTGGAGGTTACGTCCAGAAAAATGTCAAACTTGTACGAAATCGCTCGAAAGTAGGGTTAGATTCCGAAGCTTATCATAAATCCTTCTTTTAAGCCCCCAAATTCCAGGGTTTAAATTTAATAGTCAGTTAAGGCCATTGAACGTGGATTACGTGACGGTGCAAGATAATTTTTTACCTAAACCTTGGTTATGGTCTTAATCTATGGTTTTGTAATACGGTGCAATTGGCCCTTAGTAAATGAGGCGAGTGGCTCATCTGGTTAATCTGTGCTTCTAGTCAGCGGATATCGGGAATTGTTTGATTTGAGTGATAAAAATTTCTCAAATCAAGAGAGGAAAAACAGTTGTTGTAAGGAAATTGGGGAACAGATGAACCAACCGGGTGAATTCGGGTGAAAATACTTTTCTGACCCTCCTCTAATGATCCGTTGTTTTCGAATCGACATCATAATGCAAATTAGATGTCTGTGGATGAATCTACCGCCATTCATGATGGCTACGTGTCATACTTGAAATTTTCGAAAAACTTTGTTGATTGGGGTTGCCAAGTGAATATCTATATAGATTATAATTACTCATAGCACACTCTTCGTGCTACATTGAGAAAAAGTTCATATTTATGCTTGTAATAATTCGAGAAATACTTCGCTGAACAGTGAATTATGATTTCGTAAGCAAATATTTTTGAAAAGAAGTTGAAACAACACTGAAGACGGAGTTGATTCGAATTTTTTCTATGGTGGCATAAACATTACATATCGGGCAATTACCGTTTCAAATATATATTTTTACTTGAAAAATCACAAAAATAATGAAGCATCCTCATGATATATTTCTTATGTCGATAAAAAGTATGTTTTGGACCATCACAATTTACTATTTCAATGAAATATTTTCCCTGGACATTCTCGATCAGCAAAATATTTAAAATTCTATTTTCTAAGATTCTGGTCGGTAGGGATATTTTTTAGCAAATTATACACACTTGGCTGATCCATCTACGTAATTTTGAAAGGAAATAAAAAGTTCATAGTTTTTTTAATCCGACTGTCTGAAACCCTGTCGTACCATTTCCGCACAGAAAACTAACTACAATTACATTCGCGTCCATTTTCGGTAGAGTTTCCTTCGACCCTGACTGAAATTGCCGGTCAAGTGCGCGCAGGAAGAATAAAATTCCGGTCGGCCCCGGTATGCCGCCGTCCCGGCTGTTGCCGATAAGTGAGCGCTGGCCTTTGGAAGTGGAAGGCAAAGCCGCTTCTGGGATTTAAGAGCCTATGGCAAATTATCTAAATGGGCGCATATTTCCAGTCCACATGGTATGATAGCGTCGAGCAAGTAAAAATTCTTATGAATATTATGACTAGGTGTCTAGAATTGGCTGATACGGTTGCCCAGATCCATGAACGAAATTTGAAAACTGTTGTTGTCAGCAAGAATTATTTCTAGGCCATAATTTATGATAAGTTATTCTTTTCAAATCGATGCTTTATAAACTGCGTTGCACTTTCCGCTGTGGAGAATAACCCCAGATGCCAGAAAACAGAAGTATTCAGACAAGGGTGGGTTCATTTAGCCCCTTGGAATCGGTCTAAACGTCTTCGTAATCCAACATCATGATGGATGATTTTTCATCCGTGGAACCATCTACTAACTTTACTCTATTACGAATCGTAATACTCTCAACACACAAAGTGAAATTTTCTTGAAACCAATAAATTGGGGTATATAATTGTCAACACTTCGACTATGTGTTATTTGAATTTTTTTGTGCAAGGCACTTGTTTTATGTCTCCCTAGTCTCCCTGAAGCTTTTTAAATTCGAAAGTATACAACCTGTATACTTACGAATATTATAAAGTATTTTAATTGTTCAATTTCTAAGATCACCATTCTGCAACTTAAGTTAGTGAAGTTCAATCTGTTCTCTGATTCTTACAGAAAACAAAGATGATTTTACTCAAATCAAAGTTGACAAAATTAAATGCTCCTTTTGTTATGTTGATTTGTCGTAGAGTTTTTCTAAAGTCACCACGGAAAAAAATCAACATTTCGAATAACCATAATTCGAAAATTAATTTCGTCCAAATATACACATACAACGATTTCAAGCGATGGACCAAAAGCTCCGGTTATAGTTACGGTTATCCACATATATATTGACGGATTTTCCTTTGCCTATATGTCAGTTTGGATGAGCGTAACTATCTATAACCGGAGCTTTTGGTTCATCGCTTGAAATCGATGGTACAGGACAAAACACGTCCAACTTGGAACCAGAGACACCAACATATGTGTGTGATCACGATATACGCAATAAGCTACCTGTTGAGCGAGAGAGATCGGGTATTTGGGTATTCGGACATTCTTCCCTATTGCAAGCAAATAGGTTGAATCTCTCGGCCAATAGGGTGAATCTCCCTCGCACAAAAGGCAGCTTAAGGGGCCTTTTGTGCGAAGGAGAAAACAAAATTTCAGATACTATCACTTCGAAACCGTCCTCTGTCCATTGAAGAATTCAACCGGGTTAAATTTATATCTCTCTCTATTCTGTGTTTTTTCATTAATGTCTGGTCGTACGAAAACGTCATAACAATAGTATGTATATACTCTATGTTGCTACGTGAAGGATATTCAGGAAAACTATCAAAGATCATAAATAGTAATCCATTCCAATTAGTTGGTCGATGGAAAAAAAGTCGGGGTGGAGGTTTGGAGAGATGCCATTCAGAAGGTTAACAAGGATGCTTTTTGAAATCAAATAATTCGTTTTATAAAGCTGTCTACTGCAGGGTCTACAGGAATGGTTTCTGTGATTGGTGCGAGTTCAAGGCTAAGTTGCCATTACCTTCGAAAGCAATTCGCAGAGAACGATAGCATGATGTTTTCTAGCAAATTCGAGATTATGCAGGTGTTTAAGTTTCCAACTGAATATAAACACTTTATTACATATAATTCGGCTATACAGAAAGATACAAATATCACAATGAATGACCAAGTTAGACTTTTAGGGAACCTCTTCAGACAAGTATTTCAAGAAAGGAAAAGTCGATAGTTTTTGAAGTAAGTAATAAACCTCGTAGTAAATATAGAACATTTTAACATCTAAATTCGAGATGGTTTTTCGAACTGAAGTGAAGGTGGCCTAAATTGTGCACTTTGAATATTCACTGACCTGTGAAAGCTCACAATTACTCACAAGAGGCCCTCACATGCAATGAAATTTCTCACAAATGTGAGTAATGACTCACAAATTGTCAATATTGGACCATTGCTAGCCTCTTTGTTATGTGCTGTCAACATCGACCGCGACTTAACTAGTAGCATCGATCTCGACCTCCACCTCGACCGCGATCCACTTGCTTTGTTCATACCCTAATTCAACTATGTACGAGTTTGCTGACAAATTTTCGATTTCTTAGTATCTACGACACTATTAGGTCAGCAGTAACTGAAATAAGTCGAAATAAGTGATATTAATTGAGGAATTCCAGAATTGTCATGGCGATTCCGGTTCATTGACCATAAACTTTTCTTTGAAGTTGATCACATATGGAACCGAACAGAGCATAAGTTATCCCACATATTTTCCTCAGAATTTCACGAATAACGATTTGATGACGTTTGTTCTTCAACGACTGATTCACCATGTAGATCTCTTGGTTTATATTCATTCACACCAGCAGATACTTTCTATTCCATCATTTGTTCAAGGTGACTACATCGACTAATTCCTCAAACGATAATCCGAACTATTCACGCAATTTCAAACCTATAAAAAATTTACAGGTTTTTCAGACACTTCAACCGACATGTTCCGAAAAAAATAGTCCTCTCTAAAACCATGTGCCCACCAATCATTTTGTCCATCAATCTCCCATACAAATCGCTGCCCACACCCTCGAAACAGATCTACTTTTTCAATTGAAATCAACTTTTTTGTTTCGCCTATAAATCGATGGACCGCTTGAAAATTCCATCCGATGTACATTTATTCCAGAATTATGAATTATTCAGGGCGTCCGCCCCCGCAGAGTTTCCATACCGTGACAACTTGGAAATATGGCACCTCGTCCGAGGGGCCGGGTGACATCTAGAACCACCAATATATCTTTTATTACTCGGTTGAACGTTCCTGGAAATAGGGAAGTTGCATTAAACCCCGGATCCGACCTATTCACAACCTTCCGCGTATTCCAGTTTTGTGAATCAATGAACTTTTACCCCTTTTGTTCTGTTTCTCGTAGTGTCGAACAAGCGGAAATCTGAAAGGAAAGCTTTCAAATTTCAACACAAGTTTCATTCAGACTTAAGGCGGTATAGAATTTCAACTTTCTATGAAAGACGAGTAAAAAACACGAAGCATAGATTATGGTTCGACTTAAGTTGAATGTTTCCAGGTCACTGGTTTATTTCAATTAATATTGTACCTAGAGAAGTTGCGTCTAACAAAATCAAGTCACACCTGACTTTTTGTTCTAGTTGGGTTTATGTCTCCAAAGTTTCCATAGAGTTCATACAGGTGAATTAATTGGCGTCTAAATTTAAGATTGCAGCGCTACGGTGGCCAGTTTTAGAACCTTACATACAGACAGATTTTGTTTTGATAGTCGATTTTGTACTGTTTGTTAGTGCTTGGTTTGATAATTTTTGATTTCACGATTTATTCAAAGACTTTTCAGACTTTTATTGTTGACGAGAGTATTACTGGGAGTACATATTCCATTCTTATAAAGTAGGTATGTATCATCCTTCAATCTAATTGGGTGTAGAAACTCTGAAATTACGGGGATATCTCCAAGGTTAGACAGTATTTTAATATTATTTATTTTCAGATCTAAATGGCAAGATTGACTTTGGTGGATTTCTTAGGCTGTCGTGAAAGTTGAAAAACATAAAAAAAATAGTATTGTAAGACATACTTTTTGAATAATAGACAAATACTCCTAACTCTACTATTTTTATAGGGAAGGACTAAATACTCAATATATTGTGAAGAAAATGAATACATTCACATGAAACTAATGCTACTTGTACCGTAAGCCTTATTCATTATGGATTAACAAATAAATTTTCCAACGCTCATATGATTGGTCTTGAAAAAGCTGTAATAAATAAGCCTTGTACAACTTTGCTTTCATCGGCAGAAGCACTTTGAGCGAAGAGTACTCATCAACAGATATTTCCTCGTTTAGACTCTTATTTCAATAGTCAGTTCTATCACTAGAACATTTACGTTGTTCCTTAATGATCAGTTCAACAGGCAGATTTCTGGTAGGCATAGCATTCCTTTGAAGTTAATTTCTCTGCTTGGATTATTGGCCTGGAAAAAATTGTCTTCATGAATGTGATCTGATATTTCATGAGCAATTCGTGCTTACCTCTATAGAAATGATCATCATCGGTAAAATGCAGGTAACAGACTCTCATAAATCTTGTTTGTTGGTTTTTATCGATTCTTCAACACTTTCAGGCCCGATTTGTTAAAGGAAGTTTCTTTTTTCCTAACTCCAAATTTTTTACCGGTCTGTAAAAATCTATGGGAAGGGACATTTGAGTTCGCTTTTCCTCAGTAGAAGCATTTGTAAAATCACACAAATACCAAGAAAAATGCATAAACTTTCTCATTTTCTTAACATTTCTTTTAACTTGTCAATGATAATGTTTTTACCTCGGGTTACCCGGATAGCTACCAGAGGTAGTACCGCTTGTCTTCATTCGCCAATAAGTTCACACTAGGATGCACAGAAGATAAGGTATATATTAAAGGACGCTCTTTTGTTTCGCCAATGTTGGGGAATTCGGCAGAATCCGTTTTTTCCACTGAAGGTGGGTCTATTTGGAAATTACGACCGATCATCGAGGCAACTGTCTGTCAGAACTGAATTTATATCAGACAAGATATAAGGTAAAAAATATCTGAATGAATGAATTTCTACCATATTATGTTTTGCATAACTTTCAGTGGGATGTATTCTAAGAATTCAATATGCATTGTAATTTTTGGCTAATATACACTATCATTCGATGTTTTCCTATATTATAGCAAGTAAGGAATGAAATTATTAGGTAAGCAATGTGAAATTATTCTACAGAATCTACTGGTACAACTATATCATTTTATAGCTTATTCAAATATATTAATATTTTCCAGATTGTACACATATAAAAAGGAATCTGGTAAAGCGGTGGGAAGTTTATGGAAGTTGATACAGAACAAGCATCATCCTTACTTTAAGTCAAACTGTGACCTATCAAGAGTTGGAGATTCAGATAGATTAAAAACTCATCGAATAGATCATATCATTAAACCAGTTCAATTTGAGTTCTTTTCCAATTAAATTCATAAGATTTCCAATTAGAAAACAGTTGTTTTATTCAATGGTTAATTTTATTTCATCAGATTTGAAAACTGAGGTTTTCTAGTACGTAGCACTTGATAGTAGCATATATTAGTAAATTTCAGTTTCAAGTAAATGAAAACTGTTAAACAATTCATGTAGATTCAATAAAGAACTAAGAAAAATACAACACATTGTGAAAATAATATGCTTAATTGGGGATTATTAACTGATCCTCGATTAGTGAAAATGATTAAAAGATAATTGTGAAAAGAATGATAAGCAGCTAAGTTTCATGAAGTTTATACCTTCTATAAATATGATTCTCTCCTGATTTGAACACTTATATCCATTTACATCTGCACTGTCCAAACAAAATACAAAAGGGACCCATTTAAGAGTATCTGAGGATCTACGCAATTCTTCGAAGCTAACACAAACAGATTTCACGCACTTATCAATAAATAATAATCTGAGAAAACATAAATAAATTCAAAATGACAATTGCCGAATTCCCGTTAATAGTGTCATGATCTCTAATTGGTCGATTGGTGACGTTTGTATCGGTGGCGAGAGTATGAAATACATCCGGTTTCCCCAGTTTGGTCTAAAGATTTAGTAGGAAAACAAATGAAAATAAGAGCATCATCATCTTCTGTGCATCCTAGTTCACATTAATTAAGTGCTATTCATTCATAAATTTGATTAAATCAGGTAAAACAATAAAAATTACTGAAAAGATAAACAGAAAATCTTCCAGAACAGAGTCATCGTCAGATGAGTATCTGGAAGCGAGAATGAGAGATGAAGTCAACATCGCTGAAGAAGCTTGTGCTGGTTTTGGCGAAACCAAGTCTGAAACCACGGAATCGGATGAATGGATTCAATGTTCAAATTGCTTCACATCTTTTTCAGAATTTGTCAAATTTTATTATTGCTTGCGAGAAGAGTCATATTTCGAACGAAATAACTTTTTCAATAGCGCCATCTCACCTTAGCATTGAGGAGAAATGGTTTCTGTTGGCTTTTTATATTGTTTGGTTCATTCAACGTAAACGTTCAAACCCGAACATAACCTGAGCCATCAGTCCTTGAATTACCCAATCGAATTATGTCATATAGGGAACCTGAAATCTAAGAAAATCCCATTTATCTGGCCAAATCATACTCACCCCCATCAAATCCCTTCTTGCACGATAGGAACACGGAGTGATGTGTGACATTTGACAGTTGGCACGTATGGGGAGGATCCGGTTTGCCGGCCGGCACGATGTGGTACGTGCACGGCTGTCGCTGCACTCCGATATCGTTCTGCCCCCAGCATTGTAAGGTGCCGTAATCGGCCGGTATCTTTGGCACGTAGATCAGCCTGCTGCCCTCTTCGTCCGTCGTGAACTCGGTCAGCTCTCGCGAAATCCCCGGGGTACTGTTGAAGCTCCATCTGAAGAGCTTGGCTACCGGCTCTGCGTCCACCTGCAAAGGAGAAATTGGAAATCAGATTTCCATTCGTGAACGTCGATCGAAAATTCACACGGGGAGTTCTTTAGAAATCTTGTTCCTGAATGTTGAAATACTCAATGGCATTCGAAGGGTTATACCTTGAAAAACTTTGCTGCGAAGTTTCTTTATTTGTCAACGGAATGACCACATTTATAAAGGGTGTTCAGTCGATATTTTTCAGTTCAAAATACAATGAAAAAAAAATTACAGCGTTTTCATTTATTTCAATGAAATACAGCATGACACAGCGGATTTCATTTTTGAAGATGATATCGTCCAAATGATAACCGTTTTTTTCTAAACACTCTTGCAGTCTGACCCTTACATTTGCAATCACGTGACAGCATAATACCAGAGTAATGTCTTGCATTTCACGGCGAATATTGTTTTCAAGGTCTGAATTGTCCGAGGATTATTACTGTCTACCTTTGATTTAGGGTTCCCCTATAAAAAATCGCAAGGCGTTAGGTTTGGCCACCGAGGCGGCCAAGGAATATCTCCGAAATTGCTTATCAGTTTATTCGGGAAAATTGCCTTAACTTTTTTATCGACACCCTAGCTGAGTGAGGGGTTGCACCATTTTGCTGAAATAGTGTTCGGTTATTGTAACCTTGATGCAGCTCTGATCTTAAGAATCAGGGTTAACAGAGTTAACTCGTTTATCTTTTTTTTAATTGTTGATTATGACCTCTCATAATCACAAACAATGTCTTCTTATAGCATTCGAAATCTATAAGCGGTCGCATATCATTATTTCACAAGAACATCAAGAAAATGTGATAAGAATCTGTGAATCGTTTCGGAAAAATTTTCCAGTATGGGAAGGGATGTGGATGTTTGATCTCTTACATAATGATATTTCCGCGTTCAACCGCTCCGCTTCTCTAAAACATTTCATGCGCTCTTATCTAACACCTCGATTACTCGCATGGTTAAATTCCTAGCTCACACCTTGGAATCCTGGGTTCGAATCCCAATGGAAATACTAAAAAGTCAGGAAAAATTTCATACATTTCGGACTTGAAAAATTTCAGAGATTTTCGGACTTGGAAAAATTTCATACATTTCGGACGTAAAAAAATTTCAAATGGGTACAAAAAATTGCAAAATGGGCCTTAGAATTTAGTAGAGAGTAAAAATGGTCAAGGTTGCACTGGATTCGGTGTAGCATATCTACTGCGGTAACAGGAACTCGTCTACCTTACGGCAATATACCGGAGCAGATATTGTTTCTCCTTGGCAGAAATGGCACAACAAAGTGTTGTTTTTAAACAATGTAAACGTTTTTGCTGCCGTTCCCTAGGGTTGGTAGAAGGCCAGTATAAAATATTTTGCTTATTAATATATCAATCGATATGGCAATGTGCTTCGTCCCTGAATAAAAATATTTTCAACCATGTATGCTGTCCGAAAACTCCAGCATTGTTCTTGCGAAGGTTTCTCATAAAGAATAGTTGCTTTCGTTGAGACCCTGAACAATATGCGTTTTGTATGGATGGAGTTTTAATTTCTTCTGCAAAATAACACGCACTGATGATTTTTTCATTTCTGTGCATGCCGCAATTTTTTTCATTTACTTGACGTGGATTTCAAATTTGAGACAAATGTTCTGACGTTAATGCTCCCGGAGGAGTTCTGTTGTTTCTTCTTGTCTGAATCTTTTTACTCATGACCAGATAAGTTACACGTGCTCGGCCCATCACTTAGTCGTCGAATACCAGAATGTTTGTGAAATGCGTGACACACTTCAAAATATGCTCGACGGCGAACGCACGGTGTGATCCCGACCAGTGACTCATGGCGACTCACAAATCCGCAAATCTCGCGCTTCGAAAGATACCCCACCCCCCCTACTTTACACCGCCAGAGTTTCTAGAATCCAATGTTCAAAACTTCCAACTGGACACCCTCTAGCATGTTATGATGACGATATCAGTATATTAGTTTGAATGAACAAAGAATTTTTTGTCAATTTTTCTGTGACCATATTGAAGACACATAAATGTGGTTGCTTACTATTTGATTATAAACACACGACGCCTTTCCCCAAAGTGTTGTTTCTTCAGATGCTAAGTAGCAATTGTCTCAAAGAGTGTGTAACAATTCTATATAAACCAATATTGCAGGTTCTGAGATGTTTCCTTCAGATTAATTCTGGAAAAACACAGTGGGCTACTGGTTGAATGAGTTCTACAAAGTTGAATTTGACAGTCCCGTCTGGTTGTTTGATAATTTCCAATGAATTTGATTTCCGCCGTTTGTTCTCGATCTGTAGAACTTTATTGAACTATATCAAATGACCAGAAGAAACTGTCAATTTTAACATTGTTGAACGAATTTGGCCAGGAGCCCATAAAAATTTTCCAAAGTTAATCTACAGGGCAAGTTTTTGAGTTGTTCATTAATTATAACCATAGATTCCTCTCAGTAAATAAAACACTTTTTTCATTCACCATTATTCCAGGTTTGGCTCAGATAAAGAGATATAAGTATTTAAAAATTTCCTGATCCTTCTAGTACACTCCTGCCCTTTGTTTGCATGTTTAACACAAACATCTCCTACGTTGTATCGCAGAATTACCAATCTACTGGTTGCAATTCAAAAGAAATATGATTAGGAGAACTCATTCTCTCACTTAATACTTATGATTTGGTACTTTTTGCGATATTATTGTAGAGAAAATATTCCACCATTGAAAAACTAATCTTCCAGTTTATATTCGTGCAATATCCAGTTGTTTCCACCATGAGATTCTACACGATTTCATTCTCGCCCATTATTATAATGAAAACTCCATAATTATTCTAGTTTTCATCGAATTTATAACTGAATTATATGAAATCACGCAACGAACCTAAAAACATCAATTGACATGGACTATGTCTGTGGTGTAGCGAGCGCCCTCTCTCAGCTCTTACTTAAGTCGCGCGCGCAGTACCATCTTGCGTCTTAAGTATCCTACGTTACCACCTGTAACGCTTGGCCAACATCATCGGTCAACGTACAGGGGGCGCTAGCGCGCACGCTGTCCCGGTTGGATCCTCTCAAGATCTCGGATATACGCTCATCCCCAACGGTCTGGTACACTCCCTTGTGGTCCTCACAAGGGGTGTCCACTCACGTAGGCATGTAAACGGCTTAGTTTGGTGCATGCCCTGACGAGTTCCCCCAAACTAAGCCGGGACGAAACGCGAAACTGTCCCAAAGAGGTTGAAGCTACCTCGCAAACCTTCAAAAGCTTCAGTGGTATGGTCACGAAATTGTAGAGATCTAATATTTGGTCTGCGAAATAGATAAATATTCCTATGTGTTCTGTGTTCTTGGTAAACGTGGAGTCTAATTCACGATCCTTACTAGCTCAGTCAAAATGCCTGTTATTCTCGAATTTCGAGCCGAATATAGCCTTTAATAATTTGGTTGGTGTCACTGACGAGCACTCCATGGTAAAATCAATTATGTCGGTCCCGACCATCGCGTGTGCTCTAATTGTAGAAAAAAACTCATTGAGCATTGAAATGTTCAGAGAAGGTAAGAATTAGTTAATCGATTTCTAGTTACTATCATTATACCTGTCCCCTAGAGACTTACGCTGAAGAGAGAATAATATATTCGTCTAGCTGAATAATTAAAGAGGCGACGGTTACGAAAGCTACCTTGGATGATGAGTTCTGTGGGGTTGACACAAGAAAGTACATAAGACAAAGCAAACTACTGGAGAAGTATCGGATTCGATTCGATTCTGTTGGTTAAAGACGGTTTCAGCTAGGGCCCATCTCTAATTAATGCACTTGGTCATGAATTATTGGAAGGGAAATGGACATTCCACATTGTTCTCCCAGGACCTTCAGTTGACATAATAGGGACAAGAAGTAAACTCGAACTTTGCTGTTCAATATTTATTGGGTTTCATGCATATTCGTGCTTCAAGCTAGGGTGATGTGACTTACTTGTTAATCAGAAGTATTCAACATTTGGATTTGGAGAATCTGAAAGATATATGGAATTTCAACAATTCACATGCGGAGGTTAGAGGTTAAGTTTAGAATTTTTCTCGGAATAATTATTTTCACATCAACTGAATTGAATTTTTTGCATTTCTTTCTGCTTCTTATTTTTCGTCCGAATCCCAAACTACCACATAACTTTTAGGTTTTCGCTCCCAATGTAGTTGAAAATGAACTACCAGAGGTTAAATGAAAATTATTATACGAGGTGAGTCTTTAATTTGTACATCAATTTCAAGCGAAGATTCCCCTCATCAAATAAAACACTTTTTTCATTTACCATTTTTCCAGATTCGACTCCAGTAAAAAGATACAGGCTGTTTAAATTTAAAAAAAAACGTTTTTTTTAGCTTTGGTATGGTAACTTTGAATGAGATGAATTTTTGTGTGAAGTTTTCTATAAAAATGACACATATTCCTCAGTATTCACTTTCATTCTACTTCACACAGTTTCCGAGTTATAGACTCAGCGATTCATAAAACTCTATGAAATCAGCATGAAGATTGCAGATGAAGTTTATCTTATGTCATAATAAGAATCTTCAATCATTTTAGAATACTTAATTATTGCTGATAATTTCTCCTTAAACGAAACGTTTTCGAGATACTTAACGTTGAATGTTATAAAATCTGACAGAAATTCGAGAAATGACTTCATTTTTGAGGATCCGTCCGTGGGCTAGTAATGGCGGTGAATTGTGGTCCGTCTACACTTATCCGAACCATAAAATACACAAAAATATATATCACTCGAAGGTTAGGATTCGTTCGATGCTCCTGAGAGATGGCGCGCTGTATGTAGTTATACTGCAGTGTTCCATTTAACAAGCGATAAGTATCTACAGTCTTATTCTGTGGTCCACCAAGGTAAGGTGGATCGAAGATCGGTAAAAACAGCTGTAACTATTCTCCTTAGATACCGCTTCTACGGTGAAGATGTTTTGATTGATTGGATGACTAGCTCTGATCAAGGTAAAATATTTGTTGATTTATCGACAGATGTTCATGAAAGGCCATTAGGCGTTGATACAAAATTCCGTGGAAAAATGGCTTAGAATTCGAAAAAGCGGGTAAAAGCTCCGGATTTCACTTCAGTGCTCTTCTAGAAAAAAAATAACTCATGAATGCTACAAGAAAATCGGCAATATTGTGGAAGAAATGTTTGTCATGGCATCTGGAAGTTCAGTTTTTTCACAAGTGTGATTCATTCTTATCATAGGAAATGCTGCTATTGGTCCTATTGTTAAAAACTCTTCATCAGTTTTATATCTATGTTGGATTCTAATTTCTTCTACACAGAAGTTTATTTCCTACGTGTACATATTGTAGATTTATGTAGTTAATTCGTGTGTGTGTGTGATGTGCTTTATGGAGAGTAAGACGAACAAAGGCTATCTGGGATGTCGTCACTCTGACGGCATATGTGGTCATAATTTCTGGGATAATCTTGTCCCTTACACGTAAGATGATATAGGTTGTTGGATACAATTGTGTTGACGATTTATCTCAGTCAACAAGGGAGGTCTCGAATCATTTCTGAAACGTGTAAGGGAAGCCATAAATTAACAGTAGGTTGATTGAGTTCTTGAAACCCTTCCCCGGGAGTCGGAATGAGCCCCAGCTGATTGGTCTAACTTCATCGCCAGTAAGTCAGATCTGTAAGAGGTCTGTCCAATCAGGTGGTAGGGGATGAAGATTCGGGGTGTACGCCCTCGGTTTAAGTAAGAGTGGGGAGAAATCGGGGTAGTACTCCGGGGGAGACAGTTCCCGTCGAGGTTTGGGTAGAGAAAAGTTTGAGACGAAAGAGTTCCCGTCGGGGTTTAGAAGAGACAGTTTAATTTAGACGTAGAGATATCGATACGCGAAACTTAGACGACAGAGCAAGACGAAATACTTAGAAGTAAAGTCACGATTTTAGACGTGTTTCTAAACGAGTTTTCGAACATCAGCAATTATCTTCTTTCCTTGTTAATCTGCTCAATTGTATGAAGTGTATAAAGTCGGTGTTAATAGAGTAAATACAGCCGAAAACAATTGTTTTCTTGATACCCACCCCAAGAAGAGAGATGAAGAGATATATTAGGAGTTTAAAATAAATCGAACCCCTAGACGATTGATAAAAATCCAACATTTATATGGCATTTTTTGAAGGCAATCGAATTACCTTCGAAACAAGGTTTCATTCAACGCCCCTTCACATTTAAGTTTTAGTGATTGCTGTCGTCACGGTCACCTGGTGGATAGAAATTGATTGGTTCCAAACGTATTAAATGTCCTCCTAACAATCAAAGTTAGTTATTTTTGCATTTTTTTCCGATTTTGCAAGGAAACCCCGATATTAAGGAGAAAACCTTTTCAAATTGAGACCCTATCCATATTATTCGAGGACAGGATATCCCGTAATAAGATGCAAGTATCTTATACCGAATTAACAAAATGAAACGAATCCCCATTGTTTCGTATAACCGAAACACATAAGAGCAAATATTGATATCCCGAATTTTAGTTACACCTAGACATCAGGAACCCGACGCCCTGAAGAAACGTATTGAATAAATATTTGCAGCAAGCACGAGGACACTTGCAGAACATAAATGAAAGTCAACAGTTTATATTCCATCTGTTGAAGTTTACATTCAATTCCGCTATCTACCAATAGATGTCGCTCTTATCCAATATTCATGTATGTAGAATACTTGAGCTTATGAGTTCGTTAGTTGCATTAACAAGAAGATAGTTCAGTTTAGTTGCTGTACGAAGTAGCATCCATTTTTGTCAACCGTTTACTTTATGTGTTTTTTGGTTCTAATAAAGAACAGTGAACTTTAAACCTATTTTATTGATCAATAATCGATCCACAATTACAAATCAATAGGTTATGGACCCCAGTGAACGGTGAAGATTGATTAATAAGTCTTAGGAGAATAAAGTTCGGTAACGTGAGTGATCGGTTAGGAGAAAATGGCGGTAGCAATGAATCAAACTCTGGTAAAACTTTTCAACGGTACGGATTTCTTGAACTGGGAATTTAGAATGAAACTCCTGTTGGAGCAACATGAAGTTCTTGAAACGTTGTACGAGGAATTCCCAGAAAAACCTGAGGAAAAAGTGGTATTCAAGAAAAAAGATACAAAAGCTCGTAGCTTGATTGTGCAGTGCCTTGCAGATAATGTGCTGGATGTAATAAAAAGTAGAACAACGGCTAAGGATATTTATGAGGCTTTGAAGAAGACGTATATGAAATCGGGGTTGGCAGTTCAAGTGACCTTGCAAAAGAAACTGAGAAGCATGTCCTTCAAGAATGGTCCACTCAGTGAATTTCTTATGGAATATGAGAAAACTATTCAAGAATTGAAAGCTAGTGGAGGAATTATGGGAGAAGAAGAAATCATCACACAGTTGTTAGCGGCAATGCCAGAAAAGTTCCAGGCTATAACAACAACGATAGATGTGCTGTATTCTCAAAATTCTAGTGAAATGGACTACCAGTTTGTGAAAAACAAGTTGTTGCAAGAAGAAACTCGTCAAAATGCCATATCCAGTGTGGAACAAAATGAAATTGCTTTGGCAAGTAATGGTACAAGTGCGAATTCTTATCGAAAACCGCGCGATAAAAATTTTGGAAACGGAAACAGAAATGGAAACACATTTAGGTATCGTTGTTATCGATGTGGTAGAAAAGGACACAAAAAGAGTGAGTGCCCACAGAAATCAACAGAAAAGGTGAATGTTGCAGAAAATACAACCACTGAAAATGATGTGACGTTTGTGGCAGAAGCAGAAAGTAACCGAAAGGCAATGTCAATGTCAATGTGTCAAACATTTGAGAATGACATAATAACATTTATTGTTGATTCTGGTTCAACAAATCACCTGGTGAATAAAGAGGTAGGAAAATATCTACTGCAGATAGAAGACATCAATTTCAATATAAACGTAGCGAAGAAGGATGCCAAACTGAAGGCTCATAAGACAGGGCATCTGTATGTCACTGATATAAATGGTACGAATATCAAGATACAGAATGTTTTGCTATGTGATGAATTAACACATAATTTGCTATCAGTTAAAAGAATCCAAGATGCAGGAATGAAGGTAGTATTTGAGAATCAAAGTGTGCTAATTCTAAGAAATGATAAAGTAGTTGCACAGGGTAAATTAGTTGGAAATCTGTATTTCATTGATTTCAGAATAAGAAATATTTATGCCTGTAGTACACATGAAGACAAAATTCTATTACACAGGAGAATGGGACATTCATCTCGTTATCCGACAGAAAACATGTGTGAGATCTGTAAAAAGGGGAAGCAAACAAGAGCATCTCTGTCCAAAAATATTCCTTCGGACAAGAAACCCAAAAGAATATTAGAAACTATTTCTTCAGATGTAGCAGGACCTTTCAATCCTCCGACTTATGATGGTTATAAATACTATGTAACATTTATAGACCACTATTCTCATTTTATGCACATATATTTGATGAGAAACAAAAGTGAAGTCATTGATAAGTTTAAAATATTTGAAGCCATGGTGTCAAGAAAGTTTCAATTTAAAATATATAAATTTAGATGCGACAATGGTGGAGAGTACTCATCAAGTGAATTCAAAGAATATTGTGTTAAGACAGGAATCCAAATTCAATATAATGTTGCTCGAACACCAGAACAAAATGGAATAAGTGAGAGGCTTAACAGAACTATAATGAATATGAGTAGATGTTTACTGTTAGACTCTGGATTATCAAAAGAATTCTGGGGTGAGGCTGTAAGATGTAGTGGTTACATTATAAATAGACTGCCTAGTTCAGCATTGGCAAATGGCCAGACACCTATAGAAGTATGGGATAATTGCAAATTGAGAGTTGAAAATATTCGAATATTTGGATGCACAGGTTATGTGCATTTATCAAAAGAAGACCAAAAAGGAAAATTAAATGCCAGAAGTATCAAAATGATTATGATGGGTTATGCACCGAATGGATACAGGATGTGGGATCCAGATAGGAAAAAGATTGTAGTAACTAATCATGTCATATTTGATGAAAATAATCCCATTGGTCAATCTGAATTTAAAATCCTAAACGATGAGAATGGAACCCAAGGAAAACTAGAGGAGAGTTCAGATAAAGAGGAAGATATTTCTGAATCTAGGGAAAGTACGAGTGAAAGTGCTGAAACCAAAGAGAGGAGAAGTAACAGAAATAAAATGATACCAAAGAAATTTGATGATTACGAACTAATGATGGCTTTGTCAACTGGTGAAGTTTTGGAACAAGATACTCCACGAACATTTGAAGAAGCTATTGATTCAGGATGGAGAGAAGCTATTGAGGAAGAAATGCATTCGTTAAAGCATAATGAAACTTGGACCTTAGTTCCAAAATCAAGTGTACCAAATGGTGAGGAAATCATTGATTCTAAATGGGTATTTTCTATGAAAAATAATAATAAGAAAGCTAGATTGGTAGCACGTGGATTCAGACAAACCACTATCAGTGAAGAGGTATATTCACCTGTGGCAAGAATGATAACTCTGAGAATTTTATTATCAAGAAGTCTAAATGAAGATATGGAAATACATCAGATGGACGTGAAGTCAGCTTTTCTCAACAGTGAGTTGGATCAACCAGTGTATATGTACCCACCTAGAGGGTTAACCAAGTGTGTAAACAAAGTATGTAAACTCAGAAAAGCTCTATATGGCTTGCGACAGAGTCCAAAACATTGGTATGATAAAATTTCTATTTTTCTGAAAAATTTACATTTTGTTAGATCAAATGTAGATCCATGTTTATTCATAAAAGGTAGAATGTTTTTATTGATTTGGGTTGATGATATGATTTTATTTGCTTGTAACAAAGATGAAATAACTTTTGTTAAAAATAGATTATTTGAACATTTTAAAATGAAAGATTTAACTAGTAAGGATATGACTTACAGATTTTTGGGATTAGAAATTAAAAGAAATGAAAGTAAAATTTTTATTTCTCAGAAAGGATTAATACAAAGTGTCATTAATAAATTTAACATGAGTAATTGTAAGGAAGCTTTACTTCCAATGCCTTATAAATTGAATTTAGAAAGGAGTGAATCGCTGTCATGTGAAGATTTACCTTATCGTCAGCTGATTGGTAGTCTCATGTATATTATGCTTGGCTCAAGGCCAGATCTTTGTTTTGCTGTAACATACTATAGTCAGTTCCAAAATAATTTTACTGATACACATTGGAAAAATGCTAAGGATATTTTACGGTATCTGAAAAGAACAAAATATTATTGTTTAGTGTATTCTAAAGAAAATAATGAAAACTGTATAATTAAGGCATATGTAGATGCAGATTTTGCTTCGAATATAAATGATCGCAAGAGTATTAGTGGATTTGTATTAGCTTTGAATAATAATTTTGTGTTTTGGAAATCGAAAAAACAAAATATTGTTGCGTTATCTAGTTGCGAAGCAGAATATGTTGCTCTTTCACTTTGTGTAACTGAATGTATCTTTATGAAGCAGTTATTGGTTAACATGTCTTATAATGTTAGGAATATTATTGTGCATGAAGATAATCAGTCAGCTATTAAGATTGCTAACACATTGGAGACCAAAAGGTCTAAACATATTGACGTTAAATGTCATTTCATTAGAAATTTAATTAATGAAAAAGAAATTAAGATTATATACTTACCGAGTGATGAACAGGTTGCAGATATGATGACGAAGTCGTTGCCTTATGCAAAATTAAACAAGTTTTGTAGCATTATTGGTTTAATAGATGTATCTGAAATAATTTAATGTTGTGTTATGAATAGTTAAGTGTGAATTGTATACTTACGAAGTTGTAAGCTCTTAGAATTGCAGAATTGTGCGGGGGTGTTGAAGTTTACATTCAATTCCGCTATCTACCAATAGATGTCGCTCTTATCCAATATTCATGTATGTAGAATACTTGAGCTTATGAGTTCGTTAGTTGCATTAACAAGAAGATTTTTCAGTTTAGTTGCTGTACGAAGTAGCATCCATTTTTGTCAACCGTTTACTTTATGTGTTTTTTGGTTCTAATAAAGAACAGTGAACTTTAAACCTATTTTATTGATCAATAATCGATCCACAATTACAAATCAATACCATCGACAGTACTCGTTGAGAATAAGAATCCTTTTCAACCTGAAAAGGCAAGCTGAATTTTTGAATTATTTAAAGGATACTGTTGGTTGAGCAGTTACATAGAGTTCATGTTGTTCATGTCTCGCTAAATATTGTAGATGGATTTTTCCTACGGTAAATATTTGAGTCTGGTGAATTGAAAATAATAAAACTGGAAATAACGAAATTTTCTTGGGATGTTTTGATGATATTATTCATGACTTGGAATTTTATGGCTGTCATTAAAACTGGTGTTTACTATTGCACATGCACATGCACGTGCGAAAGTTCATATTTAAGAACTTGTTCTGGGTAACACCGCGTTATCATTCTACCCAAATGTGTATAATTTTCGATGTCAAATTCTTTCGGCTGGTCGTTGCGATTGGCTAGCTACTTGAAATTTGCAGGATAAGTTGCTCATCGAAAGGATATATACAGTGCGCCTCAAAATTATGGAACAAATTCATTTTCTCAGAAGAAAAATATTTGGCAACAAAAACCTGAAACAAGTCAATTTTTGTTTCACTTTTACCAAATTTTATGCATTTTTGAAGGATTTTTGTTGCACCATGTGCCATCCCCATCAACCCTCTAAGTTTTTTGAATAGGTAAAGTGGGTCACGTGGTACATTTTTGGCAAGGTCTTTCTATCTTCTTCACAGGCGTGCAGAAATTTGCAAGAAAAAAATAAAAGATAAGTTAAATTAATTTAACTTATCTTGTAATGCACAATGATTTTCCGGGTGGTACTTCAATGCCGAAATAAATGTCCAATGACACTCCATTTTTTCCTCCATTAAAGGGATCGTAGGGGTTGAAAGTTGTGCATGAACAAAACTGTAATGGTCGACTTTCATTCGGTGACAAATTTCATCAGATACCAACTTCTCAAAGAAAATGAGCCATAACAAAGTGCACATACTGAAAACCTCTTTTAAGTAACTTATTTTCCGAAAAAAAATTTTTTTCTTGAAAATTTCTGCAAGCCAGTAAAGAAGATACAAAGACCTTGCCAAAAAAGTACCACATGACCTACTTTCTCTATTCAAAACATTCAGAGGGTTGATGGGGATGGCACAGGGTGCAACAAAAATCCTTCAAAAATGCATAAAAATTTGGTAAAAGTGAAACAAAAATTGACCTGTTTCATAATTTTGTTGCCAAATATTTTTCTTCTGAGAAAATAAATTTGTTCCATAATTTTGAGGCGCACTGTATATATATCAATATACAATTTCACACGACCCGTCCAAAATCAAATTACCCTATGATGAAATGCGTTTTTTGAGAAATATGTCTATGGAATCTGAAATATAAAGTAGGTATATGCAAGTCAATTATCATATTGGCATGATGACAATAAACGCTTTTGATGAATTTTCAAGTTTCAATTACTGTCGGGCCCTGAATATATTGTGTGGGCAAATTGACAAAAAATGGAGAAAAATACTCGAAATTATAATTATACATAAAATAACTCTTTAACTTCATATAACCGAAAAGATGTACGGGGTAAAAAGTATGGACAAAACAGAAGGTTTGATTATGTCTAAAATACAATGGAGATAATAATTTTCTCAGTTTTATTCCCTTTTTTGTGCTATGCGAACTTCTACTCAGTATTCCTCCATCCTGTCCATTATCTTGTCATGGATTATTATTTCAAATTTCCAGCATTCGGATTTTCTATTTCCGTACCTCTAAATGGTCGGCACAAACTTCTCCTCAGAAAAGAGTATGTTTTGCTTCGGAAACTGCAAATGTAGATTAAAACATTAACCCAGGTTTAATAGCTTTTGTGAAACCAAAGTGAATTTCTGCAGCAGCTGAAGAGTAACTTGTGTTTTTTTCGAATTTCAATATGTGTTTGATGATGTTTTGCTCTATGTTTTTAAGGCTTGTTTGTTGTTGAAAACAGACTATACGAAATTTTTGAATTTTGAGACGGAAATGGACTCAGATGATGCGGTTGAGTTCATCAATCGGAGGAATATGCAGTGCGCGTCAAAATTATGGAACAAATTCATTTTCTCAGGAGAAAAATATTTTGCAGCAAAATCCAGAAACAGGTCAATTTTTGATTCACTTTTACCAACTTTATATGCATTTTTGAAGGATGTTTGTTGCACCCTGTGCCATCCCCATCAACCATCTAAATTTTTTGAATAGGGAAAGTGGTAATGTGGTACTTTTTTTGGCAAGGTCTCTGTATCTCTTTACAGGCGTGAAGAAATTTTCAAAAAAAAATTTTTTTTTTGATAAATTAGTTAGTTCAAAGAGGTTTTCAGTATGTGCACTTTGTCATGGCTCATTTACTTTGAGACGATGGTACCTGATGAAATTTGTCACCGAATGAAAGTCGACCATTACAGTTTTGTTCATGTATAACTTTCAACCCCTTTCGTGAAATTTTTTTTTCTCCATTAAAGGGTTCATAGGGGTTGAATGTTGTGCATGGACAAAACTGAAATGGCCGACTTTCATTTGGTGACAAATTTCATTAGGTACCATCGTCTCAAAGTAAATGAGCCATGACAAAGTGCACATACTGAAAACCTCTTTGAACTAACTAATTCTTGAAAAAAACATTTTTTTTCTTGAAAATGCCTGTAAAGAAGATACAAAGACCTTGCCAAAAAAGTACCACATGACTCACTTTCCCTATTCAAAAAAAGTGAAACAAAAATTGACCTGTTTCAGGATTTTGTTGCCAAATATTTTTCTTCTGAGAAAATAAATTTGTTCCATAATTTTGACGCGCACTGTATAATTACCTAGGAGTTACGCTTTAAAAGAAAGAAAAAACAAAATATTCTATAGAATTATAATTTCATTATTTTTTACTATCGAAGAGCACAAATGAGAGAATCGAAATTTGTGGGTTATTTTGGGGAATCGAGACACAGACACAGTAAGAAAATAGTTGGAGTGTGTTCCTCAAAGTAGGAGCTACTCCGCATTAGAATTTACAGTGTCAATTTAAATAGGTACTAACATTAGCTATGTTCGCGGGTCCGATTCCGAACCAGTTCCGTACCGAAGGCATGAGTACTTTGAAGAAGAGCGTTCGTTCGTCGCACAATTCCGAATTAGTAGTTACGGTTCTTCCTAGTTCTGTGTTCGTGGTTTACATCGATTCTGTACCAAGTCGATTCCGAACCGGTCCTCACTGTTGGAAGAACAAGTGGTTCTAGATTAGTTATAACCAAATTCGGGCGACAAATCAATGAACATCAGCTTACATAATCATTTAAACAAGCAATTCATGTACATACATATGCAATCATTATTCGTTTGACGGTAAAAAATATGCCTACAAATATATAAATAAATATATAGGTTATATCTTGCTCCTCTTGAAATCGGCTGTCATGATTTGGATGGAATTTTGAATTTTTCGTGAAAACGTAATTTTACACAAAAATATATCGATAACAGCTCTGAGGCGCATGTAGATCCCCATAATCAGACAGCGTACTGTATTTCAAGTTACTTATAGTTTTTTTTACTCAGAAAAAGACTTTTCATGATAGCTTCTCCCGAGCGATGTTTTGAATCTCGATCGTAAAAGTGATCAAGTTCAAAGAATTACTGCAAATTGTTGAAATACATAAAAGTAAAGGATAGTTTGAAGAAGTAGTGCATTGAGCTTTACTCAAGTCTATACTAAGGGTTGCTTTCAGTTCCGTAAACGTTCGTGCTGAAGGGAATTCGGAATTGGTTCAGAACTAGACATTCGCACTGTGACGATTCTGGGTGGATAAGGAGTTGGTTCAGAATTGGTTCGTTATCCGACCCGCGAACATAGCTATTAATAAATAACATAATCACCATCTCCATGAAACCATTTCCTATCCTACGATAGCTATTAATATCTCGACACCCTTGCAAAATAAGACCAAAATCATGAAGGGGTATTTTAGGTGACATTTTATACGGTTTCAATCAACTGGTATCAACCCTGTGAGCGTTATGACTGCAATCCCTAAAATCTTAAATGGGAATGGGTGATATTACGTTGAGCTATTTTCAGAGGTTTAATGAGTACATTTAGGCATACTTGCCCTGATCCTTCACATAAAACCTCCACAAAAAATATGGGTCAGTACATTAGGATATCAAAAATTTGATGCCCTCAACATGATATCCAACGAATAGTGAAATCGCAAACAAACCCTTTCGTATTTTTTATTTCCAACCCAAAATAATTATGTGAATTTTTGGCCAACCCCTTTCACCTGGAGCTGACACATATTCGGAATTTTCATACCTGCCGACATGACATGAAAGCGAAGGTGGTTTTCGGAAAAACACTTTGGTAACGTGCATGATGGAATCCTTGAAACATTGTCCCACCATTCAGGCCAGGATTAGTGGACCTTTTGACCTATTTGTCTCCATTATACGCTTGTCATGATGCTGAATTGTGGGCAGAAGCCAAAATTCATAATGATCGTTGTTTGTTGTCGGAATTTTCACCTGTGTAATCATTGTTGTTGGCTTGTGAAGTATAGTCCTGCATTATGTTGTGTTGTCCCTCGCTTGGGTATGCGTACACGGAATTTGAGCAATGTAAGCTGGTATTGTATAGGATTTTTTGGCGAGAAAAGAATGAATATTTTATGTTGGGGGGAAGTTTTGGTTGCACATTCAAACAAGAAAATTCTGTTGAAAGAGATTGTTCAAAATAGGAATGATATTCTGGAAAAGAAGTAACCTATTGCGCCCATGTTTTCGGGAACAGCGTGCTATCGTTTTATCCAAACGTCTGTAAATTTCAAATTTTGAGCTGAAAATGGTCTCAAACGACTAGGTTGGTCGATGACGATTTCGGTGTCAAAATCGATTCGGTCCGACCGGCCATCCATATGCATCGACCTGAAACTTTCAGTGTAGGTTGAATTTCAAAATGTGACGGTTGCGTTCATTAATGGGCGACATTGGCCAAGAAGTTTCTGAGTTAGAGCCCTTTGAAATTTTGAGGGAATTTCCGTGATAACTCGGGAACCACTGAAACGATTGGATTGAAACTTTTCAGTTAGTTGAAGTATAACAACACGCAACTTTTCGCAGAATATTGTTGGGATTGTACAGTCAGTTAATTCTGAAAAAATTTTTTTTTCGAAATTTTTTCTGAAAAAATTTTTTCTTTCCAAAACTATTCATAATTTTGCAAAATCTAAATTTGATCTGATTATAATTTCTGGAGACATTTATGAAAAAAATATCGAATTGCGTGGTTTTTCCTAGATATCGTTGTTTTTTTCGGAACAACTCAAATATTACTGATTCAATCATGATGAAACTCAGCAGAGAGTTTGTTAATGCTGCAACTTAACAACTTTGTTCAAAATTTCGTGAAGATCGTGTCATTAGAACAATATGAAAGGAAATTTCAAATTTTTTTTTCGAATATTCAATATTCTGTGTTCATCTGGAAAAATGAACATTTGAATGGGTATATATGCGCAATCATTGGTTTTATTTTGCCCATTAACGAATTCGGCCTTCGTTATTAAGGTTCAATCTACTCTACAAATATCAGTTGTTTTTTCCGGAAGAAACGACTTAGAAGAAGAAAATGACATACATGAATGACAAAATATAATATACTAAAAAAGATGAGAATCATTGCTTGTTACAATTGTCAACGAAATTATGTTTTTTTGCGCACTTTTTATATTAGTTTTCAATCATTTGATCTTCACAACATAGTAATTTGAATTTATTCATATCCTCTACTACAAATATTCAACATTATAACAAGAAAATTTCAAGAAGCACTGCCGTGAAGGCAGCAACTTTTGCGCGCATGTTCAATGTAGATGACCGCTTCAGCAACGAATTTGAACATGCACGCAAAAGCTGCTGCTTTCACGGCAGTTCTTTTTGAAATTTTTTTCTGACAAATTACTGGATTTCAATTCGATCAAATCTGTATTTTTGGAAATATTGAAAAAATAAAATTTCGAATGGGTAAATCTACGGAATCATTAGGCGGATTTTATCCATTCACGAATTCGACCTTCGTAATTAAGCCCCAAACCTACTCTACAAATATCGAGTTTCTAAGAAGTCGTTTCTTCCGGAAGTTATTGTGTTTACGGTCAGCCTAACGGCCGACTGCGTAAACACAATAACTTCCGAAAGAAACAACTTAGAAACTCGATATTTGTAGAGAAGGTTAGGACCTTAATTACGAAGGCCGAATTCGTGAATGGATAAAATCCACCCAATGATTCCGTAGATATAGCCAATCAAAATTTTATTTTCCAATATTTCCAAAAATACAGATCAGATAGAATTGAAATCCAGTACTTCATCGAAAAATAACAGTTCGAAGGTTCATACAGAATTTAATCAGGATGATATGATAAGAAAATCATAGAAATTATTTTTTTCAAATTGTTCTAATGACACGATTATCACGAAACTTCGCATCAAGTTGTCTTTCAGCATCTCAAAACTAGCTGTGAAGTTTTATCAGGACTGAATGAGTATTTCTCGAACTATACCGAAAAAATCAACAATATCGAGAGGAAAACCCCGAAATTTGACATATTTTTTCCCGATATCTCCAAAACTTATGATCGTATCGAACTGAAATTTGTTACACTGCTGTGAAATATGAAGCTCAAACTGCAAGTGGAATTTTTTTTGGATCTGATGAATGGTTTCCATAAAAAAAAAATTTCGAAAATTTTTTTTTTTTAAATTTACTGACAATATGATACAAACAAAATTTGGCTCAAAGTTGCGCGTCGTTATACTCCACTTAACTGCCAAGTTTGAATCCCATCGCTCAAGTAGTTTCTGAAATAAAAATAAATATTTTCAAAACTTCAAGTGCCCATAACTCCGAAACTATTGGACCGATTCGGCCCATTAACCAATCTAACCACGGCATTCTGATGCGCAACGTATCCTAAAAGTTTCAAGTTTTTAGCTTGCTTCTGTCGACAGTTATCGTGTCTACGGCCGTACGGACGGCCGGCCCGACAGAATCGATTTTGACACAGGATTCGTCATCAGTGAGTCCAACCTAGTCAAAATTACAGACATTTGGACAAAACGATAGCACGCTGTTCCCCTAGAACATGCGCGCAAAAAACACCTAAACTGAAGGTTTTTTCATGTTCGTGAATGTTTCAGCCTTCATAAAGGCATGAATAGTGCCGAAACGTTGGTGAATATTTGTAGGTAAGGAATCAAAAAAATTAAAAATAGTAATTTAATTGATCATGCATAACACTGAAAGTTTACATATAAGTTATATTGTCCTGACGAAATTCTGCATGAACCTTTCAGGCGTCAATTTTCAAGGAAGCACCAGATTTCAATTCGATCCGATCTGTATTTGGAAATACTGAAATGATCAAATTTTAAATGTCTAGCCGTGATTCCACCAATTTTCTTCTTCTTTTCCTTTATCTGTTTCTGTGCCTACACATTACCCAATTTTCGACGGCTGACAACTCGTTGATTACAGTTCGAATTCGATGGTTGGGTTGAAAAGTAATTGAATCGAGCTCATTATTCGCTGTTGATTGACAATGAAGCTCTTGATCAGGCAATCGAAGTTTTGTGAAACCGGAATTATAACTTCGGAAGCATTAAGCAAATTTCAACTAAGGTCCTGAATTTAGTCTACATAATTAAATTCCAAACCTGCCCTGTGAGCATCGAGTCTCTACTTCGTTTCTTTCGGCAGTTATTGTCAGATTTGTGAGTGAGTGAAATACACCTATTTGAAATTTCATTTTCCAACTATTTCCCAAAATTCAGATTGGCTAGAATTCGAATCCCGTACTTGGTTGAATAATGAGAACTTGAATGTACAGGGTGGGCAAAATTCGTTGTCTACTGAAGGGATCTCGAGAACTATAGCAGCTAGAAGAAAATTGATAACACATTCTCGAGCTCTTTTTTCCTGACTAATCTGAATCTGAAAATAGATCCAGCTTATCGTTCATAGAACTTGAGTTATGAGCGAAAATTGAGAAATTGTCATTTTCAATAATGCTGAATAACTCGCTTGTTTGAACTCGTATTCGAAATCTGTTTATACATTCTACAGGCACTTTTTGAGGAGTAATTCAAATATAATAATACTGAATTTTTCAATCTAGCCATTTTCGAGCAATGAGAAGGATTTTTTAAATGTAAACTATAGTCAAAAGATCTCCTATCTTGCTACTAAATTTTTGCTGATTTCAAAAATGTATCATATGTCGCTATTCACATGAATATTACAAGAGAAAATATTCATTACTTTTTTCCTGCTTTTCTATTCACTGTTGAATTATGAGTAGGCTGACGTTACCATGCGACGATTCAATACGCATAAACTTTGTGTGGACTTGCGCCTCTATGATTGGAATCAGCGATTGCTGAATAAATATTTCTATGGTTAATTTGTCATAGTTCTTAAGATCGGCAATATATCGGGTCATTAGGGATAATAAACAGATTTTCTATTGCTAATATTAAAAACTATGACAAATTAACCATAAAAATATTTATTCAGCAATCGCTGATTCCAATCATAGAGGCGCAAGTTCACACGAAGATAATGCATATTCAATCGTCGCTATGGCAACGTCAGCCTACACATAATTCAACAGTGAAAAGAAAAGCAGGAAAAAAGTATTGACAATTTTCTTATGTAATATTCATGTGAATAGCGACATATGATACATTTTCGAAATCAGCAAAAAATTTGTAGCAAGATAAGAGATCTTTCGACTATAGTTTACATTTGAAAAATCCAAAATCTTTCTCATTTCTCGAAAATGGCTGGATTAAAAAATTCAGTCATATTATATTTGAATTACTCCTAAAAAAGTGCCTGTAGAATTCATCAACAGATTTCGAATACGAGTTCAAAAAAGCGAATTATTCAGCATTATTGAAAATGACAATTTCTCAATTTTCGCTCATAACTCAAGTTCTATGAAAGATAAGCTGGATCTGTTTTCAGATTCGGATTAGTCAGGAAAAAAGAGCTTTAGAATGTGTTATCAGTTTTCTTCTAGCTGCTATAGTTCTCGAGATCCCTTCAGTAGACAACGAATTTTTCCCACCCTGTACATGCAGTATTTTTTCGAAACTTTTTATCTGGAGGTTCCGAAAGCACTTCTTTCTAGTGAAACGATCCTGAAAAAATTTCGCATAACCATGCGCTTTTGTGTTTTCAACTTTGAAATTAGACAGGTCATCATCTCTAGAATTCATATCCATTTTTCTGATGATACGATTCTCACCATATGTCGCGGAAAAAGGCACGTCAGTATATTTCAACCAATTAGTAAGTCTTGATGAGATGGTACGATATTTTCTGGAATATAAGATATTTCTGGACATTTTCGAAACTTTTTTTCCTATGACTCGATTCTCACGAAATCTACCTTTCAAATCGAATGACTATCCAATTACAAGTGAACTGAGGCATTTGATCCTTCGACGACTTTCAGTATTTTCAAAAAACAGTGAGATATTGATCCCGGCGTGTTGGCCATTTTGCAACTCCTAGAAAATTGCTACGAATTCTGCATTCATATCGCAATTAATTGGTACAAAGGGTTTCATCTATCTTTAGGATTCGTTGAAGGCTTTCAACTGAACCTAAAATCTTCAGGATGAAATTTTTCTAGCATCTAGCTTTTCAGGTGAATCATCAACGTTTACGTAGGGCATAAAAATACAACGACTATAGACGTGGGAGGTGTTGCTTCCTTATCATAAATCGTGTAACAAAAACTGCTAGTAGCATGCCATGAGCAGACAAAAAATAATTATGAGAATTCGCATGAATAAAACATAGGCCTAAATATAGGCCAAAATTGCCAATTAATAACTTTCCATGTCGAAATCGGGAACAGAAAGGGCCAGGTGCTAATTTACGACCGACAGATCACAGAATGATTAATATTTTCCTTTGCGTGCGTGGGACCCGATATGAACTTCAGCTCCAAACAATAATTTGATTAATTGTTATATTGTACCATGAATCTGTTCCTCAGTTAATAGTTCCAAAGTTTTCGGGTATTGATTTTAACACTTAGTCAGCGAGACTGGAATCTTCTGAGCACTAGGACTTCTATGAAATGCATTTAACATCATATAAGGTCCCATTAAGACGGAGAGTTTCTTGCAAATTTTGAGGCGTTAAATAGTTTGCAAATATTTATTGCTATGATTAGCCGATCTTACTGTTTTTGTGATGGGCCTTGCCAAAGAGTATACAGGGAATCTAGTTTCGTACTAACAAGACTTCAACCAGAAATAACCTCCTAATTGCCCCATTGAAAACGCTGGTAGTTTTTGAGGTGCATATGACTTCAGCTAGAAAATGTCTGAAAACTGATTTTGCAATATTGAAGAACGATCATTATACTTTCTCGTGTTACACTTTTTGATTTTTTCAATAATATACAAAAGCTAGATCCCTATATAGATGAAATTCATTGTTATAAGTAATTCTTGAGTTCATTCACATAAAATTGTCTTAATTGCCACTCTTACTCCAATATAATTCAACGACGTTGTCGTTCTATATTCGAATATTGATATATTACGATATACTCAATGGGGGTTTTTCCTGAATTTGGGTTATTACTGCAAATGCAAATTTGAACATAATCATTATGGGTTTGATTCATCATTTTCCCAAATTACCTTCAGAAAGTATTCTAAATCAGATTCCAAAATTGGGGTTTGGGATTTGTCATGCATGCAGGAAGTGACAACGTTGTTTAGTAGAATTGCTTTTTCTGCTATAGAATAACGAAATATTTATTCCTATTCTGTGGTATACACGTGTTCTTTGCCAATATAACCAAACAATTTCCGTTTCTGATTTGTCAGTAATATGACAGTCTGTGCTCTTCTTTTTCTATTCCTTGGTCGTTGTCTTCTACTCTAACCAGATCGAAGTATAGATATCTCTGTTTTCCTAAGCAAAGTAACACATTTGACGTCCTTTTCTTTCCGAGAAAGCTGAATTCGACGTTGCCATATAGTGCACTCATGACAAATCCCTTTAAATGCCAATCCCGATTTTTATTTTTCAGTTTAAGGTGATAAAACATTTTTTTAAAATTATAATATTGAAATTATATGTTTGAAATGTGATGTTCTGAAGGTTTTTCATGAAAATAACTGCATTTTCGTTTAAAGTAAAAACCCCCATTGTTTTCGACTGTACAGTGCCTTCCCATTCTGGGTGAGACGTTCAGGTTTGAACCATGCTCAGAGAGACATTGATTTTGCAAAAAAGGTCATTTTGTCAGACGTATATCACATACAAGCAGAGCTGGTATATTTAACAAGGAAAATTACAAGGCTTTGGTACGATGAAAACCAGCACTTGATTTTTGAACGACAACAACAGGGTCGATTTGGTTTCATATTGGGGACAAAAATCATTTACCGCATTTTTGAAGGATCTTTTACCGCAAATAGGTACTTGACAATTTTAGAAGACGTATTTCCGCAACTACTGGAAGATGTTCCTCTCGCCTTTCTCAATTCCAAACATTTCCAACAGCACGGCGCCCTGTCCCTAATTCAAAATTGATCGAGCGGTTTACAGAGAATAACTTTCAGGGTTGTTGGATTGGAACTCATGGACCTATCAGGTGGCCTCCAAGGTCACCCGATATATCCATATTAGACTTTTTCTTATGGGGCTATTTGAAAAATAAAATATACAGCAACAGACAAAACAGTCCCGAAGAACTTGGTGCATCAACATAGGCAGCTCTTCAGGATTCACAAAACTGCCCTCTCATAATATTAAAGGCACTCAGGCGTATTGAAAAGGTTTCTCAATTATGTATTAGGGAAAATAAACAGCAACTTGAATAGTTTAATTAGTGAAATATTATGCAATGTTGAAAATTTTTATCAATGATGAATATTTTATTGGCTATTTCTTCTGTAACTTTGTATTATGAATTTTTGTATTATTTATTTGTTACTATCAGGTAGGAACCTAATAGGTTTTTCGTATTAGTGATGAGTGTATTATCTTTGTTTGCTAACTCTCCTATTAATAAAATCACAAATGAAAATTATCCAATTGATTCTTCTTTTATATGGGAGAAACACTGCCCACTAAGAAAAAATCATCATATTGTGATGTTTTAGTGTGTTTTAGGATTTCTGAACATCCTAACCATATCGTTCATCAAGTATACTCGTTTGGATTCAATACTAAAATACTACCTTTTTGATGTGACGAATTTGAACAAGAGCGTGAAAGTTCCTGACCTCAGGTGCTCTTCTGAAAAATATTTTTATATACATTGACACTGCTGTTTTCCTTAGGTAGGAGCTTCAATTCTGCAGGCATAATCTTCGGGCTTTTCCTTCTACACCATTTTCTCATATATAAATTAACGTCGTCTTCTCATTCCGTCAAAAACCATATAAAATATTCCAGGGGCGGAGTTTGCATACTCAAGTTCGCGAGTTGTTCAAGATTTATGTCGTATATCGTTCAGAACAGGCGCGCTTCTGGGGACCGTAATACCTGAAAATTGCTTAATAACCATATTTTATTGCCTTCCTTCTGGTGAAGATTTTCGAACAAAGTTATTCTACCATGAAATGAGGAAGCGCATGTCGCATATTGAGCATATTCGAAATTTTAATACCTCTATATAGATTGAGACGTCAGCGCTTGAATTTTATCTGCTTGGTAATTATCGAACGATGTGGGAAGCTGTTTCAATTTCAGATCATAAACCATGAGGAATAACTATTTCACTTTATGCTCACATTTAATGAGCACACCACCGCGATTGAACGTCAACAAAATATCTGTTTTTTTTCGTGGTTTAGAACGTACAATCTTTGGTCATTTGAAACCGTGTAAGATAACATTGAATCAAGATGCAAAAATATATCAGGTGTCGACACTTTACCACTATTACCACTCGAAATTTTAATCTAAAGCGCGGTCCTAGAATTGTCAAGTATTGTTCTCCTTCTCTCTGAAAACGATAATGGCGCTGAGGTCGCTTTGTCAAGGGTTTTTCCTGAACTTGGGTAATTACTGCGAATGCAAATTCGAACATGATTATTATTGGTTTGATTCATCATTTTCCCAAATTACCTTCAGAAAGTATTCAAAATCAGATCTCAAAATTGAGGTTTTAAAATTTGAAGGAATTTGCCAGGTATGCACGAAGTGGCAACGGTGTTTAGTAGGATAGCTTGTTCTTCTATAGAATAATGAAATATTTATTCCTATTCTGTGGTACACACGTCTTATTTGTCAATACAACCAAACAGTTTGTTTTTCGTTTCCGTTCACGATTTGCCAGTAATATGACAGTCTGTGCATTTGACTTCTTTTCTTTCCGAGAAAGCTGAATTCGACGTTGCCATATCGTGCACTCAAGACAAATCCCTTCAAATTTAAAACCCAATTTTTATTTTTCAGTTTTAGGTAATCAAACAGTTTCTTAAAAATATAATATTGAAATTATGTGTTTGAAATAACTGAATAAAATTAAATGAGCTATAATCCTAGGAAACTATTTCCTCAAAAATTAATTACAGATAATTGAAATGATGTGCGTACGAGGGCGGAAACGTGAACTTCTCTAATGTACCTACATTATTGTCGAAGATACCAATTTGTCGATATTTTTTAAGATTTGATGTATTGAAAGCTGGCAAACATCTTCGAATTACGCGCTTGTTCATGGAAACAGCTCGATATAATATTGCCCAAATGTCTGTATTTTTTAATTTTGAGCCCAAAATGGTGACTATTCAACACCAATGTTTCAAATTTCAGTTTGATCAGATCGATATTCATCTTCGGCGATATTCGAAAAAAATTTGTTGAATTTCGTGATTATTTACTCGGCCGACCGTGAACACAATAACTTCCGTAAGGAACAACTTAGAAACTCGATATCTGCAGAGAAGGTTTGGACCTTAATTACGAAGGCCGAATTCGTGATTGGATAAAATCCACCCAACGTTTCCGCAGATATACCCATTCAAAATTTTATTTTCCCAATATTTCCGAAACTACAAATTAGATCGAATTGAAATCCAGTACTTTATTGAAAAATTACAGTTTAAAGGTTCACACAGAATTTAATGAGGATAATATGATGAGAAGATCACAGTGTATTGAATATTTGAAAAAAAAGTTTGATTTTTTTTTTCAAATTGTTCTAATGACACCATCATTACGCAAATCTGCACAATGTTGTCCTCCAGCATCTTTGAACTAGCTGCGAAGTTTTATCACGCGTGGATTAGTATTTCTCGAATTATACCGAAAAAAATAACGATATCGAGAATAAAACCAAGAAATGTTTTCCCTATATCTCCAAAACTAATATAGCCGTATTGAATTGAAATTTGGTCCACCGCTGTGAAATATGAAGCTTGAAGTACAACCAAAATTGTTCTTGAATATGAACAATTGTTTCAGAAAAACCTTACAAGTTTTAAGTCGCTAGCTGGCTCCGTTCGACAGTTATCGTATCCACGCCCGGGCGTCCACCGGACAGAATCGATTTTGATACCGGATTTGTCATCAGTGAGTCCAACCTAGAAGTTTGAGACCATTTTCGGCGCAAAATTCGAAAATTACAGACATTTGGACAAAACGGTAGCACGCTGTTCCCCTAGAACATGCGCGCAAAAATGTAACCTAGCCCACGTTATTTTCGATTGACTCGAAATTCTAGAAGTAGGTACTACAATTCGGTGAGAAAAAGCCTTTCCTTCAATGAATGAGCGCTCAATATCACTAATTATTATTCTAACAATAAATGAACATTAAAGAACGAAATTCGCGAAGAAATAACAAACTTTCTGTGAGAAATTTTCACGGTTGTTTTTTTTTTGGTCGCTCACTCGTGAAAATTTTTGAACGCTTTTTAAAAATCCTCATGAAATATTCATAACTGTTTGGAAAAAATTTCGCGCTGAAATAATGAAGCTCATTAATTCAGTACCGTCAGGAATGAGAGTTTCTGTCGATACCGTAACATCATCATCGGGAAATCTGTCCGTTTATTTGAATTTCAAATGAAAATTTCCTTCATTAGCTGCTGCAGCAAGCGCTTCGAATAAAAGACTACCATAAATAATAATTTAACGTCTATTCCAGGACGTCCCTGGGGGCTCTAATGTGATTCCATCCGGGATTTCCGGGAAAATCCTGCTGCGGAAAAAACTATGGATGTAATTATTTCACGTGCCGAAAGTTGCAGGCTGTATTATTCGACATTTTAAGCGCTTTTTTTGGGGAACAGGAGCGTTATCAGTTTGCCCAAATGCCTACAATTTTGAAATTTTCAGACGGAAACGCCCTACTTCTACTTATTGAATACTATCAGATCCTGAACTTTCACTTCAAAAGTTCCAGCGATACCAAAAAATGACAGGTAAAATAGTAGAAGAGTACCTACTGTTATGAATCTGACTGTTGTTTGATTTTTATTAATTTTGAATTTTGAATTTTCAACAGGATCCAATAACAAAGATATGAATTTTGATTTGAATTTTGCGAGGCTTTCCGTCTCTTTCTCAGGTGGATTCTATGGTATGAAATAATAGTTTATATAATTTCAAATAACAATATTTAATGAAATGAATTTTAAGAAATTGATTTAAATGCCAAACTTATTACTAACCTAACTAAAATAATTAAATTAAATCTAAAAACTTATAATAATGTCCTTTTTTCTCTCACCCACGGTGTTTCTATTCTATGTCACTTTGTTGCTTTTTATTCTTCTGTGGTTCGGATTTTCTGTATAACCTCCAAAGTTCCTCTTGATTGTTTACTGCGTAAAGTGCAAGTTCTCAGGGTTGACTCTTGAAATGAAGTTTATTTTTAATCTGGCTCGAATTGTACTTGTTAGGATTTTCTAACTGCTGGATTTTCTTTTCTGGTAAGTTTATAAGATTTTCTTCAATATTCCATGTATTATATTCTGTTATTCTTCCAGGATGCCAGTCACTTTGATTCAGTTTTGGTTAACTTTGGGTTTCTGACTGGAATATTACGATGTTTCGATAAATTTTTACGAGGAGCAGCTACAGTCTTGACGATGGTTAAAAATGGACTAAATTCGGTAATCTTTGAGTTTCGACAAGTGAGAATCATAACAAGATATGCGCATGCTCAAACAGTGTCATTTAGGGAGCATCGCTGCCAGATTGAGCAATTATTACTATAGCAGAGGAATATCATAGAAATGAATTTATTAACATGAAATCGTTCGAGTTCCCGCCAACTCCAACGGTCAATCTACCTTTGTTCTAATACGATTCTACCACACATGTTACATACCACTACTTCAACAAGTGCTTATATGTTTTAGCTAGTGAATATTGTGATATACGATACGAATTTCAGCTTGCTGGATGTTTTAAACTGGACATATCTGTTTATAACATATTTCAGAATTGCTCTCTTCAGTATCACTGAAATTGTTAATCCAACGCAAATAATGACCGCTCACGAAATACGAGGGCAGAACGTGGTCATGGGCGATATTATGGTTCTTGTGACTCCTCTTGATGTTGTGATATGGTGTGTAAAAAGGAAGCTGTTGAGTAACTCCCAGGAATGTAATGATTGTAGTGTGCAAATGACCTGCAGCCGAAATAGGAGAATAGTGCAAGATGGTTACCAGTGGATATGCAGGCTTTGTAAGAAGTCTCGAAGTCTTCGGCATGCTTCTTTCTTTTTCAGAAGTCACTTGTCTCTACAGCAAATATTGCTCCTGGTATATGGATGGGCGTTTGAATATCCTTAAAACATGATGTTGAGAGAAGCTCGGTTAGGAGAATACGGTGGTACAGCTGTCGACTGGTATAATTTTTGTAGTTTATAATTTCTTCAAAACCATTTATATAAAAAATGATTTCAGCTTTGGATGATCATGAGAGTATAAATTAATTGAATGAATATATGTACAGAGTATAATATGTAATATTAACCGTAGTGAAATATGTAAAATCCTATAGAATACAGTTGGAGTTTAAATCAAAAGATACTACAATTGCTGTTAGAATGTCTGCTTCACAATTCAACCAGATAAACTGCTCTTTGTGAGAAATTTTCCTTCAAAACCATTTATATAAAATATGATTTCAGCTTTGGATGATCATGAGAGTATAAATTAATTGAATGAATATATGTACAGAGTATAATATGTGTTTTGGTTGGTATAGAGTATAATATGTGTTTTGGTTGATTGGGTGATTAGCTCTGATCAAGGGGGAATATTTGTTGATTTATCGACGGATATTCGTCCTTGTGATTATGTTAGTTATAATATGTAATATTAACCGTAGTGAAATATGTAAAATCCTATAGAATACAGTTGGAGGCTAAATCGATAGATACTACGATTACTATTAAAATGTCTGCTTCACAATTCAACCAGATAAACTGATCTTTGTGAGAAATTTTCCACCTCCAAGCAATAGAAAAAAAAATCTACGATCGTTCCATTTATAAGGCCAGATTTTGGAAGAGTAAGAAAATGAAATTCCGCTCGATTCCACCTAATTAGGCTCCTGCACAATCTGGCAGCGATGCTCCCTAAATGACACTGTTTGAGCATGCGCATATCTTGTTATGATTCTCACTTGTCGAAACTCAAAGATTACCCTAAATTCTCTGTGCTCGAGCTTCGGTATTTATACCTTTTCGGAATTTTTCTTCACATCCTAGTATGCTTTGCTCTGAAGATGTCTTCCAAAAATGATGCTTTCGCAGTTTTCTCTTCAGAGGTAAGTTTTCCTTCTTCGAACCTGGTCTAGAAAATTCGGCCGTATTTTTCTCCGTATTTTGATGCGCCTCTTGCCTATATTCTAAATCTCTAATATATAAAATTCTTCAAGTTTTATGCCTAAATGTTATAATGTTCTAAGTTAACAATTTCATTTGCCTAGTATTCTTAAATTTCTAGTTACAATCGCCAAAAAATGCTTTCATTATATTAAATAAACCCTATTTCTAAAATATAGCTGCAATTTTGTTCCTTCGAAAACCTGATAACTACATTATATGCAACTTATGGGTCGAGACATAACTTCTATCCTAAATTTACATTTTCTTTGAAATTCTACATCTAATTCTACTTATGATTGCTAGTTCTGTTCAATTCAAACCTATAATAATAATTTTCAACAAAATATCACTTAAGTTCCTCATAATTTCCTACTTCTTGACGAGATAAGGCAATTTTATAATATTCAAGGTATTGATACAAATTCTGGTACTTTCAGATCATGAGAAGCCTGTTGAGAAAGATACTTTGGAAGGATTATGTACCCTGAATAAACTATTGAAATGATGGAATGAATTCTCTGGATTTGTTACTGGATCGTGATTGATTTGGACATTTCTTATATCTTATGATAGAATTTACTATGTTTGAGGCCTGGAATTAACTTAATTATATATTATGAAAATAAATGATTGAATATATGCATTTGTGTTCATTGGTAAGTTATTTTTTTCTGTTTCGTAAAGACCGATTTAGAAAAAACCATAACACTACTTATACTGTACAAAATAACTACAAAATAGGTTTAAAATGTTTCGGATAAGAATAATATTCTCGAGATAAGTTCCACCTTGCACAGTTTTCTGATACCATTGTATAAATTAAACAATGCTGATACCTCTCCTGAAGTCTCTCGATGCATACTGTAGTTCCCATGTAATAAAGACAGTTTATTTAGTCTTGGTCCAACCCCATTTAATGTATGGTATTCTAGGTTGGGGTGGTATTCTTAAGTCTCATCTCAGTGGAATTGAAGTCACCCAAAGGTGGATATTGAAAACTATTTTGAATAAGCCTTATCGCTACCCATCAGACCAACTTTTTGGGGATATCGGAGTTATGGACTTTTTTTTGTTTCGTTGTCGATCTACTAGAAGAAGAACATACAAAACTCTGTCTTGAACAACCATATTTATGGTACGAAATACCATAAATCGAAATAGAGGACGCTTGGTTGATGTACCTTTGACATGTAGGACTGTTGGTTAACGGTCTCATCTCTACCTTGCTCCCAAGGTTTATAATTTCCTGCCGCAACATATTAAATTGAGCAACTCAATGGTAAACTTCAAAAAAGTTCTAAAACAAAGGATTTTGACTGTACCAAGAAATTTGATAAACGATCTTATAGATATAAAAAATTCTTGTGTGCATAATTGATGAACTCGGGAATGACAACAACACACTGTTTTTCACCTTTGGCACCTCCATTCATTTTTGTTTGTTTCCAGTATAAGTGTGTACGAAAATGTTATATGTGACCTCGTACAAGGCTTTTCCAACCTCGGTTGGAACCACCTTCGAGGATCTCTTCAAATAAATGTTTATTTCTTTAATTAGGGTAGAACCTTATTTTCGGTCTTTTGTATTCGTGTTTGACAAAGAATATTTCATGTTTTAAGATGGCAATGAACACTCTTATTATTATTATTATTATTGCCTCTTTCAACTATTTCCGCTGTTATTTTGTAGCGAGCGCCCTCTCTCAGTTCTTACTTAAGTCGCGCGCGCAGTACCATCTCTTGCGTCTTAAGTATCCTACGTTACCTGCCTGTAACGCTTGGCCACATAATCGGTCCACGTACAGGGGGCGCTAGCGCGCACGCTGTCCCTGATAGATCCTCTCAAGATCTCGGAAGTACGCTTATACCCAACGATCTGGTACACTCCCAGGGGTATTCCTCACAAGGGGTGTCCACTCACGTAGGCATGTAAACGGCTTAGTTTGGTGCATGCCCTGACGAGTTCCCCCAAACTAACCGGGACGAAACGTGGCACTTTCCCAATGAGGTTGATGCTACCTCGCAAACCTTCAAAAGCTTCAATTTCATTATCGATGGATATTTTGGAACAAAATTTTAGGGTCGGCTAGTAATAGATACAATCTTCGAAATCATGTATTGCAATACCCCTCATGCCCTCATCCCTACTCAAAATCAAGGCGTTGTGCTCACCCCCTGTTTGGAGCTGTGAGTTAGCTGGATGAAAATAGCGGGAAAAATGTTCCCCATCGAATCAAAACCTGAAGGGATCGATCGATTTTCCACATTTTCATCTTACAATCGAAAAATCGATGTGGTAAGTTTTAGTTGGACCACCCTGTATATCACACAAATAGTCCGCCAATACATATACTCCATTCACTTTGATAAACTATCCCGGTTGGCCGTGACATTCTGACACATTTCACCGTGTATATTCTGAAAATGTTAGGTTATAGTCATTTTCCTGTCAGATAACTATACAATGTTGTCTTCTCTACATAGAGGTCGTAGTAATTACTCATTTCTCAAAATGTCAATTTACTTTGGGAAAATAATGGATTTGAGAAAATATTATGTGAATTCAATAAATCCAAAGACCTGGCGAATGTTGAAGAAACTTTTTTTTCTGGTGATACTGAAAATATTTCACGCATGTAAACATGGTTGGAAAATTCAGATATGATTTTTCTTGCACGGAAATCAAGAATCGAGTTTTTGAAAATAAAGTCTCCAGTCAGTGTCTTTTTGGGTGCACCAATAGAAGAACATTCTTTGTAGTCTATTCATCTAAAATCTTTCTTATTGTGGTGAATGGCAGCTAAAAAATTAATATCTATTCATTTAAAATATAATTCCTTGGTTTCCACTCACATACGTCGAAAATGTTGGATAGCTTGTGATGAATTATTGATTCCAAATTATCTTGGTTACTATCAGAAGAAGCACATTTCAATTCTACATAGCCATCCTGATACTTTATCTCTGTTTCTTCAAAACTTCCTACGGCATTTTTAGTTTCCAAGCGTGATGATTGTTTGAGATTGAGAGTAGAAATTGACATTGGCATGTGGCAACGTCGCTGAGAATTATTTTGACATTGCCGATATTTCACGAGTGCCAACCTGCGTCAGTTTCAAGTAAAAAACTTGATAGATCTAAATCATGGCCAATCGGCATTGTTTATAAAAGTAAATGGTGTATAAGTTGTTCTTTCAAAAGTAAGAACCATCAACCTATCCAATATATCCCGATGAATACTGGTTATGGATAATTTCGGATAGGTATCATAAATAATAATTTCACGTCTATCCGAGGACGTCTCTGAGGGCCCTAATGTAATTCTATCCAGGATTTCCTGCGAGAATCCCGCTGCGGAAAAAACTATGGATATAATTATTTCATGTGCCGAAAGTTGGCGGCATTATTCTGTAACTTTTTTCCTGCGCTATCGAGACTCGGAGCTGCCGAAAAGTTCAATCTAAACGTGTGCCGAAATTGAAACCTGCGGGATTAATAGAAAATTGCGGTCTTGTCGGTCTTCTGTGTCGTTGTTGAGGAAAATACGGTGTGGAAAATTAATGGGAAAAATTCCAATAGCTTCGGACGGAGTTCATTATAGTTTTGTCGAGGGTATAGATGATAACAACGGCGTTATTTATTTCAGTGGAAGCGTTTCTATTGATTACTTTCCATTGGTTTTGGGTTGTTTAGTTTAGTATTCATAATTGTTGAAAATTCTACAGAATTATTAGCTATTTGTTAAATTTTTCCTTCGAAGTGAATCGTTTCTTTGCGATTTCAAGATATTTTTCCTTATTAACTCGTTATTTAATAATGGTTGGATGTTGCGACAGACATTCGTTATTACTTGGATGTAAATTGATATATACTCTTGAACAATATTTTTTTTGGTTTATATTCGATAAAACATCTTCTTAGTGTTTTGTCTTTAGCTTTCAATTTTCAACTGGGATATTTGGCTGGACTCACTGATGGAAAATTTTGAGTTGAATTTAATTCAATCAACCATTAATTACAAAGTTACTTCCGATGGAACCGACTAAGAGATACTATTTTTGTAAAAAGGGTTTGAGATCTATAGAGCAATTCAGTTTCCTCAATATTCTCGAAAAAATCTGATCCTATCGAATTGAATTTTGAGAATTTTTTGGATATTGATGGCTTGATGGTTCGGGCAGAATTTCAGGCCTATACAGACTCATCAAGTTGTACATTATTTTCGATCATAGATCTCTGTCATCAAATAAAACACTTTTTTCATTTGCCATTCACTGTATTCGGCTCCGGTGAAAAGATACAAGCTGTTCAAATTTTCAGAAGAAATCAGTCTTTCTTTTGTAGCTTTGAGATGGTTTCTCCGAATGAGATGTATTTCGATGTGAAGTCTTGTATACGTTTGACACATATTTTTCATTAAACATTTCTATCCTTCCTTGAACGGTTTCTCAGTCATAGATTTGTAGGTCCATAAAACTATGAGAAGTGAAATATATATATTCTTTTGAGAACGAGCATTACATTCTAAGATATATCACAGTGTTAGCAGAGGAAAATGTAAACGGGGTACCATACTTATTTGCGTATGATACAAGAGCACAGATAAAAACCTCAGGAAGTGTAGTAATTTGTTTATAGAAAATGGATGGCATCTTTTTCATTGGAAAATAATTTTTTCGTCATCTTGAATTCATTTTTACAAAATATCTTGACATAATATCTGAAATAGAAAGAGGGACAGAAAACCAGAAGGAAGCAGTAAATAATATCACCTACATTTGCTCATGACCGAGAGGGTCTTTCGACGAGGTTCAGTCCTCCAAGCGATGATTTTCAGATCCTCAGATAAACGAAGAACGCTACAGGCCCCTTTATTGGGGAATCATCTCCCATAGATCCATAATTGTTCATTTCGAACTAGAAATCTAATAAAATATCGGGAATAAAGTGATAACATTCAGGAATTCACCTTATTTTTATGGATCCGACCCTGAGATAATAAATGCCGTATATTGAGCTCCGTTTTTTCGAATTTCAAACATAAGATTGGTTATTCTGCGAAAGAGACCACCGTTAGAGATATCTGTGGTCAACTTGCCAAAAAAGTGCAGGAGTGTACTAGCACATTGAGAAAATTTAAATGCTTATTACTTTTCACCTGAGCCGAATCTGAAAACGAATCTGAAAATATGGGTAGTGAAAAGACTGTTTCATTTGATGAGAGAAATCTATGGTTAAAATTAATGAACAACTGAGAGACTCTCCCTGTATAGTATCCTATCGTTGGGAAAATATCTTCCCAAAGAAAGAACTCTGACAGTTTACATTTGTAGAGTAGGTTTCAACCCTAGTTATGAAGGCCATAGTACTGAATTAGTGAAATCTACTGAATGGTTTCGAAGATATAACCAGTCAAATTCTAGTTTCACAATATTTCCAAAAATACAGATCGCATTAAAACTACACCTTTGTTTATTTCATTTTCTCCAAGAATTATCAGATACAGACATAACCAATTCAAACTTTCATTTTCATAAATAAATAAAACAGATGTACCTCATTTATCTATGAACGTACAAACGTTGCCAAATTGACGAACAGAAAGAAAGAACTCTTCGAAATCAAACAACACACAATATGCTAATTCTATTTATACACTTGTGAAGTCTATGATTCTGAACTGAATTTATGATTCTTATGAATTTTGTAGTTTCCTCTTTGATTTTTACGCACGAGTTGCGGGATTCTTACGGTTACGTCCATTGTGAATTGACCAAAGTCGGCTACTCCGCTTACAAATCATTCCAAATAAAAAATGCTAGGATTCCATTCTCAACTTTTAGACGTGGCAACGCGGAAAAATTGAATTCTGTGAATTTTTTGAACAGAGTTGCATTCAGCCAAAGTACCCAATTCTCGGAATTTCACAGATATTTTTTATTTTTGAATTTCAGATTACTCGAAAACGGCGCATCATACAAAAAAAATAAAGAATACTTCTACTTTCCAAAATGGTCAAAAATTCGATGAATAGCATTCAAATTATTTTTGAAAGTTGGATTCTTTGAAATTCTGGTATTTTTATGAAATATTATGGTCATATTTAAGAAACTGAAGGATGTGGATGAAATTTCGTAATCCAGGTTCATTCATCGTATCAATAAAAAACTATATTCCAAAAATCATCTCATTCGATGGGATCGTTTGCGAGATATAATCGAAAATTAAATTTTTTTATGGATTTTCAACAGTCTGTATCTTACGAACCAAGCCGAATCGGAAAAAATGGTAAGAGAAAAAAGTGTTTCTTTTGGCTTCAGGAATCTTCTGTTAAAATATTCTGCAAGGTCAAAGACTCACCCTTTATAACCATTCGTAAGACATTTCGACTTCTTTTGAAGACAGTTACGAGATACAGATAACAAATAAACTGAGTAACGTGATCTTCCAACAGCTCCGAGTATTTTTAAAAGAATAACAAAATCTATACAGTTGAAGATCGTGCCAGACACCTTCGCCATTTTGCACCTCTAGAAAATTGATCTGGTGCCGATGTCTCCCACTAAAGTTTTGCACTAACATCTCAATTCCGGAAAGGGTTATCTATCTAGGATTAGTTGGTTTCCGCCACTTATCTAAAGTACGTTTGAATCAAATTCGCAAGGAACATATGCTTGCGGATTATCCTGATGAACCATGAAGTGAATACGTTCTCAGTATTCATCTCGGAATCCGTCCTAGACCGAATTTACGGACAATGGAAAAGGAGGTCAATTGGCACTATTGGACCAGCACGGACTGGCTTCACTTGAAAGCCTCATCGAACTGACACAATTTCTTTCTAACCTAATCCTTCACAAGCAGCAGTTCTCGAGAACAGTAATTGGGGAATATAAAGTTTTCGCCTCTAATCAATTGGGTGAATTCGAATGAAAAAAAACTTTCGAATTGAGATAAGTAGAAATTTTTCTTGTCAATTCATCAGATCGAACGAATATAAGGATATTTATGATGCTCGAATAATCTTTCATTTTTGTCCAGATCTTTCTTTACCCCTTACATAGATTTTCGTTACACATTGCTGAAGTTTGCAAATCATCCATGCTATTCACTTCTTATATGTTCCTTTGATGTCTTCTCGAATGATTTCGATTTTGTCATATCAATTGGGAGATAATGAAAAAATAAAATCCGAATGGATATAAAGAATGTTTCCAATTATAACGTAAGAGTTAAATTTACCGCCATTTATGCGGTAAAGTGTTGACAACTCTGAAAAAAACTAACCTAAGCGGAGCGTTGCACGACAGAAGAACGTGTCTTCATTATTAAACAATATCTCAAAAATATTTCTTATGTCAACGATACTCAGGAAATATCAACAAAATTCGAAATATTAATTTTTTTAACAATAATTCTACAAGTAAATATTTGATCGGGTTGAAATTTCACACCATATTTGAATATCGATTTCAAAGGCTGTACCAAATTTTATAGAGATCTGGTTGATCATGGCTTTGGTTTTTTTCTGCTGCTGAATATTATTGTTCCGTTTGGTTTAACACCGCTCATCTTAGTACAATTGATGCACAGCTTAATGTTGCCATGAGGATCATTCGTGGAACTATGAGATCTACACCTCTACAGTGGTTACCAGTTCTCTCGAATATTGTACCGGCCCATACTCGCAGACAAGTTGCAGTGAAATAGTCTTGGGATAAATATCATTCAAATTTACTCTCAATGATGTATTATAATCCGGATTCTAAAATTGCTAGACTGAAATCTCGTAAATCTCTATGGATTAAAGATTTCTTCATTCCAATAAAAGTGACAAAGAAGTTTCCTTCAGAAAACGTTCGTGGTTTCAACCTTCCTCGAAAAATTTGGTGTATTTTGAATCGACTTAAAATAGGTCATGATCGTTGTAATGATTTCCTCTTCGAATGGAATTCAGTCGAAAGTCCAAGGTGGGAATGCGGAAAAGAAGAGGAAACAATAGAACATTAAGTTAATAGTTGTCTAATATATAAATTTGACACTGGTTTCGAGGCAATTCATTCGGTGTCTTATTCTTTCTTGAGGTGGATCGTGAATTTGAAATTAATTTAATGAGCAATATATCATTTTCGAGTTCATATTGCTTTTTTCATCTTATTTTTGTTTGAAGGTGTGATTTCGAGTTATCAACCTGCATCGAAAGGAAAGAAGGAATTTTGTTGATGAAAAAGGAGTCCTTCAATAACAAATAACAATTTCACTACACTTATACGGGGAGAGTTTTTTCTGAGGTTTTTACCTGTGCTGTTGTATTATACGTAAAATTGTATGGTACCCCGTTCACATTTCCTCTGCTAATACTGTAATAACACATATTGTTTGATTTAAAAAAAATATACTGCTCATTCTCAAAAGAAAATATTTATTTTCAATGAAAAAAAGGAGAATTGTCGGAGAATATTTTCCAACACATGATTCTCACAAATTTCACACTTAGATGCACGTTGAAATTATATAATCAATTTGGTAGTTTCAATCCGATTGTGATAGTACTTTTTGAGATATTGAGGAAATAAACTTCAAACCTTAACTGTGATTAATTCCGAAATTATTTGACCGATTGAGCCCATCAGCTAACTTAGCAGACATAGTTCGGCTGTAAATCAATCTGATCCAAAAATTCAGAAATAACAGAGACACTTCGGCGATATGATAATGCGCTGTATGCGAGAACGAAAACGGTGAAAATCGAATCCTTCTAGATCCAACCCTGAAGCTGAAAGCAATAAATGGGATTTCTTGGTATCAGATTGCTATATGAGCGTCGGAGGGCGTATATTTTTTTAATATTACCACATATATTTAGATGAATGGCTCGGATATGACCGCAAACTGCCAATTGACTACTCGCTTCCGCGCTTGTTAACATAGCGAATTTAAGGATACTCGAAAAATATATCACCTCAGCTGCATGAGCTCCCTCACAACTATATGAGCTGAGACAGCAATAAGTTAAGCAGTTTTCGCAGACTGCGTCTTTGTAGAACAGAAATAATAATGAATTTCAGCAAACTCATAATATGGGATTTCTTTTATAAAGCTTCGAAGCTCCATAAATGCTGCTGAACATCCGGAGCGAATTTCATTTCAACTATCGCCATCCCAGAGATGCCTGAGCTCTATTTGATAATTTGAAAAATTGTGGACATACTACTTCATTGTGGTATGAATTCTCACCCATAAGATTGTGGAATTGAAATATTCAGAGAAGCACGGACGTGAAGTCAGGAGGTTTTAACGCAATGCTCGATCAATTTCGTAGCAATTTTCCCACGAAATTTTGATTAAACCTTCACGCCGACATTGTTCGACCGTGTACCAAGCTTTCATTCGATCACGCTTATATTTTCGGAAATATTTGAAAAATGAAGTTTTGATTGTGAATCCTCTTAAGAGCAAACATTACTAGGTGCCAAGCGGTCTCTCCTAGTTCGGAAAATATGCGTTCCCAAACTTCCTAATTTATGCTTTTTCAAGTGAGTTTTTCCATCATGGCCGTGACTCTTGACGGTGATAGTATAGAACGTCCCCTATAGAACAGCTGGTTAGCTTCTTCTCCCTTTTTTCCAAACATGTTCTCGAACATCAGAAACGAATATTTTTCGACCGGTCACTCAAAGCTCTGGCTTCTTATATGCAACCAACTACATAATTATTGCACAGAATATATCTGTGATATGTGTTTTGTGACAAATTGTCACTAGAGGGGCCTTTTGTGCAAGGGAGATCTAGGTATTTGGGGAATCGGGGATTCACCCTATTGGCCGAGATATTCACCCTATTGTTCGACGACGGTCACGTGATCGTCGTCGGCCAATAGGGAAGAATCTCCGATTACCCAAATACCCGAATCTCCCTCGCACAAAAGGTAGCTTCAGGATGCAATAGACGACTTCGGTCAAAGTTGCCAACCCACAAATTTCCTCCAAATTCACTATTACTAGGGAAGGGAAATTTCAGGACAAATTTGACATGATAAGGTTCGCGATATTTATAAATACCCGTTAAAGATGCCTCGGCTCCTCAAACAAGACAATTCCTTCCAAATATAGGTTTTTGTTAAGATCATCTCTGATTGGTTGAAATTTAAGTTGGGATTCCTGATTTCATGTTAATAGTGTCAAGTTTATATAGAATGTGTTCCGCAAATCAACATGGTTATTTTGGTTGCCGGTTTTCCGTTCCGTAAATATGAAATATTCAGTTGGTTCCTGAAAAAAAGGTTAATTACGGAATTTGATTGATGAGAAAACGTTCCTTTCGGTCACCAAAACGACAGTCAATGTTCTATGGTAACATATTCATAGCAAAGAACAATCTTTATTTACTTTATGACCCACAGAACATAGAAGAGACAACAATCAACAATGGAAAAATCATCAGGTATGGTCTATGGATCATAAGGTAAATAAAGATTGTTCTATGCTATGTATATGTTAACATAAAACATTGATTGTCATTCTGGTGCATAGACTTAATATGTCTACTGGTGACAGAAAGATTGCTTCTTCATCAATCAAATTGAGTAAAAAACCTTTTTTTTTTCATTAACCAACCGAATATTTCATATTTACGGAACAGAAAACCGGCAACCCAACTTAAATTTCAGCCAATCAGATGATCTTAACGAAAACCTATATTTGAAAGGAATTATCCTGTTTGAGGAGCCTAGGCATTTTCAACGGATATTCATAAATAACGCGAACCTTATCATGTAGAATTTGTTCAGAAATTCTTGTTCCCCAGTGATAGTAAACTCGTGAAAAAATTGTGGGTTGGCAACATGGGCCGAAGTTGTCATTTGTTCTACTCCCAGATCCCCTAGAATTGCGACCCAGGACGAAACGTCATAGCCCTAAAGAACAACTTGAAGCTACCTCACGAGCCATAGTGAAGCTACACATTCAGAAATGATTTCTACGAGCTCCGGCACACATAAGACACACTGTGTGTGTAAGAAAGTGTCAAGTATGTTGCTGAACATTTAGATAAACATATAAATTCATCCTATAGAAATAAAGGAAAATCCTCTATTCTCCTAATATAAAAACGATGAAAACAAATCACTATGTAGAAGGATGTAGTTTCTATCAGAATCCAACTCGGAGAATCAATTACGGGGACAGGCAGACTAATGCGAACATAATGGCATACAAAGTCAGTAATGTAGGAACCGGGAAACTATTGGAAGCGTTTTTTTCCGCATCTTCAGCACTCCCTTCACATCCAAGAGTGCTCTGCCCCGATTCAACACCCATATATAGCTTGAGTATGCACAACTTTTCGAAACTATTAGGAAAATGACCTCAATATTTTCAATTTCAAATGAATATAACTCGGAAACCTAACATACTTTCACGAAGCCAAAAATAACCAACACATAACCTAAAAGTGAGCGTTCCCTGTTTCGTTCTTTCACAAGTCATAAGAGATCCATCAGTTGATCTCTAGAGATCACTGTTGTATTGTCATTTGATTCAAGAATGGAAAGTCCGTAGACACGCTTACTTTCTGCCATTTGTTCTTCCACCAAATTTTCAAGATAAGTGACCCAGGACGAAACGTAATACTCTCAAAGAGTTGAAGTTCGTTCGAAAGCTATCAAAAAGATTCACATTCCTAAATGATTTCCAGTAGGTTCAGCATTGAATAACACACCCCGTTTGATACAATAGTGTGAAGTTTGTTGCTGAAAATGTAGAAAAACATATGAATTTATCCTGTAGAAATATGGGAAAATTTCCTATTCCCCTAATATAAAAACAATGAAAACAAATCTCCATGTAGAAGAGGGTAGTTTCTATCAGATTCCAACTCCAGGCATAAATTACGGGTAGAGACAAACTAATGCGAACATAATGGCATACAAAAGTCAGTAACGTAGAAACCGGGAAACGAACCAACTGTTGGCAACGTTCTTTTCCGCATCTTCAGCGTTCCCTCCACATCCAAGAGTGCTTTTTCAATTTATCACCCATATCCGGCTTAAGTCTGCACAACTTTTCGAATCTTGTGCAGTAAGAAACACCGGTTCCAGTTTCCGAATAGCGGATAGATTCACGGTTTTCCTTTATTGTGGTAGTTTATATTGCTGAAAAGTTCCCCTGTGTTTCGGAGGATGAACTTTTGGAGTTAACGGTGAACGAGAAGGTGAAAATTTACGCAAAGGTTTGTTGTTTCCTGCTGAAACGGACATATACTCCATTCACTTTTATAAAGTATCCCGGTTTGCCATGACATCCCGACAGATTTCAACGTGTATATTTTGAAAATGTTAGGTTATAGTCATTTTCCTGTCAGATAACTACACAACGTTGTCCTCTCTACAAAGAGGTCGTAGTAATTACTTATTTTTCAAACTGTCAATCTATATTTGAAAAGTAATGAATTTGAGAAAATATTATGTGAATTCAATAATTCTGGCGAATGATGAAGAACTTTTTTCTCTCTGTTAATATTGGAAATATTTTACGTATGTGAACATGGTTGGAAGATTCAGTAATACCTTCTTCTTGTACGGAAATCAGGAATCGAGTGTTTCGGAATTTTAAAGAAAAATGATGGATAGAGTAGTCCATTACTTCGAATTCCCTACTTTTCTAAATTCTCAAGGAATAAGCCTACAGAAGTCATTTAAATACCTTGTTGCACAACTTCAAATATTCCAGTATGAAAATGTAGTAGTACTTCGAAACCTGTGTCACAGTTAACCTCAAAAGAACTAACTACATTTACAAAGGTCTTGGGAATCTACGTGATACATACACTGGATTGGGATCAACAAATTTGTAAACTGGTATGCAGCTTAGCTTCAGTCTGTTATCTTTGGGTGTAATGACAAGATATCTGGATAAATTCTCCATGAAAACTACCTATCATGCAGTACTCGAGTCAAAAGCAATATGGAATTATGTTTTATGGACATACTTTGAAGTCAACTCAAATATTCAATTCCCAGAAAAAAGCAATTCCTAAAATATTAGAAAAAATAGCATTGAATGAGATATTGTATAATTCATGTTATTTTCGTGCATAAAAATTCAATGTTCTGCCAACATAGGATATACCAAGTTCATTTTCAATGTACTACTTCCTATCGAAACAATTCCACGAAATATATAATTTTTGAAATTATTCGTTAAGGAATTTGTTCAATTCAAACATGACTATCTACTCAAGGCTCAATACAATACAAGCAAAGTAGAAATTGGCAACCTCGCGTCGAATTATTTTGACATTGTCGATATTTCAGGAGCGCCAACCTGCCTTGGTTTTAGTTACAAAAACATGATAGACCTAAATCATGGCCAAACGGGATACTTTATAAGTGTGAATGGAGTATATACTTCCTTTTCCTCTGATACGGGGGCTGTGCACTTTTGCTTAGCCTGTCTAGTAGGCAATAACAAACTTCATGGCATTTCAATATTCAAATATCTGATAGAATTAGTGAACCCTAAGATTTTCCTGTTGGGAAGATACTGATTAGATTTGCATAGAAGAAGGTAGTATGTTCTCCTGAACAAAAAATATTCCAAAGTTTTGAATTGGAGCGTATTTCTGTTTTTTTTTACCATAAAAACTATAATTTCCTGTCTTTCATATACTCCACAAATCATCTTCGAATCTTCATGCATCTATTTGCAGTACTTTCTTTCAAGAATAGTTAATATTCATAGTTAATATTCAGTGGAATGTTTTTGAAATTATTGAATATTGTGGCCCAAAAATATATCGAGGGAAAAAATATCAAATATATTATTTCCATATTTGAAAATATTATACTGTACGGGTGCTGGATATGGCAGTTAACAAAGGGTATGGAGCGTAAGATATAATTCAAGCTTATGCCCTGAGTACTGTTGATTACGGCAAAATTAGAACCATTATCCTAGTAGAATTTTTCCGAGATTCATTGACCGATGGAGCACTATTGACTCTGTTTAATATTATCTCACAATTTCTGTCTAAAATTAGGAGAACCAGGAAACAGTCAAAAGTGATGAAACACTCAGTATCTCTATGATAATGGTCCAACTGTACCCTTAGGTTAAAGTTTTTAGAATAATTTTCAGTGGGTCCCATTGTTCGACACGTGAAGTATTCACATGTCAGTTAATGGAACGTCCTATATAACCGAATAACATCCAACAATGATGGAGTATTCCGATTTCTCCTCACGTTCGATTTCAAATGATTGATAGTGAAGAAGTCGAATGTTGTTCTTTATCGTCACACAGCAGATTCAATGTAGAAAAAGCGAACTGTGCCGATCGATGTGCTAACATATTGCACTTTACGGTCGTTTCGTATTGGACTGTTATTTGTCCCCAAAGCCACATATTAGGGACAAACGTGTCCTTCGTTATGATCAACATGTTGAAAGCGTTCGCAGTTTATTGTTGGACGAACAATACAGGTTCATACTTTTTATTGAGTAGTGTATTGTTCGGGAAAATTTGAACACAAGGTGAAAGATGTTGAGACGAAACCTCAAAAAGGCAGTTTAATAAATAATGCCCAATAACTGGAAAATTGAACAGAAGGTTCAAGCTAGTACCTCGGTAACGGAATAGAACCAGAGACATCAAGAGATGTCTATGATGATGATTATTGACAGAAGACCAAGTTGCCAACGCACAAATTCCGTCAAATTTTTCTATCACTTGGGAAAGGAAATTTCGGAACAAGTTCGGCATGTTGAAGTTCGCATTATTCACAAATATCCATAAACAGTGCCTCGGTTCCTCGAACTAGATAATTGTCTCCAAATATATGTTTTTGTTAAGATGATCCCTGGCTGGAAATTAAGTTGGAATTCCTGATCTATTGTCAATAGTGTCAAGTTTAAATAGGATATGTTCCGCAAAGCAACTTGGTTATTTCCCAACATTGGCGAACCAAAGCGCCTTTTGGTAAAGTAAATGAAGATTGTTCTCTGCTATTGATATGCTTCCATAAAATTTTGAATGTCGTTTTAGTTAAGATGCATAGAACATAAGGTGAATTCAAAGATAGCGCATCTTTTAATTCACTTTATGTTCTATGCATCTTAACCAAAACGACAGTCAAAATTTTATGGAAGCATATCAATAGCAGAGAACAATCTTGATTTACTTTTTGATCCATAGAAGAGACAACAATCAACAATGAAAAAATTACTAACTATGGTCAATGGATCCTCAGGTAAATATTGATTGTTCTATGACATGGATATATTACCATAGAAAATTGACTGTATTTCTGGTGACAAGGAGATAGCTTTTTCATCGATCAGATCCCGTAATTAACCCTTTTTTTTAGGAACCAACCGAATATTTCATATTTACGGAACGGAAAATCAGCAACCAAAATAACCAAGATGGTTTGTGGAACATATCCTGAGTAAACTTCACACTATTGAGAAGAGATCAGGAATTTCAACTCAATTTCCAGCCAGAGATCATCTTAACAAAAACCTACATTTGGAAAGAATCAACTGGTTTGAGGAGCCAAGGCACCGTTTACGGGTTGCATTGACGGATATTTGTAAACAACGCGAACCTCATCATGACGAATTTGCTCTGAAACTCCCCTTCCCGAGTGCTAGTAAACTCAACGAAATTTGTGGTTTGGCAACTTGGACCGAAGTCTTCTATTATCTACGCATACTCATCACAGAAGAAAACCTCACTCTATGCAGTGCACTCGTTATCTATGACTACACTAATTTGCACCATTTCGGCAACGAACATGGTGTAATTTTACAACAAAATACACCCAACGGTGTACAAGACAAGCTTTTATATCACCAAAATGACTAGTGATGTCAACTTTATACGAACCCCAGACCATCAATAGTATTGCACAGTATTTAGGTTGATTGATCACGTTTATACGATATTGAAAGGTTGAACATATTGCTCGATTTTCGAAGAGTGAAAATATGAGAAGTAATCTTGACTATATTTTTTCGTATCTGAGCAGTATTGTCAACCTGGTCGTTTAAGAGCCAACTATATAACAGAGTGACTTTTGTCGGCCAGAGTTCGTTTTTTTCAAAAATTTTTTGAGTGCAAAAGGTCGAAAAAATTATAAAATGCGCAATGTTGCCACATTTTATATTCTAGAATTTTCGGGACAATGAAAACTGAAATGGAAGAAAAAATGGAAAAACAACTAACATTGCGCATTCTCACAAAAAAAAGGACATCCCAAAAATATTCTAATATTTCTCGATGTTTTCGGCAACGTTAAAGCAGGCATACCGCAAGAAAGTGCCTAACTTTGAGATATTAACGAGGTTTGAATGTGGCTGTGTTGCCAAAATGGGCGAAGCCGTAATTTAGCACCTGGTAATGTTTGCTATCGATATCATGATGGAATGCTTTTCCTTAAAATATGCACGCAAAATCCTTAACCTGCTCCGTTCCAAAAAATGAAATATTCTTGACTGCTGCCTCATCAGCAATTCCGGAAAAATGATTTCCTTGGGAACGCCTTCAAGCAAGTACAATTCGTACGGGTTAAGAGCATCATAAAGTAACTGATTCGTGTTTGCAACACTCAATGCTGAATGTTGCCTGCAAGTAAGTATCTATTCACCTATGTCAGTGGTCTAATAAAATAGAAATGTCACGAGCAATGATCGCAGCAAGTCTGTTCCATGACCTCATAACTCAGCACATGGTTTAACAACAATTCATCGGTATTCCACTAAGGAGGGCGACAAAACTGAGAATGGCCTGAATTGTACAATCAATTCATGTTTTTGGTTTCCGAGTGGAGGAAGAGCGGTGGAACTTGAACATAATTCTCATTTATTTCAAAGTAAAGTGACTTGGATATTATAACATTAAAACATTTATGGTAACGAACCTTTTCTTAGAATAATTCTATACTATACTAATAGACGACTTCGGCCCAAGTTGCCAACCCACAATTATCTTCACAAATTTACTATGACGGGGAAACGGGAATTTCAGGACAAATTCGACATGATAAAGTTCGCGTTATTTATAAATATCCATAAAAGATTCCTAAGCTCCTCGAACAAGATAATTCCTTCCAAATAAAGGGTTTTGTTGAGATCATCTCTGATTGGCTGAAATTTAAGTTGGGATTCCTGATTTCATGTTAATAGTGTCAAATTTATATAGGATATTTTCCGCAAATCAATTTGGTTATTTCGGTTGCCGGTTTCCCATTCCGTAAATATGAAATATTCGGTTCCTGAAAAAAGGTTAGTTACGAAATTTGATTGATGAAAAAACGTTCTTTCTGTCACCAGAACGACAGTCAATGTTCTATGGTAACATATCCATGACATAGAATAATCTTTATTTACTTTGTGATCCATAGAACATAAAAGAGACAACAATTAACACTGGAAAAATTACAAGGTATGGTCTATGGATCATAAGGTAAATAAAGATTGTTCTATGCTATGGATATGTTACCATAAAACATTGATTGTCGTTCTGGTGCATAGACTTAATATATCTATGTTCTGGTGACAGAAAGATTGCCTTTTCATCAATCAAATTCCGTAATTGAACTTTTTATTCAGGAACCCACCGAATATTTCATATTTACAGAACGGAAAACCGGCATCCGAAATAACCAAGTTGATTTACGGTACATATCCTTTATAAACTTGACACTATTAACATGAAATCAGGAATCTAAACTCAAATTTCAGCCTAACAAAAACCTATATTTGGAAGGAATTATCTTGTTTGAAGAGCCGAAGCATCTTCTACGGATATTTATAAATATCGCGAACCTTATCATGTCTAATTCGTCCTGAAATTCCCGTTCTCCAGTGATAGTAAATTTGTGAAGAAAATTGTGGGTTGGCAACTTGGGCCGAAGTCGTCTATTGAATAAGGTTGACGCTGGGTCAAAAAGGTCGTCCTACATATCAGCGATCACCTTCGTAGCCCTTAGAGTTAGGAAGAAGCGGTAAATTCACATGTATAGATGTAATATCACTCTACTTCCCATTGAAAAAAACTATATCTCAACCGAATTGCTTATATTTAAAAAAAAATCAGAATATGGTGAACATTTCAACACCAATTCAGGTATATTCGACAAATCGGATAACTGCATTTTATGGGCGGGGCCTGAGAAACTACCAAACGTCACGGTTAGTACTTTCATTTATCATACTGTCACTTTTACAGTTGCAAATTCAAGATTTCATAAGACGAAAATATGTAATTTGTAAAAATATGCATCGAAATATTTCTCAAATAAGTTAATCGTAAGTTTTAAACGATCTGGATGCATTACTTCGATTGATAAATTGACCTGGAAATTTCAAGTAAGTCGCTTTCCTCTGAAGGAAGGTAAACAAATATGGTAGTTATTCTTAAGAGGTGTAGTGGAATGAATTATTCTTGGGAGGTGTATTGAAACGAATATTATAGAACAAGAGCAAGTCCTTCGAACCTTCCTATTTCGAGCAACTTAAAATAAAAGGAAAATTTCAAACAGGATTAATAATTGCAGTATTCTGTTATTCAGAAGGAGATCTAGTGTTGAATGAGATTTACCTTCGCATTGAAATGTGCCTGAATGAAGTTTTTGCAACCTCGTTATCATACCTAATAGAAATAGTTCATAAAATTATTTGTCCACGACCATTCAATAGTATATATTTCGATGGCTCTTGTCATTAATCAAGTCGTGGATAATAGGTGTGTACAAGATGCATATAATTTATCAGGTATCGACACTTTCCTTCTATTACCCACGAAAATTTTGGGTCCAATACGGGGCTCTAGAATTGTCCTACTTGGCTCTGTAAACGATGATGGCGCTAAGCTCGCTTTGTCCATACAATTAATTCCGCTGAATAAAAATGAATTGAGCTATCTTCTGATGAAAGTATATCCCAAAAAATGAATCAGGTATTTGAAATTATGGATTCTAACTAATATATAAGAGGAGTTTAACAACTGTGCAACATCTATACTCATTAAGTCTTCAATAATATGAAATATGTATAAGGGAATAAGGTGTAATATGAGGTTTATTGTAAGAACACTTTCATGGATGGATAGAAGAAGTCATTTCGAAGCCAAAACAACGGTGAAAAAGGAACTCATGGATTTAATTGGATAATTTGGTTCTCCTTTCATAAAAATATGGTTTATGAATTTTGTATGTACCTATCAATAAATATCTATTCAATTCAGAAGGTATAAATTTTTCACATACTCATGAAAATATTTCGAGAAAATATTCATGTTTATTATTATTAAAATTGAAATATAAATTTTCACTTTGCTGTTCATTCTTTTGTCATACTAGGTTGTTGCGATTTTGCAGTTTATAACGTTCGTCACGATTTTAGAAACACTCGGTTTAAGCGGTTTTCCCACAAGACGATATCGTCCAACATCAACAGGAATTGGTTCGTGGAGAAAGAAGAGCTCCAGTGGCAATGAACCAACAAAATCACAAGGACGAATATTTGTCGATAAAACGACAAACATTCCATTTGATCAGAGAGATCATCCAACCAACCAGAACATCTACACCGAAGAAGCGGCGTCCAAGGGGAATGGTTACAGCTGTTTCACAGTTTTTACTAATCGTCAGACCATCTTTCCTTGGATAAACCTCAGAATAGGAATCTATATACTTATCACCTGTCAGATGGAATACTGCAGTATAACTACGTACAGCGCGCTATCTCTCGGGAGCATCTTGCGAATCCTATGTTTGTCGATTAATGGACAGATATTCTTCTTGCGATTATGTTAGTTTATAACTACTGGAGCTTTTTTTTCTTCACGGACCAATTCCTAACCTTGCAGACGAATGAAAAAATTTCGACGATATCTCACACACACTTTGTTCTAGCAAAATTGAAAAATAGGAGGCATTTAACGAAAAACCATATGTATTTCCGTATTTCTAATCTGACTATCCCCGTCCGGCATGATTCATTCGCAACATTCATTTCCGCCAATGCAGTACAGATTGGCCGTTTAAATCTGAACGAACATAAACCATAGAAAACCTCATAAGTGATGAGCTGAAGAGTGCGGATGGCAGTAATTCAGAAACATATTCACAAACAAAATGGGCATTAGGAAAGCGATATTTCAATGTAATGGCCCAATCCTTTGCGGGCTGCCATTAGCTGCAGTAAAATACAAGCTGCAAATGAAAATGTATCGTAGTCCTGATGTCGGTTTGGCCGGTTTAATCTCTATCAATGAGATCTAAATTGTCGTGGATTGATATATTATTCTTTGACAGAGAGCTCCGTCTTTTACTCTGAATGAGAGTTTTTAGGTAAGAGGTCCTTACCCCCAATTTTTCAGGGGATTCTCATTGCTATTTGAAATTCTAGGAAAGCACCGACGTAAGATCCTTTGCTTTTACGCATTCCTTCAAATTTCAAGTACTAAACCAGCACAGAATTCTAGTATTCTTCAACTGATTTCGAAGCTTCAATCTGATTGCACTTGTACTTCTTGAGATATCGCGGAAATGAAGTTAAAATTCCAAATAACAACTAAGGATCGATAGGAAATTTGACACATTGTTGTTGAGTAACGACTGCAAGCTTTGTTGCAAGTTGCGTTGAAATATTATAAATATTTCCAGGAAAAAAAACTCTTTCATCGAAAATTTATCGAATATTTTATATTAACAACTGGATCCACACGAAATTTTGCCCTTAGGTGCGCGTTGGTATTTCAAAAAGTTTCAAACTGATCTATTTGGTACTTCATGAGATATCAAACAGTTAATTTCAAATGGGTCTAACTATTCGACCGATTCAACTCATTAACGAAATCAACGAAGATATTTGGACTATAACCCTAATCTGATAATCTCAAGTCACTTGGTTTTTCCCTTCGAATGTTGGAGCATATACCGGAGGATGGTCAAAATATTCTTGAAATACATCTTTATATTTCTGGAATATTTACGGGAGTTAGTGACATGTCATATCCAAACTAGTCGAATCAAAAAGTTTCTTAATTTTCTAAGGATGGCGAAATATACAGTGCGCGTCAAAATTATGGAACAAATTCATTCTCTCAGAAGAAAAATATTTGGCAACAAAATCCTGAAACAGATTAATTTTTGTTTCACTTTTACCGAATTTATATGCATTTTTGAAGGATTTTTGTTGCACCCTGTGCCATCCTCATCAACCCTCTAAATTTTTTGAATTGGGAAAGTAGGTCATGTGGTACTTCTTTGGCAAGATCTTTGTATTTTCTTTACAGGCGTGCGGAAATTTTCAAGAAAAAATTTTTTTGTTGAAAAATCAGTTAGTTCAAAGAGGTTTTCAGTATGTGCACTTTGTCATGGCTCATTTACTTTGAGATGATGGTACCTGATGAAATTTGTCACCGAATGAAAGTCGACCATTACGGTTTTGTTCATGCACAACTTTCAACCTCTTTCAAGCCCCTCACGTGAAATTTTTTTTTTCTCCATTAAAGGGTTCGTAGGGGTTGAAAGTTGTGCACGAACAAAACTATAATGGTCGACTTCCATTCGGTGACAAATTTAATCAGGTACCATCGTCTCAAAGTAAATGAGCCAAGACAAAGAGCGCATACTGAAAACCTCTTTGAAGTAACTAATTTTTCAAAAAAAAATTTTTTTCTTGAAAATTTCTGCACGCCTGTGAAGAACATACGAAGACCTTGTCAAAAAAGTACCACATGACCCATGAGCATAAAAATTTGGTAAAAGTGAAACAAGAATTGACCTGTTTCAGGATTTTGTTGCCAAATATTTTTCGAGAAAATGAATTTGTTCCATAGTTTTGACGCGCACTGTATTTTGAGGAACTATTTTTCTCCGAATGCGGATAGATATTTGGAAGTTGATATTTTCGATTATTTTTTTGAGAAGATATTCATTATTCCATTATTCAGTTGAGAGCAAAAAAAGTCTTCCAGAGTTTCGTATTCAAAAACACCTGTTGGAAGTAGTTATAAAGTAGGATTCGATAAATTAAATATTCACGTGAAAAATTTCTGACATGAATACAATTCACTCATTCTTATTTCAATAATAATAAACATGATAAACATTTCTTCGGAATCTTCTCATTGGAATATGTGACATGTTCAACTTTCGAATTCAATAATTATTGATACATACAGTGTTTATGAACTTATTTATTTCAAAATTTCTCGAGGATATTCATACTATCCAATAAAATTCATGATCAATATAGATCTTCCGTTCCGTAATTGGCATTTATTTTCGCGTATATGTTCTGGGCTAACGCCCTACCACAAACACAATAACTTCCGGAAGAAACAACTTAGAAACTCGACATTGGTAAATGTGCGCAAAAGCTGCTGCCCTCACGGCAGTGCTTTTAAGGATTTTTTAGTTGAATTGGATAACCGGTTAACTTCGATCCGCCCAAATCTTTACAACTTTCCGCTCATCTCTGAAATATTCGAAACAAACCCTCATGACACAACACATTATCTTAAAGTTCTGTGGTTCAGAGATAATATGGATAAATCAGAGAGACTCTACTTCGTTTTCATGTAGAACATCCTTGGGGCTGAATTTCTCTATAACTCGTCATCTTTTGAAAATAATTTCCTGAATTCACTACGGAAGTAAGAACATATGCATAGACGGACAGAATAGACGACTTCGGCCCAAATTGCCAACCTACAATTTTTTTCAAAAATTTACTATTACTAATTTCAAGACAAATTCGACATGATAAAGTTCGCGTTATATATAAATATCCGTAAAAGATGCCTCAGCTCCTCGAACAAGATAATTCCTTACAAATATAGGGTTTTGTTAAGATCATCTCTGATTGACTGAAATTTAAGTTGGGATTCCTGATTCCATGTTAATAGTGTCAAATTTATAAAGGATATGTTCCGAAAATCAACTTGGTTATTTCGGTTGCCGGTTTTCCATCCCGTAAATATGAAATATTCGGTTGGTTCCTGAAAAAAAGGTTAATTACGGAATTTGATTGATGAAAAAACGTTCTTTCTGTCACCAGAACGGAAGTCACTGTTCTATGGTAACATATCCATGGCATAGAACAATCTTTTTTTTTTAATCTTTTACTGTGCTTGGTCACCATGAACCATCGACACATTGAACATATCATCAATTTTAGATTCTTTCCAAATCACCACCACCTAGACACTTTACAACATCTATGACCTCGCCGGGATTCGAACCCGGTACCTTCAGCATCCTAGAAGATGTCTCCACCCTCTAGGCTACCGAGGTAGTCTAGAACAATCTTTATTTACATTATGATCCATAGAACATTGAAGAGACAACAATCAACTCTGGAAAAATTACTAGGTATGGTCTATGGATCATAAGGTAAATAAAGATTGTTCTATGCTATGGATATGTTACCATAAAGTATTGATTGTCGATCTGGTGCATAGACTTAATATGTCCATGTTCTGGTGACAGAAAGATTCCATTTTCATCAATAAAATTCTGTAATAAATTTTTTTTTTCAGGAACCCACCGAATATTTCATATTTACAGAACGGACAACCGGCATCCGAAATAACCAAGTTGATTTGCGGTACATATCCTTTATAAACTTGACACTATTAACATGAAACCAGGAATCCCAACTTAAATTTCAGCCTAACAAAAACCTATATTTGGAAGGAATTATCTTGTTTAGGAGCCGAGGCATCTTTAACGGATATTTATGAATAACGCGAACCGTATCATGTCTAATTTGTCCTGAAATTCCCGTTCCCCAGTGATAGTGAATTTGTGAAGAAAATTGTGGGTTGGCAACTTGGGCCGAAGTCGTCTATTGGATTTGAACACTTATTCTTTTTCAATGAGTGCAACCTAATAATTCAGGGACATTTTCGGCTCAAATTTGACAAACTACAGATATTCGGGTAAAATAATATCAGTTTTTTCTCTATAAATGTTTTTGAACTTCGCAGTAGTGTGTGAGGCATGAATAGACGAAAGAACATTCAACAGTCTCGTTACTTAGCTTGTTGATCTCTTGCGCGGTGTAGTTTTCATTAGACACATCGTATAAAGTCCGCATAATATGAATCAAATGGAAATCCTAAAAATGTCGATAAATAACCATTCCATTAAACATTCATCTCCATATCTTTTAAATTTCACCCGTTCGTTTGGCCGGATCAAATTACAGCTCACGTAATCGGAATTTTCCGACATGTATTGCTACAATTATACAAAACATTCAGCAAATATTTGCCTTGCATACCTTTCCTTTTTAATTTCAGTCGAAACTCAAACAAAAATCGAGTTCGATATGAGCGAATTCGTTCGAATTTGCAAAACGTGAGTGCTGTGGTGTTATCGTACGATATGGTCCGATATATTTATTTACACCTATATGGCCGCGCATTTATTCGAACTTATCTGCATGTCATACACAGGGAATTAATGGTTTGTGATCGTTTCAGCTCACGGGCGGTTTGTCAATCTTGTACAATTGAGAGTTAAATTAACGGAAATACGAATACATTTGACGCTCGATTATGAAATACACGGAAAAAATGTTTGTATATTGAATTCAAATATTTGATTTTTAAAAATGATGGTGACAGTACAGTAAGCTTTGAATTAACATAATCACAAGGACAAATATCCGTCGATAAATCAACAAATATTCCCCCTTGATCAGAGCTTATCATCCAATTAACCAAAACATCTTCACCGAAGAAGCGCTTCCAAGGAGAATTACTACAGCTGTTTCACAGTTGTTACCGATCGTCAGGTGAACTTACCTTGAATAAAACCGTAAAGGGAATCTCGATACCTCGTCACCTTTCAGATGGACCGCTTCAGTTTAACAACGTGCAGCGCGCCATCTTCTGGGAGCATCTTGCGAATCCCACCTTCGAGTGCAGAATACTTCGATCGATGTGCATGACGTTCATCCTTTAGTCGCATCAGGTTGTTGTATTTGCGATATTGCAGATTTACAAACACCATCACGACATGGAAACGCTCGGTTCATGTGGATTCCCACAAGACGAAAACGTCCAACATCTGACAAAGATAGGAATTGGTCCAATGGAGAAGAAAGAGCTCCAGTATCAATAAATTAACATAATCACAAGGACAAATATCTGTCGATAAATCAACAAATATTCCCCCTTAATCAGAGCTAATCATCCAATCAACAGTGAATCAGCTGTAGTCATTCTCCTTGGATCCGCTTCTTCGGTGTAGATGTTTTGGTTGATTGGATGATTAGCTCTGATCAAGGGGGAATGTTTGTTGATTTATCGACAGATACTTGTCCTTGTGATTATGTTAATTTATTATTACTGGAGCTCTTTCTCGTCCATTAGACCAATTCCTTTCTTTGAATCATTATTTGCCGCTTCTCAATAAGGCCTTAAATTATGTCTTATAGGTCGAAGATTTTATGCTGGTCAAGCACGCCAAAGTTACGCTATGCGCGTTCATAAAGTAAGTACAAACAGAACGAAAGAGCCGCGGTCGAGGTGGAGGTAGCGGTTGATGCTACTTATTAAGTCGCGATCGATGTCGACATCACATAACAAGGAAGATACTTGCGATGCTCAGTCGAGCTAGAACCACTGCAAAGTAGACGATTTGAGGGTTATCGCTCTTATTTGTACGGAATTTCAAGGCATGTGGGAAATTTTGTGAGTAACTGCCAATTGTGAGTAGATTGTGAGCTATCAAAAGTCACTCAACATTTAGAGTCCACAACACAGGTCTCCTTCCTTTTCATTTTAGGATGCAGCTCAATGTTAGGGAGTGAAATTTTCTATATTCACTGACGTGAAGTCAAGCTGCTTTACGTACATATTCAAATTAATGAACAAAAAATGTTTGAATTTTTCGATGACGCTTTCATCACGGAATTTGACACAAGACTGTGCAGAATCATTTGATCACGTTAGCAGGTTTCATCATGATCGGGTACCCAAGAAGAAATTACGGATTTTCATTTGTTATTTGTTTTTTTCAATGATCAATTATTCAAACAAATCTAGTTTTTCGACATTTTTTATAATATATCAATACATTCGCCATTCTGCAACCGATGCTCTTCAGAGCTAAGAGAAGCAGGGCTGAAAATATTATTGACGCATTCAAAAACCAAAAATGTTGTTCAACTTCGTATATCATTATAATTCAGAAGTTTCTACCAATTAGTCCACATTCTTGATGTATGTAATCATTGAGTATTGAACTTTTAAAGTTTAATACTCAATGATGTAGGTATGGAGATTATACCATCTCATTCGCCAATTTGCAATTGATGATATTCAGCACTCTAAGATGCGAAGCTGAAATAAATATGTCATTTCAAGTAATAAGATAGTTCTTTCATTGTTATTATTCATTAGATAGGTACTTGAATCCGCTCAATTCACTCGCTTTCCTATGTGTATCATTCGTAAATTATGAAGGAAAATATCACTGCCGATTTCTCTGAAACCCAATTATTTGTCAGAACTGATACGACTTAGAAATTTCCCTAATCATGTTGAAACATTTCCAGATTCTTGTCGAAGCTTCCGAACCCTTCAAAATTTTATTACCATTCGTCGTATCTAATATTATGGGAGAGATTTTCGAGCCTTTTCATCAATTCTACCTAATGAACTGCCTTTGAATATGAATTGCTACAATTTAATTGTATTATTTCCAGCATTTCCAACAAAAGAAACGCTCTGGTTCATCGCGCTTTGATATTTTCAAACAGAAATCACCGAGGGAGCATTCTCATTCTTGAAAAAAGTTGGTCGATGTTTTGCGAGAGCCGTTGAAGAAAGCAAATAGATCAAATTATTGCAGATTTTTTTGATCGTCGTGCAAAATTCTGAGAGTCCTACAGAACAAGAGTTTTATCATGAGTTTGTCAAGTATTAGTAAGAATATATATGTAAATAAGAAACACACTTTTTCCAATTTAAATGTATTCTGTTGGGGATTGATTTCAGTTACAATAGAACCATCATCAGGCCAGCTACAATGAAAAGCACAATATCAAAAAAACATATAATTAAGTGTTTTACTCAATTCACTAGAGGAGGTTAGTTATGAAAAAAGAAAACAAAGGCCGAAATGTGCAATATATCGTCCATTTACACGGTCGACAGCAATTTCTTTGAAAACTTCTCATCAAAATCAAGAAACTGTCAATCAGCATGGATTCAATCTAACAATAGCAGAAAAATGCGGGAAAACAGAAGTCCACAAAGGATAAACATGTCAAATCTTTGGTAGGAAAGTTCAACCACTGACTCAGATAAAAGTCAGTGAAAGTTATTAGCCCGAGGATGCTATAGTATTTAATCTTCATGGTTTTGTTCAACTAGTTTTTAGTAAGTATTTGCTACACGTACAATCTCAAAGCTATTAAAATTCGTTCTATGATAATTTTCTTTCAGATACTCTCCAAGAGAAAGCTGAGCAAGAGACATTTTTCTGGTGTTCATTGAGTTTTTTTTATATTGCGTATTTTCGAACTTAAACGAAATGATTTGCAATCTGTACATAAAATTTTCTGAACTCCGCTATTCGCTCTTCATATGTTTTCAACCTGTTATTAATGAACCAGTTCTGTTAGGTTTTATGTCGTCAATTGAAAATTTCAAAGGTATACTTTCCAAGTGTTTAAGTACTTCGAGCGGAATCTTTGGAAGGTTACAAAATGAAAACCAATGAATATTTTTTTATTCTGCTTTCACACTAGTGATCAGAATGAAGATTTTTTCAACCAAGGATTACAACAATTTTAGATGATTTTCTTCTTTATTTTAGACATGTAAAAAAAAAGTTGAAGTGGAAAATTTCATAAAATCGAAAACATTGAAATAATGCTCTTCAAGTTGGCAAGCGGAAATGAAAAATTTCAACTTTGCAGGTTTTTAGTCATTCTGAAATCTTTCGTCCAGAATTCTACACCACAATGGAATTGAATTGACGAAAAAAACTACTATGAGATGTGACCAAAAACTGTCAAACCACTCATAACACACCACAGTTATCGAAATATTGCACAAAATTGACATCAAATACCCTGTATCTCGCTTATGCTTCTAAAACGGGCTATATGTCTTGAAGGCCTATTACACTACCCAATATCCCTTGCCCGGCAGTCAGGGACCGTGTAGTAAAATATCGAACCGGCAGCCAGGATCCTGATCTAGGGCGATCGGGTGGACCCGATCTGGGACCCTATTCTGGAATGTGATGGCATGAACGTTCTCTATCGTTACATCAAAAATGCACCGCGTTTTCTTGACAACAGTGTCGACATGCCTATTTTATCTCATAGCTGATTCAAGAATAGAGATCCTGACTAGCTTCCTACCGCCTGGCAAACAGGGCAGTATCATAGCAACGCCTAATAGAATAGAATAGAAGCGGCCTAATAGAATAGAACACCCGTATATGAATTTGATCATTATGTATGTTATCAAGGAAACTGTGCCATTGTTGATATCACTTATTGTTGAATTTCCAAATAATTGAAAACTGAATTTGAGCATCAAATATAACAAATTTATTGTTAAACAATGAAATTTTGGTGGCAATTTTCATTTATATGGTACCAGTTCGTCTATTGAAAGAACACGCTGCGGAAATGAATTTTTCATTGTAATATTTATTTCAATGGCGAAACTCATTTTTATATAGAATATGAAGAATGTAAAAATAATATTAGGCACACGTCATTTTCACATTCATGAAAATATATATTCATGAATAAATTTTCACTTTCAGATCAGTGAACCATTCTTTCATTTATTCACACTATATTTCATTCCATAAGGGTTATATTTTGATACAAAATATAGTTATAGGTAGAATCACTGAATCCTAGAGTGAGCATTATATTGGAATGAGAGAGATAATTTGTATCATTTTTAGGTTTTCCTGGATTTTCACTCCCAATATCTGAAACAGAACTGTTAAAAATTGAATAATATTGAAATTTATGGAAAACGCCCTGGTGGATTGCCGGACTGAACTATTGGTCAAGGGCAGTTTCGTGGAAAACAGATTGCCTAATGAACAATACAAACGATAAACAAAGCGTGACGTTCCATGTTGAAATAATTCCTTGGTGAACATCTCCAGACCCCATTCGAAATCAATTCAAAATGTTATTCTGAAGAAGCCACAGTGTGGTGAAACGACTGTTGAAATTTCAAAAGATTAGTCTATTCTTCAGTAACTAATCGAAAAAAGGGTGACGAACTTAACCTCAAAATTGAAAATTCCGTAGAATTATTATGAAGAAAATTATTATTTTTTATTCTAAAAATATTCTCGACACACTAAATGGTCTTTCACGTATCCTGAACCATTTGGCTACTTTAGAAAATGGTTGTGGTGTCGATGTCTTTTGGAACTTCCATCTAAATTGATCGTTCCAAAAAATATTATCTATCACTAGGATAAATTGATTGCCTTCAAAAGTTATTCGAAATTAATCATTCAGCAGAATATGCTTGCTAATTTCCGAAATTTGAAATTATTTGTTAAAATTCAATTGTGAATCGATCCTGCCAATATTGAAGGACAGAACAGGAAGTGCTACTTTCCCATTATTTCCTGCACAAAGCTCTGATGAAAAGACGAAATAAAATAAATCTGAATGAAATGCGTGATTTCTTCATAATGAAAACGATATGCTCCATTTCCATTCTTATTGTGTCACAAATTATTCCTTCATTCTGAGCCAATTTGAAGAAAACGTCCAAATCTACAATAGTGTATTATTCTAAGTCCTCTAACCGAACAATTATAGCGGATTTATCTCCATGGAGCAGATCCTGAGCCAGATTTTCCTTGACAATATTGATTCAGCTGAGTAATTAGCCAATGTAAGCATTGCCGCCCATGCGAAGCAGATAATTCATAGAATTGGGTGGTTCAGAAGGGACGATTGGGCTCTTGATTTCGTAATATCTCGGGAATTATTGATACATCTTCCTACGGTCTCGACAGTGACTATTTATCTCGATGAATTTGGTCTGTAAATAGCGGCCGAATTCGTGAATTGACTTTGAGAAAATAATGAATTTGAGAAAATATATGAAATTAATAATTCCGAAGATCTGGCGAATGTTGAAGAAACTTTTTTTCCTGTTAACACAGAAAATATTTCACCTATAAGAGCATGGTTGGAAAATTCAGTTATGATATTTTCTTGTACGGAAATCAAGAATCGAATGTGAGAATTTTACTGAAAAATAATAGATATAGTAGTCCGTCACTTCCTGATAGTTCATTCGAAAAAAAATAATAGTCCTCGAATAACCCTTCAGTGAAACTTCTAGACGAACAGAGAAACCTATGGAATTCCTTACTTTCCGAAATTCTCAAGAAATAAGTCTACAGAAGACATTTAAACACCTTGTTGCACAACTTGAAATACTACAGTATGAAAATGTAGTGGTACTTCAAACCCTTTGTCACCTTGAAAGAACTAACTCAATTTACGAAGTTCCTGGGATTCTATGTGAACGCTACACTGGATTTTCTCTGACATACGTCGAATTGTTGGATAGCTTGTGATAAATTATTGATTCCAAGTTATCAGGGTAACTATCAGAAAAAGCAGACTTCAATTTTACATAGCACTTCCTGATACTTTTGTCTCTAACTTCGGTTAATTTAGTTTCCAAGCGTGATGATTATGTTGAGCATATGGCAACGTCTCTGAGAATTATTTTGACATCAGTTTGGTTCACTTCGATCCACCATCAACCATAACGTCGGAATTTTCCTCCAGGAACGATCAAAAAAACGATTTTACATCGTGATCTGAATGAAAATTTTCTACGCAAGAAATCTGAATCTTTGAATATTCTAACTCCGCTCAATAAATATCCGTTCTCCACCACACTTCTACGGTTTGTTTACATAAAACTACTTGATTGGACAAGTTCCAAATTTAACCGTTAGGGCGCTGGCATCTTCGCAGAAGCTTCCGAATGTAATGTACAATATTTGGATTCACTCCAATATTGAACCGATATCTCTATGGAAAATGTTTCGAATGAAATACAGATCATCATGTGGAAACATTTTCGAAGAACATAATATTCTCAACCCTTCTGGGTTCCCCACAAATAATTATTGCCTTATAACATTCAACGTAACTTCTAACAATGATTTAATCCAACAAAATAAGAATAACAAATCCCATCTTTGCAGACATACAGTGTCTACAGTTTTACCAAAGGTCTGTAATTTATAGATTCTGAGCCAAATATAGTCTAGTTTAGTCCCAGTAATAAAAAACCTAATGTTGAAATCAGTTCTGTCCGGCCGACCGTCTGTCCGTAGCCACGATAACTCAAGAACGGAAAAAACTAGCCACTTGAAACTTTCAGGGTGGGTAAGTTATTAAAAAGCGACGGTTGAAGTCGTTAATGGGCCAAATCGGTCGAAGTGTTTAGAAGTTATTCATTCTTATTTTAACTTTATTTCCTCGAAATCTCAGGAAATAGTCAAGCGATCGGATCGATACAAGATCATTAAGTCAGGAATTCTGACGCGAAACTCTCAGCAAAATTTCGTTGGAATAGTTTGGTTCGTGAATTGGAAAAAAAATTCCACTGAATTCTGATAAACGTCTTGTTATCATTATTTCACAGGAGCTAAATTTCAATTCTATCATCTTTGGCAAATAATTTGAGGCTGCTGACTTCAAGTCAGTCTTTTTCTCTTCCTTGGTTTCAAAACCTGAGAAATTTTCTATGTTGCTGTATACGTTCATAACTTGTTAGCGAGTATTTAAAATTCATATTTTTGATAATAAGATTTAATCGTCATTATAAACCTCATTTCCTGAAATATTTCCGCATCGATTGGGAAAACCAGGAAAGCATCACGGGGGTCGTTTCAGGAAAAGGATGAGATTATTTTCAGAAGCGGAGATGGCATATCGAATAAGGAGATCAGGAAATGAAAAAATGCTACTAAAGATTGACAAACAAGTTGAAACGACTTTTTTGCTCTTGGTTAATCTGGTCATAATATAAAATTTCCGTGTGAAGCACAGGTTCTAGTTAATGCAACAGATTTGGGCCTTGAATTAATTTTTAATAACTATGTTGATCATAAAATGAATACTTATAAGACCAAAAAATATCCCAACTATAACAGGAGGACTTTTGGAGGCCCGACTTCATTTATTTCAAAGAAATTTTTAGGTGCAAATTTTCCAAAAAAATTGTAAGAATGCGCAGTATTGCCGCTCTTTATATTCAAGAATTTTTGGGAGAATAGAACTGAAATGGTGTGAAAAATGAAAAAATAACTAACACTGCGCATTTTTACAAAATGAAGTACTTACATGCCAAAAAAAAAAAAATCAAAAATTAACACTGATGCCCGCAGAACGACATCCCGATTCCTCCTATATGTCGTTACCTTTTCGAATCAAACCCACTTCTGCAATATGTTAAATAATATTCCTATTCTTCATTATTTTAAAAAACATAGAATTTGAATCATGTGCCTGATATTTCTCAGAAAACATCAAAACCAGACATAACAATATTGACATAGACTTCTGAGCCAGTTTTCACATTCTGTTATCTGTTTCAATTCATTGCTTGTAGTTGACGTGAATTTGAATAAATACTCATCTACCCACTTCTACTGATTTGATACTCATTGCAGCATTATTGTAGCAATATTTCCCTATAGTTTACTATTGAAACACTGAGTTTCAGTTTGATATTCCAGCAATATACATTCGTTTTCACTATAAGATTCAACACCATCTGATGATCGCTTATTTTGATGTCGAAAATTCCATAAATATCCTTTAGTCCGTTTCAGAATGATTGACATCTCGGGTGGCTGTGGAAACTCGAAATTATGTTGGTAATAGATCAGTCAGTAACATTTGTCTTGCAGGATTCATGTTGGTATGGAGAATAATACTGACTTTTTCAAGTTTGAGTAAACTTACTGAAAATATTTGTATTCTGTGGAAAATATTTGGAATTTATTTCTGATTGTGTATGTTCTTGATTCAATCGACAAATATGTTTTGGATTTTAGTATTTCTTAAATCTTACCAAATTGAAAATGGCTGGAATTCATCAAGATACCTCTCGCCTGACTACAAGAGAACGTGGGACAGTGTACCGGTGTTCATTCGAGTTTTACAGGGATTCATCAGATATTTCTGCTAGTATTAATCGTGTTTCGCTAGTTTTTCAGGTAACCAATCATTTACCTATTCAAGCAAGGTGTTTTCTGATAAATAAATAGGTCTTACAATTTTAGATTTCTCCAAATACTGTCCAGAGAATTTTCAAGAAAAAGGAAAGACAAGTCAGTACAGCCAGGAGTTAGCAGTGGAAGGGAACCTATTCCACATGATTATACCTTCAAAGAGACGTTAAACGACGTTATTTATTCGAAAATCAAGAGCAATGAATATATCAGTTTGGATATAATTTTTGCGCGAATGTTCAAGGGGAACATCGTGCTATTGTTTTGGCCAAATGTCTGTAATTTTGGATGATTGAGCCGAAAATGCTCTTAATCGACTAGGTTGGACTCACTGATGACGAATCCGGTGTCAAAATCGATTCTGTCCATCCGGCTGGCCGTAGACACGCTAACTGTCGACAGAAGCAAGCTAGCAACTTGAAACTTTCAGGATAGGTTACGCATCAGAATGCCGCGGTTAAGTTCGTTAGTGAGCCAAATCGGTCGAATAGTTTCGGAGTTATAAGCAGTTGAAGTTTTGAAGTTATTTATTTTTTATTTCAGAAACTACTTGAGAGATTGGATTCAAACTTGGCAGTTGGGTGGAGTATAACGACGCGCAACTTTGAGCCAAATTCCGTCAGGATCATATTGTCAGTAAATTAAAAAAAAAAATTTTTTCGAAATTTTTTCCCAAAAAATTTTGTTTTCCGTTAACCATTCATCATATCCAAAATAAAAGTCCACTCACACTCTGAACTTCATATTTCACAGCAGTGTACCAAATTTCAGTTCGATACGATCATAAGTTTCGGAGATATCGGGAAAAAATATGTCAAATTTCGAGGTTTTCTTCTCGATATCGTTTATTTTTTCGGTATAACTCGAGAAATACTGATTCAGTCCTAATAAAACTTTACAGCTAGTTTTGAGATGCTGAAAGACAACTTCAATTTCGTGATAATCGTGTCTTTAGAACAATTTAAAAAAAAAAATTTCTATGATTTTTCTTATCATATCATCCTCATCAAATTCTGTATGAAACTTCGAACTGTTATTTTTCGATGAAGTACTGGATTTCAATTCGATCTGATCTGTATTTTTGGAAATATTGAAAAAATAAAATTTTGATTGGGTATATCTACGGAATCATTGGGTGGATTTTACCTATTCACGAATTCGGCCTTCGTAATTTAGGTCCAAACCTTCTCTACAAATATCGAGTTCCTAAGTTGTTTCTTTCGGAAGTTATTGTGTTTACGCAGTCGGCCGTTAGGCTGACCGTAAACACAATAACTTCCGGAAGAAACGACTTAGAAACTCGATATTTGTAGAGTAGGTTTGGGGCTTAATTACGAAGGTCGAATTCGTGAATGGGTAAAATCCGCCCAATGATTCCGTAGATATACCCATTCAAAATTTTATTTTTCCGATATTTCCAAAAATACAGATTTGATCGAATTGAAATCCAGTAATTTATCAGTAAAATTTCAAAAAGCACTGCCGTGAAGGCAGCAGCTTTTGCGTGCATGTTCAAATTCGTTGCTGAAGCGGTCATCTACTTTGAACATGCGCGCAAAAGTTCTTCACGGCAGTGCTTTTTGAAATTTTATTTTATTCTTTTCCTTTCTAAATTCTGAGGAAAAAATAGCACAGGGCTAGAATTTGGATGAATTTCTAATAGTCATCAGCAATACAAAGATTGCTGAAGAGTGAAATCTTTATTGAGCAGGAACTTCAACTGATCTTTGATTACCTAAGTTTTCATTATTTAATAAATGATATCTCAAAATTGAGTTTCTCGAAAGCCTGAATGATTTTATGTTGAAGCATTCTACGATATTTTCATCGACAATCCTGAATTTCCATGATTGATCTGCAGTGAAATAATGTGGCTGTGTAGTTTCAGTCGTCAATTTAGCTGTATGCTAAAATTTGTCAATGCAACAATGATGAAAATAATGTACTGCCGCTGTACAGGTTTAGAGCATCAGAGTATTATAAATATTCTCAACAATTTCAAATCAAATTTGCCTTAGAAATAATTTTATAGGTTATATTCGTATATTTTAATCTATGATCAACACACAGAAATTTTTAGTTACTTTTTGTAACTAGAAATAAAGCCGCGACTAGACTTTCATGGCCTGCTCTGATGTCAATAATTTTGAAATGAACTATAGTTTTCATCACATTCACAAATATGGCATCACTTAATCAGTGTAAACTCATCAATTAAACATGAACTCTGTAGAAGTCTGATCTATTGACATGTAGACGTAATCTCTATGTCTATGGTTTGGTCACGAAATAGAGAAATAACTCAGTGTATTCTGTCAATTCTGTGGTCCGAATGGAGTTTAATACAAGGACTTCGTCCCTAGTTTATTAGATTATATAATACTCAACGTAGAATATAATCATCATTATAGTTTCATGAATCGGCAAGTTTATAATTAGGAAACGGTTTAAAGAGTCTATAATACATTGCGAGACACAGGGCTTAGTTTGTAGATTACACTTTGATAGTTTTCATTTTTTCTTCGTTCCAATGAAACAAAAGTTCAGTAAGAATAAGCACTGAGTTGACCATTATTATGCTTTGATGATATTTGGTTATTTGAGAAAAAACTTGCGCAAAAATCATTCTGTTGCTCCCAGATTAAACTAGATTTTTTTTGTGTTATCGCTTGAAGTTTCATTTAATTGAAACATTTCAATACCCAAACTAATGATGGGTTAAGTCCATGAATGGCTGAATTTACGACTACATTTCTGAACGCATTAAGGTAAAATTTTTCATTTCCCTCAAATTTCTATAACGACCGAGTATCATTTTGTCTAATATGCCCATGCATTATTTGCATAAACCAGTACTTGAGACTATTTCACTGCACTGAAGATTTCAATCCAGTTATTCCATTCGAGCTCGAGCTAATTTTTTAATGAGTATTTTAACTGCAAAAAGAACAACTTTGTTCCCATGCAACGAACTTTTATTTCACAATTCAATTATGAATTTTTGCATTTTTAATGTTCAAGATTGATCGAGTACTGAATTACTCAACCCTTTACAAACCCCCAGGCGATGAAGTTTGTTGAATTCATACCCTTGGGAAGTTGAACAGGATACTATTTTTCAGTTAGTTTCCTCCGCCAAGACATAACACTGCAATCCATCAAACTGTGTGGAATTTAAGTGAACAGTAGAGGAAACTTTCAGCGCAGCTGATAAAAGTTGTTCATCGAATTAGGTATCGTGAGCGTCCTGACAGTTCTGACAAGAGGAGTATCTTCTTGCGGATGTAAAGTATAATGGAGTAAACTACGTAAAAAATTCAACTCCGGAGATGACGGATGGTAATCGTGAAATTGCTTGCAATGGGAGGAAGTCTATTGACACATTTCATTACGATGAGATGAAGAAGGATATCCGTTAGGCACGTGCATTTTCTGAGTACACAAAAAATTTTTAAATACCTAGTAGACAAAGAAATGATTGTTCTGGGACACAGGGCGTTATCGTTTTGCTCCAATGTCTGTAATTTTCCAATTTTGAGCCGAGAAAAGACTATACAGGACACACTGATGTCAAATCCGACAATCCATTTTCAAATTCAATTTGTCCGTCCGACTGAGAACAAGATATCAGTCTAAAGTAACGAACTAGTGACTTCAGGGTAGATAACGCATCAGAATGCGCGTTAATGGGCCCAGTCAGAGAATATGCTCCGGAGTTATTGTCATTTGAAGTGCTAAGGTTAACTTCGTTGATTTTGTATTGTAAATTCGAAAATTTAAAATTTTTTTTTCGAAACGATACATCACCATTCGAGCACAGTTTTGTACCGACTCTGAGCTCCACATTTTCCAAAATTTTCAATTTCCATTCGCTCCGACAATAATTTTCGCCAATATACAAAAAAACTATATAACATTTCTTATTTTTTCCTTGGTATCGTTGTTATTTCCAAAATAACTCAGAACATAGTCTTTAAATCATGATGAAATTTGGAAACTAATTTGGAGAGAATTTGAACGATTAAAATAAAAATTGCAATTTTCTTTCATTATTTCTTTTCATATAATTCTCACGATTTTCTGCACGAAACTTCAAGCTTTCATTTTCCAATTGAGAACTAGGTTTCAATTCGATCTGATGTGTATTTTTAGAAAATTACATTAGGTGGATTTTTTCCATTCACGAATTTGGTCTCGCAATTAAGGATCAAAGCTGCTCTACAAATATCGAGTTTCTGAGTGCTTTCTTTAGGTAATTAGTGTGATTATGATTGACCGCAAAAAGATACACAACTCTCTTCAATGAAATTTTGAATTCATCAGGTGATGATGAAAATATCTAATATCTTTTCTCCTTAATTTCAGGATGAGCAAATGACAAACGTGATAATATGAAGGTCTGCTTCAGAATACTAGAATTCATAAAAATTTGAGCAATGGCTATCGTTTTCAATCAGTTCGGTCGTGAAGCATTGACAGTATTGACACATTTTGCTTATTAGTTAAATGCCATACTCACATGGTGGAATCAAAATAAAGTAGATGAGGAAATTACCGTGTGAACAATAAATGAAGTGGACAGTCAGCTAATTCAAATCAAATAGTAATAAGATATATTTCCGTCCAGTGAAAACCGAAGCAGATAAGGATATGAAAGTTGGGAAATGGCGAATGCGCCTGGATTACTGATTCAATCTGATGCACCTAACTTGGCAAAATTCTAGAAATCACTGACTCAAAGATGTAACAAAAAGTTATTTTAGAACTCAAAAGAAACTCTGTTTAGTGAAGTTTGTGTTCCTTTGAAAAGTATATTGACAACACATCTACAAATAGTATTACCTACATTTGCCGGGAGGTCCTGTCCTCCAAGTGATGATATTTTCAAATCCTCAGGGGTACAGAGAGCGCTACAGCCCTTGTACAGGGAGGTCCAACGAAAATTTAACACCTCGAATTTTCGACTTCAAAATGAAAATGTGGGAAATCGTTCGACCCGACAATGTTTGATTCGAAGGGAAACTACTTTTTCGATTTTTCGATCCCCGTAACGGGGGTGAGCACAACTCCTTGATTTTGTTTAGGGGTTGAGGGGTGTTATGACAACTTATTTTGAAGAGCATATTGATTACTATCTTTCCCTAAAATTTATTCGTATTCGACACATTCAAAACGTATTTTGTAGTTATGTTGCTACTAAAAATTAAGTTCTCTTCCACTACTTTTCTTGCCATTCCGTTATCGATGAGAATTTTGAAGCGAAATTTCAGGATCAGATAGTATTCGATGAGATATTCAACATGACACCCCTAATCCCTATTCAAAATCAAGGGGTTGTTGTCACCCCCATCAGGAGGTTGCAGTTATGGGGATGCAAGAGTAGAAAAGTTGTTGCCCCTCAAATCACAAATTGACGGATCCGAGAGATTACCCACATTTTTATTCTAAAGCCGGAAAATCGAGGTGTTTTGTTTTCGTTGGACCACACTGTATTAGGGAATCGTCTCCCATAGATCAATGATTCAAGACCTCCCACATAAATCTAATAAAATATTGGGAATAAGCTGCGAAACTTGTGAAAATAATATATCAGCATTAGCACCTCAGTCGTTCAAGACCATTTTCTGCTCAGAATTATAAAATAATGGACATTCGGGCTCGCTAACTGCTTACTGAAGTTTTCGGATTCCATGTAATCCGCAAATTTCATACCATTTCGGAGTGGATGCAGATGTTATTACAGGATTTCATCACAGTTATATGTACCTGCATGTAGTGTTAATATGCTGCACAGTAATCCGTTGTTGTATGCATAAAACCGTGTTCGCCAAAATTGAGAACTGTTACGGAGTTTCAGTTCTTGCGAATTACTCAACAAAACACTACTACGAAGGTTTCATTGTTATTGGAAACAACAAGCCAGTGAGCGGTAGGGTTTCGTTTTGGACCTCGTCGAACAAGGGTCCATTAATATATATCTTGATTATATTGTTAATACTTTCCTTCGTTAGCACATTATGTTCCAATCAGGTAAGCCTTTTTTAAGTGTTTATATTCTCTAACTTCCTACTTTCATGCGTCATGTTCTAGTTTCGAAACATTGATAGTTAAAGGTTTTTCTATCGCTTTGTAACATTAGATATGGTGTTTATGTTTCAGTTTTGAAAACATTATTCTGTATTTAATTAGAAAATAGGTAATGATTTATAGCAGAAGGCACATGCATCCTTTCAAACTTTACTATTTGGCTGTCTATTGAGCTGAAAGAATCCCTGTGATTGTTATATAGGGTATTTCACCATAAACTGGAAGAACATATATAGCCGTATAGATGACATTGGGTAAGTCATTTTTATCTTATGACATATAACCCGTTTTCCGAAAGCTAGATAGAAATATCAGTTTTTGGTCACATCTCAGTATTTTTTGGGGGTCAACTCAATTGTTCTATAGAATTCTGAAAAAAAAAATCAAGATTTTCAATTTCGATTGTCAAATCGGATAGCATTATTTCGATGTACTCGATTTCCTAAGATTTTCCAGGAAAAAATATTTCCAAAATTCAAACTCCACCTTTTCTGCATGTCCACAGTAAAAAAAATTCACACAAGTTTCTTGAAATTTTTGAAGTTGAACTACCTCCATTCTGAATACTCCTGTGAAATGGAACTAAGAAATATCCATTAGTTTACATTTTGTAGCCTTCCAAAGATTCTACAGGGGGTTCTGAAATAATTCTTATTTAAAAAACTGGTGGCCTTGCGGCACCAAAATTGAACTGATGGGACTCCAGAATGACTTGGATATTAGTTTATCAACAGAACAATTTTTTTCGAAAAATCTTCAGTGGGAATCGAACTCTCTCGACATTCGGGAATTAGTGTCAAATCCGATTAACTAATGTTACTTTGTGAAGGACGTTAATATGATTAGAATACATCCAATTCATACTCTATAGGTAACGTGACCTTACTGTACGTCAGTGGAACGAGTTCGATTCCCGCCAAAGTTTTTTGAAATTTTTTTTTTTGACGAATTCATATTTCTATCTAGGTCATTCTATAGGCCCATGAGCTGGTTTCCGTTATTTCGGGGTTCGTGCCAAATTTGATTGAAATCTGATGAAAGAGATTTTTTTGGCAATTATTTGAAAGATTTTCAAATTTTTTCGAACTTCTTTCTACGAAATGATAGGCATCAATATTCTCCAACTTAATTATAGTGTTTGAATTCGATCAAATTGGTTGTTCGCTGTTATTGAGGAAGAAAGTTCAGATGACTATAACTTCGAAACCATCCAGCAGATTTGAATATAACCACGGGTTTTTTACAGTACACTAATGAAAAATCTGTGGTTAAATATGGGACCGAGTATTTATTTATTCCACTTATCATTTCGCCCCAATGTTAATAAGTTTCGAACTTCGAGCCGAAAGTGAATTCAAACTTTTTCTGAAATTTGAGAACTAAACATATTGGGACAAAGAGATAATTTTCAATCAAAATTTCCCACACTTAAATGAGTTACATCACATTATTTTGATTGATAACTTCGTTTGATTAACACGTTACCGACCTCTCAAGCAAATTTTTCCCCGGAATTGAAGCTCTTACATTGTAAATGCAAAAAATGAAAAATTCCTTTGTATCTTTCAGGTATCACAAACACTTATGTTCCTTAAGCGCGTCAAAAGAACTCCACTTTCAAAAATATTCAATTCTGCTAACACAGTTTTCCACCTAGTCATCAAGACTAACCTAACCTGTGCAATTGACCCGAGAAAAACACGGACCTAGATTCCCTTTGTGATAATAATTGACCAAAGAGACTCCCCTTCGGATCACCATTCTCCCTCACGATTTCTCGAATCACATAAACTGGGGATTTTCCAGTTCGATTCCATGAAATAAAAATAAATTCGCGCGCAAAGGGGGTCAGTTTGAAGAATCAGCAGCCGTATATATTCAATGGCTCGAGGCCTACTTCCGCATTTTATCTTCCCTTTTTCTCAAGGCCTCCTACGACGCAAAGCGTGAAAATAATCCGACTCCCATCTGGAAGAAGACATTCAAACCCCGTCTGATTAAAAATGTTCGCGCCACTTACCTTGCATTCTACTTGGAGTGGCTCATCTTTGGCCGCCCCTAGAACTTTCCTTCCTGTTCCGTCTCCACATATAGGCTCGAATTTCACCTTTAGATGAAAGGGAGTGCTTTTAGTGGTGCCCTCTTTGTTTGTTGCCTCGCAACAGTATCTGCCCGAACTGCTCCTGCTCACGCCCTGAAGATAAATAGAGAGAGTTACGTAACGTATCGAGAGATACCTGGCCGAAACATGCAGGGTCCGATGAGTTGATGAAGATTGAGCCTGAAGGGTTCCTTTTGAGAATGCCGAAAGAGATTTCGAACATGGGAAGTAGGTGGGGTGGGTTTATAAGGATATTTTGTTCTGATGGTCGAATGTCGAATGAAACTTGCCGAATTTGACGCATGATTTGAAATTTAGGTTTTGTGAATGGACGAGTAACTGTTCAAAATGTAGTAGGAAAATACTTTTTTTTTACACGCTTGTTCTGGGTGACAGCGCCGTATCGTTTCGTCACAATGTCTGTAATTTTTGAAATTTGAGGTGAAATTGTTCTCAAACGACTATCTTTGTCTCAATGATGAAAAATCCGTGGTCAAATCTGAATCTGTTCCACCGACCAACCGTCTGTGTGTGCTCTTACTTACGAAAGAAAAAACCTTGAGTCTTCAAATTCTCGGGTTAGGTTTAGATCCTTACTATCTTGGTTAAGTTGATGGGCCAAATCTGCCGAATGGTTTTTGTGTTATATCAATTTGAAATTTTGATTTTTCAATAACTCGAAAAATAATAGTTTGATCGAAAGAAAACTTGGTTGGTAGATCAACATAATCAATTAGAATCCATGGAAAAAGTTGAACAAAATTGTTTTTGAAAACTGTATCATTCTATTTGAAATTCAATGAAATCGCCGTTTCATAGCCGAGTACTGAATTCAGCACAATCAGATTTGTATTTTTTGCGCGCATGTTCTAGGGGAACAGCGTGCTATAGTTTCGTCCAGATGTCTGTAATTATCGATGATTGAGCCGAAAATAGTCTCAAACGACTAGGTTGGACTCACTGATGACGAATCCAGTTCCAAAATCGCTTGTGTCCAGCCGTAACTGACACGATAACCATTTGTAATTTTGAGGTTATTTTCCTCACATTTCAGAAACTACAGGAGCGTTTGGATTGAAACTTGGCATTTAGTTGGAGCATAATGACGCGCAATTTTAAGCAAAATTTCGTTGAAATCGTATGATCACTCAATTCCTAAAAAAAATTTTTCCAAATTTTTTTCGAAAAATTTGTTTTTTCTGAAAGTATTATTTATATTCTAGAACAAATTCAGTGATAACTTGAATTTCATATTTTACAGCAGTGAACCAAATTTAAATTCGATACGGCTATTAGTTTTGGAGATATTGGGAAAAAATATGTAAAATTTCGTGCTTTTCTTCTTGATATCGTTGTTTTTTTCGGTATAACTCAAGAAATACTGATTCAAACGTGATGAAACTTCGCAGGTAGTTCGAAGATGTTGAAGGACAACATTGTGCGAAATTTCGTCATGATCATGTCATTAGAACAATTTGAAAAACAAAATTTAAATTTTTTATTTCAAATAGTTAATATTCTGTGATCTTCCCATCATATTATATTCATTTTATTCAGTATGAACCTCCAAACTGCCATTTTTCGATGAAGTACTGGATTTCAATTCGATCTAATCTGTATTTTTAGAAATATTGGGAAAATAAAATTTTGAATGGTTATATCTGCGGAATCATTGGGTGGATTTTACTCATTCACGAATTCTGCCTTCGTAGGTAAGGTCCAAATCTTCTCTACAAATATCGAGTTTCTAAGTTGTTCCTTTCGAAAGTTATTGTGTTTACGGTCGGCCGTTAGGAACTACCAACCTGATGAATTAAATTGTACTCTAGTATCAAGACACAAACCAACTGCTATCAGTATTCCTCAAAATAATAATATCTACTTATCTACAAGATAGATAACGAAGAAACATATCTTTGTTTATGCTATGATTGATTGATCATTGATTGTTACTCATCATACACAACATGCTACAAAAGAGTTAGTTTCCTGCTTTCAATATCTGAAATCTATAATCCATCTATCAGCCAGTGCAGGTACTACACATTAAGAAGATAACTGCGTGATATGTTGTACTAATGGCAATGAACTCTATATTATATACCTGGAAGGGACCCGTTTTGAGCGACAAGTGAAGCCAATTCGTTGCTTATGCAACCCGCGAAGTGGACGGGTATCTATCTCTTTCTTCCTCATTGCAGTAAAGGGAACTCTGTCGCATTTATTCTAAATATTTTTAATTTTTCGTGTCAAATTAGGAGAACCTGAATTTTTTTCTGACTTATTCGTGAATAGGGCAGGATTGAAGAAGATCCCACATGCTCAAGTGAAATTTCAACTTAGTGAGCGGTTTTTCTGGGGAACAGCGCGTTAACATCCTCCATAAATTTGCGTTTTTTGCCGAAAATGGATCCTAGCGACCAGGTTGGACTCAATGACGAAGAGTTCAATGTCAAATTGAATTCTATTCAGCCGCCCGTTTCCACGATAACTTACTACCGAGAATAGCTATAGCGACTTAAAAAATTCGAAATAAGTTCGTTAATGGGCAAAATTTACAATTTCGAAGTTATATCCATTTCAAATATATTATTTTATTTCCTCTATATCTCAAGAAGTACTGATGCGATCAGATTGAAACTTGCTAAATGATTGCATGAAGAATCGTTAAAAAAATATTTTTTTCGGAAACTGTCAATGAGATTTCAATGAAACTTGGCGCAGACCTTGAAGTCAAGTCTGAACAGCAATGTTCGAAATTTCAGCTCGATTCGACACACATTTACAAAAATATCGAAAAAAAGTCATATTTCGCATTGGCAATGAATTTTAACCAGCGCTTAAATTTTCCTGACTTCAAGTCAGTGCTTTTCGAGAAGTATTTTCCTATGTTCCTATTATTTAAATTTATTGTAATAATGATGAAACTATCGTCAATCGTCAATGCACAGCTCACACCAACATAATTCTTCACTTTTTGAACCACACGCGGTGAAGGCAGAGAAAGTAATGGCATATCAGAGAAAAATAGATATTCATTTTCAAAAATATTGCACTTTCTAAACGATGTAATACCCAAACTACCTGAATTTCCAAGTAAAACCAAATTTGAGCCGTTCAACACCATTTACTTCAATGGGTGTGACAGGGAGAGGTTACCGTAATTAGCGCTATCTTTGTTTCGTTGCCCCTTGTTACGCTTTGAGCTTAGTTGAAGAAGAGTCGGGTCCTTTCCAGGTAGTAATATAGAGTTCTATTTGCGGGTTTCACAAAGCTCTGATTAACGTGATTGTTCTGATCAAGACAATTCTATGCACAATTTCAGTTCATTTTTGACAACACCACAGAATATCAGAGTGTTAATCGGACGATCAAGCTTTGTGAAACCCACGGTATGACTAATGGCTACGCCATATTGCCATATACTCGGAATGTGCTGAACGCTGCCGGCGCGCCCTCTCGTGGCAACTTGGAATAGGTCGAATTAATAAATATATTGTACACCACGAATTTGTATATTTGCAACACCCAACTCATAAATATATTGTGTTTCGTAGAAAATAAATATATCGGAACGAAAAATAATTATATCGGCACACAAAATAAATATATTGCTGCAACTAATAAATATATTGGCTCAAAAATATATATATTTGAAAACGCACTTCTGTCCCAAACGGCGGCTCATACACATCTTAGTTCGGATATCTCTGTGAGATGAACACAACCTTGTATCCATTAAGGAAGTACCACTTCTCCAGAAAGTTATGCACACATCACCGAGCCTTCCTTGATTTCCCAAAGCGATATGCATCCACTGGAAGAGGTTCTCATTTCAGCTAATGTTTCCATGATTCCGATTTACTGCCCTGTATTGTTCTGAATACATCATATATCACCACTATTGCCACTAAAGAGGAAAAAAGGCAACACTGGTTTCCAGAATCAACCGGAGTACGAGATCGTTGCTAGACAAACATCCGCTAGAGTATTCCAGGTTATGGCGAAGATTTCCCTGGGGCACGTTTCAATTTACTAAAAGGACTAATTGAAAATCGTATCAACTTTTTCGTTCGAGAATCGGAATTGTCTTCCTGGGGATTGGAAACTGGGAAGAAGTTACAAGTGGCTTTTATATAATTGGACCAGGATGGCTGATTTTCCGGAAAATTTTGCTTCTAAGATCGTAGCTATGACTTTTGTTTATTGCGAGGACATTAGCCCAATCAGAAAAAAATGAGAATTTAGGGGAAATATGAAATTTTGTTCGTTTGAATTCTTACTGAATCCGGTAGCAAAAATCCTAGACTAGGAAATGTATGTTTTCCGTCAGAGGTACGATTTTTGTCTATTGCGAGAACATTAGCTGGATTAGAAAAAATTGAGAATTCACGAAAAAGATAAAAGTTTGTCTGGTTGAATTTTGACGGTAGCAAAAAACCTAGACTAGAAAATGTATGTTTTCCGTCAGAGCTTACACCATGATATGGATCCAAAGTTTTATCTATCCTTCATATTACAGAAATCTAATCTGAGAACTCAAAGTTAAATAAAAATATTTTCAGTTGAGACATAACTCGTTAACTATATTGTAGCTTCAGATGTTAGATGATTGGTTCAAGAATTGGTTTATTTTCATCCGTATATTTCAGGGAATTTCTGGGGTGAGAAAACATAACATTCATTTTATTTTTGAGGAACTCAACAGAATTAAAATCGAGAAAGAAGATTAGGTTCGGGTGATTTCGTTGTGTTACGAAAAAAATGTACAGGTCAAATTTCGATTGAAGGATATTTTTGGTAGGATTTTGAATTATCTTCAGTATTTTTATTGGTTCTCAGATGGTGAGTGTAAAAACCCAGAAAAACCTGAACTATTTACAGATCAGTTGATATTTTGAGGTGATCAAACTTAACAGGGGTAATCAAGATAATTCTACCTCTTCTTTACGTGAATTTTCAACCAAATGATTCCTTACTTCCTGATTAGTTCAACTTCAGGCCATTCTTTCTGTGTTGAACCTTGAAATGCTGATCACAATGATGCTTTTTCTTATCAATGTTCCGATTCATACCTGGGATCTATCTCATTATTGATTCTGAAGGATACATTGATATTAACCTTGTTTCGAAATTCCTTCTCTCGTTGATATGGTTCACGAAAGGATGATAATAATAAACAATAATATCTTATTTCTGAATTCTCAAGGTTACAAATTACATAATACATAAAATTGTATTTCCCAAGACAATCTCTATACAGCATTTAATCAAGATCAAATCCATATAAGCAGTTCTTAAATTTGTTTTTTCTCAATAGAAATTAGTTTCTCACCGAAACTGGTAGATTTAAATAGGGTTATGTAAATCGCTGTCAGAGCAAACTGAAAATAAAATGAAGCCCAAATACAAAATCACCAAGCAACCGAAATATAAAATAAGTGTCGTATTAATAAAGTAGTATCTACCTCTATATCAAACACTGCGGAGCTGAATGAGTTGAATGAATATCATCAACATAGAGTTGATGATTTTAGTATGTTTACTTTGTCCTGGTTCATTAACTTCGGGACGATGGTACCTGATGAAATTCGTCACCGAATGAAAGTCGACCATTACAGTTTTGTTCATGCACAACTTTCAACCCTTACGAACCCTTTGATGGAGAAAAAAAATGTTTGAAAGGGGTTGAAAGTTATGCATGAGCAAAACTGTAATGGTCGACTTTCATTCGGTGACAAATTTCATCAGGTACCATCCTCTCAAAGTAAATGAGCCATGACAAAGTGCACATACTGAATACCTCTTTGAACTAACTAATTTTTCAAAAAAAAAATTTTTTTCCTCAAAATTTCTGCACTTCTGTGAAGATGACCTACTTTTCCTATTCAAAACATTTGGAGGGTTGATGGGGATGGTACAGGGTGAAACAAAAATCCCTCAACAATGCATATAAATTTGGTAAAAGTGAAACAAAAATTGACCTCTTTCAGGATTATGTTGCCAATTATTGTTCTTCTGAGAAAATGAATTTGTATAAGAGATCTCCTCTCAAGAATGATCTGAATTCGAATTATTCAGAACACTTTATAATGGAAAAGCATGGTTTTGAAAACAAAGACTTGCAGCTGAGCCTATCAGAAAGTTTAGAAATAAATCGGCTAAGGTATACTTCAAATTTACTCAATGATCAGACTGAGCTATCTGGTTGACCCCCTGTTGAGTTCAATGTAATGTAATGTATTCTCAACCAACTCTTGAACCAGTCGTATAACATTTGAAGAAACTACAAAGTAGCTAACTGAGCTAAGCTTTTAGTTTACCACCATACCATGGATGCCAGCCAACACATTCGAAATGACGATTTTAAATCTATTATCCAAAGAAGGAATGAGGTAAAGTCTCCAATTCTTGAATGTGATGCTATGAACGTCCTCTTTCATTCCATCAAAAACGCACCGCGTTTCCATGACAACAGCGTTGATAAGTCTATTTTCTCCCATCCCCGATTCAAGAATAGGGAACCTGAACAGTACAATGTTTTTGCGCGCATGTTCTAGGGGAACAGCGTGCTATCGTTTTGTCCAAATGTCTGTAATTTTGTATGATTGAGCCGAAAATGGTCTCAATTGACTAGGTTCGACTCACTGATGACGAATCCGGTGTCCAAATCGATTCTGTCCGGCCGGCCGGCCGTCCGGCCGTAGACACGATAACTGTCGACAGAAGTAAGATAGCAACTTGAAACATTCAGGATAGCTTGCGCTTTAGAATGCCGCGGTTGAGTTCGTTAATGGGCCAAATCGGTCGAATAGTTTCGGAGTTATAGGCACTTAAAATTTTGAAGTTATTTATTTTTTATTTCAGAAACTATTCAAGCGATTGGATTCAAAATTGACAGTTAGGTGGAGTATAATGACGCGCAACTTTGAGCCAAATTTCGTCCGGATCATATCGTCAGTTAATTTTAAAATAAATTTTTTTCGAAATTTTTTCCCAAAAAATTATTTTTTTCGGAAACCATTCATCATATCCAAAAAAAAATTCCACTCGCACTTTGAGCTTTATATTTCACAGCAGTGTACTAAATTTCAGTTCGATACGATCATAAGTTTTGGAGATATCGGGAAAAAATATGTCAAATTTTGAGGTTTTCTTCTCGATATCGCAATAACTTCCGGAAAAAACGACTGGGAAACTCGATATTTGTAGAGTAGGTTTGGGGCTTAATTACGAAGGTCGAATTCGTGAATGAGTAAAATCCGCCCAATGATTCCGTAGATATACCCATTCAAAATTTTATTTTTCCAATATTTCCAAAAATATAGATTAGATCGAATTGAAATCCAGTAATTTATCAGTAGAAAATTTCAAGAAGCACTGCCGTGAAGGCGCAAAAGTTGCTGCCTCTACGGCAGTGCTTTTTGCAATTTTTTGAGAATCTTCTGTATTGTTCATGAGGTGAAATTTTTTTCTAGATAAGACAAATAGTCAATACCTATAAATAATAATTTCTATTGAATTTTTAACGGTTCTGTTTCAGATATTTGCAGAATGAACTTTCAAACTATAAAAATGAACAAAGATTTTTTATCATTAGTTTATTATGTGCTTCTGGGACAATAAAAATAATCGATTTCTAGGAACAAGCTTGCAAATAATTCAGATTTTTCAATTTGAAAGAAATTTCACCTACAGAAAATCTCCACTCCAACAACCAAAAATCCCTGTGTAAACAATCAAATCACGTAGGAACGAACTGAATCAATGTTTAAATCAACCATGACCCTGCTTTGTGGAACCACGCAATATTGTTGTTGCCGGAGAACACAGCGATAATCTAATGTTTTCAAGCACCTCGAACGTATTCACGGTGTAACCAATCAAACCGTAATTTCGGAATTGATTTGTGGCATAGAGTCAATAAAGGTGAGATTCGATTTTAGAAATTATATTACCTCGTTACGCAGGTATCTTTGTGGCTGGAATATTTGCTGGAGCTGGGGATAATGAGGAAATGTATACAAATTAGCGTGCAGGAGGACCTGCGTATTGCCCTTTCGGCATTTTCCCGTTACCTCGCCACAATGGTTTTGTTTGCATGAGATTTGGTTGATTAGTTTATGGTTAGGTTAGATCATTGATTGGAAATTGTAACTACCGCATAGGGTGGGCCAGATTGGACAATTTCGAAGACGAAGTCCTTTTTCTGTACTAGATAGACGAAAACTGATGTCGGTGTCAATTTTCATGAGAAACTTTTCGTAAAAACCACAACTCCATAGCTATCACCGTTACCGGGTGTTTTTCAAAAATGTTTATTTTAGAAATATTGCTGTAAATTTTCTTCTCTTGAAAATGTTCTATTTTTGTGAGAACACCCTCGTAGCAACTTTTTATCTAGAATTCAATGACGTTTGTTGAATTTTCTCTAAACTGATAATTTAGTAGATAGCCTATGAAGATATTTTCTTCGAATGCGAATATTTTATACAGTGCGAGTCAAAATTATGGAACAAATTAATTTTATCAGAAGAAAAATATTTGGCAACAAAATCCCGAAACAGGTCAATTTTTGGTTCACTTTTACCAAATTTATATGCATTTTTGGAGGATTTTTATTGCACCCTGTGCAATCCCCATCAACCCTCTGAATTTTCGAATAGGGAAAGTAGGTCATGCGGTACTTTTTTGGCTAGGTCTTTGTATCTTCTTTACAGGCGTGCAGAAATTTTCGAGAAAAAAATTTTTTTTCTGGCAAAATTAGTTCAAAGAGGCTTTCAGTATGTGCACTTTGTCATGGCTTATTTACTTTGAGATGATGGTACCTGATGAAATTTGTCACCGACTGAAAGTCGGCCATTACAGTTTTGTTCATGCAAAAGTAAATGAGCCATGACAAAGTGCACATACTGACAACCTTTTTGAAGTAACTTATTTTCAAAAAAAAAAAAATGTTTTTCTTGAAAATTTCTGCACGCCTGTGAATAAGATAAAAGAACTTGCCAAAAACGTACCACATGACCCACTGAGGGTGGATGCGGCTAGAACAGGGTGCAACAAGAATCCTTGAAAAATGCATAAAAATTTGGTAAAAGTGAAACAAAAATTGACCTGTTCCAGGATTTTGTTGACAAATATTTTTCTTCTGAGAAAATGAATTTGTTCCATAATTTTGACGCGCACTGTATATTTCGATAGAGTTTGCAATTACTATTTCAAAAATACAGGGTGTCTGCTTTAAAAAGTCCAAAACTTCAAGGCGAGATTCTACAGGTCATTTTCAACAAATGAAGTTATATAACACATGGTCGAAATATTGACGGAAATTCTTCAATTCAACGTGTTTTAACGGAATATATATCTCAATTTTTTTCATGAAATCAATCACAACCCAGTTATCCTTGTGGCCGCATCAAATTTGATCACATATCTCGACAGAGCATGATATTGGCTGTAACACAAACATTTTTTAGCATTTAATTGCTTTCACCCTGTATTTTTGTTACAAAAATACTCAAAACGACATTTTCATTCAAAACTCAATCAACTCAAAACTCTTTATACAAGAGAAGATGTCTTCATCAGAACGCACGCGAAATCCGCCAACCTGAAATCATAGCAATTTTCACCGGATGAAAATTTTATTTGCTCGTGGGTAATTTTATTTTCGAACGGCAAAAACAGCTCCCGGACTTGGTGGCGTAAAACACGGGCTGTCATGGAACTAATGAAATTAAATATGATTTACATTCTACCCACCTGGAGCACTAATGTTTGGTTGCTGACTATAATGCCTGAGGTCGCGTTGCTCAGTATTCGTTCTCCATCACGTAACCACCATACTCTGTGAACCTGCAAACAAGACATAAATCAACACTGTTGGCGTACCGACTTGAAATTCATCGGGTTTCTCAAATGAAGGTGACGATACTTCGTTATCCGTGATTGCGTACAGCTGTTTAATGAACCTACGATAAAGCCTGTGACTATAGTTACGAGACGTTCTCGATAGGGAATGGTATCTTTTGACAGTTCATGGCGGCCATTTTGTTATATCTATCACAAGATGCATAGAATATGGGTGCGTTTTTATTTTCATCGAACTGATTAATCGATGTATCTCCCTATCTCTCTTGTTTTGTTCCTCACCAAAGAAGAGAAAGATAGAGGTTAATCGATCAATCATTTCGATGAAAATAAAAACGCACCCATTATCATGTGTCAACAGTTTGCCACTATAACTAAGATGCAGAGAAGATATGGTGAATTCAAAGATGCACTCTTGTTTCGCCAATGTTGGGGAATTCGGCAGAATTCGTTTTTTCCACTGAAGGTGGCGCTATTTAGAAATTACTTTACAGTGACTATATTGCCAATATATGTTACCAATATAATAATATAGTCACTGTAATTACGGCCGGTCGTCAAAGCAACTGGCTGTTAGAACTGAATTTACAGCAGACAAGATGAAAGGTAAAAAATATCTGGATGAATGAATTTCTACCAAATTATGTTTTGTATAACTTTCAGTGGGATATATTCTGAGTATTCAATATGCATTGTAATTTTTGGCTAATATACACTATCATTCGATGTTTTCCTATATTATAGTAAGCGAGGAGTGAAATTATTAGGTAAGAAATGTGAAATTATTCTACAGAATCTACTGATATAACTATATCATTTGATAGTTTGTTCAAATATATTAATACTTTCCAGATTGTGCACAAAGGTATACAAAGGAATCTGGTAAAGCGGCGGGAAGTTTATGGAAGTTGATACAGAACAAGCATCATCCTTACTTTAAGTCAGACTGTGACCTATCAAGAGTGGGAGTTTCAGAGAGAATAAAAACTCATTGATGGGCCATATTATTAAACCAGTTCAATTTGAGTTCTTTTCCATTTAAATTCATAAGATAAGAATTAGATTAGAAAACAGGTGTTTTATTCAATGGTTAATTTTATTTCATCAGAGTTGAAAACTGAGGTTTTCTAGTAAGTGGCACATGATAGTAGCAGATATGAGTGAATTTCAGTTCAAAGTGAATGGAAATTATTCAAAAATTCATGTATATTCAATAAAGAACCAAGAAAAATACAACAAATTGTAAAAATAATATACTTAATTGGTGGTTGACAACTGAACCTCGATTAGTTAAATTGATTGAAAGACAATTGTGGAGAGAATGATATGCTGCTGAGTTCCATGAAGTACATACCTTCCAGAAATATAATTCACTCTTCATTTGAACACTTTTTTCCATTTAAATCTGCACTGTCCGAACAAAATACAAAAGGGACCCATTCAAAAGTATCTGGGGATCTACACAATTCTTTGAAGCTAACACAAAAAGATTTCATGGACCTATCAATAACTAAATAATAATCTGAGAAAACATAAATAAATTCAAAATCACCATTGCCGAATTCTCATTAATAGTGTCACGCGCTCTAATTGGTCGATTGGTTGCGTTTGTGTCGGTGGCGAGAGTATGAAATACATCTGGTTTTCCCAGTTTGGTCTGAAGATTTAGTAGGAAAACGAATGAAAATAAGAGCACCATTGTTCTGTACATCCTAACTATAACTCACTAAAATTTTGCCTCCGAATATTGTTCCAGTTCTCTTTGTGAGCGATGATGGCGCTGAATGGCTTTATCGATTCCATACGATTAATACCGCTTGATGTAAATGAATTGAGCTATAATCCGATTGATCTGATGAAATTATCTCCCAAAAATTCAATTAGATATGCAAAATTATGGGTCTGTCCAGTTACACACACTGCTCAGCTACAATGTTATGAAAACATTATAGCTCAAGCTCAACAGTGTGTAAGTCTGATGATGATGAGTGAACTCATCGAAATTACTCTTGTTAAAAGATTAGCATTTTCATTTGTGGAGAAACATCTTTCCCTTCTCCCAAACCAGCTGTAACCATATAGTTCTCGACCCTGAGATTCTGAGGGAAATTTATGTACAACCGAATTCCGAAATAGTTTCCTTAACTTTAACGCCAATTTTGAAACAATCAGATATGGAATATCAATTTCATTTTTTGTCAAAATTGAAATTCTTCACGAACAACACAAATAGTCGAATTCCACGATGAGAAAGTGCCTCCTTGAATAGCAAACAATACGAATCCCCATGAAAAAGAGAAGAAACTTGACAAATATTATTCTCTATTATAATAAGGTTGTATGAATTGCATAAGTTACCCCGCAACTACTTCATCCTGATGGAACGGATTACGAATCTAATACAGGATAAAATGGGACACGGTCTCGAGAATGGATGATAAATATTCCAGATTACACGGACTGAAATGAAAACGAATGAGGTGGAGTATAATATTTCAATTTCAAACTACATACATAAGACTATATGAACCGAAATTAATGTTGTAGCTTCAATATTGCCTCTCTACCTGGAAACAACAATTTTCAATCAAGGTATTATATGATAATTCTGAGATGTGGTAAAAGTATAGTATATTTTGTATTTCCATGCAGGAAACAACAGACGCTAACTTCAGTTTATTGAATTTATAATTTTCAAGAATCTATAATGAGGAAATAATATGAGATCGCTGGTTGGAATTAATAACAATGTGTTTTTCATGGTTGTGTTACATTGTTTGTTGAATTCGAATTCATCCATTATTTTCTGAATGTTTATTGATAACAAATAGAAGATCACTGAAATCTACTGTAGTCTATTTCAGAAATTCATCATATAAGTAGGTACGAGATATTTTGCAAAACTTTTAAGTGATATTTTCAATACTGATACTTTTCAGTATTGAAATCTTTCAGGGTTCATCGAAAAAAAATTTGGACTACTTGAACAGGCATATGATAATGATTTTAAAAATTTGGTGAACAAAAGATATGTTTTATTTTCAGGATTTTTCTAGGTTCTCATTTTCAATATTAGCTAAATAACCATTAGAAATCAAATATGAATTATTTTTATGAAAATCGTCCTTGCTATTTGTGGAAGTGTTGGAAGAAATTGATTGAAAATTTTTTGTTAGTTGTCTGACTAAGCGAGTCAGATATAGACTGTAAAACGTTCACTTCTCCAGTTGTTCAAATTACTCCGCTATTATATTTTAGGCATAACTTTCTCTAGAAACTGCCAGTGATGGATAGTTTACATTCCGCAAAATTGTTTTCTATAAATATTGATTTCAATAGTTTGTTTTTAGATTTTGGGGATGAGAACCCAGAAAAATTCTGAAAAATAATTCTGAATCCGCCCAAAATATTCTCTAGTCGATATTCGAAAGTTATGCAATATAGTTTTATGACAAAATAAAGTCGATTGGGACCAATATCCGGTTCGGTGTGGCTAGAAATTCAAACATGCGCGTAAAGCTCCCATAGTGAAGAGAACTTCGAAAACCAGATTTCGAAATTAACTCGAATGAGATTCGACAATTTTATATTTTTTCAATCGAAATCATTTCCTTTTCACTTCTCCATGAAAATATTGCATTCGAAACTGGCCCCACATGCTAGCGGGTATGAAAGTAACCTCTAGAACTATAAGAAATTCCCTACACACCTCTGCCTCACAGGTGTTAACTTCCAGTCAAAGAAGAGAACTATATATAATATAAGGTGGCAACCCAAGATACACACGAAAGTTTCATGGAAACGTGGCGGGGAGTTAATAATCCAAACAACACTATGTCTGTATAAATAATTCATTTAAATACTATTGACGAGAAAGAATAGCAACAGTGGGGTAGTAATTTTTGAGTTCGAACTAGCAGTTGAAAGAAGAACACGTCTGGTAAAACCAACGCAGTCTTACCAGGAAATACGCTACTCTTCGCAGGAGATGAATATACCGTAAAACTAAAGATTTTCTTGAGATGATTGTGAAATCCATATACGCCCGATGAATTATAGTCGTTGTATAACAAGGTTGCCCAAAAATAAAGGTACCACAACCAAACGTGACTAGTCAGCTTAGAGTGTCTCAAACGCCGATACTCACAAAATAAATGCCCATCTTCATCAACACTTATATCGGCACTAACCATTAATCGTTTACATCGACACCAACTTCCAAATAATGGAATTTGTTTCGTCAGTTCGTTTCTTCCTCGATACACGACAGGCCATATATTTTGTAAGAGAAATAAAATTGAAGACCCGTGGAATCTGTTGGGGATATATCACCGTGAGAATCGCGGTAGATCCATTCGACCCCAAAAAGGTTCCATGTCAAGCTTCTTTTATACGTGTTAAACCCTGTATTGCCTTTACAGTTACGAGTGAATCCTTTTTCCAAGCTAACGTCATAAAATGGCGAAATTTACAGGTTTTATGAGTGGAGTAAAACACGGATCCCTCAGCGACTCCCAAACGGTGAAAACAAACTTGAAGCTTGGCCAAATCACGCTGGAACGTGTAAATTTTATCGATCGATGTCTGAGTGGAATAGGAGGTTTCAGATCCTGATGCAGTTCACCATAAATCCTCAAGATGATTTTTTTTTATTGGTGGCTGACACGGTCGATCCAGCGTAGAGTTTCCTTCGATAAATCCTTGGATGTTGCCAGTATCAGTGGATATTCTTTTTCGCCAACGGGATTAGTTATCAGGATTTTTATTCTGTTGTAAACATAGTGGATGAGTTTCTGAAAGGAGGATATTTAAATCAATATAATGATGGGGGCCACGTACTGAAATGGTGGATACTGAAAATAACCTATTTTTTACGCGCTCTTCAGCTTTTCGTCACAATTTTTCGCTATTTGAACTGAAATTGGTCTCACACGACTTAGTGTGATTATATTTTGAAAAATATTCATCAGAATTCAATGAAAATTGGGACAGACTTTGAAGACAACATATAACAATAGTGCTCCAAATTTCAGTTTTAGCGAATATTTATTTGCAGAGAAATTGAAAAAAATATGTCTAATTTCTTGGATAGGTATTTCGAATTTTGCGATGATTTCCTCAATCTCTGGGAAAGAAGTGAGGTTGTCAAAATTAAACTTCTTCAAAAGTAATTCCAATGCATAAGTTTCGAGATTTCTGTCGAAAAATTTTTTTTTCGAAAACTATTCATCACCTTACCATGGAGTTTGGCACATACCTTGAGGTCACTATTCAACAACAGTACTTAAATAAAATTTCGGATATTCATTTTGGGAGATATTGGGAAAAAATGTGGTCAATATCGTGCATTTTCGCGAAATCATTGTTAATTATTTCCGAAATACCTCAAAAAGTACCTGTATATCCAATCATTTATTGCAAGGGTATGTTTATCTGCGGGATCACAGGATGTATCTCAAGAATTTGGCTTTCGTAATTAAATTCGTTAAGCTTCGGGCCCTTCCGGTTCCGATCACTGTCATGAAAAAGCTGTTTGTTTATATGTTTTTTCGTTTTTTCTTGTTAATTACACAACTTCCTCAGATTTTTTAAATCTATTTTATAATACCTTATATACACAGCTGATATTAGACATTAAGATTTATTATAGTGCTACCAACGCAATTTTTTTCATATATAGGTATTTGTTACTCTTTCACGAATTAAGAAATACTTTCGGACGCAACAAGGGGGGTTTGAAATTAGGAATAGTTCGAACCATGCGAATTATATTGTGCAATAAAACTAGTTCCACTTCTTCTGCAATAGTACCAGCTGAAATTACCGCTTCCGATTCCTCTTTCACTTTCTCCAGAATCAAAAACTAATGCAGAAATGTGAATGATTAAACTTAAGTAGTTTAAACTTCAGTTTGTAACACAAAAATCTGACGTCTCACATAACCTAACCAAATAAACTGATAACTAACGCAACGGTAACGAAAACTTGGAGCACTAAGTCTATTTTTCGAACGACCGTTAAAACCAAAATATTTAACTAACCGTAATAACATAACGTTTGCTCTATTCAAAAGTTGCAATATCTCTCTAATATCCAAAATTTTAATCCGATATCTAGTAAAATGAAATTTTTTTTGGGGTAAACCTGATTCCTGAGACACCCGGTATGATCACGCTCTCGTTGCCTAAAACAAGCGTGTAAAATCAATATTTCCGACTTGCCACATGTTGTGGAAGAAGATTCTAAAAGTTGGCCGTGTAAGTTGGACTGTCAAAAACGTACGGAAAGCGAAGTTCTTATTTGAGATGTTTTCTTTTGTCATTCTTTTATGAATAACTTGTAAGAGATTCTCATATCCAGCCACAAAGCTGACGTTTGTCGAGAAGTCATATGATTAAATTTTTTCTGCTCGGAAGGGGGAAATATCACGTCATTCCGTTCCACAACAATATTATGCTTTATTTCATAAGAGTCAAGTGAACTTTATTAAATCCATTCGACGACATTTGTCTAGAGCTGAAATCCTAGAATGGAAACTTTCATATGGGAATTGAAAATGTCATGCTACGTGCAATCGTTCATATTTGTACATATTTGATATTTTTGTTCCTGAAAATATTATTTCTGAATCTATGTCATTTTACAATGTTTATTACATTCAGCCATTCAATTTTTGAAATATGAAAGGAAAAGTTTGTTAGAACAAGGATATAACGGGTGTCACGAGAATTTTCATTTTATAAAATTTCGGATTAATATTTCGGACATCGATACAACATATTATTATCCATAGACTGAGCTAAAGGAGGTGGGTCTATGACTTCTGGTTCAACCGGAAATGGACGTAAGGTTGATTTGTGAAAACAATAATGAAATGAAGAGAAATATCTTTAGTCCAAATACTTTTTACGCGCTTGTTCTAGGAACAGCTCGTCACGATGTCTAAAATTTCCGAATTTTGAGGGGAAAATGGTCTTAAACGATTAGGTTGAACTCCCTGAAGAAGAATCCGTGGTCAAATTCAATTCTATCCGCCCGTCCGTCCGACCATCCGGCCGTCCGTATGTGCTCTTACTTTCGAAGGGAAAAAACTCAGCTACTTTGGAATCCAAACAACTGAGTTCGTTAATGGATGGAATCGGTTGGATAGTTTCGGAGTAAGGCCTATTTGAAATTTCAAGGCTAATTCCTCGATATCTCCTGAAGTATTGACTCGACCGAATTGAAACTTGGATTATCAACGCGTAACAAGATCGTGTGGATCCAGTTGTTGGGAAATTTTTCAAAAAATTTTTATTAGAAAATTTTCAAAATTTTAGATAAAATTTTTTTTCTCTGAAAATATTGATTAGATTTCAATGAGATTCAGCACAAACTTAACAGTCAATATTCAACAACAATGTTTCAAATTTCGATCCGATATTCACTTTCGGAGATACAAGGAAAAAAAATGTGCCAAATTACGGTGATATTTGGAATTTTTATTGTTATTTCCGCAATATCTCAAGAACAAAAAATTCAATCAGATTGAAACTTCGTAATCAGGTGGAGATTACCAACATGCAACTCGGTGCACATTTTCATGTTGATCTAATAGTTAGAATTTGAACAAGCGTTTGGTTTATGAAATTTTGTACTAGCTCATACTTTCTGATCATACAGTAGTTGGATAGAAAAATGATTTCAGTAATTTTCGATAATGAATGATGAAAAATCTCATATCAATTTAAATTTTTTTCGATTTCTTGAATACCAGAGCCTCGATGAAGGCAAAGAATGGTGCCGAAACATAGGTGAACATTTGTAGGCAACGAATCAAAATAATTAAAATTGTCCACTTCCCTGATAGATTTTTTGAGATATCGAAGAACTAACCTCGAAATTTCAAATTTGTATAGCTCCAAAACCATTTGGTCGATTTCACTTACTAATAAACTGAACCTATATAATCAGGCTACAAACCAACCCTGAAAATTACAAGCCTTTAAAAAGATAACAGCGAAGTGCCATTTCTCAGGGCTTAAAAGTTGTATTGATCTATGGGGGTTTTTCCTTTGAACTAAAATTCAGTAATTTTCATCAAAAACCTTCAGAATATCACATTTCAAACATTTTTCAATATTAAATTTTTAAAAAAATGTTTGATCACCTAAAACTGAAAAATAAAAATGGGGATTTGCATTTAAAGTCTTTTTTTTTGTCTTGAGTGCACGGTATGGCAACGTCGAATTCAGCTTTCTCGGGAAGAAGAGGACGTCAAATGTGATATTTTGCGTAGGAAAACAGAGATAGCTATACTTCGATCTGGTTAGAGTACAAGACAACGACCAAGGAATAGAAAAATAAGAGCACATACTGTCATACTGTCATATTACTGACAAACCGCAAACGGAAATTGTTTGGTTATATTGAAAAAGAACACGTGTGTACCACATAATAGGAATAAATATTTCGTTATTTTATAGCAGAAAAAGCTATTCTACTAAACACCGTTGTCACTTCGTGCATGCCTGGCAAATCCCAAACCCCAATTTTGAAATCTGATTTTGAATACTTTCTGAAGGTAATTTGGAAAAATGATGAATCAAACCCATAATAATTATATTCAAATTTGCATTTGCAGTAAAAACCCAACTTCAGGAAAAGTGGCAAGATAGCAGCTTTCCAAAAACAGCTCAAAGGGAAATATCGATATCAAGCCTACAGATATAAAATATGCGAACCGGCCTTTGAGTTCCAATCGAGTAGGGAAAAATTGTCGAACATTGGCTCGGAAGAAGAGAATTCCCAGATCCTCTACAATTTCGCTCTATCAAGTTTAGAGAGAGTAGGATCCGCTTTGATATTGCATTCCAGATTCCAGAGGACAAATGGGGTCAGCCTTTTGTGAAGCTCATTGGGAAGAAAGGAAATTATTTCGAAAGTTTTCACTCGCCTTCAGAGTAATCTTTCGGCTTTTTTTTACTTTCAGAATTTCCACAAGCATGTTCCTTCATTAACTGCAAAGGTATCTGGCATAATGAGGTATTTTGGTTGACGAAATTTTTGCCGCTAATGAATCGTAATTTAATTCTACGCAATCTCCTATTTAGAATTTGTAGGGTATAATCTTCTATTGAAATTAGTCGTGAGTGCAGATTGAGTTTTCAAGTTATACATTGGGGGTTTTTCCTGAATTTGGGTTATTACTGCAAATGCAAATTTGAACATAATTATTATGGGTTTGATTCATCATTTTCCCAAATTATCTTCAGAAAGTATTGAAAATCAGGTTTCAAAATTGGGGTTTGGGATTTGTCAGGCATGCACGAAGTGACAACGATGTTTAGAAGAATAGCTTTTTCTGCTTTAGAATAATGAAATATTTATTCCTATTCTGTGGTACACACGTGTTCTTTGTCAATATAACCAATTTGTCAGAAATATGACAGTATGACAGTCTGTGCACTACTTTTTAAATTCATTGGTCGTTGTCTTCTACTCTAACCAGATCGAAGTATAGCTATCTCTGTCCGAGAAAGCTGAATTCGACGTTGCCATATCGTGCACTCATGACAAATCCCTTTAAATGCAAATCCCCATTTTTATTTTTCAGTTTTAGGTGAAACATTTTTTTAAAAATATAATATTGAAATTATATGTTTGAAATGTGGTGTTCTGAAGGTTTTTCATGAAAATTACTACATTTTTGTTTAAAGAAAAAACCCTTTTTGTAATATCAACCGTAGACGACTCTCATCAAATACCAATGAAAATTTTCCATTTCTCGAATCTTCATTATATTTTATACATTCAACTTTGAATGTCATTAAAAAGATGCTTTTCAGTAGAATTTGTGTGAATAGATTAATTTTCAAAGGGGAAGTAGGATCGACTCCCTCATGAAGACATTCAACATAGAAAGTGACCAGAATTGATAATAATATTTCATTAATTCTAGAACTTTCTGATTTCATTCAATTTTGTTTGGCCGGCCGATTGTCTATTGACACGATAACCTTAGAATGGAAGGAGTTAGCTTCCATAAACGTTCAGGGTGAGTCGAGCATCGTTATGCGAAGATTAAGCTTACTGCAAATGAAATGTTTTCGAGGTTCTCTCCCCAATAATGGAGGAATTATTAATGCGATCAGATTAAAAGTTAGTAATGGGTTGTAGAATACCTAAATTTTGTTTGGATCTCACAATTAGTAGATTCAAAAAAATAACTTTCGAAAATTTTCGTTCGAAATTCAGACCCTCATGAGTTTCAGTACATACTTTGAAGTCAATATTTTACCGTAGCAAACGGAATTTGACCTCTATTTCAATATCCGAAACAAAACTACTAAAAATCGGATAGAATCATTATTTATAGAATTCACCTTGCGGATCAAGGGATTCAAGATTGAAATTCTTAATGTAGCTCATTTATATCTCAATAACTCATTGATTTTTCACAACTCAAAAATTTATTCAATATTCGGCTTATTTCACCAGCAGGTTTTAGGAAAACTACTTCTTTGAATTCTATGATATTAAAATCAAAAAAGTGGTATATGGGTGGGATTATACGAACCCCTGCTCGTTCAAACTATCTAAAAAGTAAAGTTTTTCCATCGAGATTTTGTAGAATATTATTATCTAGTGATCATTATTTCCATGAGGAATTTGACTATCATCATTGATTTCGGATGTAGATTACTACTGGTAAAATATTACGTCTTGCAAATTGTATGGAGTACTGTCATTAATTATTTTTGTGACCTCATTTATCGACTCATCTGATAACTTCTTATGTAGAAAAAGCAATTTTTGAAATCATTTCTGCAATAATGGTTTGGAATATTGATGAACAATATCGTAGAAATGTCATAATAATGCCGGCTTCTTCTCGTCTCTGTGTCTTTTCACGGGTGTCACGCTGACTCCGATTTGTCTATGCTGAGCTCTGAGCTGAGGGCTCTGAAATGCCTGAAATTTCATGGCCCTGCTGTACTTATAGCTCGGAGTTGGTCGGTGACATTCGACAGCATTCGCTGTGGCTGTTTGTTCCTATTATGAGAGTTGCGGCCAGCCAGGCTGTTAGGCCGCGAATTTCGCGCGCCCGAGGCTCCAAGATCCATTGGTCGATATTCTTACGGTCAATTATTCATTTATTTATACTGCATCAGGAATGACGGGAAACCCTCAATATAACAACATAAGACGAATAATAAAGCAAATATACAGATATAAATGAAACACAGGTATACAGTTAAGCTCAGATGAGCCGCTCATGACAAGGACGACACGAGAAGATCTCTCATAACTTGGATGGCGTTTTAATTTTGAACGATCGTAGTAAATGGAAAAAAATTCAAGATCGCCATATTCACTGCCGAGATCGAGAATGCGCAATGGAAATAAATGTGTACTATAATTAGTTCTATGGAGTCTATTACGAAAAAGTTGAACATTCCTAGTCTTTGCGGAACATTGAAATTAATAAGCCCGAGAACATCAGAGCAATCCACGGAACCATTGAGCAGCATAAACAAGAGACAAAAGTCTGCCAACCATCGACGCACCTCTAAGGTGTCCAAGCCGAAGTAGGACCGAATCCGCTCAACGTTACCATCAAATGTACCCCCAAGCCTATAATCAAAACATCGCAGGAATCTCCTCTGAATCATCTCGACAAACCCCACGTGACAGGTATAAAAAGGTGACCACACGGGCGATCCATGCTCAAGAATGGGCATGACTAGGGAAATATATAAAGTTATTAGTATTTGCGGAGAGAACTCTTTGAAATTCCGCAGAACGACGCCTAGCGTACTGTATGCCTCATTTGTCATATTGACAATGTGATCCCTAAAATCGAGTTTACGATCCATTCTCACACCCAAATCTTTGATCACCCCAACTCTAGACAATGGACAGCCGTCAATATTATACTGATAAGTAAAGACGTGATTACAACGGTAAAAACCGATAATTTGGCACTTGGCACTTGGAGTGTAGAGGTATGAAGAAGATCCAGCTCTCCCCGCAACCTCAACGCGTCCATTAAACTATTGACAACTGTGGAGGTTTTGACATCATCCGCGAATAACCAAAATTTTACGCTGAGAACAGCACCGAGATCGTTAATGAACACGAGAAACAAGACCGGTCCCAAGTGAGATCCCTGAGGTATACCGAAAGGGACAATAAACTCTCTTAACGTGAAGTCTTTGTATTTTACTACGATGAATTCTGTTGGGGGAGTATTGATAGATCGTTTAAAAAGACTTGATATTTGTGGTTTTCCTTGCAATATCAAATAGTGCTTATTTAACTCAGAAAATGATAAACCCTAGTGTAAAATTTGCAGCGTTTTTGTTTTACTCTTCCATTACGCCAAGTGAGGAAAGACTCACCGACCTTGTTGCCAACATGTTTACGGAGGATGTTACTCAGTTCATTTCATTTGTCAAGGCTTTCATATACTTACCATTATTGAATTGTTGGCATCAGGTTTCAAAACTCTTAGATGTATGATTGCAAGATTGGATTCGGGCTTTAGCGGAAATGAAACACAAAAAATATAAGATGGAATGGAGACGCATATTTTGAGATGAACAATTCAATCTCTATCGATTACTCCCGTTTTCCATGGCGAATTGGTATGGAAATGAATCGAGTTGTCCTCGTCCCTAAACCCTATTCCAATAATTCGGCTCGATGAGCAAATACAGATATGAATTGGTCTGAGGGTGATAAATGCTGGGGAAGGGAACATTGGCAGACCAAACAGAAAATATTCATCTGCCCCCCTTTGCTGATTAAACCGATTCATATTTAGTAATGCAGAAGGTTTTTTTGTCGCCCGAAATCGTTTATCTTTGCCCAAAACTGAGTCACGCTCCTCAAATCCTACGAAATTGCTTTGTCACTCGACAAATTTCGTTGGTGGATCGACCGAGCAGCAGAATGGCCGAAAAATAGCTATTTATTTAATCAGTCACGAAATGCGTAATTTTTTGTAACGCGTGAGATTTTTGCGGAACACAGTCATTATTATACAGGGTGTATCTGAATAACACCGACAAAAATTAAGGTATGATTTTGTGATGAAAATTAAGGCAGGTATTTGGTTTGAAATTTTTGAAAAACCTCTCCCCGGTAAAGTTACACCCCTCCGAAGATAAACGAAAAAAATTGTTTTTCTTTTTTATTTTTTCTGTATATTAAGCTGAAGAAAAGAAACTTAAATAATATATAAAAATATAAATATAAATATTAATCGTAAATGAAACTACACATTTTGGAATTTTTTCATCCCTGAAGTATGCTGACAAGAGGTTGAAATAGTCAATCCCTAAGATATTTTTTCTGACAACTTTTTTTTGGATGAAATTTTCGTTAAAAAAATGTAGAAAATCACTGCCGTGAAGGCAGCAGCTTTTGCGCGCATGTTCAATGTAGATGACCGCTTCAGCAACGAATTTGAACATGCACGCAAAAGCTGCCGCCTTCAAGGAAGTGCTCTTTAAATTTTTTTTTTGATAAATTACTGGATTTCAATTCGATCTGATCTGTATTTTTGAAAATATTGGAATGGGTATATCTACGGAATCTTAGGGTGGATTTCACCCATTCACGAATTCGACCTTCGTAATTAAGCCCCAAACCTACTCTACAAATATCGAGTTTCTAGGTCGTTTCTTCCGGAAGTTAATGTGTTTACGGCCGGACTAACGGCCGAATGCGTAAACACAATAATTTCCGAAAGAAACAACTTAGAATCTCGAAATTTGTAGAGAAGGTTTGGACCTTAATTACGAAGGCCGAATTCGTGAATTGGTAAAATCCACCCAATGATTCCGCAGATATACCCATTCAAAACTTTATTTTCCCAATATTTCCGAAAATACAGATCGGAGTGAATTGAAATCCAGTACTCCATCGAAAAATTACAGTTCGAAGGTTCATACGGAATTTAATGAGGATGATATGATAAGAAAATCACAGAAAATTTTTTTTCAAATTGTTTTAATGACACGATAATCACGAAATTTTGCATTGAGTTGTCTTTCAGCATCTTCAAACTAGCTGCGAAGTTTCATCAGGATTGAATCAGTATTTTTCGAGTTATACTGAAAAAAACGATACCGAGAAGAAAACCTCGAAATTTGACATATTTTTTCCCGATATCTCCAAAACTTATGACCGTATCAAACTGAAATTTGGTACGCTGCTGTGAAATATAAAGCTCAAAGTGTGGATGGAATTTTTTTCTTGGTATGATTAATGGTTTCCAAAAAAAAATTTGTTGGAAAAAAATTTCGAAAAAAATTTTTTTTTCAATTAACTGACAATATGATTTCGCTCAAAGTTGCGTGTCGTTATACTCCACCTAACTGCCAAGTTTGAGTCCAATCGCTCAAGTAGTTTCTGAAATAAAAAATAAATAACTTCAACATTTCAAGTGCCTATAACTCCGAAACTATTCGACCGATTCGGCCCATTCGGCATTCTGATGCGCGACCTACCCTGAAAGTTTCGAGTTGCTAGCCTGCTTCGTTCGACAGTTATCGTGTCGTCGGCCGGACAGAATCGATTGTGACACCGGATTTGTCATCAGTGACTCTAACCTAGTCGATTGAGATCATTTTCGGCTCAATCATCCAAAATTATAGACATTTGGACAAAACGATAGTACGCTGTTCCCCTAGAACATGCGCGCAAAAACATGGCCTAAATGCCCAATTCATTCACGAACTTTTTTATATCTACAAGTTTTTCCGAAAACTTAAGTATTTACGCGAAAAACATAACCCATGTTGAATACCATTTCATTGAACAACCACCAAACAAATTATGATTCTATTAAGCTGAGACTTTTACAACTAAAAGAATAACGAACATTGAACAAAAACCTGTCGAATATTGACAATACAATTATAATCAATGTTGAAAATGACCGCCTTCAGCTTCAATACGAGCATTTACTCTTCTCCTCATTGAAATCCGTATGCGATGAAACATGCCTTCTGAATTTCTTATCGTTTCACACCCTGCTACTTTACGGTTTGCCATTAATATGTCACTCAGGGCAGGTGAAAGCGGAGAACCCATTGCAATTCCGAAATTTGGACGATTAAAACATCTCCCAATTCAAAATACGTTGAATCCAAACAAATGTTTAACATATCCATAAAATCATTCGTATTAAATTCTGAATCGTTGATAATGAGAAATCGAGAGAAAAAAATTCTTCAAATGTTCTCTTTTTACTGACGAAAGAGTCAGATCTGTACTCTGAAACGTCACAGTTTGCTTTGTTTATCCTTCAAGGGCTTTTTTTATTTGAAAACTCAATGCTGAAACCAAAGGCTTGGTTGCAATATGTTGATGATGATGAGGGAAGGAGTTAGACAAATTTGAATGTACAAATGGTTAAGAACCTACAATAAAATTCACGATGGAATTGGAATAGAATAATAACCTTTATCTGAGATGTTCCGATCAGAAATTTCAGGCTCGTTTCGACGCAAGTGTCTTTAGAAAGCATACACACACAAATTGATATCTGAATATTTATTCCAATCATCGACTAAGTGTAAAAAGGAGGTATCATTAAAATCCCTCATGATAGAGCTAATTTAGAGCCGGTATTATAAAAGTTATTTGGACAACAGAGAGCAGTTAACCCTCATTTTAGTTTACTTCTTAAGGGTCCGCCATCTAACGTTTTTTTTCAACTAGTGCTTATTTCGTGAATGGTTACACTTAGCTCATGTCTGATTTGACAGATAATTAGTGTTATCCTTCCGCTAAACGAATATGGTTGTGTATACGCTTGAACAACGCTGGGAAATATTGCGACATTACTTTGAAAATCATGGTAATGTTGCAGAATGTGTGCGAAAATTGCGTACGGATTTTGGAAGAAGGGAAGCACCGCCAGCTCTGTATGTTCGTTATCTTGTGAAAAAAGTTTAAGAAACTGGCATCCTCAGCGATAAACCAAGGCGTGAAAAGCCAAAAACAGTGCGTACACCCGAGAATATTGCTTCTGTGGCAGAAAATGTGCGTGAAGCGCCATCAGCATAGATTCACCGTCGTTCTCAAGAATTGAACATTTCGGAGACATCATTGGAACGAATTTTGCATAAAGACCTTGGTATGACGCCATACAAAGTCCAATTGGTTCAGGAGTTGAAGCCCACTGACCATCCAATGCGTTTTCGCTTCGCTAAGTGGGCCTGCGATCGACTTACGGAAGATGCCGATTTTGCCAAAAAAATCATCTTTTCAGATGAAGCTCATTTTGATCTTGGCGGGTATGTAAACAAGCAGAATTGTCGCATTTGGGGCACAGAAATCCCGCACGCATACATTTAAAAGCCGATACACCCAACACGAGTCACTGTTTGGTGCGGATTTTGGTCCAGAGGCATTTTTCTTCGAAAATGAGCAAGGAGTGGCCGTTACAGTCATTGGCGATCGTTATCGGGCCACGTTGAACGAATTTTTGTTCACAAAAATTGAAAAGAAGGATATTGGCAACATTTGGTTTCAACAGGACGGCGCTACGTGCCACACAGCCGAAGCTACACTCGATGTTTTGCGCCCTGTTTTTGAAGATCGCATTATCAGCCGCAAAGCTGATGTCGTTTGGCCACCTCGGAGCTGCGATTTGACACCGTTGGACTATTATTTGTGGGGTGCCGTCAAAGATTAGTGTTACGCCGACAAGCCAGAGACAATTGACGCTTTAAAGGACAATATTCGTGAAGCCATTGGTGAAATACAGCTGCACACAATCGATAATGTGCTTTAAAATTGGACCGATCGTGTAGGCTACTGCATGGCCAGCCGAGGCAGCAATTTGAATGAAATTATTTTCCATTATTAACCGGAAGGATTGTACTTTCAAATAAAAAAAGAAATTTGAGAAAATATTCAGTAGTTTTTTTTAATGCATTTCAAAAAAAAAAGTTATTTGGCGGACCCGTTAGTTATCTTTCAAAATAGTTTCATAATACCCGCCTTTGATCTCATAAACCCATGAGGTTCGTCAACATGAATTGAATACATCGTTTCTTGAAGTAATTGGATATCCCCGAGAATTTATGAATAGAACCTTTTTCAAATTTTGACGAGAAAACATCACCAGAATAACTATCATAAACAACCCATTCCATGCAATGATTGAGGTGATTCTTCATTTACATAGCCTTTCAGAAAAAATCACAAGCATTGATGCCAAATTCAATAAGAACGGTTTTCAAATCGAAAAATTATTTGAAATCCATACTCACTAAAACCAAACCAACGAGAAAAACAAATGAAAAAATTATAACTATTGCCTGTGAATTTGTGTAATTTTTTGAAAACATTTATTTAGGAAATCACATTCAAATTTCATATAGTCCCCTGAAACGGTTGGGCTTATTTTGCCTGAAGCGATGTAGCAGAACGGGCGTTCAAGTCCCTTTTTGGTATATAATTCGAAAAACGAACCCTAGGGAAGAATGATGTGCGACGTTCAAAGAAGATTGATGCTGTTGTATGGAGAGGAGAACATGAAAAGTAAATCTGTAATTCATTTTTGGAATTCCTTTCCAAATGAAATCAGTGAAATGATTTCAGATTTTTCCGTATTTACTGAGACCTACCCACAATATGAGATTTTTCAAAAGATCTGGAATTGGACCAAAAAAAAACCTACGTGGCCACATTCTACATTTCCAAGCTACGCCACTGCATTGTGTCATAACGAAAACCCTATTCCCTGACCGAAAACATTAGAGGAAGAATCCCGAAGAGCAAATATTTTTGTCAACCCATTCATTTTCCGTTTACAACGTCCTACGATAGATGCGAATCATAAATTTCAGAAAAGCTACCACTGCCTCCCCTACCGGCTGTTAACCATGAATTATCACGTATTAGAGTTGGTTTCGCAAGTGTTGAGTCCCATCTTTTACAATTGTAAATGCGATCTTCATGCATGAATAACCATGAAGTATAGTTTTTGTTCGTATCCTACCTCTCATGGAGAATTATCTGATTTGGAAGATTTAACTTGAGGACTTCACGAGATAAAAAAAAACCTCAATTATTCCATCTTGATAAGAGATATTCATCCAATCAACTAAATTCCTTCACCAAAGAAACGGTGTCCATGGAGACAATGGTTACATGGTTACATGGTTTCCATGGTTACAGCTGGTTTACGTTTTCACAGATTCTCTGACCACCTTTACCTTAGTGAACAGCAGAAGAGGACCCTAGATACTTATCACCTCTTAGACGGAACATTGCAGAGTAACAACACACAACGCGCCATCTCTGAGGAGCATCTTGCGAATCTTAACCTTCTAGTGCAGAATACTTTGATCGATGTGCATCACCTCATAACTTTTTCCACAGGGATAGACTATACAAGAGTTTTAACCGGAATCATGTAACTTACATCGAATACAATCAAATCAACCAATAGTTGATTTCGATATTGAAGATATTCTATCAAATTAAGTGCACAACATAAATCCAAAGTCAAATCAATCTGTCTTAGACAATACTGACGTTCAGTGGTGGGGATCCTGCTCAATGATGCTGATAAGGTTATCAGGAACCGAACCATTCGTTTCTGTAAAAGACCTTATATCTTAAGGGAAATGAAGTTGATGACACCTCAAGTGAAACTCAAGAAAATGTATTGATCGAATATTATTTAATACACGTGAATATCACCATGTTGGGCCTGGAATAGAAATTGTCTTCAAAAATACTTCCGCTTTCGAAAAGTAGTTCCCTTCGATCTATAAGAACTGGCAATTAAACCACAATGTCATCCAGATATGGCAGACTCTATTGTTTTTTTTTCACATCAATTCAATTTCATTTTACTTAAATTTTCAAACTTTTTTTGAAAACTACCCTCGAATGGAACAAAGACAAAACGAGTGGGTTCTGAGGGATTTCCACGGCAAATGAATATGCCATATGATGTAATACACTCCATCTGCTTTGGGATACCAAAATTATATTCTTATAACCAGTTCTGACCTAGGTTAACACTGGTGAAATGTCAATGTGAAATAATTATTTGAGATGTCTATCAATTCTTTCATATTTTATCGAAGTCTATAGTTCTGGTTCAGAGTGGAACGTGCCTAAAGTGCATAGAGGATAAGGTGAATTCAAAGATGGGCTTTTGTTTCGCCAATGCTGGGATATAACTAGAATTTGTTTTTTTCACTGAAGGTGGCGCTATTTGGAAATTACGACAAGTCGTCAGGGCAAGGGTCTGTCCGAATTTCTACCATATTATGGCTCGTATAACTTTCAGCAGAATATATTCTAAGAATTCAATATACATAGTAATTTTTGCCGAATACACCATCATTCGATGTTTTCTTATATTATAGTAAGAAAGGCGTGAAATTATTAGGTAAGAAATGTGTGATTCTTTTACAGAATCTACTGATACATCGATATCATTTAGTCGCTTGTACAAATATATCGATAGAGTCAGTCATGAGATATTGTTGGCAAAGATGGAGAAATATGGGATAAGAGGGCTACCACTGAAGCTCATTCGATCATATTTATCGAATAGAATGCAGAGGACAATCAGTAAAAGAAAAAACGGAAACTTAATATTATCTGATTCCAAAGAAGTATCATATGGGGTACCGCAGGGTTCAATATTGGGACCATTACTCTACATAATCTATATCAACGATTTGATACAAATTACCAAAAATGATGTCATAATGTTTGCAGATGATGCTTCAATAATATGTAAAGCTGAGAATCAAAACCAGTGCTCAAGAAGTCTTGAGAGTGACATTATGAATATGAATGAATGGTTTCTTAAGAACAACTTGATACTGAATCTGAAAAGGACAAAACTTTTATTATTCAGAGAAAGAAATGAAATAAACCTGAGATACCAAGACTTGAAAATCGAATCAGTTGAAAGTCTGCCCTTTTTAGGAATAAATATTGATAAGAATCTTGACTGGAAGAGCCATGTTGAAATGATTTCACCAATGATAGCACGCTATGGATATGCTTTGAGAACCATACGAATGATAGGAATAGATGCTGCTTTAACCGCCTACAATGCTTATGTTCAGTCGAGAATAAGATACGGAATCATCTTCTGGGCGAGATCTACAGAAGCAAAACGGATCTTCCTTTTACAAAAAAAAGATGCTTGGGAATTATCTTCGGAATGAGACAACATGAAACATGCAAAAATGTATTCAGGAATTACAAAATTATGACATTGTACAGTCTGTATATCTACGAGTCAGTGATGTTCATTATAAATAACTATAAAGAGTTCAAAGATCTAAAACTTCAACATCATCATGATACAAGAGGGAAAATTATCTACAAGAGGATAAACCAAACTACAGCTATTTACAAAAGAATGTAACTTACAGCTTACTAACTGTGTGGAATAAGTTGCCAAAATATTCCTAGTAGATTACAAAAACATAAACTCAAACATTTTCTTATAAATAAAAGTTATTATGAAATAGGTGAATTCCTTCAGGAAAATGATTTTGAGGGATTAATTTGAGATATGTTAATTTCTCTTATTGTGACTGGATCAACACCTGTATGGTTTTTTGATTTGATAAATATATTACTTACTTACTTACTTACTTACTTACTTACTTACTTACTTACTTACTTACTTACGTACTATATTCATATGCTCCAGATTGTGCACATATACAAAGGAATGTGGTTAAGCGTCGGAGAGTTTATGGAAGTTGATATAGAACTACCTAGCATCATCCTTACTTTAAGTCAGACTGAGACCTATCAAGAGTTGGACTTTCACAGAAGATAAAACTCATTGAATAGGCCATATTATTGAATCAATTCAAAAGGAGTTCTTTCCCATTTAACTTCATAAGATTTCCAATTAGAAAACAGCTGTTTCAACCAATGGTTAATTTTATTTTATCATATTTGAAAACTGAGCCTTTCTAGTAGAACTTGAAGCATAAATTAGTAAATTTCAATGTCAACTAAATGAAAATTGTAAAACAAGTCATGAATATTCAAAAAAAAACCAAGAAAAATACAAAACATTCAATAGTAAAAATAGTATGCTCAATTGGGGATGGATACATCGATCCCAGATTAGTGATGAGAATGATTGAAAGACAATTATGAAAAGAATGATATGCTTCTGAGTATCATGGAATTTATTTATATCTTCTATAAATAAATTTTTTTCTTTATTTGAACACTAATTTCCATTCACATCTGAACTGTCCCAACGAAATACAAAACCGACCCATTCAAAAGTATCCGAGGATCTAGACAATTCTTCGAAGCTGACACGAAAAGGTTTCATGCACTCATCAATAACTAAATAATAGCCTGAAAAACATAAATAAATTCGAAATGAATTATCATTTATATATGTCATGCCCTCTGATTGGTCAATTGGTGGCGTTTGTGTCGGTGGCGAGAGTATAAAATAAAATAATTTCCCCAGTTTGGTCTTATGATTTAGAAGGAAAACAAATGAAAATAAAATCACCATTGTTCTATGCACCTTGAATGTGTCAAATTTCCACGACTAACTGACTGACTTCATGAATGTGAATGGAGTTTAATATATTCATCAAAGTAATACGGAAGTCACGGGGAACAAAATTCGAGAAAATTCAAACTCGAACATCCTGTATCCCGGAAACGAAGCTTTTGCGGACCTTTGTCCACCAGACGTTGATCATGAATAATACCCAAGTATTTAACCTTCCTTATTTGAACCCTCGATTCAGGAACTTCCTCTGTTGTATCGTGCTCCTGTCACATGTCATTTTATAGGTTAAATTCAACTAAATTATACACATCAAAAGCACAAAATCGTACACATTCATCCAACAAATTCAACTTGGCACGATATCTGTCCAAACGCAAATATAACAACATAATATATCAACGTTAAAATGTCATAGAGTTGGCAGCAAATCGTCGAAATATGTGGGCACGCTGGCACAGAGCTTTATAATCACAGAACCGCACAATGGCTGAAAACAATACTCTGATACCTACCCTTACCTTGTACTCATTAACGATGATAAATAGGCCCTTGTCAATGAAGTACAAGTGGCTGTTTTGTTCGTTGGTCTTCATAACTCTAAAAGCCGTTTGTAATGGAAATTGATCGCGTTTTGACGTCGCTGATTAAGATTTTGAATGGCGCTAACAAATTGTCGGTGAGCGAAACCGCAGCATGTAGGGCGGCACAAAGCTCTGGATATTTATGGAGCAAAATAATTGAGTTTTTCATCGCAGCGGTTTCAGAATTTCGAAATGAATTTCACGCGTAGTTAATGGAATGAGCGAATCGATCTTTCGGTATGGAGTTTCATTAACCTCACATTTTATCGGTGATATGATATTTGAAATTCATTGATATGGATTTCATATACGAAAAGTTCTTGAGAAGCCTTTCCGTGAAGTCAGTAGTTCTTGCGCGCATGTTTAAATTCACTCACGTATTGATTTCGTCAAGGGCATTTTTCATTCCTGATGGCAAATATCGTAGAAGATATTTCACCAGATTGTTCATCTGCAAACTGCCAACTTGCCAACTAGTTTTTGAGTTTTATCATGATCGCATCAGAATGTTTTGATTTATTTTGGTAATGACATGGATACCGAGGAAAAAACTACGGAACTTGAAATATTTTCCAATATCTCTGAAAGCGAAGATCGGATCAGAGTCAAACTTCGTACACTGTTGTGAAATATTGGTTTCAAGGCATTTAACTATTCATTGAAATCCGATGAATATTTTCCGAAAAAAATTTTCCCTGATTATACGATCCAGACAATATTTTCAATGAATTGCGCGTTGGTATTCTATAACACACTATCAAGTTTCAATCCGATTGCATCAGCAGTTTGTGAGACATCCAGAAAATAACCCCAAAAACTTCCATGTGATATGGAACCTGTCCTGAAAGTTCTTCAAATTATCGTGGCAACTGTCGGACTGGCAAATGCTGTTTCCTGGAACATACGTGCCCAAAGCCCAATATTTGAGGATCCCCTCCACTTCCACTAATTAACATCGTTTTCTATGAGCACATGTCTTTTAGCTAGTCGAAAATCCTAAATAAAAAATACACAGCGGATCTACCACTTCTCCTGCAGTCTTCCTGTTCCCAGTTCGCGGATGACACCAAGCTATACAATTACTCAGAAAATTCATCCATTTTGCAACTGGATCTGGATATGATCTCCCAATGGTGTCAGGACTGGCTGCTCCCGCTGAACTTAGAGAAGTGTACTGTGCTACACATCGGAAAAAATAATCCAAAAAAACCTTACACGTTGAGCGGAAGATTATTGTCCACATCCAAACACCACGATGACTTGGGTCTAACAATCTCGGACGATCTCTCCTGGTCGATGCACGTTCAGAAGATAGCAGATAGGACGAAGAGGGTGACCTACATGATCTCCAAGGCTTTTAACAGTTGTGACCCCGAAGTCTGTTGTAAAATTTATAAATACTATGTGAGGCCTATTCTGGAATTCGCGGGACCAGTGTGGTATCCCCACCTCAAGGGTGATATGGATAAACTGGAGAAGCTTCAAAGATCTGTTACCCGCCTCCCATATGGAACTAATCGCCCATGTTATGATGAGCGTCTCAGAGTGTTCGGCTTGACCACTTTTAAGGACCGACGAGAAAGGGGAGACCTGATAGTGACCTACAGAGCTCTGCATGGCAAGTTTGGTACTGATTTGTCATCTTTGTTTCAACTCAACACTGGCAATTTGCAGGGTCATTGCTACAAATTATATAGGGAAAAGTTCAGGACCACCCCTCGTCAGATTTTTCTGACTAATCGGGTGTTCGACGCCTGGAACCGTCTGCCTCCAGAGATCGTTGGTGCTTCTTCAGTGAACGCTTTCAAGAACAAGTATGACAGTTTCGTTCGGGGAACCTGAGTGCCGGAGGGTGTGTGATGTGTGTGATAGTTTCTTTGTCGGGTGCACTGTCAACTTCATTTGACATAATTTTATATACTTAGAGCTGCATATAGGCCTAGCCTTGGCTCCAACTTGTTTGTAATAATAATAATAATAAAGATTTCACAACATGACAAAGTGTGCATTTTGGTTTTGCAGGATGACAAAAAACTAAATTCATCACCTTTCTAATGAAAAACAAGGATATAATAATAAAATGATTTTTTGTCCCCTGCAGTGTTATATTCTTTTCCATATAACAGAAGACCACCCCCCTTTATAACAGGGTCCCCATTCAAAAACGGAAAAGATGCAAAGCAACAGCGTCAACTAGGGATTGGTACATGGAGAAACCGAGCTTCAATAATAATAAACTAACATAACCACAAAAACGAATTTCTGCCGACATATCAACAAATATTCCAACTTGATCAGATCTAATCATCCAATCAATCAAAACATCAACACCGAAGAAGCGGCGTCAAGAAGGATGATTGTAGCTATTCCACAGTTCCAACTGAGCTTCAGTCCACCTTACTTTGATAATCCGCGAAACAAGAATCTAGATATACTGATATACAAGATACTTATTAGGTTTGTTCCAACACCCAGTTCTGTTACTGTCTTGAACTCATTCAGAACTGAATCAATTCACACGTCTTCGCTCATTCTAGTTCGGGACTTATTCTGAATAGATAGTTCTTAAGTGTTGGAAACGAATCATTCTTAGAAATTCCCTTGTCATAGCCTAAGGGCTGTTTGCCACCCGAAAAATGCAGCCCGTTTCTGCCAGATGTGGCTTTATTGCCCCTTGCTGCATTTGAATGGCATGTAACAGATGACCGATTCAATTCCTCCTTCTCAGTTCTTGCCTAAACCCAAGAACTGAATTCACCGTTCTAGAACTGGTCTGACACAAATTCTTTTTACGTTGGAACACTTGGTTTGCAACTCCTAACCAGTTCGAAATTTGTTGGAACGCTAATATCGATATGCGCAAACTCCGCCCGATTCAGAACTAGTTCCAGAGTGTGTAGGAACAGACTTATTACCTGTCAGATGGAACACTGCAGTACAAGTACATTCAGAGCGCCATCTCCCAGGGGCATCTTGCGAATCCTAACCTTTCAGTGCAGAATACTTTAATCGATATGCATGTATTTATGTTCATCCTCATGTCGATTGATTCGTAGTGGTACATTTCATATGGCTGGTCAAAATCAATTTGTATCATCTCCGTGAGATTGACCACAGCAACTTAAATTTTTAATGGAAAGGAGGTTTAAGTGAGACCTTGTTTCAAACAGTTCGATTGCTTTTTCCGAAATGCCTTACACTTGACATTTTGGTTGGTAATTCCGAGAAATAAAAGAAAAAAAAACTTGAAATGATAACGATAGTAAGAGTCGCAATTGAACATGAAAAAGATTAATATTTTTTTTTACTAACAGGTTCAATACCAGCATTTTCCATAATACCTCTTTTTCACAATTCAACTTAATTTATTGTTGCCCTCTCTAGATATTGAAGAAGTACTAACAAAAAAGAACAAGTATATAGAATTTTCGAAAAGACAATCGAACCCTCCAAAATGAGGGATTGCTGTCATCACGCTCTGAGGGTTCATGTGTAAAAAGAGGTAACATCAAAACCCTTTATGACAGAGCTAATGTAGTCTCATCAACCCATGAGATTCGACAACGTCAATTGAATTACATCAAATCGTTTCTTGAAGTAAATGGATATCCCAGAGAATTTATAATTACAACCTTTTCAAATTTAGCTAAAAAATATTCTTCTAATTATCAACCAAATCAACAGAACAACCATCATGAACAACCCAATTTATTGAATGTGATTCCCTAGATACATGGATTTTCAGAAAAAATAATAATAATACTATCTTTATTGATCCTTTGAGACAAACATAATGCATAGGACAAGTCAACTCAAACACAAGAAAAACGCAATTAAACTGATTAATCTATAATACAATTATCATCCAGATACTTTCTAACACTATTATAGCTCTTCTTTGAAAATATACGCTTGACTGACTTTTTGAATTGTATTGTATTAAGCAATTTGAAACTGTTAGGCAAATGATTATATAAAATTATGGCTTGCTGCACAGGAGAAGTTTCATGTTACATGGGAAGGAATACACAATGTGGCAATATTCTGGTGGAGTATTTATGAAAATTGGATAATTTTTGTATCAAGTGTTCATGTTCCTTAACATAAGCCAGACATCTTCACATAAATAAACAAGGAAGTGTCAAAATTTCACTTCTCAATCAGAAGAATTGTTGCTGAATTCAATCTAAGAACGGTTTTCAAATCAAGAAATGATTTGAGATCCATACTAACTAAAACCAAACCAATTAACGAGAGACAAAATCAAAAAAAAATGTTTAGTAGTATTCCCTGTATTTGTGGAAAGACATATACTAGGGAAAAGTCTCAACCACTAGATATCATAAAACGAGAGCACAAAAACTACCTAAGGAATAGAGACATACGAAAATCTCAAACAGCGAACCATGTATATTCAACCATTAGAAATCACATGATAGATTGGGACAATACAAAAATACGTTGAAAAAAAATTGAAGAGTCCTCTTGCATTTTCAAATGGAGAGAGTGATTCAGCTCATTGTTCTGTAGATATAGACCCCATTTGGCTGAATTTTACCTCGAAAAGATGTAGAATTAAAAAACTTTCAAACTAAATAAATCTATGTTGCTATGTTCTCTCAAAAATGCCAATTGGACAGAAGTTTCAAATCAAAACGGAAAATCGAAAGAAAATAACTCTTGAAATTTTCTCCTTTGTCTGATGAAAGAGTCAGATTTGTACTCTGAAACGTCAGAGTTTGCTTTGTTAATCGTTTGTATTGTTCCGGTATTGTTCATTAGGCAATCTTTTTTTCCAAGAAACTGCCCGTGACAAATAGTTCTATTCTGCAATCCGCAAGGGCGTTTTTCATGAAAAAACAATTGTTATTTAATTTTTTATGGTTTTGTGAGTGAAAACTCAGAAAAAAATAATAATAAATGAAACCCTCCCAAAATAAGCTTCAATCGATCGATTCAAGGGGTAGTATGACACATATAGTATAGTAACATGAGTATTTGTGTACTTATTTGAAATATCATCTTCTTCATTAGATTTCAATGCAACCAAACTCCTTTCTGCACGTAGCAAAGACCAACAACTTATCTCATTGAATAAAAGTTTGAAAAAATTTTCTCAAACTCCTGAAAGGTCGAATATCATAGATGAGAATATCCCTTCACTTATCTGAAGGAATCGGATCAGAAAAACTCGAGTATAAATTACCAATCTCGACTTTCGAACGAGTCTTCTACAGGATACTTTTAATTAAAGGCTGATCTAATTTATCAGATTCAAAAGAGGTTTTTACACACGAGATCGGATACGCCCTGATTAAAAACATGGTGATTTCAATTCTAAATCCCGAAGGTAGACCCCTTAAATCTTGCAGGCTGTCGCATCACGTCAGGAGACACGATGGCGCAAGGGTTTTTTGTGTCCCTACGTGGTTTAAAACTCCAATCTGAGGGGATTTTGACCTTCGATCTCCCAGGTCTAGGGTAGAGACTTGGAGATGTCTATTTTTATTTGCCTTCATGAAAAATGCAACCTGGCGCAACTGAAATATCAAAGGATCGTTTGATGTTAAAGAATAGTAAGATAGTGAATAAACTACGTAGAAATTTGTTGATGTTCTTTTCACTCCCCCTAGATTTGTTTCTTTGGATGCAGAAAAAAGATTTTTTTAAGCGGATTATTGTAATTCGTAATTTCAATTCATTGATGAAACTGGGACAGATATGAAATGTGGTTGTTATTGGTTCCTTGAAGTGTGATTGAATTTTAATAGTGCCCATCCATTAAAAGAATCATTTTCGTTAGTATTTTCGATTCATTTCGTTCAGAAAAAAGTATTGCTGATAAGAATTTCGCTAAATTTTCCTAATAATCGTAGTAGGATAGGATGGAGAAATTTTCACTAGTAATACCACTAAAGGTCAAATTATTTCCGGATTTAATTTGACCTCGTGTGGTATTCGGTGAGAAAATTCCACACCAAATGTAATCATTTCCAACAACATCAATTTTCGTCTTCATCAAGTAAAACATAGAAGGTTTTGTTGACTTGATTATTTAGTTACCATGGCAATTCAGTGAAACTCTTAGCTAGAAATTATTTCTGTTTTGAATTTGTCAAAAACATTCGACGTAGAAAAATGTCTCGCTTCTGTCAAGAGAGTAAAGAAAATATTCGCCAGAATAATAAGCAGTTAACACCCGCGAATACTAGGAAATCGAAGGCAAGTGTATGGAAGCAGTTTATAAACTTTTGCTCAGAAAAAGCGTATGATTTCTACAGAGCGGAAATAACTGTGGAAGAACTGGCGCTTATTCTTGAAGACTATGCCTTCAACATGCGAAAATAGAGTTCCGAAGACTACAAGGAGAGTGTAATTGAAGTTATATGGAACTCTACAGCTAAACAGTTGCAGGAATATTTTTTCAATAGGTATAATCGCAAATTTAATCTATTCTCTGACATAGAATTTGTCAACGCAAGAGCTGCAAAAAATACTAAGCGTCGGAGGCTACAAATAGATTCAACCACGAGAAAGGCAAGTTCATCCGCACTATCAGCAGAAGAATTGAGAAAATATTCTGTCGTTATAAGTGTCAAAAAAATTTCCAGTATAATTCGCTGTTGGGTACCCACGAAGAAAAAATTTCCACTGAAATTCATACATTGCGATGGTGATCTGTCAGAAATACAAGTTCTGACTGGTTAAAAATATCATGTATGGAATTTTCGCAGATATATTTCCTCAAATTTATTGAATCTACAAAAGTTGTACGAATAGAGTCACATTTTCGAACGAAAATCACAAAATATTCATCCACAAACACTGACCGAACTAAAGTGGAGATTCTTACTGTAAAAACAGGAAGCCCATCACACAATAGTTTGGAAGGTTCAAGGAAGAGATTCCAAATTGAAGACGTATTTCGTTTATATTATTGGACAAACAACAAGAACAAATACCTTATAAATACATTCAAATTAAAAAATCTATACAAATATATAATTATTTTCCGAAGTCTTTGGGTTTTCTTTCGCAATATCTGCAGCAGAAATATCGTTTCATAAATAAATAAGAAATAAGTTTCCATTAATTCCAATATTAATTTTTATTCATGGAACAGATTTTACGATTTCGAACGTTTTAACAATAATGATTTTATTCATTCTGTAGGTTTTTTCTGGGCTTTCACTCCCAATATCTGGAAGAGAACTATTGAAATTAAATTAAATTGTTTTCCCCATAAAAACGATTTTTATTTAATTTTCAATAATTCTGATGAAACCTACAAAATGATACAAAATCCTCCCGAAATGAGTTCTAATCGATAACCAGTAGTTGTATTCGTTAATCGTTCATATTGCTTCGATCTTGTTCATTAGGCAAACCTCTCTCGAGAATCTACCCCTGAAGAAATGTTCATCACGCAATCCACCAGGCGAATTATCCGAAATCTTTCTATTCTTAATTCATATCTGATTCAGATATGGGAGAGAAAACCTAAAACACTCTGAAAAATCATTCAAAATTCGTCAAATCGTAATATCATAATTTTCTTATGAATGATCAAAATTGCCATATCTTAATTCAAATGAATATCAAATGACATCGTGTAAGGGTAATACAGGAATCTTATATTCTCCGAATCTAGTTGTGAAATAGTAATTCCAAAATTTTCTCGATATTTTCGACTGATAACCGGTATAGGCTTGAGCATTTCAATAATTGCATTCTAAAAACAATCCCTCAAGCCTTCATGTCGTGACTAAGGAACTACTCACCAAGTTTTAATGGTTTCAGATCTCTATTTCGGGAATATCGAGAAAACATAAGAAGGCTATAGCTGTAAAATATTGAACGGATATTGCCCATAAATGATCTCAACTATCCTATTCGTATCACAAAAGAAAAGTTACCAAATCTATTCCTTGGATATTTACATTTCGTTAGAGACCAGTTAGGACATAATCTATATCTATTCACTATAATTTCATCACAATCTTATAATTTTCGGCTCAAAGTTCATAAATTACACATCTAGTTCATGGTAAAAAGCGCACGAAGAGCTGAAAAAAACTGATGGTAACCCAAAGCATAATCTTCATATATGCAGTGTTTTTCTCTCATTGAAAAATGTCTGCAATCAGGCAGGTAGAACTCAAGTGTCTTGAACTCTTCGAGAAACGTCCTCTTTTCTAGATATAGTACGAAAAATTGCATTCGTAACCGACAGCAACGATATAAAAGTAAATTCGTTCCAGTTTTAGGTATCTCTACGCTCAGGAGGGTAAAATTCAGGTAGTCACACCGAATAGCAGTCATATTTCACATTTCCTGCTCGGTTTTTCACCATATATGCATGACATTTACATTTATTTTTTCTTGGCCGAGCAGAATGTTTTTGGTGACCCTTTTTTCTTATCGCGTAATTGAGAAGGGGGAGTATGTGGTCCAAAATGGTTTGGTGTACTCGACAATGTTGAGGATGAGTATTCTGGTCGTTGTTGGCACAGGAATTTGTTCAAGAAAAAGGAAACAAGATTGATTGGGGGGCTCATGATAAGCTGATCCTTAGTTGCGAATAATCTACATCGGTTGTGATTTTTATTGTGTATTAGGGCCGTTGTTCCACATTATGCCATTTAGTCATGAAAGTGGTTACGCAAACAAATTAGTTTTTTTTTGGTTTCAGTACATTCGAATAAAGATTTAATAGACTATGAAATGTTGAGTTACCCTGAAGATTTGGTGACTTACTTTGACCTATTTTTTAGAGAGAAATACAAAGCTTCCAACTCATCAAGTTTTACAGGGTGTCACAATAAGGAGTGAACAGCGGTGTTATCTAATAGAAAACTCATAATTTCGGAAAATCGCTTGGATCAATCAATTTTGGTCTTGTGGGGGATATTTTTATACATAATATACAGGGTGATTTTGGAGGAGACTGTCAGATTTTAGGATAAGTTTACAGTAATCAAGACAGTTTCGAAACAATATTTGGTTTATGGTTGGGGGTCTCTATTGAGAATATACAGGGTGATCCGTCTGATTCGACCTATTTTACTTTTATTGATAACTTTCTTATGGATTATTCCATTTCAATGAAATTTTCTGCGAAGTACAATATTGATGAGCACATTCATTAATTTCAAATTTTTTTCAAAATAAGTGGTTGTTATTGTGATAATTCCAGATTAATTGTGCAGGTTGAAAAAACACCCTGTACATCGCGTTTCCTAAACTATGCTATCTGTTTAACATTCTACTATAATAAAACATTATTTGAGAGTTTCTAATTTTTTTGGCACACTTCTAGTTTTCCGAGAATTTTTTTTTATTAAAAGGTAATTTCGAAATTTCACTCCAATCGATTCTACTTTCATTAATAACTTTGGTATTGCTCATCCAATTTTGATGAAATTTGCAGTATAGAACAATCTGAATGAGTGAGTTCAATAATTGGAACAATCTCTCAAAATAGAGGGTTGACATTGTGATAATTTCAGAATTTCAGATTGACTGTGCAGTTGAAAAAAAAACACCCTGTACATTGCTTTTCCAAAACTTTCTTATTCGTTTCAGATTCTACAATAATATGTCATTATTCAGAGGTTTATAATTTTTTGTCACTTCCTAGAAAACATTTTTGAAGAAGAGCATCATCGAAATTTGGCTCACGCAAGCAGTGATAGCACTTGGTAGGAAAGCTGTATTGTCCAAGGATACAAAGTTGTTCGTCACTTCTAAACTATTCTTTTCAAATTCGAAATATATTCTGAATTAAATGATTTCATACGGAATATGAGCAATTGAACTTGGAACCTTGGAATATAGAGCTTTACTACCTACTGCAGAATTTTATCACTGCTTTTGCACCGAATTTCGATTATGGTCTTCTTCAAAAATTTTTTCACGGAAAACTGGAGGTGTGCGAAAGAAATTGAAAACCTCTGAATAATATCATATTATTGTAGAATCTAAAATGAATAAGAAAGTTTTGGAGAAGCAATGTACAGGGTGTTTTTTTCAACTGCACAGTTGATCTAAAATTCTGAAATTATCACAATTACAACCCTGTATTTTGGGAGATTGTCACAATTATTGAATGTACTCATTCAGACTGTTCTACACTGCAAATTCCATCAAAATTAGATGAGCCATAACAACGTTATCAATGAAAGTAGAATCGATTGGAGGGAAATTTCGACATAGTCTTTTTTTGATGGAATTTTCTTGGAAAACTAGAAGTGTGGCAAAAAAAATTGAAACTCTCGAATAATAAATTATTATAGTAGAATCGTAAACAGATATTGTATTTTTGGAAAAGCGATGTACAGGGTGTTTTTTCAACCTGCACAATAAATCTGGAACTATCACAATTATAACCGCTTATTTTGAAAACAAATTCTTGAATGTGCTCATCAATATTTTTTCAATTATATTTGGTATGAAATACAGGCAAACATGCAGGGGTGTTTTCCGTGCTCACAGAATACATACCTTGACTGGACTTTACATTTATAATTGCATAAAGTTTCTTCTGCAGCACAAAGAATTATTCGAGAAGTTCAAAAATAATAATTTAAAAACAAGGCAAATTGATCAATATCTCTATCCAGTACACACTTTAACTGTGACCCACAATAATGCTATGTATATGTGTATTAAATTGTATAATGTCCTACCAAAGCAATTTCGTAATGTAAATAGGGAAATTTTGTTTATTAAAAAATTAGATGAATTTATAATGAAATGTGAACCATATAATATAGAAGAATTTATGGATTTCTGTAAAAGGGAAAGGAATGTAACCCTTTAACTTTGGTGCTTTTTTTTTTGACATTTATTCTTGTACATTCAAATGTCCTATGAATTGAATAAAGGTTATTATTATTATTATTATTATTATTATTATATTTCGCTGAAAATTTTATTAAAATCGAATTAGCCATACCAAAGTTATCAACAAAAGTAAAATCGGTCGAATAGGACCAACCACCCTGTATATTCTCAATAAAGACCCCCAACAATAAACCAAACATTGTTTCGAGACTGTCTTGACTAGTGTAAACTTATCCTAAAATCTGACGGTTTCCTCCGGAATCACCCTGTAAAATATCTATAATCATATCGGTTCATCCCTCCGAGTGCCAACTCCAACCTTTTAAATTTAAAAAGATTAGTCGTATGATAGGTTATTGAAAAAGCATTATTCTTCTGAATATTTTTTAGGAATTCGTTTACGTTATTTTCGGCTTAAAAAATGGAATATCACCGAATTAAGAGGAAGCATAATATGATTACCACTTCCGAAGAGAGGAGCACAAAATTTGGCCTGAATGTTTCAATCTGACAGATGCACAAATTGAGTCCTACCAACTTCCGAAATATGGTTAATACTTCGGCTAAATTGCTCTAGAGGGGATAGATCTAAATATATGGCTGGCTATTTTCTAGGATCCCTCTAAACACTCCGCTGATCGGTGAATTTCAATTATAATATAGATGGGCCCCAGCGATTATCCAAAATTCTCAATTCTTCTACTTGAGAAGAACCCTTTCTCCTCGTCAATGTGACGTCTTGTAATTGAATTTCTGATGAAACATGTTCAATGACATCTAAATCTTTTAATCGGCTTGGTGAAAAATTCAGCTTTTTTTTTCAACAGCTTCTTCTGTTCGTATGAAGAAACACTCAATAAAAATGGACTTATCCACTGAAAACCTGAAATAATTTACAGTTTTTTGAAGCAATTCCTCCTGAAAAAAATCGTTGAACATTGTCATTGGGAATACAGGGTTTTATTCATATCACTTGTGTAATTTGAAACTTCTGTTTGAGAGAGTCCACTATCCACATTATTCGTCAGAAAATCCTTCCTAATTGTACCAGGAATAACCTTATATCTACTGTTGAATATGAATTTTCCTTGACTAGAGAATGACAAGAATCTAGAATGTATACTAAAACATGCATTAATGATGTGACGCAAAAAAAAAGGTTACCGTATATATAGGGCGAGCCTTTGAATTGTACATTTAGAGGTGAACCATAGATTCCATTGAACGAATAAATTGATTCTTCAGTTTTCAATTTTCCACATTGCCACATTCGACTCAGCTGAAATCTTATGAGCCTCCAGAGATTTTATAACGTACTTATACACGTTTGTAATCAATTGAATTGTTAAGTATTCGTAACTCGTACTAAAATCTTCATTGCAGAGCATCAAGAAACCATATCATCTGATGAATGATATTCATTCGAATTGTTCGAGAGAAGAACTTAAACTAGCCACTCAATCGGGTACCTATAAAGGCATTTTTAACAAAAAATCTTGCTAGTCTGGACAAATGAGACACTGAATTTCTTCTTGATTTTCATTCAGTACCCAATCACTTTCAGTGAAATGTTATCCACAATTTAATGATCTCCCATCTGTACGTTGAAAATTTCAAGAATATCCTTATTTCATGAAATAAATCATATTAAAACACGCAATCTATCAGTATAGATAAAACTTTATGAAAATTCTGGATACAGGCTAGTGGAGTTTTTTTTGTGATCAACAGAAATAGAACCACCTCCTGAATGTCATAATAATTGGCAGAACGGTAGAATCAATAACTAGTTTCAAACTAGGATTTGAAGAAATGAAATCTTCAAAAATACGGCTTCTTCTGTAATACCTTTTCATAATATATCTCGATATTAATAACCTTCATTTTGAATTTAATGATTGAAAAAATATTTCGTTAATGCCATAAATGTGACCTTAATTCATTATCAACTTAATTTGTACTCGGTATATCAATTAATATGAAGTTAACAAATATTCATCTGGTATAACCATAACAAATTATTATTCTGTTCAGAGCTTCGCTTCCCTCCAAGAAAGATTTCTACTCGAATGAAATGCCTTGTAGGAAAATTTTCATAAGACCACTGTGCTCAACAATACAATACGTTTTTTCCCGTTCAAGTAGGAATTTGGAGAAGGAAATACGATTGGCTGAAACCGTATTTCACTATGGATACAAATGGATAAAAAATCGGATATAAAAATACCTCGAGCACTCGCACTTCACTTTTTCCTCGTGTTCTTGCATACATTTTCGTAAGTCCCACCCTCAAAAACCCCGATAACTCAATAAAAATGTTATGCCATCCATAAATATTGAATGAACTTACTTGAAACAATCGGGAAGAAAAACCCAATATTTCACTGCCGCTTGAAAAACACCCCACTGAAAAGGAGAATATCTGATATAATTTTTTTTGTAGGCTTGCTTCAGTAGAGATCGGTCTGAAAAAGAATTCATCATTGAATTGAGTACTTCCTCTGCACTCGACCTACTCTCAAAATTCTCATTTTCATGTGAAGATTTCTAAGATCTAGACACTATTGCAGGGGCGAATTCTGCATTTGAAGCGATATTCCTTTGAATATCGCGATCCACCATATTGGTTTAGAGTTATAGCAATCTGAATGACTCTTATTTCCATAATTCGAAAAATGCTGATATGATCGATTTAATTGATTGTGAAGAGAAGTTTTATGCAGATTTCCGTGTTGAGCATGTGACTAAATATAATTCCGGAAATATCAGTCTGCTTACGATGAAGTATAGAATGAACTTTGAGTCAATTGTTTTTCCGCCACAAATCAGATTCCAATTCGAGCGAAAATTTTGGGAAAATATATTTTCAACTATCCGTTTTTGAACATGTAGACCCAAGAAACTATCATTGTTTAAGTTCGATTAATATAGTTCTCTTGGAAATATCGTAAAAACAAAATTTTCAGCGGATATATCGACATAATCATTAAAATGATCTCTTTTGCAACACAGATATTCTGAAGCTATATTTTTCAGGTTTTTAGGTTTTTACTTAAAATCTCAGAAAAAGGAAACAATATTTAAAAAAAACTATTGAAAATCAAATGAAAACACTTTTGTCAATAGCCTTGAAATAATGTAGTATATTGATGGAGAATTATTCTTTCAATTTACTCTTTATTGCATGATCAAGAACTCTGATATAGACCTTCGAAAGTTATAGGTGACTTCATTTATAGCTGACATCATTTAGAATATTTTTTAGGAACTGCCCTTGACAAATAGTTTAACTTCCGCAATCCGCAGGCGATAATAATTTTCAAAGAGTTTTCAACAGTTCTTTCCCAGATTTCTTTGGTGTATTACAGTGTTAGCAGAGGAAATGTAAACGGGGTACCTTACATTTTCCATATGATACAAAAGCACAGATAAAAACCTCAGCAGAAACTCTTTCTCCCCGTATAAGTGTGGTAATTTATTTAACGAACATGGATGCCATCTTTTTCATTTGAAAATAATTTTTTCGTCATCTTGAATTTATTTTGACCAAATGTCTCGACATAATATCTGAAACAGAAAGGGGGACAGAAAACCAGAAGAATTCAGTTAATAAAATTACCTACATTTGCTCTCTGACCGGGAGAGTCTTTCAATCAAGTCCGGTCCTCCAAGCAATTATGCATCAGATCCTCAGATAATCGAGAAACGCTACAGGTCTCTCATATTGGGCAATCATCTCCCATAGATCCATAATTGGTTATTTTACACTGGAAATCTAACAAAATATCGGGAATAAATTGAAAAACTTGGGACATATATCATGTCAGGATGACATTATATATCCTGAAGCTATATGTTAGTACTTGATTGACCTTTGGCTAGTGGTAAGCATTTAATAAGCTCATATTTTTTGTATCATATGATCTTTCAATTTTATCTGAACTCCAACTCAGTTTTCCCCTAATAAACTGTATACTGAGTCACTAGAGACGAAATCATCATTTTATCTGTTAACGATATTAATGACAAAGTTTTTTTCGTATCTGATATGTTCGTATGCTTTGAACTAGAGTTTCAGTCCTTACATCAATATGTGTCAACTTCACGAGTAGAGTTTCGAGTGGAACTGAATGAGGAAGAGCATCAGGTTTCCATTTAGAAATAATTAGATTGATCCCTAGCTCGTGAAGAGATTCGATATTATCCACATAGACGAACATTTTTCACACCATGCAGAGGAGAAATTGTTGAATATAATTGGTCTTAGGGTCTTGTGATTTATATAACTGCAGTTTCGAGAATTTATCAAAGAGGTGGACTTTGTACGTAACTTCAGTTTTTCGACTTATTTTGGACAGTGAGTTTATTGACGAGAGCTCAATTTCGAACACGAAAAAATTTGCCAGCATCGACGTTGTTTTATTTATACTTGCATTGACCGATAAACTTAGGTTAGGTGTTTTCCACTGACGTCTCAATTGAAGTGGACTGGGTTCATATGTAATAAGAGAATCTGGTATCAATTTAGGCCATTTCCATATCTTGAACAGAAATTTTGGAGTGTATTTCGAGTTTTCTGGATTGTGATGATGAAATTGAAGGCAATCCTGGGGAGTCAAGTTGATAACGATCCCAAGCTAGACAATTCAATAATCAAGCTGGTGTCCATCTCAGACTTGATCAATTATCTTACGTTTCAAATCGCTCAGTTTGAAAATAAAAATCCTTGAATTCGATACCGGATCATTCGCCATTTTGCAACTTCAGGAATTCCGTCCGTAATTGATGCTGTATCAACACACTACTTACTCATCGAATCTGAAGGAGTTTCACATATTTTTTCAAATATCTCGAATCGAGTGGAACTGTGGTGCACTATCATTACATTTTTCAAGATCTGCACTGATTTTCGTAGGAATCTGATGAATACATTTCCGAAAACAATTTTCACCTTTGTTGCTTGTCAGTATTTCACATCTAGCCACGAATGATGAATCTGATCACTTCTCTATTTCTAAAGATATTAAGGAAATAATCTCAAAAATTCGAATCAACAACGAAATTTTGATTACAAAATAAATAACGAATCGAATTAAAATTCGGAACACTGATGTGTAAGTGCATAGTTTCTATATGCTAACAATTTTTTGAATAACTTGGAATTTTCAGAAGTGAATCCTGTCAAAATTCTGCACGAAGTTGCGTGTTAGTATTTTTCAACTTATTTCCACGATTTAAACTGATCGCATTAGTACTTCGTGAGGAATTGTGAAATTTACCTCAAAATTTCAAATGGGTACAGCTCCGAATCCTACCAGTCGATTTTTTCCATTAACATTCCCAACTGAGGCATGTAGACTCTAAACCTCATCTTCAAATTTCAAGTGGCAAGGTTAGCTCACACACAGATGGAGCGACGTAAAGAATTAAATTTGACCACGGACCTAACCCTTATTTTTTCATGGTTTTCACGGCTTAAAATTTACCTTGGAGGGGATTATATTCATCTGAGAAATTTCTCTTGGATTGATTCGTCATAGATGTTGTACTACTAGCACTTCAATAAAAACCAACCCTAGATATTCCAAAATTACATCTTTTGCACCGTTAATATCTATTATCATCGCAAAGTGAATGATATTTCCTACTATAACCAAGCTTTCAGACTTTTTTGAAATCAATTTGCTCGTACTTCCAGCCTTTCACTTTTAACAAGAACTAACAGCACAATGTACACTTCTCTAAAGTACTCGACAATTTAAGTGAGTAAGTCTCAACAAGAAATTTATATCTTCGCCTCATCTAAATCGGACAACTGCTTCGGTCAAAACCGAATAATTGAAAAGTAGACAGAAGTAGAGTGATACCGAAACCAAATCGATGGTTCGGTGCAACTCTTTAACAGAAATAGTCAACAAAATGATCTCGAAAGCATTTCTTTGAAGTTTCAGCAGCTGTCAGTCAGGCCCACAAAACCACGGAAAAAGAATGAAATCAATAATTATGGTGCTACGTAAATTAACCCGGGTCTCTTTATGAAAGCATATTGCGCTCGACAATCACGACCGACACCATCATATCATCACACTATAACCAGTTAACGTAATGAAATATCAGCCTGTTTAAACCTGTCTCTTACTCGGTAATAAATTCCCAGCGACGAAATCACGTAAGGCTGTACAAAATATGATTCTGGCAGAATTCACGCCAGAAGTTTCTACAAGAGAGATGAGTTATGGGTGGTTTGTCGTAAGTCCCGTTTCAGACTTATTTGTTTCTTTGGGTTTTACGAGAGCAAGTTTGTCCAGAGTAATATTTGATTGTTGGATACGATAGGTCAGGGTAGAACCCAGTTGGGATTGATGTTGGTATTTTCCAGATTTGAACCGAGAAACTCTTATTCCAGAAGTAAAAACTAGAATGATCAAGGGACAAAATGATGCAAATTTCGATGTGGAAACTCTCAATATGAATACTATTACGTAAAGTTCAGAAATTCTATTGCCTGAAGTCAGTAGCTTACAGAAATATCGTGAACTATCAACTACCGGAAGAAACAACTGAGAAACTCGAAATAGTTGTATTCTACCTCGAGGTACGATTAGGATCTCGGCAGAAGCTGCCTGGCAGATGCCACTTCAGGACTTTCATGATGTTTAATTAATATAAGGTTAATTTAAAATATATTATAAACAACACCATGTATAAGTTCCATCCTTGTGTAGCTGGTCCACATCGAAACATGTTTGGTTGAGAGCCGAGAAAGTTTTAACGTTCAATACTATGAAATACCTGCAGTCTTTCTTGAAACCTATCACATAATGAATTGGCTTCAGATATCATCTAGAGAGATGTTAGTGGTACCCAATCAGGATGTCTTTTGTCCTTCTCAACGCTAGCTAACATAGTGTCGAGAAGATATAATTCATGATTCAACTCATTAAATGGAACAAATTTAATAGATAGTCCAAAATAATTCCTTCACCAGTGTGAAAATGTCTCGAATAAACTCAATATTTTGTTAATTTGTCAGGACAATTTTCTGAATTTATGGAGTGAATCTAGGATGTTTGCCTTCTGTAGGATAGTTCACATAGTATTCTATTTCTTCCAATAACAGATAAATCTTGAAAAATGGTTCGAAGGTGTTAATATTCAAATATAAGGCATACACTACAATATATCTGAACAATCGTATTTCTTCTCTCTCGGTGTATTTATGTTGCATTTCACATTGACATAATAACTTGGCCTAGTGCTTCTCCAATTATATTAATATAAATCATTTTCACTAGTGAATTTATCCTGAAATTGTTAAAAATGCTGTACCTCATAACATAAACAAAGCGAGGAAGTGAAGTTATTTATGACGAATGTCAAACGAGGCACATATTTGAGGTAGATCAAGCTTTAAAGGCCAAATGTCTGCCTTTAGTTTGACCAACGTTAGAGAGGTCGATTAGGAACGGTGCAACCCAGAAGAGAGAGTAAAACGTAACGCGAATCTTTATTCTAGACATGACGTCATTGATAATTTTATTGGGTGACAATGCCTAATTTCCACAATGCCAGTTGAAAAGCGAAGAGTATATAATTTACGTACAAGTTTTCAAGAAATATGCTCTTTCAATTGGCATGGTCGGAATTAGGTATTGTCTTGGAAAAATTGTGGATGGCGTCATACCTCAAACAACGATCACGCCACAAATATGGTCGTAAGTCAAAAAGTGTCTTCGTTTGAAACAAATCAACGTGTCAGAAGAATTCCCAGTTGCAGAAATATGGAATTTATTAGTTACTTTTCAAAGCACTTTATATGTCCGATTCTGTCTCAGTGCTCATCCTACCATATTCACAGAACAACATATGAATAGTTTTACATTAATGGCTTTTATCACTACGATTCCCAGAAGGCCGTCCATACACTTCACGTGACATATTTACCGCCATAAATCATTCACGGCCCATATATCTACAGTCTTCCTCCACCCAATCCTGTTCATAAATTTCATGTGAAGATTTTTTTATCCGGAGCACATCCAGACGTCTAAGCCGAGCGGAAGGGAAAATTGAACCAGATATTCATTTCCATAAGAAAATATCCCATCGCATTTTCTCCTACATAAGTTCTCGGCACATCTACAAACCCGTAGGTCACGACTGTCGAATATATTTCAGGAATTTGACCTGTTATTGACTCTAAAATTGGAAAACGCTCGGGTCGGGTATGCCTGAGTTTGTCACGTAGGTCTGATGCTCGAAAATGCCACGCTGGTATTAGGTTCTGCAATGATCTGTGTAATTCTGCCTCTTTCCAACGAACGACAACGTTAGGACGGTTGACATGATGGACGTTTTTGGAGATAATTCAACCACATTTGCGGATAATTCGATAAACAGTCAATCGCTGGATAGAATGAGCCTGAATGGTATGATAATGTCATCAAGATTAACAGCATAAATGTGAGCATATTCCATTTACTTCTATAAAGTCAGTCGCTGGGCCTTGAACTATATCTATCAAGTTTTTTTCAACTGACACTGAGCTACGTTGGCACTACTGAAATATCTTCAAAATCATAATAATTCGACGAGACGTTGTCTATTCTTGAATATTTCAAAGACTACGTGGTTTAGTTTAGTTACATACGTTATAACCACGATTCTTGTGTACAACAGATGTCTCGTAGTTATCTGAAAGAAAAATTATAATAACCTAAAATTTTTTAAATGTATAGAGTGAATGTGTCAAACTACCATAACCGACATATTGACTTCATCAAAATAAATGTGGTATAATTCTGCAATAGGAACTTAATACTCAAACAAGAATCAACACTTAAATGATGAGACTTCAGTGCACTAGTAGAGACCCCATTCCCTGCTTTTTCAGTAATTTCGAGACAATTCTACAATGGACACTCTGATTTTTCGAACAGAAAAATATAAGGTTCATCTCAAAAAAATGTAAGAAATGAATGAAAATCAATAACAATAATTTTTCCAGAATTTCTCGGTTGTACGATCCTCAGTACAGTTAGCATGAATTAAAACGTCAGCATTTCACAACCCACAAATTCAATTCCGTTGAAATATGGCCAAAACTTTCCCGAAAAGAATGGTTTTGAATGAAAATTTTCGGATTTTTTTTTATTTGCCAATTCAATCCTCAAAAAATTCTGAATTATTTTGGGTGATACCACTCAACAACTAGTTACGGAATGTCAATATGATATCTACGGTATTTCCTGAGAAATTGGAGAAACGATCCCATAATTTTAAATCAACCACAAAATTTCACAATTTGTTTTTCCAATTTCTCCAAAAATAAATATACACTCAAATTGTTATTTGAAGCACTGTTGTGAAATATTGATTACAAAATCGAAACGACAATGTTTGGACGATTGACATAATCGACATTTGAGGAGATAACTCGTGCACATTTGAAGATAATTCGATAAACAGTCAATCGCTGGGTAGAATGAGCCTGAATTAAGATTATTTCAGAAGGGAGCGACGAGATAAAACTAATAAATGAACCGAGGAATTTGATATTTCGACGCTTCCGAGTATTTTCAAAAAATTCTCTAAACCGCTGCAGCAAGCGATCTACCCTGGCCCATGCACCATTTTGCAACTACAGAAAATGTTTCGCGTACCGATATTTTTTACAAGGCTTTTTGCACAAAAATCTCAATTGATCAGTCCAAAAATATTATCTATCGCAAGTATCAATTAATGACCTCCACTCAGCATTATTATTATTAATATTATAATCTTCATGAATATGAGGCAGATATAATAATAATAATAATAATAATAATGATCTTTATTCGTCACTTAAATCAATACACTCATAAGAAAAAAAAAAGTATGACGAAAAGGCGAAGTTACAGCTGAGCTGATTTTAAACTTAACCTAAATAAAAACACTCATATAAAATCAAATACAATCATCGCACTGAAACACGCAGAGAAAGAATCCAAGAACGAAACTAGTCGGGTGTGAAATTATCAAAGTAGAGAGAGCGGAGCATATCCTTCAATCTTTTTTTGAAATTGAGCAATGAGTACTCCCAAAACTGAGCTGGGAGCGAGTTGTAATGTTTAGCAGCACAGAAGGAAAAACTACGCTGGAACGGTGCCGTGCAGTGTCTAGGAGTCACTTACAAGATCTTTTTCCGTGTATAAACCCGGTTGAAGGAACGCTGTAGGGTCAATCGATTCCGCAAGTAACATGGAACATTGGTCTTCAGAATTTTATGGGTCTGTGTAAGTAGGTGGAGCCTTCGCAAACTATCTAGTCTGAGCCAACCAGACTCGAAATATTTCGCACTAATATGATCGTACTTGTGTATACCATAAGAGAATCTTATACAGGAATTCTGGATTTTCTGCAAGCGGAGCGCATCAGCTCGCAGGAGTGCCGGCCCATAAACACAATCGCAATATGCCAACCTAGACATAACCAGCGCCCGGCACAACTCCAACTTAACTCCAGTCGGCAGTACATCACGACTGGGATAGAGCTGCCTCAGAATGCCGTAGGATGACTGGCAAAGATGTGAGACATGACCAGAGAAGCGCAACTCCCCGTCAAACCACAAACCAAGGTTTCTAGCCTCGTGAACAATCTGGAGGTTGCAACCTGCCAAATTGATGTTGAAACTCTCTGCGATCAGACCACGCTTACCCCTGGGACCGAACAACATAACTACAAACTTCGCCGGATTCAGAATCAGGCTGTGCGCAGAAGAGATATTAAACAATGCCAACAGATCTTCCTAAAGTTTGGCAACAGCCATTCGTAATTGCTCCAGCAAGAACGAAATATAAATTTGGGTATCGTCAGCAAAATGATGAAAAATACAAAATTTTACATAGAGGTGGAAATCCGAAATATATATAGAAAACAAAAATGGCCCCAGCACTGAGCCCTGTGGAACACCAGATTTCACCGACATAGACTCAGATCTGATAGAGTTCACCTCAACAAATTGGCTCCGACCCGTCAAATAATCAAGGACGAAGGAAGCTCTGAGAATCCATAATATAATAATTTTTTGTGGAGTAGGTGATAGTCAATGGTATCGAAAGCCTTGCTATAGTCGAGGAGCAAAAGGCAGGTCATCCGGCCCTCATCGGTTGCGCGGAACAGGTCATCACTCAGATTCAAAAGTGCCGTGGTTGTACTATGTGACGTACGGAATCCAGACTGAACAGATGTTATGATGTTATGCTCTGAAACGTAAGCACTCATCTGATCTCTAAGAATACGCTCAAGGACCTTGGACAGGACAGGCAAGATACTAATTGGCCTGAGTTGATTGAAATCTTTCGGTACGTTACATTTAGGTACGGGTATTACCATAGCAATTTTCCATGCTACTGGAAAGGTGTTGGTCGCAATCGCCCTATTGAGAACAAAAGTTATGTGATCCAGGAGAAAATCATCAACAAATCCAATCATTCTCAAAGAAAGCTGGTCCGAGCCAACAGCGTTACTTTAATACTAATATGGCACAATGTTCCCGATTCTTCTGGAGAAAATGCAGCATTCTACAGATTCAGACTTCCAGGAAAATCCTTAGACCATTTCATTCGTGCGTGAAAGCATAATACGAATTAAATTAAAATAATAAGACCATACCGCGCAATGATATTTCATGAACCCTGAAGTTCCATAGTGTTGCTAAGGCGTGAACTAAATTTAGGGAAAGCTGCAGTCCATTTCACCCGGAGCGTATCAAATGAAAATTTTATCAAGATCCAGACGATTTCCCTCACAACCACAGCAATTTTATTCTGGAACGAAGCCATTACGAGTTTTTTCCAATCATTAACGAACTACTTTGAGCTAGATACACAAGTTTTCGTTTAAGACCATAACGATCAATCAACGGTAAGTCATTCCTGGTATTTCTTGGTAACGTTTTAAGAAATATTTATATGTATAGAAGAATTTTGAATCTTTTCCGATAGAAAAGACGTTTCCTGGTGCAAATTTCATCTGCTCAGGAGTAATAGTTTAAAAATTCAGTAAACTTTTTCCACAGCAAAGGTTCTTTCCAGTATAACGCGAAGAACAACCCTAGCGCCAAGATCCTCTTTGTCACTCTATCGCAAAGTAAATATTTGTCCCCACTTTAGAGCAAGAAACCTTGTTGGAATTCCTTCTACAGTTACAAGCTCCAAGGTAAAAACGCTCTGTATATATAGAACCTATTTTACGTTTTTGAGTTTGAAAATAATCCGTGAGTATGTATGAATCCACAAACAATCTGCTTTATATCCTTTTCGTTTTTCTGGTAATCTATTTCACATAGAATAAATTTAATTAAAACTTGTTTTGTGTATCTGAAATTCAACCTCACCAAATTCCTGATTTCAACAAACCCTAGACAATAAGCCACAACGATCTGAATGCCGATATTCCTCCATCTACCCAAAAACTTTTCTCATAATGAATATCCATAATTCATCAACATTCCAATTGGGAAAAGACCAAACCGATGGAAATACCCTTAGAAAACGAATCAGTGACAAATTATTGTTGGATAACCAAAATCCTGAAACTTTTTCCACCACAAAAGCCCTATCCACTGTACCGTGAAGAACAAGCCCAGCGCCACAATAGATTCTGTCACTTCATCGCAAAGTACATGTTTGTCTCTGAAACTTTTAGTTAAAAAGCTTTTCCGCAATATCCTCAGGGACTACACCCCCATTAAGGAAAATCCCAAAGTAACATATCACATATTTTTTCTCCACTTTAGGGCCAGGAACTTGTTGGAATTCGGCTAGGTAATATAACGTCACCGGGTACTTTAAACTTCATGAAATGAGTATCGGAAAAAAGCGAAACTTGGCAATACGGAATTGAATTTCTGTTCAGGTCTCTGCGGGAATTGAAGCGCTTGAAATGGCTGCCCCGCAATTGAAAGGGCTCAATAACGGCGAGGTTTATGGTACAGGACAAAAAATAATTACATAGGGACGTACTTCCACAAATCATCTTTTTTCGACGCCAAATTACAGTGACCCAGTTCCGTAGGATACATTAATTTTCATCATGCGACTGAGCAATATCGGGCCGGAGCTCATTCGGAGTTTTGGAAGTTCCAGACCTTCCAAATATTCGTCTCCAATTTATGAACGGTTCAAGACAAAGTTAGGATACTGAGATTCTGCGTTATTTTTTAATGTACTGAAAAACGGAGTTTCTCCGCCGAATGACTGAAGTTTTTTATTCGACTTTCTTTGTTCCATATTATTAATCGATTTCGGTACCATGATATTATACCCTTGAGAAGATTTTTCTGGGAAATGGTAGCGATATTATTCTGGCAACATGTCAGTAAATTTCAAATTTTGAGCAAAAAATGGTCTCAAACAACTGTATTGAAGCCATTTGAATGGAGGATGTGTTCTAAATATGGAGTTCTAAAAGTTTAAAGCTTGTTTGAAACCTTCATATCCCTCAGTCAACTGCGTTTACCAATCGGGGAAATCCGTCCAACCGTTTCCGAATAATGACCACCTGAAGTTTTGTTTCTCCAATAACTCTTCAGGAGACTGTAAACAAGATATCTTCGCAAACGAATTACTGAGGGACTCAACATTTTCAGGGCAGTTTTCTCTCGAATGCAAAAATTCCGTTTAAACACATCGTTAGAAAATTAGCGCATTCAAGAAAATACAGGTACGAACTTGTTGGAATTCAGCACGTGGATATACGATGGCAATGAGCTCTCATTCCTACATCAAATCCATGCTGAATTTCATTGAGATCTGATGAATAATTTCCAGGAAAAAACAGTTTCAACGAAATTTTGATACGATTCCAAAAAAAATATGTGAGCAGTTAATGCCAGTGTTATACACCTAGTTACAACGGGCCTATACGATCATATAGAAATTCCTGAGATATTGAGAATATAACCCTGAACTTTTTGGGTTTTGGTTCAAAAAAGAGCTCAGCTGGCGCATTCTGAAACGCAACATAACCTATAACTTTCAAGTTGCTAGATTACAATGAAATCAGATCTATATTTTCGAGAATATCGGGAAAATGAAAATTCGAATGAATTTTACCCATTTATGAATAAGACCTTCGTAAGTAGGCCCCAAACTAATTCTACAAATATCCATCCTCTAGAGACTCAAAAATGGGGAGTTATCTTTGCAATGTCCAGATGAATTCTGGTATATCTAAAAGTTTTATGTTTGCACGAGAAGCTCCGACACGGAGTAACGACATTTCATTTTCAATACCTCATGTTTCTTGAACATTTTCCTAGGTATAAGTTTTCAAGTATTTTCTGCTCGACAAAACAGGAATAAGTTCCATAGAAAATTACAATTATGTGCACTATTTTTCCCAAAATAGACTGATCTCTCTGGTTTTATAGGCATTACCCAAATGTGAGCGAATTTATATTTTGGAAATACCTTCCACGTATTTTGCAATGTCTCTGTAGTAAAACTCCTTGAATTAATAAACGGACCTTCAAAATTCCACAGATTCTACACCAAAAACTTATATGCCAATTGTTGTACACAATTTTTTACGCTCTCCTTCCGGGGAACAGCGCGTTATCATCTCACGTGTCTCTAATTCTTTTGGACCGAAATTGGTTTCAAACGACTAGGTTGGACTCACTCATGAAGAATCCTTGGTCAAAATTGATTCTGTCCGGCCGGCCGTCCGTGTGTGCGATAACTTTCGAAAGAAAGGACCTAGAGTCTTGAAATTCTCAGGTTAGGTTTTGATCCTAAATATCTCGGTCAGGTTCGTCAATGGGCCAAACCTGCTGAATGGTTTTCATGTTACGGCCATTCGAAATTTTGATTTTTCAATAACTCGAAAAATATTTATCTGATCGAAATGAAACTTGGTTGGTACATGAACAGTAGCAATATAAAGCATTATCCATAGAAAAATTCGAAAGAAATTTTTTTTTTCGAGAATTTTCATTCAAATTTCACTCGAATCTCCAATCCGTCACTGCATAACAGAGTACATTATTTCAGTCCAATCAGATTTCCTGATTTGAGATGAGAAAAATAAGTCTCTCCATTCAACAAAATGCAGGAGGACTCCTTAATGTTTTTTTGCTCATTATTCTTCTGTAGACCCTATCTGGCTGAAACTTCAAGGTGGCATTTTTCATTGAAGGGCGATTCGATCTATGTTTTTAGAAATATCGGGAAACTGAAATTTTCAAAGCGTATATCTGCGGAATCATTAGATAGTTTTCACTAATTCGCTTATTCGACCTTCGTAATTGATCTCCAAATTTACTCTACAATTATCAAGATACTGGGTAGATTATTCCGGAAGTTATTTTGTTCACTATCAGTGGTTAGGCTAGCCGTAAACACATGAACTAAAAAAAATCACCATAGGGAATATATTTGTAGAGTAGGTTTTCAGTTTAATTAGGAAGGTCGAATGCTTAAATGGGTTGAATTCGACAATTATTCTTAAGATAGATATACCCATTCAAAATTTTGGATCCAATTGCAATCTAGTACTTGATCGAAAATTATAGCTTACCTCACGTCAGTGCTTTTCTAGGTTTTTTTAATGTTGTGAAACTACGAAGTATTGTTGACTTCACATCTTTCACCAACCTAGTGATACGAATAGGGAAGTTTTCTCTTCTCATTTCAAATGATCTATCACAAAGCATACTGTATCCAATATTTTGAAATGGTCAGGTTGATTTCAGCTTTCTTGCAAACAGTTATCTATTCTTTGGGATATTTTGCAGATTAAATTTCGAATGGATTCATCCTGAGAATCATTTGATGAAAACTGCCCATTTATGAATTTAGTCTCCTTGATAAACCTCAAAATCAAAATTACGTGATTCTTGAGTGTTGTCCCCTTAATTGAGTAGACATTGCAAACAATGAATTTTTTTGAACGAACGGCAAAAGCTCTTCTGCGTACTGTCAGTAATTTCTGCGAATTTTTTGTGTCCGCTATTACGCGCTCGGCTTTCCTGTATTCTCGGAAATTCTCAGCTCTATCCTGATTCCTTCTTCCGGGAATTCGCCTTTCCTGAGGCACTCTCGCTAAACGCAGAGTTATCTTGTTAATGCAACGAAATATGGGAGTGTGCAATTAACATATCTCACTGCTGGCTTCAGCTCCCCGTCTTCGCAGTAGAAGATGGCTTAGGTCTTAACGAGGTGCGGTAAGAGGTTCATTTACCTTTGAAAAATTTGTTTATGTTACCGCCTCGGTACTTACAAGTTTTCTCGTTTTCTTCTATGTGCTGAAAGTGGTGTTTCTATGTGTTGTAATAGAGGTAGGGGAAATGTTTATCATGTCAATGTCAAGGCTGTAGATTGCAGATCTACAATGTTGCCAGTTTCCTGAAGGCATACGTATATTTGTTTCTCCAGAATTATAGGTTGCCCAGAGCTAGTTAGCATATTGAAAAATTCAGGATGGAGTCATTCAGAAAACTTTATAACAATAAAAAGATATATAACAGTATAACAATAAAAAGATATAAGAAATAATTTTTACTACAATGAAAATGTAATGAATTGTTATATTTACGCCTTGAACTCACTCAACCTATTGCATGGAGAGGAAACTGAAAGACTGAATTACTAACCAATCCAATATATTAATCTTTCACAAATATCTACATATTTTTACAAACAATTTCTGAGCTCAGATTATAGAAACACAAGAAAAGTAACACTTATCTAACAATCGGCTAGAGCATGTGTGCTGGTGGTCGAAGATCTCAGGTCGTAGGCCCTTTTTAATCCGATTTTGGTTATCGTTGGTTTGTGCTCTTGCATTGCTTGGTATCAAAGGTGGAAGTGCAGGTAGTTACGCAAGTTGGTATGTCCTTAGCAGGTACTGGTTATCAGTTAGGTATGAGGAAGTACTTAGATAATGCCAGACAAGTCCCAAAAGTACGTAATAAATCAGGTGAACAGGTACTCGGTATCCAAAAGATGAGAACCCAGGAAGTAAGGTTCCAAAAAGTTAGATTCCAGGAAGTCAGTTTCCAGGAAGTGAAATTCCAGGAAAAGTCAGGTTCCGGGAAGTTAGATTCCAGGAAAAGTGCTAGAAAATTCGAATAAAATTACCACATGTTCATTTGTGTTGGCTTTACCCTCCAGTCTATCTTCCAAAATTTTAAGAGAATGAACAATGACAAAATTCAACTAAGAAAAATATATAGACTGGAAAATAATCCACTTGAAGATCAATAAGATATGAACAGATAAACTATTTGAGTCGCAAAACCTCCTGGCCACAATCTCTCAAAATGGCGTTCCTACATGTGACGAAATATCGGAAAAAGCAAATAAAATTGATATATTAGGTCATTCAGAACAGTTAAATTAAAAGTACTTACCCCTAATACTTAATATTAGAGCACACAGGTAACAATTTCTCAAAATCAATGAGAATACTAAACTCAATTAATCGATAGTGATCGTTAATATAAACCTTGAAAACTCTGCCAGAAAAGAAAGAAGCCGAACGAATCAGGAGCTCTCAGGCACCACACTCGTCAGACGCGATTGCGCGACAGTATCGAAAACACAGAGTTCGATATGTGTCAAGTAAAAATTGACCTACTGAAGTGTTTAACTACTACTTCGTTTGTATTATTGTTAAAATGTACTTTTAAACCGTTACAACTTGTCTTTTTGGTTGATCAGTTTCACTTTATCGATTCAGGATATGTTTACCTTATACTGCATCGTTGCCGTTTCTATCGAAAAATTTATACAATTTCAATATAATATCCTACGGTTGCTCATACTCAGTATTTCTCGAATTATATTCAACTCATAAATCTAATGTACCAAATATAACTTGAATTAATGTAGTAGTCATATTTGGATTCGTGAGTAGCGGAAACATTGATTTAAATTCAACGACTTCGTTTACGCGCTTGTTCTGGAAAACAGCACGTTTTAATTCTGTACAAATGTCTGTAATTTTCAAATTTTGAGCCGGAAATGGTCTTGAATAACTAGAATCATCCACTATTCAAAAGGTTGGCCTCCTTCAAGAAGTCGTGGTCCAATTGAATTATGTCCGTAAATCTGTTCGGTAATTGGCAAAGTCGGCTAACCAATTTGGAGATATGCCCATTTTGAGGCTAGTTCTCCAATATCTCAAGAACTGCTAGTGCTATCAGTTTGAAACTCTGAGATTAGTAGGAGAATACCAACGTGCAAATTCGTGCAGAGGATCTACTCGCCAGGAAATTTTTCTTCGCAAATTTTTCTGATACTGGCCGAAAATCTTCGTTTTTCCTGATATTCAGACTGCGATCAAATTTGTCAAAGAATTTTGGGTCAATATTTATCAACAGCATTTCGAATCTCAATTCAATTCGATACCCATTCACGGGGATGTTAGGGAAAAATGTGGAATTTTGTTGTGAATTTGGCAGTTTCAATTGCTCGGGAAATATAGAAGCTATCAGATTAAAACTTCCTTGTAGTTGTAGATTGACTTCACGCAATGTGAAGAGAAATATCGTATGGACTACAGAAATTATTGTTTTCGAAAATTTTCTCGAGATAACATTCTCCAGATTCCAGCACAAGCCTTAAAATGAAATCTTACTTTAGTGCCCCAAATTTCAGATCGATTCCATAATGATAATCAGGGATACCTATCTGTACTCAATTTCAATTCGATCCATTCGGTATTGCAAAAATATTATTTCAAATGGAAATATCTCATGAATATTTAAAGAGTCGATCCATATAGTGGCAGTAGCTCAATGGTTAGAGCTCATGCCTCATGATCGCGAGGCCTGGGGTTCAAGCCCTTGGCCGGAAAATAACTTTTCTGGTTTGCAGGTGACCTTCCATCCATTCGCTCTTGGGTAAACAATTAACAGTGCTGTTCCTAGCCTGGTGCAAGGAATTAGTAACAAAGTCTACGAACAATATACCCGCTTTCCTTACTCGCACAAGCTTTGAGCTTTTAGGATAGTCAGAAAAAAATACAAAATCTGGGATTAATCATGAAAGCTGATTCGGTAAAGTCTGCCCAATGATTCGTTGATATATCCATTCATCCAAGATTTAGTTTCGAACATTCCTGAAATTACTGAAAGGATCGAATTGGTATCTTCTATTTGTTTGAAAAATTTCAGCTTGAAGGTTCATGAGGACCATATGAAAAGAAGACCCCCAAATCTAAGTTTATAACTATTCACATTGCTGTACCATAGCCTAAAACACTGTTTGAGTGTCCTAGTCCCATGACATGATTCATATGTTATAGATCGATTCTATTATTAGGTTAGTGTGCAATGTTCATGTCCTAGAAAAAGTGCTGACGCCGTTCACAGTGAAGAAAATACAGTTGGTATTCAAATCACAATCTAAAAATCACGTTCAGCGTGACTTGAGTTATTGCATCACGGAAGTGATTTGTGATTTCTGAATCACGGTGATTAAATCACAGGCAATAAAATTTCGATCATTCGTAGTTTGTCGACATAAATAACAGGATAATAAATGACATTCAGTGGAACCGGCAATAATAATCCAGAAAATCCATGGTTTGACCCGCAAAAACCGCATGAAAACCGAAACGTTAATCATCCCGAAACATACTATTCCACCTCGCGAGGAATTCCAGTCGTTTATCCACGTCTCTGCTATATATATCGAATATACGAATGGGCAATGAAACTCAAGCATTCACAGCGTAGAAAAGACAGTTGGTATTTAAATCACAATGTGAAAATCACGTTCACCGTGACTTTAGTTATTGGATCACTGCAGTGATTCGTGATTTCTGGATCACGGTGATTATACCACAGGCAATAACATTTCGTTTATTCGTAGTTTGTCGACATGAATAACAGGATATTAAATGACATTCAGTGGAATCGACAATAATAATCGAGAAAATCCTTGTTTGGACTCGCAAAAACCGCATGAAAACCGAAAGGTTAATCATCCCGAAACATATCATTCCACCTCACGAGGGACTCCAGTCGTTTATCCACGTCTCTGCTAGATATATCCAATATACGAATGGGCAATGGAACTCGAGAAGTCACAGCGTAGAAAAGACAGTTGGTATTTAAATCACAATCTGAAAATCACGTTCACCGTGACTTTAGTTATTGGATCACTGCAGTGATTCGTGATTTCTGAATCACGGTGATTAAATCACAGGTAACAAAATATCGATCATTCATAGTTTGTCGACATAAATAACAGAATAATAAATGACATTCAGCGAAATCGACAATAATAATCGAGAAAATCCTTGGTTTGACTCGCAAAAACCGCATGAAAACCGAAACGTTAATCATCCCGAAACATACCATTCCACCTCACGTGGGATTCCAGTCGTTTATCCACGTCTCTGCTAGATATATCCAATATACGAATGGGCAATGGAACTCGAGCATTCACAGTGTAGAAAAGACAGTTGGTATTTAAATCACAATCTGAAAATCACGTTCACTGTGACTTGAGTTATTGGATAACTGCAGTGATTCGTGATTTCTGAATCACGGCGATTAAATCACAGGCAATAAAATTTCACTCATTTATAGTTTGTCGATATAAATAACAGGATAATAAATGACATTCAGCGAAATCGACAATAATAATCGAGAAAATCCTTGGTTGGACTCGCAAAAACCGCATGAAAACCGAAACGTTAATCATCCCGAAACATACCATTCCACCTCACGAGGGATTCCAGTCGTTTATCCACGTCTCTGCTAGATATATACGAATATACGAATGGGCAATGGAACTCAAGCATTCACAGTGATTGTCGTTCGCCCCAAAAGCTGAATTCATTCGGCGAATCCACACCATCGGCTCTAGCGATTGACTTGCACTGATTGTTCCATTTCCGGCAATATATCCGCTCTGAAAGGAAAGTGCATTGCAGAAGGATATGTATTAGCGACATTAAAGCGCCGTTTGTTGGATGAATTGGTGCTCACCATTACCATTATTTTGAATTTCTGTTTAACTGGCCCATTACTCTTCTTGGGAGATTTCCTTTCATAGCTTAAAAAGAGCCATTTTTCTTGATATTAACCCTCTTGAGATGAGGTTGTAAACGATAAGGCGTTGATGTGAATATACAGGTAGGTTCACGGAAACCAAAGGATTTTTAAATAAATAGTATTCGGCTCGTAGAGTGAGTTGGGAAGCTGGCGTGCGTCGCATTCCAACTCTATGATTCAGTATTACCTGTGGCTAACTGCCGTAAACCTACCACGTTTCTATTCATGATACTAAAGTGCACTGTGAAATCGGACGTCACATCATCATACCTAATTGCAAAATAATCTCGAGGAGTTTGCACGTTGCAGCGTTTAAGACTTTTGAAAACCAAAGAAATGAAAATAAAATTAAACATACATTTTCCAAGATTTCGTACACCGTTGTTTGATATTGTCACCAAGGTCTATGCCAAATATCAAGAATATTTGTGAAACAGTTTCCGTGAAAAAGTTTTCAACAACATTATTCCTCAATTCACTTCGGAATTTGAAATGCATATAGTCCCGAAAATATTTTCAAATTTTGCTCAATATCGACGCGAGTTTTAAAGTGACAAGCCTGTTCTGTTCGAGGACTTCGGTCCAAGTTGCCAACCCACAATTTACTTTCAAATTTACTATAACTGGGGAAGGGAAATTTCAGAACAAATTCGACATGATAAGGTTCGCGTTATTTATAAATATCCGTAAAAGATGCCTCGGCTCCTCAAACAAGATAATTACTTCCAAATTTAGGTTTTGGTTAGGCTGAAATTTAAGTTGGGATTTCTGATTTCATGTTAATAGTGTCAAATTCATATAGGATATGTTCCGCAAATCAACTTGATTATTTTGGTTGCCGGTTTTCCGTTCTGTAAATATGAAATATTCGGTTGGTTCCTGAAAAAGAAGGTTAGTTACGGAATTTGATTGATGAAAAAGCATTCTCTATTCTGTGGTTTCATGGTAACATATCCATAGCAAAGAGCAATCTCAATATATCTTATGATCCATAGACCATACTTAGTAATTTTTCCATTGTAGATTGTTGTCCCTTCTAGGTTCTATGGATCATAAAGTAAATAAAGATTGTTCTTTGCTATGGATATGTTACCATAGAACATTGACTGTCGTTCTGGCGACAGAAAGAACGTTTTTTCATCAATCAAATTCCGTAATTAACCTTTTTCTCAGGAACCAACCCATGATGTAAAAAACATGGTGTGCTCATCTGAAAAATGAGTGACGTCAGCTAGCAGAATAAATAAGGAGTTGTATATTCTGTGCTTTGAATTAGCATGCAAATTCAAAGCACAGAATATACAACTCTTTGTATTTTAATCTTGCTGACGTGACTCATTTTTCAGATCAGCACACCATGTTTTTCACATCATGAACCAACCGAAAATTTCATATTCACGGAACGGAAAACCGGCAACCGAAATAACCAAGTTGATTTGCGGAACATATCCTATATAAAATTGACACTATTAACATGAAATCAGGAATCCCAACTTAAATTTCAGCCAGTCGGAGACTACCTTAACAAAAACCTATAGTTGGAAGGAATTATCTTGTTTCAGGAGCCGATCCACCGTTTACGGATATATATATATATATATATATATATATATATATATATATATATATATATATATATATATATATATAAAAAATCTAAACTCGAGTAACATCATAAAATCAGAGTCGCTGACTTACCTTAAGGCAGGATATCTTCTCCCTGAAACTGAAGGGAGGATCGTGGCCATTCAAGACCAAGTAGTTCCAACGCGAGCCTATATAAAGAGGATTACAGGTCGCAATATACCCACCGACTCATGCAGAAAATGCGGCAAGGCCCTGGAGACAATCCAACATCTCACATCCTCGTGTTCGATTCTAGCACCCAGAGATTACACAGAGCGTCATAATGCTATGGCAAAGTTATACCACAGGGAACTCGCACAGAACGCAGGCCTCATTAAAGATCATGGAAAACTCTTTACTTACCAACCACGTGAAGTTCTGGAAAACGATGTGATCAAGCTGTACTGGGACACGACCATGGTCACGGATAGAGCGATCCCACACAACCGTCCGGACATAGTAATATTTAATAAATCTGAAAGAACTGTCCACATAATCGACGTAACGGTTCCGGCCGATGAGAATGTAACCCGGGCTTACACGGAAAAATTGACCAAGTACCATGATCTCGCATTCGAGCTTAAGGAGATCTATGGACTTGAGAAAACCTACATACTGCCACTTATCATATCGGTCAACGGCTTGGTTGAGTCCCACTTGGTTGAAAATACAAAGCGCCTGCAACTAAATACCAACCTGATCAGCCAAGCGCAAAAAGAGGTTATACTGGCGACGACACGTATAGTCCGGAAGTTCTTGACCAGCTCCTAAGAAGAATCTTGGCCTTCCTATAGGCCCGGTTCTCTAGGATACCAGCCCCGTTAAAGGGTGATTGTGAAAAAAAAAAAAAAAAAAAAAAAAAAAAAAAAAAAATATATATATATAATATAAATAACGCGAACCTTATCATGTCGAATTTGTTCTAAAATTCCCCTTCCCTAGTGACAATAAATTTGGACGGAATTTGTGGGTTGGCAATTTGGATCGAAGTCGTCTATTAGATTTTGGCAGCGATTAGTTGTCGGACAGAGTTAAACATTCGCGGCTCAAATTCCGAGAATTAAAGATATTTGGGCAACATGATATCGTGCTGTCTATCTTACACATAATACTTTCAGTATTTGTGAAGAAATCTCTTCAGGATGAAAAAACTACCGTTAGTCATAGTGGACACAAGAGCACTATGAAAATAAGAGACCAGCATAGAACTCAAATAGAAGCTGATGTATGTGCAATCACTGGAGATCACTTCATAGACTGGCATGAAACAAAAGATACTGACGATAAAGCTTCATGATTTCAAACGAAAAATTGTGTTAACTTAATATACGGAAACGGTAAAAAATTTTACTACTGTTCTATGGAAATGGACGTTACAAAAATTGTAACAGAAATAAGTGGAATTCAGCGAATTTCTATGTGGAATTCAACATCGTTTATGCCGTTCTCAAAATAAGTGTCATTTCGACAAACAATTCTCAGATGCGGAAAGAATTCAAGATGCCAAGTTTGTTTGCTGTTCTTGTAGGAACATTTCATTGTAGGTACACTACACTCCACTGCCTTCAAATTGTCAATGAAGATGAGTGAACTAATGATGTAAATGATATGGTGTGCTTATGTGCAAAAAAAAGTGACGTCAGCGAATTGAAGATTAAAGGATATATATATTCTGTGCTTTGAATTTCATGGTGTTCCAATCATGTTTCCATCCTCTAGGCTACCCAGGTAGCCTCTGAAAAACAGATAATTTTTGGGTTAGTATTGATATATAGATTTTCCGTGGAGGTCACAGAGCTCGGATCAATAATCGAGAGAAATTTTTCGACAATTCATAAATTATTATTTAAAATTCGACTACATAAAAGGCGAATATACGCGCTAGGTATATATCTGAGCGCACTATTATACAATATTTTTATTCATTGAAACAATACGAACAAACCCAATAATTCAGTGGATCTTCTCAAACTATACTGATGGAGAAATTTGATACAGGCTTCGTAAAGTCTCATGTGTATAAAAATTTGTATGTATTCTGACATTATAATTCAACAGACAAAATTGTTTCACAAAATTTATCTTCACTGCAAAACTACCAACGCAGGCTCAGGTAAAATTTGAATAAACAATATTTTGTTACTGTCATTACTTCTTTCGTGGATATAAGGAGAGAAATTCAATACAGACTTTCAAGAAAAATGCAAAATATCCTTCAATCGAAAAACAACATCAATGAACTCGCATTATTTTTACTGTACGAATAAAACTCACCACATAAGCATTCCTCATTACTCTGTAGTATGTTAAAAAGAGCACCAGTAATGAATAAAGTTCGTTATATTGTGAGGTAAAGCATTGTTTGGCGTAAACGAAGAACATCTGAACATAAGGACCTAACCCTTTTGTGCCTTTGTAGCCACCCACAAACCAATTTAGTTTCACTAAGAGTTCATTCCACTATGAAATTGCGGTTTGTTGTTGCCATATCATGAAACTCAAGGATATGCTTTCATTGTGGGTTCGAATAATGTAATCTGGGTACGTTACTCAGATGGCTCGAATGCAAGTGTTTCAAAGTCTTACGTTGAAAACAAGTTTAGTTCATTAAACTGTTGTACATGACTACTTACTTATGCCATCAAATGTACTCCTTGATAGGTTTGCCTGTAGTGAAAATATCGATACCTGTTCCTTCGCCATTTTGCGAATACAAATAATTACGCATTTTGAGGATTTCTCAATGAAATTCTGAAACTCCAAAGTGTCAAAATTTGTCCAAACACATTTTAAGAATTACAATTTCCTCAATTCACTAAGTATCCAATAGACGACTTCGGCCCAAGTTGCCAACTCCACAATTTTCTCCACAAGTTTACTATCACTGGGGAACGGGAATTTCAGGACAAATTCGACATGATAAGATCAGCGTTATTCATAAATATCCGTGTAAGATGCCTCGGCTCTTCAAACTAGATAATTCCTTCGAAATAAAGATTTTTGTTAGGCTGAAATTTGAGTTGGGATTCCTGATTTCACGTCAATAGAGTCAAATTTATAAAGGATATGTTCCGCAAATCAACTTGGTTATTTCGGTTGCCGGTTTTCCATTTTGTAAATATGGAATATTCGGTTGGTTCCTGAAAAAAAGGTTAATTACGGAATTTGATTGATGAAAATGCAATCTTTCTGTCGCCAGAACAATCAATGTTTCATGCATGATGTAAGCAAAAACATGGTGTGCTCATCTCCTCAGCTGCGATCGTATTTACCAATGATGACGTCATTTTTTTCTTTCAAATTCGAAGCACAGAATGTATATTTCCTTGAATTTGAATGGAAAAAGTGACGTCATCATTGGTAAATACGATCACAGAAAAGCAGACGAGCACACCATGTTTTGCTTAAGGGGCCTTTTGTGCGAGGGATATTTGGGTATTTGGGGGATCGGAGATTCACCCTATTGGCCGAGAGATTCATCCTATTGGCTGATGACGATCATGTGATCGTCATCGGCCAATAGAGAAGAATCTCCGATTACCCAAATACCCGAATCTCCCTCGCACAAAAGGTAGCTTTACATCATGGTTTTATAGTACAATATCGATAGCATAGAACAATCTTCATTTACCTTATGATCCATAGATCATACCTAGTAATTTTTCCATTGTTCATTGTTGTCTCTTGTATGTTCTATGGATCATAAAGTAAATTAAGATTGTTCTACGCTATGGATGTGTTACCATAGAACATTGACTGTCGTTCTGGTGACAGAGAGAACGTTTTTCAAACAATCATATTCCGTAATCAACCTTTTTTGCGCGCATGTTCTAGAGGAACAGCGTGCTATCGTTTTGTCCAAATGTCTGTAATTTTGGATGATTGAGCCGAAAATGGTCTCAATCGACTAGGTTGGACTCACTGATGACGAATCCGGTGTCAAAATCGATTCTGTCCGGCCGGCCGTCCGTAGACACGATAACTGTCGAACGAAGTGAGCTAGCAACTTGAAACTTTCAGGGTAGGTTGCGCATTGGAATGCCGCGGTTAAGTTCGTTAATGGGCCAAATCGATCAAAAAGTTTCGGAGTTATAGGCATTTGAAGTTTTGAAGTTATTTATTTTTTATTTCAGAAACTACCTGAGCGATTGGATTCAAACTTGGCGGTTAGGTGAAGTACAACGACGCGCAACTTTGAGCCGAATTTCGTCAGGATTATGTTGTTGGTAATTTAAAAAAAAAAATTTTTTCGAAATTTTTTTCCAAAAAAATTTTTTTTTCGGAAATCATTTATCATATACAAGAAAAATTATACTCACGCTCTGACCTTCTAATTTCACAGCAATGTACCAAATTTCAGTTCGATACGATCATAAGTTTTGGAGATATCGGGAAAAAATATGTCAAATTTCGAGGTTTTCTTCTCGATATCGTTGATTTTTTCGGTATAACTCGAGAAATACTGATTCAGTCCTGATTAAACTTCACAGCTAGTTTTAAGACGCTGAAAGACAACTTTATGCAAAATTTCGTGATAATCGTGTTATTAGAACAATTTGAAAAAAAAAATTTCTATGATTTTCTCATCATATCATCCTCATTAAATTCTGTATGAAACTTCGAACTGTTATTTTCGATGAAGTACTGGATTTCAATTCGATCTGATCTCTATTTTTGGAAATATTGGAAAAATAAAATTTTGATTGGGTATATCTACGGAATCATTGGGTGGATTTTACCCATTCACGAATTCGGCCTTCGTAATTAAGGTCCAAACCTTCTCTACAAATATCGAGTTTCTAAGTTGTTTCTTTCGGAAGTTATTGTGTTTACGCAGTCGGCCGTTAGGCTGCGCGCACGTTCAAATTCGTTGCTAAAGCGGTAATCTACATTGAACATGCGCGCAAAAGTTGCTGCCTTCACGGCAGTGCTTTTTGAAATTTTTTCAGGAACCAACCGAATATTTCATATTTTCACGGGATGGAAATCTGGCAACCGAAATAACCGAGTTGATTTGAGAAACATATCCTATATAAATTTGACACTATCAACATGAAATCAGGAATTCCAACTTAAATTTCAGCCAATCAGAGATAATCTTAACAAAACACTTTATTTGAAAGGAATTATCTTGTTTGAGGAGCCAAGGCATCTTTTACGGATATTTATAAATAACGCGAACCTTGTCGAATTTGTCCTGAAATTTCCGTTCCCCAGTGATAGTAAATTTGTGAAGAGAATTGTGAGTTGGCAACTTGGGCCGTGGTCGTCTATTTAATGACGTAATGCTGATTCCTTCCAAAGCAGGCCTTTTATCTCTTAATTGAATGGTCCTGACAGAATTTGGTATGAACCTTTCAACTATTTTTTGACCGGATAAGATCTATTCTGTTGAAAATATTGAGATAATAAAACCAGGGAACCATTTACCAATTCATGAATCCAACCTTCGTGAAGCCTCAAACAACTCTACGAATACCAAGTCTCTAAGAAGTTTCTTCCGAAAGAAAACACAATACTGACCAAAACGAACAACTGAGAGACTAGATATTTGTAAAAAGCATGAACGGTTAAAGTCAACATTAGAGTTTCGTAGATATGCCCATTCGGAATTATTTTCAGGAATGAAAATCTGATCAAGCTGAAATCTAAAAAGTTGTAGAACGATATCGGCAGTTTCTGTTTCTGAGATGAAAGTTTCCGAATTTTCGTCCTGCTATTATCATCAAAATTCCCCCGAAATTTGCTCTGCTCCTAACGGAAGTTATGAATTTTCTATAGATATTTTTGAGTTGTTAATTCACTTCTGATTATCAAGGCTCATTTTGATCCTATTATTCAACAAAAACTATCAAAGTCGACACATAAAGAGTTTGATACCGACACCTGCACCATTTTGACGCTCTAAAAATGGCTCTGATGTCGATGTTTTCGACAAGATTTTTTCCCGGAAATGTATCGCTAGGATTAATTGATGGCCTTCGCTTGTTGAAGATTCCGAAGAATGATTGCCTCTTCACGAAATATCCGGCTCCAACAAAGCTGAGGGCTAGAATGCACACATCCCTTCATATAGCTCCTATGTTTGGTTCAGCTTTAAGATATAAATTAACCTTCGAGATACAAAGTTTCTAATAACAGACTTACGAAGTTTCCGGAACTCCACGAACAGTATTGCCGTACAGATATTTGTTAATGTTAGGTTATATTATTAAAAAAAATGTATCGCTAGCATTAATTGATGGCCTTCGCTTGTTGAAGATTCCGAAGAATAATTGCCTCTAGACGAAATATTCGGCTCTTACAAAGCTATGGGCTAGAATTCGCACATGCCTTCAGATAGCTCCTATGTTTGGTTCAGTTTTAAAATATAAATCAACCTTCGAGATACAAAGTTTCTAATAACAGACTTACGTAGTTTCCGAAAATCTAGGAACAGTATTGTCATACAGATATTAGTTAAGTGTTAGGTGAAATCATGTGATTCAATTGATATAACTTCAGAACTTTCATTTCGATCTCATTATTAAAAAAAAATATAAAATCGACGCATAAAGCGATTGATATCGGCTCCTGCACCATTTTGATCCTCAAAAAAAAAGGCTATCGATTTTTTCCCGGGAATGTATCGCTAGGATTAACTGATGGCCTTCGCTTGTTGAAGATTCCGAAGAATGATTGCTCCTACACGAAATATTCGGCTCTAACAAAGCTAAGGCCTAGAATTCGTAAATCCCTTCAGATAGCTCCTATGTTTGGTTCAGCTTTAAGATATAAATTAACCTTCGAGATACAAAGTTTCTAATAACAGACTCACGAAGTTTCCGAAACTCCACGAACAGTATTGCCGTACAGATATTAGTTAAGTGTTAGGTGGAATCATGTGATTCGATTAATATTACTTCAGAAGATGGCATGCGGAATTTGATTCCGTGGTGAACATACTCGTACCTCAGGGTTGAACTTCTCAAGGGCAATCAATAATTTAATTAAAGATCCATTTAGTTAGCTAGGGTGCAATTGGTTTAATGAACTGACTGGTGCTCAACAGTTGATGGTGTGAAGTTTATGTGCATTTCAGTGAAGTGACCAATTGTGGTTAACATGTTATTCAATTATTCGGAGCTCTAATGATGCACAAGTGACCAATGGGATTTCTGTTGAGCAACATACAGGGTGAGTCTTTAAGTTGTAAATTAATTTTAACCATAGATTCCTCTCATCAAATAAAAAGTTTTTTATTTGCCGATTTTCCAGATTCAGCTCGGGTTAAAAGTTATAAGCATTTAAACTTTTCCCAATGTGCTAATACACTCCTGCGCTTTATTTGCAAGTTCACCCCAGATATCTCTTATGGTGATTTCTTCTGGAGAATAACCAATCCAAGGTTTGAACTTCAAAGAACCAAGGTTGAGAAAACTCATTTACTCACTTAATTCTTATGATTTGGTGCTTTTTGTGATATTATCGCAAGGAAAACATTCCGCTACACTGATCTTCCACTTCAAGGAATATCCAATTTTATTCCACCATAAGATTATACGCAATTCCATCCTCGCCCATTCTCATATTGAAAACTCCATAAATATACTTTTTTCACGAAATTTATAAATGAATTATATGAAATCAATCAATTAACCTAAAAATATTCTCTAGACTTATGACATGTTATTCCATGTCTATGAATATTATGGTTAGGTCTGTGGTATGATCACGAAATAGCATATACCTAAATTAGTTCTATGCGAAATAGATAAATATTTATGTGTATTCTATGGTTCGGACAAACGTGAACCCAGCTTAATTTACTTCCTCTACTAGATCTGGGGTGAACTCATAAATATAGGGTAATTTCTCAAATTTTTGTCCGATTTTATAATATTCAACGTTGAATATCTGCAAAACGTTGCATTTTAGGAGAAATTATAAAGAATAATCAAGTATTTTAAATTGATTGAAGATTCTTATAATGACATAAGATAAACTTTATCTGCATTCTTCATGCTAATTTCGTATAGCTCGAAAACTGTTCGAAGTAGGATGAAAGTGAATACTGGAGAATATTTTTAATAGTTATAGAAAACTTCAGACCAAAGTTCATCTCATTCGGAGTTCCTATGTCAAAGGTGCAAATAAAAACCTGATTTTTCTTGGAAATTTAAACAGCCTGTATCATTTGCTGGAGCCGAATCTAAAAAAATGATAAATGAAAAAAGTGTTTCATTTGATGAGAGGAATCTATGTTTGAAATCAATGTACAACTTAAAGACTCACCCTGTATATTATGCGAAGAGGCTAAATGTTTTAGTAATCCTTATTCTTATTCGAATTGTTGGTCTTGAAATACAAAATTATTGAAAAAAATCTAGAAAGGGTCTGCCGTGAAGGCAGCAGCTTTTGCGTGCATGTTTAAATTCATTGCTGAAGATTCAGTATGAGAAAATAACAATCTTTGTCATCAATATCTATGAGCTACCTTGAAACTAGGGCATAGAATTCCAACATTGTACGTTCGAATATAAAGCAGAAATAAAATATCATCCCTAATTTTTCAGGTGTCTTCTATGTTTTCAAGCCCAGTTACTAGAAATAAACTATTGAAATTGAATAAAATTCCTATCTATGAAGAACGCCGTAGGATTGAAACTATTAATCAAGGAAGAATATTGCCTAGTAAACAATATTGAAACAAAGCAAACGATTAACATACTGAACTGTAACATTTCAAAGTCTAAATCTGAGTCACATTTGTTTATCGTTTTCGTCAAGACTCTATTATTTCCTTTCTATTCCAATATTGTTCATCAGATAGCTCTTATCCTAGAAACTGCTCTTGACAAATAGTCCCAATACCTACTGCAATTCTCAAAGGGTGTTTTCTGTACTTAACAATTTTTTCTAACCTTTAATACTTTTTTTCGGATATTGTGAGTGAGAATCTAGAGAACACTAGAAAAGTCATGCAAAATCCTACCAAAATGAACATCAAGCGACATTTAACATCAACCTTTGCCATAAATGCTTTTTATGGTAAGATTTCTCCTCTAAGAGGTGGACCTGAAGAAAATTCTCCACCTATAAAACGAACGTTTCAATCTGAATGATTTAAATTCTTCAGACTGTCCAATATATTTCAGTTCTATGAGAATATTCTGATGAGATAATCGTAAATAAAATCATTCGACAGTCGATACAGATTGAATGAAATGATCCAAATATAATGTTTTGCCAATTTGTTCTGTATTTTGCTGACAATTCAAGATATTAAAATATTTCTAAATCCGAAAGATGCTTTTTCAACTCGATGAAATGTTCTCATTCAAGTTCCTGAATTTTCCTGGAGAGCAGATGAACCAGAACACAAAGGAATTGAAATTCAGAGACCAACGAATTCATTCTGTGGTTTTAATTTTGGTGTTACCTCACCAAGCTCCTTTTCCACTTCAGTTTCTTCTAAAGTCCATGGAATGTTTTGAACGATAGACCATTTCAACATATCAGTTGGCTAGCTGAAAAAACTAACTGTTTAATTGTCTACTGTTTCAAAATGGCGAGTGCAAAAGCAATGCGAATAGGTACCATTCATAAATTTTATGTTGCATTTAATAAACATACATTCTATATTCGAAAACTTAATAACAAAAACAATTCTTCAAGACTTGTCTTTCACATCTCACTCACGGCTGATATAAACTTCAATGTATCAATATTTTCATTTTGTTTTGGAGGATTTGGCCCATTGCCATTCCTAACTTGGGCATGGTGATTTCAAACGTTTACAGTTATTTCGAGCTTCTTGATCTTTTCCTTCAGTAAATCCAACCCAGAAGTTCAAGTCCATAACCTGTTTGAAATTCTTAAATTGCATACTTTCGACAGAATGAACACACTTGTGTTCCACATAATAATCATGATAATAAATCAAATCTACATCATAACCATCAAATTAGCTTGTAGACCCACCACAACAGTATGTTTCAAAACCGAGACAATCCGTGAATATTCGATCATGCGTAAACACAAAATTAACTAGACCTGTGCCTGTATATTATTTGGTTTGATAATTTATGTTCTGGATACCATATTTGATGCCACAAATTAATCTCGGCATCAATCGAATATACGCTCTAGATTGCAGGTAATTTCAATCGAAGTTTGTTGGTTTTAGGTGAAATAACTTTCAAATAGCCCGAGCGCAGAATAAACGCCAGCAACCACTGAAAATAGTAATTAGTTTTCATTGCCTCGTCTCGTTTGTGGCACATTCACCTCGTTACCAGTCTCGTGTAGTCGACGCGCAAGGAATCAGGAAAAGAACGATAGTTTGAAATTAATTAGGGCGATTTTAAACAATTTGCTCCTTTTCAACTTGGTATATTTACAATCCTGAAGGATTGGTTACCCTACCCAAGTGAAAATCACGCTGAATCTAAGATAATTTACATAGATAACGAGTCATTTTGAATCTTTATTTTCATGTCAATGAAGCGGGTCTTTCACAGAAGATAAGTTTCAAATGCCGTGAACAAATTGCGATGGACTCAAATACTTTCAAATGCAAAGATACGTGGATTATTTGTGTTGCTACACATTTTCGCTTCAAAAGACCAACAAGATAATTTTATTAACCTTAAGTTAAATGACAATGTATTTCAACTTCTTAATCCTACAACTGAAAACCTACATAAAATGGGAAATCCTGGAATATAATCTGATGAGGATGTATCTCATCGAAGCAGTTTATAAGAAACTATATCCTCCTCATACCGAAGAAGCATTTTCCAAGATAATTGTATACTCTAGCTCCTTGGTTATTACTTATCATCAGCACTACTCATTCAAAGACCTCATACCGAAGAAGCATTTTCCAAGGTAATCGTATACTCTAGCTCCTTGGTTATTACTAATCATCAGCACTACTCATTGTCGAAAAAGTTCAATAAGGTTCCAAAAACTTCGAACCTGTCAGATTGCAGAATGAAGGTTCACATTCACGTGGTTAAACTTACGAGAAAATAGGTAAAATTTAAATCATTAATTCATTTCATCCCCATTGCTCGAAACATAGTATGAATTTTTGAAATTCATCAGCAATGTTCAGGAAAAAAAATTCGACTCAGTTCCAATTTGGAGACATGGTATCCAAAACATCGAGGAAAGGTAGCGGTTTTTCACGAATTTCCAGATAACCCATTATCCCGAAAACGGTGGAAAATTTTCGATTTTCTGAGTAGCAGTGAACTAATCTATCACGAATTAAAATGATTAAGGAGGACCGGACACTCTGTTTAACGGATCGACTTCCATATGGAGGTAATTTTGTCATTATATTTCCATATAATAATATAATAATAATAATAATAATATTTATTCGGAATAAAACAAAATTACACAATAAATTCTCACGAGATATTCCAAATCAAAATTAAACACAAATAAATAGAAATTCTACCCTCATGGATAACCGCTCGAGGGGTAATATATAATTGAACAGTTTACCAATGCATCCCAGAAAGAATTCACAATTCCAATAACAACCATACAGAAATGTAGAAACCAACAAAATCCCTTGATCAGAAGTTCTTTACCTCCACAAGTGAGCGTATAAAGGATCTGTTGCTAGCCCTTATAAATTCCCTCACCCCCTTTCCAAACCCATTCGCTGACCTGATATTCTTAAGTACACCAGGCAACATATTATAAATCGTAGAACCCAGAAACACAAAACTACGCTGGCCTATGGACTTATTGATCTGTGGGACACATGTAGATCCCTGCTTATACCGTGTGTTAAAGCTATGCGAAATGCGGTCCTGTTCCCTGATATTCCGGTGATGATATATCAACAAAGCCCTCAAGTATAACTGCCTAATATCATATACTCCGCTTTCAATATACAGTTGTTCTGATGGATACCTATATGGCTTGCCGAGCATTATCTTTAATATCCACTTTTGGGCTATTTCTATTCTTTTCTCAAAATCCCTCAGCAAATCACCCCAAGCTAATATTCCATAGACCAGATGAGACTGAACTAGAGCATAGTACAATGTTTTCATCTGGTCTACATTACAAAAACTACTACACAGTTTGATCTTAGGAGTAATGGTTCTCAGTTTCCTGAGAATCGATGCTGCATGATCTTTCCATTGCAAATGGCTATCAATATAAAGACCTAAATATTTTATAACATTTGTCGCATTTATCTTCATATGACCGTCCTCAGTTTGTATATCCAATGATGTTATGTCAGGTAAGTATCTTGCATAGCTCGTGTACACCATAAATTTAGTTTTTTCAACATTGATCGTCAACAACTTTGAATTGAAAAATGCGACAATTTGGGCGAAGTCCGTTTCAACTTGCGTTTTTAGGTTCTCCCAAGATTTTCCGTGATAGAACACAGCAGTATCGTCCGCAAAACTAACAATATCTCCACTTGTAGGTAAGTCGAAAATATCATTTAAATAAATGATGAACAAGAGTGGCCCAAGGACCGAACCCTGTGGGACACCAATTTTTACATCTCTGCATTCACTAAGTACACTATCGATTTTTACCGCCTGTACCCGATTGCTTAAATAACTTTTCATTAGTTTTAAGACATTTCCTCTAAATCCCAATCTCTCCAAAGATGCCAACAATTCCGAGTGATCAACCGTGTCAAAGGCCTTCGCCAAATCAACAAATATACTGATGGCCGGTGTTTTATGATCAACTGCTTTATATATTTTGCTCGTTAAATGTGCAATCGCGTCCTGAGTTGATCGACCGGCTCTGAATCCATATTGATTATTAGATATAAGTTTATATTTTCTAAATATTCGGTAAATCTGGATTTTAAAATTTTGTCAAACACCTTGGAAAGAACTGGAAGAATTGAAATCGGTCTATAATTTGAGCACAATAGCTTATCACCTGATAAGTAATAATCGATTTCTTTAACGCATCTGGGAATTTTCCGGACTCAATAGATTTATTAATTAAATTCGTGAGAGGGGTAGCTATGAAATCTACAGTTTCTTTCAGTATATTAGATGTAATATTATCATATCCCGTTGACTTATTATTTTTTAAAGTAAGGATGGTTACATACTATATACATATACATACTATTCAAATAGAATTTACTCTACAATATTCAGGCCGGTTCAATTGATAACTACGGAAAATTGTGTACATGACATTACATGCAGTTGAAAAAATTAATTTCCACAATTCCATCCACACGAAATATCAGGATCGTCAATTTCGCTGACAGCTTTCATTAGGGAATACAGATATTTATGGGGGCATATTTGTTAACCTGTTGTATTTTCGATATTCCACCAGCACGAACAAAATAATAGTATATTTTTGAATATCGCTTTTTAATTTTGTAGGTATGTTGATATGCTATGACATGCTTTCAAGATTAATGGATATGTTCCTGATTCGTATTTAATTTTTGGGAATTCATTAAATCCTTTTATTGCTGTTTATTTGAATGTTTGAAAATAATTATATGGCAACACTTTCTGGCACAACTGTTGTTTCAACTGGTAATGGAACAGTGGCTAATTGTAGATGAAAAGATATGTACGGAAATCGGAAATTATCATTGAACAGAAATAATTAAGTAACAAACGTGCTCTTTCGCATTTGAGGCTATGAGTTGACCATTTTGAAAGTGGCCGATTGTGAACACGATTCACAATCGGCCACTGAGTTGACCCTGAACACAATAACTTCTGAAATAAATGAATTAGAGAATAGACATTGGTCGCGCAGTTTCAGGGCTCAATTGTGCAGGTCGGATCAATAAATGGGTAAAATCCGCCCCTAAAGTCCCTGAATATATCTTTTCAATAATATTTCCCAATATTTCCAGGAAAACAGATTTGATAGGATTAATATTTTTTTCGGGGAGACTCACTTCTAATAGATCTACGAAAACTGTTGATTTGGCCGATTACAGTACGCAAGCAGAGCTGCGTATGAAATGTCAATAAATGTATCCTAATGTAGGAGTTTTGTGTTTCACGAATTTTATCATTTCTGTGTTGAACTTTATCTAATCTGAAAAGTGAGTAGAAAACTATGAGATTCTTTAATAACCCAAATATTGAATGTCAACTTCAAAATAAAGCAGAAAGTGGGAATTAAAATCAATGAATAACATAACATTCTATCAATGGTAAATTCAACATCAGAATATTCTATCAAGAACTCATATGAATTCGTGGCATTTAGTAAAAATGTCCTCCTTCGAGAGGGTTTCTCCCTTTTCTCATTGGATGTGGTTTCGTTATTCACCAATATACCTAGAGAACTTATAATTAAACTGATTAAAAAAAGGTGGTGTTTTATAGCGGCTTATACGGACATGCCAAAAGAACTATTCTTGGAAATTATAGCATTCATACATGACTCGAGTTACTTCCAATTTAATACTGAATTTTACCAACAAGTAGATGGTACTGCTATGGGCAACCCTGCTAGTCCATCGTTAGCGAACTTCGTTATGACCGAGCTCATCCACCAAAGTTTGAAGAAACTTAGGTTCATGGTTGAATTTATAAAACTATATGTAGATGATCTCATATTGGCGATTCGACCACAGAATGCAAATGAACTATTGTCCACTTTCAACGATTTCCATCCACGCATCCAATTTACGATTGAAGAAGAAGAGGATAGTGCGTTGGCCTTTCTTGATCTTAAGGTTATACGAGACGAAAGTGGCTCTTTGTTAACATGTTGGTACATGAAACCATCAAACTCTGGACGGGTGATGAATTTCAAATCTGAAACATCAAGATCCTACAAAGTGAGTACAATTAAAAATTTACTTCATAGGGTTATAAATCTGAGTGCGCCTCAATTCCATGAAGAGAATCTCAATAAGATCAGAGATTTGTTGGATATGAACAGCTATCCAAGAACACTAGTGAACAAAATAATTAATGAGTATAGCCCAGTTAACACTAGTGATTCATATCGTGAAGAAGAACAAACGAAAAGATATTTCAGATTCCCTTATATCCCATCTCTCAGCTACAACGTTGCGAATACAATCAAAGAGAAATTACCGAACTATAAATTGGTCTTTTACAACCTCAAGACTGTGCGTTCATTATTTTCTGGTTTGAAAGATCTGACTCCTCTAAACAATAGGTCTAATGTGATCTATAAAATACCGTGTTTAGGATGTTCAAGTTGTTACATTGGACAGACAAAACTCCTAAAAATCAGAATCAAACAACATAAATATGAAAATTAAATACAGATTTTTCTGTATTAACCTTTACATAATAATATCTTTCGATATTGATTTGATATCTTTCGATATACTTTTATGTCGTCGACGAACTACGTCTTCAATGACAACAATGTTTTTAGGTTGTATTTCATTTTTTTACCCTTTTCTAAGGTTTTTTACTTTGATCATTATATGCCAGTTGATATAATAATTTTGTCATTGAAGACGTAGTTCGTCGACGACATGAAAGTATATCGAAAGATATCAAATCAATATCGAAAGATATTATTGTGTAAAGGTTAATACAGAAAAATCTGTATTTTATTGTTGTATCAATAGCCTTTAACAAGTAGACTTTTTTGAATTTAACATAAATATGATTGTGACGAGAGATTTAGGGACAAGGAAAATACCACCGCTCTTGCCGCACATCGTTTTGCAGAGGGTCATATTTTCGATTTTGACAGCACTACAATTGTGGATTATGAGACTAATAGAAGGAAAAGAAACCTAAGTGAAATGATACATATAAAACTGAATGATACAGTTAATTACAGGACGGACGCGGAAGATTTAAGTCAGGTGTATTCAAATTTGCTGGCCAGATACCGAGAATTCCACATCCCATAAATATGTAAAATCGCCGCACATAGAAATAATATTAATCATGCGACAGGTTGTTGGAATTTTATTGACATATGAAATAATGACCCTTGTTGTTGTGGATTCATTCGATGTTTTGCTCCGTTCAAGTATCAAATTTTAATCCTATGTGTCCCTTAATATCATGGTTTTTCAACTGAGTGAACTTGGTAAGGAGTTGTACGGATATTAATTTATTTTACTCTAATTCCAATGTTGTATTTATACATATATATTGTACTTGTTTTTATACCTATTTTTGTTTCTCTGTAGCCTTGATAAAGTCTGAATATATGGACGAAACGTCGGCTTAGTTCAAGTTGGTTGTACGTTATTTGGTTCCTATCCCTGTGAACACTATCAATTATGTTTACTCCAGGACGTGAAGCTATGGAATCAATGAATAACATTTATGTGATGTTTATCAGAATAGATCTCTTGCATGTAACACGAATGATCATATTTTATGTTTTTCTCATTCTATATAGATACAAAATCATGATCACACGCTTCAAAAATTCACGAACTTTGAATTTTTCGGTATTGAAAATGGACAAATGGAGACGTCAGAGCTCCATCTACGTCACTCGTTATTGCAACCTTCGCCGATTGATACAGCCAACGCTGTCTATTGGCTTGCTAGAGAGAAAAGTACACGAGAAAGGAGAGAGAGTGGATATATCCCAGTACGTCACGAAGGCGAAGTTTCGTCCGTTTGAACAGCCAATATGTGGAGCCGAATTTTGAGATTGTTTTCTCGTTTTAAATTGGAATTTTTGAAGGTGGTTAAAGTTTTTCAGTAATTTCACGGATAGAATATTTGATCATAATAAAAAAATGCATTCAAGACATCGTTGAACAATTTTGAAGTTGAAAAATAATTATCCTTTTGAGTATTCATTCATAACTTTTGTCACACACTATATTTTATTCTTGCATTTTGAGCCGTGTATGTATGAGTCGAAATAAAAAGAGCACCTGTGACTTCAAAATGAGGTTTCATTACGAAACATTCTGAAAATAGATACCCTCTGAAAGATTTGTACCCCATTAGTTGAAACTAATTATAGGAATTCCTACTATTTTTATCTACTAGAGCATCAAGTCCGCTGAAATATCTTTTCAAGAGGAATTTGTAAAAGTCACCGATTCATTTAATACTCAATAATTGGGAATGATGAAGTTGAAATAAAATCCAAAGTTCTATCTAAGGAATATTCCATAATATTTTAATGTTACTAGCAGAAGTTCAGATTCCTTAATGAAATCCCGCTCGGGTATTTAATTCGGGAATCTAGGCAAATACTCCTTGCCAAATTAAATGAGCTCCATTCTCTGATTAAGTTTTCATAAGCTGTTTTCGTTCTGCTCGGTGAATGGATGTTCACCATTATTTCCGAAAGGATGGAATAGAAATTATTTTTGCTAGAAAAATATACAGTGTGACCGTTTAACATCCCCTTCTTTCTCCGTTGCGACTCTTATTCACACAATTTCTTCTCATATTGCTGATCTTCGATTTTCATCGAATCGATTTGAACATAGTTTTTGAACTAGTTGAAGTTTGTCAAATCCGTACACTTCAGCTTGACAATTGGCGTCTGAATTTAAGATTGCAGCGCTACGGTGGCCAGTTTTAGAACCTTAGATACAGACATAGATTTTGTTTTGAGGGTCGATTTTGTACTGTTTGTTAGTACGATTTCTTCAAAGACTTTTTAGACTTTTATAGTTGACGAGAGTATCACTGGGAGTACATATTCCATTCTTATAAAGTAGGTATGTATCATTCTTCAATCTTATTGAGTGTAGCTACTCTAAAATCACGAGGATTTCTCCAAGGTTAGATAGCTTTTTAATATTATTTATTTTCAGATCCAAACAAGGCAAGATTGACATTGGTGGATTTCTTAGGCTGTCTTGAAAGTTGAAAAACAGAAAGTATTGTAAAACATACTTTATGGAATAATAGACAAATACTCATAACTTTACTATTTATATAGCGAAGAACTAAATACTCAATATATTGAGAATAAAATGAATACATTCACATACAACTTATGCTACTAGTACCGTAAGCCTTATTCATTATGGTTTGACAAATAAATTTTCCAACTCTCATATGATTGGTCTGTAATAAATAAGTAGCCCTTTGCTTTCATCGGCAGAAGCACTTTGAGCGAACTTCCTGAGAATTTCCTTGTTGAGACTCTTTCTTTTCAATAGTCAGTTCTATTACTAAAACATTTACGTTGTTCCTTACTGTTCAGTTCAACAGACAGATTTCTGGAAGGCATAGCATTCCTCTTAAGTAGATTCCTCTGCTTGGATTAGAGGCCTGGACAAAAATTGTCTTCATGAATGTGATCTAATATTTCATGAGCAATTCGTGCTTACCTCTATAAAAATGATCATCATCGGTAAAATGCAGGTGACAGACTCTCATAAATCTTGTTTGTTGGTTTTTATCGATTCTTAAACACTTTCAGACCCAACTTGTTAAAGGGAGTTTCTTTCACCCTAACTCGAAATTTTTTACCGGACTGTGGAAATCTATGGGAAGGGACATTTGAGTTTGCTTTTCCCAGTAGAAGCACTTGTAAAATCACACAAACGCCAAGAAAAATGCATAAACTTTCTCAATTTCTAGAAATTTCTTCTAACTTGTCAATGATAATGTCTGTACCTTTGGTTACTCGGATAGCCACCAGAGGGAGTAGCGCTTATCTTCATTCGCCAATTGTAAACCGCCTACGATTTTCGAATGTAGAGATGGGTAAAGGCGTTGTTACATAGAACCCCACGGTAACAAACAACATAGAGGTAGCATACTTCATATTAAGAAGGCGATTGCTGTTCGCAATATATGATACAAAATTTGGCACTTCGACCGCAATCAAAACAAACTTGCTAATAAAGCAGTTACCAACCTGTGATACCATATTTCACGCAATTCACGGGATTCTCCACAAAAAACACACTTTTTAGTCCCATACTGAATTAAAGTATTGTAATAATTCAATGAATATTGATGTAAATAGCTAGAAATATCTAAAAACTCGCTAGGAACTCACCGAAACAACTGATTGACCGGCGGTATACTGGTAGTGCATCATCGATGCCAAAGATCGGATTTCAGCAGGTATATACTGACAAGGGTAAGTATCTTCTTACCACAAATTCGAAACTGAAGGAAAATATCGATCATGAATTGTTTAAATTTTCATTTCTAAGCGAGAATTGTTGAAATTAATATTTTTCATTTGATTTAATATACAATTGCAATAAGATAATATCATTGCGCATTTCCAACTATATCACAATCTGACTACGTCGACAAAAGGATGTTGCGGACACCCAAATACTGCGTACAGTCCCTCTATGTTGTTTGTTACTCTGAGCATTGAACCAGTATCTTCTTTCAGCTATTGAAACCAATTACTGGAAATGCTGTGTAAACGGAAATTCTAGTGCAGGCTTTTAATAAGTTATTAGTCGCTGGTACGAGTAACTAGTTCCGTGTAACTGAGCCTAAATGTACAGCTGTTAGCAATTGCAGAGTTAATGGTTGCCCTCGTGGATGATACACAATAATGAGTTATTCTGTCTAGATATATTGCAGACTCAATTCTCCAAAATCATAAATATTACCTATACCTATTCCATGAGTCCTATTGTGATTGTGTCTGTATTATTTTCACCTGATTCTATCCCCGGATATCCCATTTCAGTTGTTTATCGAAGGGAATTTCATTCAGGTTGACTCTACTTCTATTTCTACTGTACCTTTATCTCGTAGAATCATTCACGAGGAAAAAAAGAACATTAGTGCATTAGTGATTTTGTATGATTGGTCTTTGACATTCATTTGTTCATTCAGCGCAGGTAAAGATTTATTACACAAATTGGCTTTATACTGGAATTTCGCTCACACACGAACTCCGAGTTCAGGTGACGAATTAAACTATTCTACAGAAAATGAAGGAATTAAGAGTAAATTTGTATCCTTGTTTGAGCAGAACAAGTATAATAATTAACTATGTCAATGATAAAATTGCTGTTGTGTAATTTGATTGTACAAGTTTCGTCAAATAAAGATAATAATAATAATAATAATAATAATAATAATAATAATAATAATAATAATAATGATAATAATAATAATAATAATAATAGTCCCGATCAAGCCGGAAACCATAGGCACAAATTATCCACCTTTGGGGATGGGAAACAATCTCTAGTATCAATGTTCAAAATTTCGAAAAGGAAAATTGTTTTGGGGATCAACCTCATTTCTATAATACCCAGTACCTATACTTCGTACTTTCGGAGTTAACCTAATGAAAGACTTGAAATTGCAATCAGTACTTTTCCATCCAGTGAGAGTATACCTGAATCCATTACATCTCAACATGAAATCCAATGAAACCAGGATGTTCGCTTATTTATAAATCAGATTCTCACTTTACGCATGCGAGGTAAAGTGTTTTCCAATAAGAGGTGTTATTTTGAATACCCCTCTATTTCGGTAGATGTCACTTTTGAAGCTGTCATTTTTTGACATTTGACAAGTAGAAACTACGCCATTAATAAAAATGGAACGATACGATACAGGCTTCAACAACGCATTGAAATTATTAAAATTCACCATAAAAATGGTGAAAATTTGGCAGAGACGGTTCTTGAAACTCGAACATTTTTTGGGACAAGTTAGTGATGTGAAGAATAAAACCCGAGCACGTCGCTCAAGAACAGCCGAGAATATTGCTGCTGTAGCCGAAAGTGTTGAAGAAAACCCAGGTTTGTCCATTCCTCGTCGTTCATTGGAATTAGGCATTCCACAAACGTCATCACACCGTATTTTGCATAAAGATTTGGGTCTTGAGGCTTATAAAGTTCTGTTAACATAAGAACTCAAGCCGACCGATCATCAACAACGTCGTGTCTTTGCTGATTGGGTCGTTGAAATGCATGAAAATGATCCGGAATTCCATCGAAAAATCATCTTGAGTGATGAGGCCCATTTCCACCTCGGTGGCTTCGTCAACAAGCAAAATTGTCGCATCTGGGGCTCGGAAAACCTGAGAGTTATTTTTGAAAAGCCTCTCTATCCTCAACGTGTGACTTTTTGGTGCGGTTTATGGTGCGGCGGAGTCATTGGACCATACTTTTTCGAAAATGAGGCTGGAGCAACAGTTACGGTGAATGGATTGCGCTATCGAGAGATGATTAATGATTCATGGCCGGAATTGGATGGTATTGATCTGGACAACGTTTACTTCCAACAAGACGGCACTACGTGCCACACAAGCAACGAAACCATTGATCTTTTGCGGTAAAAGTTTCCGGACCGTATTATCTCTCGAAGAGGTGATCACAATTGGCCACCGGGATCTTGTGATTTAACACCTTGCGACTTCTTCCTTTGAGGCCACGTAAAAGAGAAGGTCTACGCCAATAGCCCAGCGTCGATTTAAGACCTCAAATATGGAATTCGTGAGGCTATCGAGGACATAGGGCAGCCACTTTGCGATTTGGTTATGGAAAATTTCATTAAAAGGATATGGTCCTGTAAGCGTGGTAGTGGTGGTCATTTGCTTTTTGTTATTTTCCACTATTAACGGCCTAGCTTCTTCTTTATAATGAAATAAACATCCGATCATTTGTATTGAAAAATAGCATTTTCTTTGAATATCAAAATAACACCTCTTATTGGAAAACCCTTCAGTATCATTAAAATCGAAGCAACTCCCCTAATATATTCCTCAAGGTTCTCTGCGAACAGGATTGCAAAATGGCCCTAATTCATCTCCCCCAAGAAGGTCATATTACTTTGCTCCAGTTACCATGGTATAAATCACAATTTTGACTCGAAATGCGATAGCAAGTGTATCGAATAATAATTATTCTGCAATGTACTCCAGAAATGATCTAATTCATTGGGAGAACTCCATGTCATAGGAAACCAAGTGATTCAAATGGTTTTCATTATTTTGAAATAACCATTATTTAGCTGGATGACAGTGGAACAATCACTAGCAGACTCCTGACCAATTGTTATTGAGGCCATCAATTGAGATGAAGGATGAAACCAATTTTGAGATTTTTTTGAGGACACTCGGAATCGTCGAAAGATTATTTTGTTCACTCCATCTCGCAGCTTTCTCGTAGTGAAGTCGAAATGTCATCCGAATTTTTCTCTTTCGAAATTGAGTTTGCCATCATTCACACCTTATTCAATTACCATGATATAGAAATAGAATTGTTAGGTATATCTTCGGTGATTTTTTAGAGTATTGGAAAATTTTTGTGATTGAATTCAGCCGTCGAAATGGAAAACCCAAAACAACAGTTGGAACTTGCGCTCTAACTTTCTATTCATTATTTGCTGAATTGCCATTCGAATTGAACTCGTGTAGATACTTTACGAGCTTTTTCTTGGCAACAGGACTGTTATCATTTTATCCTAATGTCTACCATTTCCTAATTCTGAGACGATAATGGCCTAAGATTTTCAGATCAGACTCACTGATAAAAAATCAGCCATCAAATTCAGTTCTTTCCATCTGCCTGTTCGTATGTCATCTAAATTTCGAAAGAAAACCCCTGGGCGCCTATTCTTGAAACCGGGGAAGAGAACGATTGATCGAAAGGGGGCGTGTCTACGAGTTTTTCAGGGAAACGGTATTCTTGACATGAATGAGTGCTTCTCGGAAAGCGAGCGATGTATCTCTTACGATTTGTGATGGAACGATACATAGAGGACGCTAATTATGTTTCTAGTATTTGACAATTTTGATCTGTTTGGCATTAAGTCTTAACAATCACAATCAACTTTCACTACAAGATTTCTGTTTTCACTCGGAAATGGAAATGGCGAATGCAATTATGTGGGAAGTACTGAATGAAGATGTGGAAAATGCAGAACAACAATACCAAATAGGTGTCCATGTGCTTTCTAAACGGAACCCGTTTGATCTATCTGATCAAAAATTTATCGAAATGTTTAGATTAACTAAAGCTTATTTCGGAAAACTGTGATTTCATTTAAGTTTTTGTCATATCCTCCCTTGTATAATCTGAATTTAACCGACCTATGTACATTTCAGGTCTTTGTGTAATGTAGTCAGTGAGCAGCTCCTTCTGTTTATAGTTTACATAAAGTTGGCTATATGAATGAAGTTAGCTTCAAGTCAAGGAAAATACTTGTTTTTGATCGGTTAGAACATTTGGCATAATTGTTCGTCTATGACCGCTCATTCGGACTGCTCCCCATCTTGACTGCGATGGTATAAACCTTCTCTATCGTTCCATCATAAATGCTTGCGTTTCCTTGCCAACGGCGTTGAAACGCCCATTTTTCCACGTTTGTTCTCTTCCCAGAATTCATGAATACCGCTCCTTGATGTTCAAGAATACGGAATAGACGACTTCGGCCCAAGTTGCCAACCCACAATTTTCTTCACAAATTTACTATCACTGGGGAACAGGCATTTCAGGACAAATTCGACATAATAAGGTTCACGTTATTTATAAATATCCGTAAAAGATGCCTCGGCTTCTCAAACAAGATAATTCCTTTCAAATATAGGGTTGTGTTAAGATTATCTCTGATTGGCTGAAATTTAAGTTGGGATTCCTGATTTCATGTTAATAGTGTCAAATTTATATAGGATATGTTCCGCAAATCAACTTGGTTTTTTTCGGTTGGCGGTTTTTCGTTCCGTAAATATGAAATATTCAGTTGGTTCCTGAAAACAAGGTTAATTACGGAATTTGATTGATGAGAAACCGTTCTTTCTGTCAACAGAACGACTGTCAATGTTCTATGGTAACATATCCATAGCATAGAACAATCTTTATTTACTTTATGATCCATAGAACGTAGAAGAGAGAACAATCAACAAACGAAAAATTACTCGGTATGGTCTATGGATCATGAGGTGAATAAAGATTGTTCTATGCTATGGATATGTAACCATAAAACATTGATTGTCGTTCTGGTGGATAGACTTAATATGTCTATGTTCTGGTGACAGAAAGATTAACTTTCCATTAATCAAATTCCGTAATTAACCTTCTTTTTCAGGAACCAAACGAATATTTTATATTTACAGAACGGAAAACCGGCAACCGAAATAACCAAGTTGATTTGCGGAACATATCCCTCATAAACTTGACACTGTTAACATGAAATCAGGAATCCCAACTTGAATTTCAGCCTAACAAAAACCAATATTTGGAAGGAATTATCTTGTTTGAGGAGCCGAGGCATCTTTTACGGATATTTATAAATAAAGCGAACCTTATCCTGTCCAATTTGTCCTGAAATTCCCGTTCCCCAGTGATAGTAAATTTGTGAAGAAAATTGTGGGTTGGCAACTTGGGCCGAAGTCGTCTATTGACGTTTTGACAAATGGGAGGAAGGTCGAACAGGAGATTGTGCCATAGAGAACGTTCTATACCATCGGATTTCAAGAATAAGGCCCCTGGAGTCTTGAAACTCTCAAGGTTCGTTTTGAATCTGATCATTAATGTTGACGTTGATGGAAAAATGGAACCAACAGTTTCGGACTTACACTTCTTTTGAGTTTCAAGGATTCTCCTTTAATATCTGAGGGAATACTGATGCGATCAGATTCAAATTTGGTTAGTAAACGCAGAATGCCAACGCGCAAACAAAAAATAAAATAAAGTCTTCAAGTACTGTCGGTGAAAATCATTTTCATCTAAGAACTATTCCTTATATTTCGAAAAGATTTGGTAAACACTTTTGAGTCATATTCAACAACAGTGCATTGACTACTGGCTGGATGGAATATGGTTTTTGGAAAAAATCAATATTTCGAACGGCGAACAAGAAACTGGTTATTGATCTCCTAACATGTTCTACTAATTTTGAGTGTATCTGTTATTGTGTTCACCATCGGCCACTAGGTTGACCGTGAAACACGATCACTTCCGGAAGAAATTACAGAGAATCTGTAGAGTATTCTGGGGCATGACCATAAAGGTGGAATTCCAGGATGAGTCGAAATCGTATACTTTGGATTTCATTCACACGAATTTTGAATGAACCATTTGACTGAAATTGGAGGTAGCATGTTTCATTGAAGGGCGATTCGATCTATGTTTTTGGAAATATCGGCAAAAAGACATTTTGATAAATGGGTAAATCTGCGGAATCATGCGATAATTTTTACAAATTCGCCAATTCGACCCTCTTAATTAAACTCTAAACTTTCTCTACAATTATCAAGTAACTGAGTAGATTCTTCCGGAAGTTATTTTGTTCACTATCAGTGGTTAGACCGGCCGTAAACAAATTAACTTCAGGAAGAATCGACAAAGGGAATATATTTGTAGAGTAGGTTTTCAGATTAATTAAGAAGGATGAATGCTTGAATGGGTTGGATTCGCCAATAATTCTTTAGATACTTATACCCATTCAAAATTTTACATCGAATTGTAATCTAGTACTGGATCGAAAATTATAGCTTGAGGTTCATGCAGAATTTTGTGAGGACTATATGAAAAAAAATACTTGTATAGATGACCGCTTTGGTAACGGAACAAGCGCGTAAAAGCTCCTGACCTCACGTCAGTGCTTTTCTAGGTTTTTTTATTAAGTTTTGTATTGCGGCTTTGATGTAATTACTTTAATGGATACACAACAGTGTAGTATCTAAAGGGGCGGCGAGGGATGGCAGAGGAGTAATTTAAACTCCGTGAGGAGTTTTATGCACCAATGAAAATATAAGTGCCTCTGGATCTAGAACGATAGCTTTGATTCTCGATGTTTTTATGGGTCCGCGAGAATTTAATTCTTGAGTTATGTTTTCGCCGCCTTCCTGCTTTTATTACGTTCGCCGTTTAGTATAGCTGCGAAGGGACTTTTCGAGTGTTCCGGTGAACGGTTTTGATCCCATTCAATTTCTGCCGCTTTGGTGGGATTTTCGGAGATTGGGGAGTTTAAAACATCGAAATCAACAGATTAAGTACGAGAAATACGAAAAAAGTAATCATGTGAAGTTTGGAGGCTTTCATTCACGACAAAATCAATATCGTGGTTTTTTGACAAACATTTAATATGAGTAATTTGACCAAGAACATAAATGATATCCTTTTGAAGCAGTGAAGTAGGTTTATTCGACAATACTTCATACCTGGAGACTACACATTTTGATCTGACAATACAGTTTTGAGATTGACTCCTCATGCTCAATATCATCTGAGATTTTTCCGCTAAAATTCATCTATTGATGGATATCATAATTTATCTATATATATAAAGTGCGCGTCAAACTTATCGGACCAATTCATTTTCTCAGAAGAAAAGTATTTGACAACAAAATCCTAGAACAGGTCAATTTTGTTTCACTTTATCAAATTTATATGCATTTTTGAAGGATTTTCGTTGCACCCTGTGCCATCCCCATAAACCTTCTAAATTTTTCGAGAAGGGAAAGTCGGTCATGTGGTACTTTTTTGGCAAGGTCATTGTATCTTCTTTACAGACGTGCAGAAATTTTCAAGAAAAAATTTTTTTCTGCAAAATTAGTCAGTTCAAAGAGGTTTTCAGTATATACACTTTGTCATGGCTCATTTACTTTGAGACGATGGTACCTGATGAAATTTGTCACCGAATGAAAGTCGACGATTACAGTTTAGTTCATGCACAACTTTCAACCTCTTTCAACCCCCTCACGTGAAAAATTAGAATGTGTGAAACACTGCGATTCAGTTATGATCTTAAGTAGGTATGTTATTGTTACGTTTTTACTGAAGTTGAAACTTTTCGATAAAATGTTTCAATTCAAAGAAAGATTTCTGACAATGCCATGTCATCAAGGTTATGAATATGTCAAGCTCTTTGATTATTGCATCCAGAACGATGGTGGTCATTCTGAATATTTAAATTAAGTCGGTGACAAATTTCATCAGGTACCATTGTCTCAAAGTAAATGAGCCATGACAAAGTGCAGATATTGAAAACCTCTTTGAACTAACTTATATTTAAAAAAAAAAAATTTTCTTGTACATTTCTGCACGCCTATAAAGAAGATACAAAGACCTTGCCAAAAAAGAACCACATGACCCACTTTCCCGGTTCAAAAAATTTAGAGGGTTGATGGAGATGGCACAGGGTGCAACAAAAAACCTTCGAGAATTTATAAAATTTGGTAAAAGTGATATTACTGATTTCAGATATTTGGATACATTGTGTTCATGAAACCTATTCACATATCCGAAATAATATAGGGCTGATGGCACAGTTGAAACTTGAGGAAACCAAATTTGAGTACACACAATTCCGAGATTTACGTTGGTATGAACATCATACAGACTACGCATTGGAAGAACTTTGTCATAACAAAATGTTTGGCAGTCTAACGAGTAAGAATTGAAATATAGCACCTTTGAACATGACGGTAAATTTCAAAGCCTCGTGTTCTGAAACTGAGCCTTTAACTCCATGAATTACAGACATAAACAGGGTGAGTCTTTGACCTTGCAGAATATTTTAACAGAAGATTCCTGAAGCCAAAAGCAACATTTTTTTCCCCTACCATTTTTTCCGATTCGGCTTGGTTCGTAAGATACAGACTGTTGAAAATCCATAAAAAAATTTAATTTTCGATTATATCTCGCGAACGATCTCATCGAATGAGATGATTTTTGGAATATAGTTTTTTATTGATACGATGAATGTTCCTGGATTACAAAATTTTATCCACATCCTCCAGTTTCTTTAATATGACCAAAACATTTCATAAAAATACCAGAAATTCAAAGAATCCAACTTTTAAAAATAATTTGAATGCTATTCAACGAATTTTTGACCATTTTGGAAAGTAAAAGTATTCTTTATTTTTTTCGTATGATACGCCGTTTTAGAGTAATCTGAAATTCAAAAATAAAAAATATCTGTGAAATTCCGAGAATTTGGTACTTTGGCTGAATGCAACTCTGTTCAAAAAATTCACAGAATTCATTTTTTTCGCGTTGCCACGTCCAAAAGTTGAGGATGTAATAGGCTTCCATCGAAAAAATATATCTGTGTTATACAGTGGTGATTCGGTCCTGAATCCATTCATGAAGCTTCCTTTTCAATTTCGAGTTAATTTGTGTAGTATAATTGATTAACTTCTCACTTTTCCATGATAATGGGGATTCTTACTGGTTTGAATGCAATCTTTCTGCTGACCCAAATTTTTTGAAATTATGTACAGAAATTTGATAGTTTTTATTTTGAGGTATTCTTCAAATGCGAAATGCGCTTTCATAACATAACAACCCATGGTGGAAGAATGGAAGAAAAGCACCATGACATAACCTTAAAACCACGGAGCCACAGATTTATAGTTCAGTTCAGAATCATAGACTATACAAGTGTATACTTACATAGAATTAGCATATTGTGTGTTGTTTGATTTCGAAGAGTTCTTTTTTTCTGTTCGTCAAGTTGGCAACGTTTCTACGTTCATAGATAAATTAAGTACATCCGTTTTATTCATTTATGAAAATGAAAGTTTGAATGGGTTATGTCTGAATCTGATAATTCTTGGAGAAAATGAAATAAACAAAGAAAATTAATAATTACAAATTGAAGAAGAATCTCAAAGCTAATATGAGTGATAGCTAGATGAATTTCTCATTATCGAAAATGAAACCAAGAGAAGAATATTCAACTTTTATCGCCTACGGAATTTGGAATACCTAACTTGTTTATTGTACTATAACTAAAACTTTTTTCACCAACTGGAATGTAAAAACTAAGTTGACGCTTGTTTCCATAACAGAGTTGCTTATTTCGACGATTTGAATGGTATATCTTAGGCTTGGAAAAACTTCAGTGTTCAGGTTTCCAGGGGCGGCTAGCCTCTTATGAAAATTTATAATGCCTATATCTTTTTATCTAGGCCGAATCGAAAAAAATGGTAGATGACAAATGTGTTTCTTTCAGCTTCAAGAATTTTCTGTTAAAATATTCTGCAAGGTCAAAGACTCACCCTGTATACGAACCATGAGAGTAAATAGTAAAGATAATCCAGGTATCCTAGAAGGCACGACAAAAGTTTAACTTTCAAGTCATACCCAGAACCATCTCCTACTGCGAAACTTCATGTATACATTTCATATTCTCACCGAGCCACACCACCTCTAGCTGTCATCTCAGGATATTGGAAGCGCTATCTTCAATCTCGGAAGTTCAACAAGTTCACCGCGTGCTCTTTCCACTCCGTCACGACGAACAGTTTGTGCGGAAAATAATCGAAAGAAAACACCAAACTCACCGAAAAGATCGAGGCATCCTCTGGCTGCAGATTACTTCGATAAATAGGACAAGGTGACATGTGAGAAAACAAATACCCAGATACTTATTTCTTGGGGGAAGCGGGGTCATATCCGAATGTTATCTATTTCCAGGGTCTATGTGAAAATGGATCATTGGCACGAATGATGAACTGTGAATTGATCTGTCTGATGGAAGTTCGATGTAAGGTTTGTATTTCCGAGTGGTGTTTCTTAGAAGATAATGGAACGTTGTCCTGGTTCGCCAGCAGATATCGAATCGAGTTAGGAGTGATGGAGAGCAGAAGAATGAGTTTGAGGTTGGAAAATAAGTTCTGGAGAATGATACGGTTTATTTTAAAAATTGTAAATGGAGTGAACCGAATTTGAAGATGGTGGAGGTAAAGAAAAAATTAGTAGATAGAGTTTAACACTCTGAGGAATCGATAATTCATTGAATACATTCAGAGCTGGATTTGAAGAGTATTATTTTCTTTGGTTTTCTCTCCTGATGTATGAAGAAGAACTATAGAAAATTGAATGAATTTTTGCTCACAAGATTCACACTCCTTCTCCTGATCATCAAACAAAGCATCATAAACAACCCAATTCACTGACCTTGATTTATTCTGCATAAGGCCTTTCAGAAAAAATTAGGATAATTGGTTTCGAAATCAACATAAGAACAGTTTTTGTAACGAAAAATAAGATAAGATCTCTGCTCTTCAAAATCAAACAAATCAACGAAAAACAGAAAAAAAAGTTATGCTTATAAGATTTCCTGCATTTGCCGAAAGACAGGAGAAACATCACTACCGAAGGATATGAGGAATCGAAAGCACAAAAGCAACCCAAAGAATAAAAACGTGAAAAGATCTCAAATAGCAAATTTTTTATGTTCAACCATTGGAAATCACAAAATAGATTACACACCCGGTATCCTAACTCGCACAAGCTTTAAGCTTCTGAGGGGTTTCGTTGAAGTCTAGGATAGTAAAGAAAAATACAAAAAATACAAAAATACAAAAAATCCGTAAAGGCAACTGATTGATGAAAATCATTGATTTTATCGTGGGTAATATCATAAGGGCATCTAGTTTTTCCGAAAAAAATCAAAAAAACACGTTGCTAAGTAATATTTTAACAAAAGCATGAGTGCTGGTGGCAACAAAACTCGAGTCGGAGACGAGGATTTTTGCACCTGAACGAATGCTTTTTGTTGAAAAATATTACTTTGGAATGTGTTTTTTCAATTTTTTTCACAGGAAAAATTAGATGCCCGAATGGTATTCGACAAGACTATTTCATGAGTAACAGATTATTCTACATGCATTATGTATAGGTATCAATTTGCAAACTGAAAAACAGGTACCTAATTCATTCAATCAAAAATACTACAAACACAATTATTTATTGAAATTTTTGGTGACAACAACTGTCAAGTTTTGCCGCGGGTAAACTCGAATAAACTGCTGACAGCTCCTGCCAAACAGTTTTTCCACCTAAAAACCATTTGTAATTAAAAATTGGGCGTTTCTGATTGGTTGAACTTACGACGAGGGAAATAGACGATAATAAATAGAAATCATACGTCTTCTTATTGCAATCATCAAAATACCTGATTGTTGTTTCAGTTACGCCTGGATAAACTTTTGGAAAATTTGACAACCCTGTTTCGTTTCAACACGATAACTAAGGATAATCATGATTTCAGTCGTTGCATTATATATTGAAACAAAATTTTATATTCAGATAAAAACTATGACAGAATTCACAATAAATACATATCCAAGTAGAATTTCGTTCGAAACTACGGCTATAATCCATTCGTGAACTATTAAATCTTTTGATGAACGTACTACACTATAGTTAAATTTTATTTTTTAGTCTTATTGCGATGAATTTACAATTCTTGACTGAACTGTCTAATGATTTGAACTAATGACGAAATTGTGAATGACTTATAGTGGAAACAAATGTAAATTGGGTGAAAATCAAGGGTAGATTCTATATTTAATGAATTAGGAACAGAAGAATCGGTGAGTGAAAAATGCTGTAACAAGCCAGATATCATACGAATTGAACAAGTAAATGATTTAAGTTAAACAATTTTGAATTCATATCAAGCAACAGATAATTCGGCTTTTGGTTATTCTTGGTTATAGTTCACAGAGTTATATAAATGTTAAGCGTGTAAACAAAGTCCAGGAGTGAAGCAGCCTATTGAGAATTTTTCAAACACTGAAAACTCAACAACTGGTTCGAACCTAACAGAAAAACATAGTGAAAAATTAATTTCATTCCATAAGGGAAAAATGTGGAAGAAAACAATATTCAACTCACATGCTTGTTCATGTAGAATTCTACAAAAGCAGGGAAAATTTGAAGATATGGAAGTAATTGATAAATCGAATATCGTCCACATGAACGTGATCATTATTCTCCCATTAAGTACCTTCTACAGGAAGCCGATGTTTCTAAACTGATGAGTTGATTATACCATCTACTCCCTATGCTCAAAAAAATTTGTTCAGAAATTCAACAAAAACGAACGTAATTCAATGTCACCTTCATTGAAACCCAACTGATCAATCAGACTTACCCAAGGGTTGGCAACTAAATGACACTCAAAATAAACGTCAGCACCTTCTTTGATATCACCAGCGTCAAGTCCGTGACCTAATTTCATTGTCACTTTGGGCGGATAAAAAACACGTAACATCCATGTTCTCTGTTGTTCGCTGAACGGTATTCGATGATTTGAGGCCTTACAACTGAGCACGAGACCGTGGTCGGCAGATGTTGGTGTGAACGATAGGGTGCTGGTGGTTGTGTTGCCGTCAGCCGAGACAGTTACAGTGCCACCCTCCAATGATAGGCCATCCTGAAACAATATCACATTGATTAGTGTCTTCCATCAAAATTATTAATATATAAGACATAAATTGGTAGCAGGGACATAAATACAAATGAAGATGTTAAAAGTGTATTACATTCGTGGCAACGTTTCGCAAAAGTGTCCCTTTGCTTCTTCAGGACTGCAATTTATTGACATATGTAGAGGTCACAGGTTTGCTCTTTTTACGCGCTTGTTCTGGGGAATAGCATGTTTTCGTTTCGTGACAATGTCTGTAATTTTCGAATTTTGAGCCAAAAGTGGTCTTAAAAGATTAGTTTGATGTCCCTGAAGAAGAATCCGTCAAATTCAATTCTGTCCGACCGTATGTTCTCTAACTGTCGAAGGAAATAACCTAACGACTTGAAATTGCCAGATTAGGTTTGTAGTCCAAATATCTCGGTTAAATTCGTTAATGGGTGGAATCAGTCGCAAAGTTTCGGCCCATTTAAAATTTTCAGGTTAGTCCCTCGATATCTCATGAATTACTGATTCAATCAGATTGAAACTCTGTGAACTTTTGTAGAATACCAATGCGTAACTCAGTGAAAAATTTCGTGTGGATCCAGTTAGAAAATTTAAACAAAATTTATTCCAATAATTTTAAAATTTTTGTTGAAAACATTTTTTTCTAGGGAAATATTGATCATGTTTCAATGGAATTCGGCTGAAACCTTCGAGTCAGTATTTAACAACAATAGTCCAAATTTCAATTCGATTTGCTATTAACTTCCGGAGATATCAGGAAGAAAATATTGCAAACTTCGTTTTTATTTGAAATTTTAACGTTATTTCCGCAATATCTCAGGAAGAATAGATGCAATCAGATCGAAAATTCATTATCAGTTGGAGAATACCAGCGCGCAACTAGATGCAAGATTTCTGTGTTGATCTAATGATTAGAAAATTTAAAAAAAAAGTTCATTAAATTTCATTCGAATATTTTTAAAATTTTTGTCGAAAATTTTTTTTTTCTCGGAAAGTGTTGATCAGATGTCGGAGAATTTTGGCAAAGACTTCACAATCAATAGTAATCAACAACAATGTTTCAAATTTCAATTCGATTCGATATTCAATTCCGGAGACATATAGAGAAAAATATGTCGAATTCCGTTGTTATGTTCGATATTTTGAGGTTAATTCCTCAATATCCCAAGGAGTAAAGATGCGATCAGATCAAAACTTCGTAATTATATGAAGAATACCAACGCAAAATTCATTGCAGAATTTCGTATGTATCGAAAATTTTCGAAAACTGTTTTTTCGAAAATGTATTGTTGAAAAATAGTTTTTCCCCGGAAAATGTTGATCAGAATTTTAAAGAAACAAGAACGCTAAACTGATAAGAAAACCATCTTGATACAATGTTATCATGTGCTACGAAAGTGAAATTTTTTCGAGTTAAAGAATCGAATTCCGCCAACAAACAAACATATTCTGCCATTCAATAATATCAGATTATTCCATTTCCCACAGGAAGAATCGGAGGTGGAACGTTTTGAAAACAATCTCGAAAGTGCCTATCGATTTTCCGGCATCTTATTCCATTATTTGGTGTGAATAGTACAAAAAGCACCATGGCCATTAGGTTCGACATTTTCACTTCCGAGTTCCCTATTCAGAGACTGCTTATGTTCGATAACTCGCTTTCTTTTTCGGGAGCTCAGTTCGTGTTTTCAATACACACTGCCATTTTTCCCACACTTCTTTCATTACCGATTTGTTCAACCGACTCTATTCATGAAGGATGATGTCTTACGAACGATGTTCCTATACTTCATACTTTGGTTTCCTATTGGTTTCTCTTTAGCTCAAAATATAAAAATGTCTATTACTGGTTAGCCCAAAAACTTTTTATATGGGCGAAGCAGTTGTAATCCTTACGACATATATTAGTAGGCTGATAATAGATAATGGTGGTAGTAGATAATAATCCTCCTGAGATGGCGCTGTTTAATTTGTATACAGTTAAGTGCCGAGAATTCTCTTTGCGTCTTCCGAAGTGAGTCGTTCTGATGATTGGGAAACTAGAGTGAACGAACTATTCGGACAGCGGACTTTCAATTTTTCGTTTCGAAAGAAAATAACTCTTGAAATTTTCTGCTCTGTCTGTTCACAGTTCACTTTCTTTATGGTTTGTATTGTTCCTGTATTGTTCATTAGGCAACCTGTTTTCCATGAAACTGCCCTTGACAAATAGTTTAAAACTGCAATCTGCTAGAGCTTTTTACATGAAAAAAAACAATTTATTTTATTTAATAGTTCTGTTTCAGATAATGGGAGAGAAAACCCAGAAAAAGCATCAAAAACATATGTGAAATCCCAAAATAAGCTTTAATCGATGCTTAATACACTCCTGCCCGCTGTTTGCATTCTCAACATTGATATCACTCACGGTATAGCAGAATCACCTATCCATTGCTTGAATTTCAAGATACATGATTGAGAAAACTCATTTACTCATCTAATTCTTAGAATTTGTTATTTTTTGCGGTATTATTTCAAAGAAAAGATTTCACTACACTTGACCATTGAAATATAATCATTTACTTGATGCTCATGCGATATCCTATATAAGATTTTCACAATTTCATCCTTGCCATTCTTATATTGAAAGGTCTATTATTATTCCCACTTCCATCAACTTTATGAACGAATTATGAGAATTCAGTAGATAAGCGTTAAAATGTTAATTGAACTCTATCAACTATGTTGTTAGAACTGCGATCGCCCCAAGAAATAGATGTTTTTTTTTATATTCTGTGATTCGGAGGAACGTGAGCGGAGCTCAATTTGCTGCTTTTACTAGTAGGGGTGGATCCACAAAAAGAAGTACATTTATTCAATTTCATCGGATTTATAACATTCAAGATTCTTATTGTGATTTAAGATGAACCTTATCAGCAATATTCATGCTCATTGTTTATAGATTTTGGAATAGGGTATTTTATAACGAGGAAACCCTTTGAAGTAGGATGAAAGTGATTACTGGAGGAGGTGTAATTCATTCAGAGTACCCATTTCAAAACTAAAAAAATTTAAAAAGCACTGCCGTGAAGGCAGCAGCTTTTGCGCGCATGTGCAATGTAGATGACCGCTTCGGCAACGAATTTGAACATGCGCGTAAAAGCTGCTGCCTTCACGGCAGTGCTTTTTCAGATTTTTTTTTCGATCAAATACTGGATTTCAATTCGATCTAATCTGTATTTTTGGAAATATTGGAGAAATAAATTTTTGAATGGGTATATCTACGGAATCATTCGGCGGATTTTACCCATTCACGAATTCGACCTTCGTAATTAAGCCCCAAACCTACTCTACAACTATCGAATTTTTAAGTCGTTTCTTCCGGGAGTTATTATGTTTACGGTCGTCCTAAAGGCCGACTGCGTAAACACAATTACTTCCGAAAGAAACAACTTAGAAACTCGATATTTGTAGAGAAGGTTTGGACCTTAATTACGAAGGCCGAATTCGTGAATGGGTGAAATCCAACCAATGATTCCGCAGATATACTCATTCGAAATGTTATTTTCCCAATATTTCTGAAAAAACAGATCAGATCGAATTGAATCCAGTACTTCATCGAAAAATTACAGTCCGAAGGTTCATACAGAATTAAATGAGGATGATATGATATGAAAACCACAGAAATTTGTTTTTTAAATGGTTCTAATAACACGATCATCACTAAATTTTGCATAAAGTGTCTTTCAGCATCTTCATACTAGCTGCAAATTTTTATTAGGATCGCAGCAGTATTTCTTGAGTTATACCGCAAAAAACAACGATATTGAGAAGAAAAACTCGGAATTTGACATATTTTTTCCCAATATCTATAAAACTTTTGATCGTATCGAACTGAAATTCGGTACACCGCTGTGAAATATGAAACTCAAAGTCCAAGTGGAGCTTTTTTTTAGATATGAAAAACGGTTTCCAAAAAAAAAATTCGAAAAAAATTTTTTTTTAATTTACTGACAGTATGATCCTGACAAAATTTAGCTCAAAGTTGCGTGTCGTTATACTCCACCTAATTGCCGAAATGAAATCCAATCGCTCAACTAGCTCAACTGAAATAAAAAATAAATAACTTCAAAATTTCAAGTGGCTATAACTCCGAAACTATTCAAACGATTTGGCCCATTAACGACTTAACAGCGGCATTCCAAAGCGCGACCTACCCTGAAAGTTTCAAGTCGCTAGCTCGCTTTGTTCGACAGTTATCGTGTCCACGGCCGGCCGGACAGAATCGATTTTGACACCGGATTCGTCATCAGTCCAATCTAGTTGTTTGAGACCATTTTCGGCTCAATAATCGAAAATTACAGACATTTGGACAGGACGATAGCATGCTGTTCCCCTAGAACATGCGCGCAAAAACCTAGACTGATTTTTTGTGTAGAGTGAACAGCCTGTGTCTTTCAGCTGGAGTCGAATCTGGAAAAATGGCAAATAAAAACGTGTTTTATTTTATGAGAGAACCCTATGGTTGAATTGAATGTACAACTTAAACACTCCCCCTGTATGAATGCACTGAAATATATTTAAAAATCATTCATGAAAAATTCAGAATAGGTTCGTAAGAAGTTCGGTAGTAAATTTATATGTTTGCACTCACATAAACATAAGTTCCGTAAAATATGAAATCTAATTTCATATTTATGAGAACCACTGAACAGGACCATTTTAACTCAGTCCTCGTATAATCGATTCTAGCAAATGCGTCCGGGCTTGTGATCCAATTTTTCACACCAACACTAAACCTGAAATAATGAGTATGCAAACTCATACAATTTTCCAGGGGGATATTTTGCACGGTTTTGTCCTAGTAAAAATGCAGGAGATAAACATAAAAGAGCGTGCTTAAAAGTGAATTGCACTAATGAAAAAAGCCTTCCATTTCAATTAGGCTGATTTGATCATTGAGTTCTGATGAAAAGTAAATCGGAACTGTTGGATCAAAGCTTCGAATCGATTGGACGTTGAAAATATACAGTGCACGTCAAAATTATGGAACAAATTCATTTTCTCAGAAGAAAAATATTTGGCAATAGAATCCTGAAGCAGGTCAATTTTTGTTTCACTTTTACCAAATTTATATGCATTTTTGAGGGATTTTTGTTGCACCCTGTGCCATTCCCATCAACCCTCCAAATTTTTTGAATACGGAAAGTGGGTTTAGAGTGCTGATGGGGATGACACAGGGTGAAACAAAAATCCTTCAAAAATGCATAAAAATTTGGTAAAAGTGAAACAAACATTGACCTGTTTCAGGATTTTGTTACCAAATATTTTTCTTTTGAGAAAATGACTGTTACATAATTTTGACGCGCACTGTATATTTGTACGCAAATCAAAAGATATTTTGAATCAAGTATGAAATAAATCTCTTCTGGACACCTTTAAAATCAATTGAAACATGATTTCTGGTTCAAATATTTTGTTGTCTCCATTTTTAGATCATTGTTATCTCGGAAATAACTGGAAAAAAATTTCAAAAAGCACTGCGGTGAAGGCAGCAACTTTTGAGCGCAAGTTCAATGTAGATGCCCGCTTCAGCAACGAATTTGAAGATGCACGCAAAAGCTGCGGCCTTCACAGCAGTGCTTTTTGAAATTTTATACTGATGAATCACTGGAGTTCAATTCCATCAAATCTGCATTTTTGGAAATATTGGAAAAATAAAATTTTGAATAGGTATATCTACGGAATCATTGGGCGGATTTTACCCATTCACGAATTCGACCTTCGTAATTAAGCCCCAAACCTACTCTACAAATATCGAGTTTCTAAGTCGTTTCTTCCGGAAGTTATTGTGTTTTCGGTCAGCCTAACGGCCGAATGCGTAAACACATTAACTTCCGAAAAAAACAACTTAGAAACTCGATATTTGTAGAGAAGGTTTGGACCTTAATTACGAAGGCCGAATTCATGAATGGGTGAAATCCACTCAATGATTCCGTAGATATACCCAATTAAAATTTTATTTTTCCAATATTCCCAAAAATACAGATCAGATAGAATTGAAATCCAGTACTTCATCGGAAAATAACAGTTCGAAGTTTCATACAGAATCTAATGAGGATGATATGATAAGAAAATCATAGAATTTTTTTTTTTCAAATTGTTCTAATGACACGATTATCACGAAATTTCGCATAAAGTTGTCTTTCAGCATCTCAAAACTAGCTGTGTAGTTTTATCAGGACTGAATCAGTATTTCTCGAGTTGTACCGAAAAAATCAACGATATCGAGAAGAAAACCTCAAAATTTGACATATTTTTTCCCGATATCTCCAAAACTTATGATCGTATCGAACTGAAATTTGGTATACTTTTTTTTTATTTACTGACGATGCGATCCTGACGAAATTCGGCCCAAAGTTGCGCGTCGTTATACTCCACCTAACTGCCAAGTTTGAATACAATCGCTCGAGTAGTTTCTGAAATAAAAAATAAATAACTTCAAAACTTCAAGTGCCTATAACTCCGAAACTATTCGACCGATTTGGCCCATTAACGAACTTAACCGCGGCATTCTGATGCGCAACCTATCCTGAAAGTTTCAAGTTGCTAGCTTGCTTCTGTCGACAGTTAGCGTGTCTACGGCTGTCCGGCCGGCCGGACAGAATCGATTTTGACACCGGATTCGTCATCAGTGAGTCCAACCTAGTCGATTGAGACCATTTTCGGCTCAATCATCCAAAATTACAGATATTTGGACAAAACGATAGCACGCTGTTCCCCTAGAACATGCGCGCAAAAACGAAACGTGTTATCAAATTGTCATTAAAAACTGTCTATCTAGGTTGCCGTTAGAAAGAAGCGTTAAACTAGAAAAATTTTTTTCGGGTTTGTGACCAATTTGATCCTATTGTTTAAAATCGAAGTCCCCAAGCAAAAGGAATGAATATTTCTTCCATTCGGTAAGAGTTACTGAAACCATTCTTATTGCTTTTCATCATCCTCATTAAATCGTCCAATAAAGCATGAAATATCGAACAGTCAACATTGAAATAAAAGTAACCCCCTGATAGGCATTCTGTAACGTAAATTCCTCAGAAAACAATGTTTCTTGTTGAAATTATAATCTGGAAGTTTCTATCAATTACGTCAGACTTCGTTGCCTCAGTTATTCGCAGATAATATTGATAACGCTGCTCAGTCCCTTATTTGAAACATTCTGCAGCGAAATTATCGTTTTCATTATGTAGGGCAGAAAGCTGTCCCCCTACATTCGGCGACAATGGGGCTATTGGTCCCCGAAGACGTGAACAGGTAGATACACGTAATGAATATTAATTTCTATGTCTGACCGATTTCGAAGGATCTGTTTGGAACTTTAATGGGAATTGGCATTTAATAGTCCCAGAGCTTATGACTCATGTTTCGTGATGTTTACATGATGCTATGTCTGGCTACCTCCATAGCCTAGTCGGCTGAAGAGGTGGACTAGGGTGCTGAAGGTACAGGGTTCAAACCCCGGCGAGGTCATGGATGTTTATGGTTTTGTAAAATTAAAAATTGTCCATATTTGGGTATGAAAGATAAGTATGCAATAAAAACGTGTAACGATTATCGGTGCACATGGTAATTCCGAGCACATTAAAGAGAACATGAATGAATGAATGGTATGTATACTCCATTCACTTTTATAATGTAGCCCGGTTGGCCATGATTTAGGTTTATCAAGTTTTTTCCCTTAAAACTGACGCAGGTTGGCACTCATGAAATATCGGAAATGTCAAAAGACGTTGCCAAATTTCAATTTCTACTATTATCAATATCAATCGATTCTAGATTTCTAAATCTCAGCATAATAACGCTTGCAAACTAATAAAAATGCCGAAGGTAGTTTTGAAGAAGCAGAGGCAAAGTATCAGGAAGTGCTATGTAGAATTGAAATCGGCTTTTTCTGATAGTAACCCTGATAATTCGGAATCAATAATTCAACACAAGCTATGCAACATTTTCGACGTATGTAAGTGAAAACCAAGGAATTATATTTTATATGAATAGATATTTATTTTTTAGCTGCACATCAACACAATAAGGAAGATTTCAAGTGAAAGAGACGACAAAGAATATCCTTCTATTGGTGCACCCAAAAAGACTGAACTGAAGACTTTATTTTGAAAAACGCGATTCTTGATTTCCTTACAAGAAAATAGCATAACTAAATCTTTCAACCATGTTTATATACGTGAAATATTTCCACTATTAACAGAGACAAAAGTTTCTTCAACATTCGCCAGGTCTTTGGAATTATCGAATTCAAATAATATTTTCTCAAATTCATTACTTTATCAATGTAGATTGACATTTGAAAAATAAGTAATTACTACGACCTCTATGTAGAGAGGACAACGTTGCATAGTTATCTGACAGGAAAATGACCATAACCTAACAATTTCAAAATATACACGGTGAAATCTGTCAGGATGTCATGGCCAACCGGGCTACATTATAAAAGTGAATGGAGTATATATAGGCTGTATGAGTAATGTAGTTGAGTGTCCGGCCGACCCTCTTGGGTACTACAAGTATTACGCATACAAAGACGTTGCGAAAAAAAGTTCGAAAATACAAGAATACTTCGCAATTTGATTTCTGTGCAGTAAAACAATCAATGAGGAAGACCACTTTGAATGTGGTAGGGCATTGTATAATTGATCCTATGTATACCAGCAGTGGAAATCATTGAATAATTGAATAGGTCTCTTGCATGAATTTTTTTTATCATTGGACTCAAATAGTCTCAGTAGTCATACGGATGACTACTGAATAACTGTCACCGCCGTCAAAAATTTCAATTTTCATGTCATGTCATGTCGACTGTTTAAACGGACGAATCTTGGAGGCTTCCGTGACGTACCGGAATATATCCACTCTCTCCCTCTTCTCGTGTACTTTTCCCTCTAGCCAGCCAATGGACAGCGTCGGCTGTATCGATCTGTGAATCGTACAATAACGAGTGACGTAGAAGGCGATCTGACGCGTTTCTCCCGCTTCGACCTTGGGTCAAGGTTTGAGCATTTTTAATACCGAATTATTTAAAATTCGCGAATTGTTGAAGTGTGTGATAGCATACATTATGATTTTGTATAGATATGGAATGAGAAAAACGTGAAAATTGTAATGATTCGTTTGACATGCAAGAGACCTATTGAACAAAACGTTGAAGCAGATGATCAAAAATTTATTTTCGACTGGTTCTTGATTGGATTCAGCCAAAATGAAAACGTTCTAAAATTTTTATGTGAAGGGTTTTCCAATAAGAGGTGTTATTTTGATATTCAAAGAAAAATGCCATTTTTCAATATATATGATCGGATGTTTATTTCATTATAAAGAAGAAGCTTTGCCGTTAATAGTGGAAAATAACATCAGGCAAATGACCACCACGACCACGCTTACAGTACCATATCCTTTTAATGAAATTTTCCATAACCAAATCGCAAAGTGGCTGCCCTATGTCCTCGATAGCCTCACGAATTCCATCTTTGAGGTCTTAAATCGACGCTGGGCTCTTTCACGTAGCCCCAAAGGAAGAAAGTCGCAAGGTGTTAAATCACAAGATCTCGGTAGCCCATTGTGATCACCTCTTCGAGAGATAACACGGACCGGAAACTCTTCCCGAAAAGATCAATGGTTTCGTTGTTTGTGTGGCACGTAGCGCCGTCTTGTTGGAAGTAAACGTTGTCCAGATCAATACCATCCAATTCCGGCCATAAAAAATCATTAATCATCTCTCGATAGCGCAATCCATTCACCGTAACTGTTGCTCCAGCTTCATTTTCGAAAAAGTAGGGTCCAATGACTCAGCCGGACCATAAACCTCACCAAAAAGTCACACGTTGAGGATAGAGAGGCTTTTCAACAATAACTCTCGGGTTTTTTGCGCCCCAGATGCGACAATTTTGCTTGTAGAAGAAGCCACCGAGGTGGAGATGGGCCGCATCACTCAAGATGATTTTTCGATGGAATTCCGGATCATGCATTTCAACGACCCAATCAGCAAAGACACGACGTTGTTGATGATCGGCTGCCTTGAGTTCTTGTGTTAACTGAACTTTATAAGCCTTAAGACCCAAATCTTTATGCAAAATACGGTGTAATGACGTTTGTGGAATGCCTAATTCCAAAGAACGACGAGGAATGAACAAACCTAGATTTTCTTCAACACTTTCGGTTACAGCAGCAATATCCTCGGCTGTTCTTGAGCGACGTGCACGGGTTTTATTCTTCACATCACTAACTTGTCCCAACAGCTCGAATTTTTCCACCAATTTCATTATTGCGGTCCGACAAGGTGCTTAACGACGACCCAAAAAAGTTCGAGTTTTACGAACCGTCTCTGTCAAATTTTCACCATTTTTATAGTGAATTTTAATCATTCCAATGCATTGTTGAAGCGTGTATCGTTCCATTTTATTTATTGCGTAGTTTCTACTTGTCAAATGTCAAAAAATGACAGCATCAAAAGTGACATCTACCGAAATAGCGGGCTATTCAAAATAAAACCTCTTATTGGAAAACCCTTTATTATCAAATAGTGCTGTTTACAACATTCGAATGACGTCTTAACATGAAGGTCAAAATTGATTTCATTTCTCAAACCACCTATCTAAGAACCCAGGGCAGATTATTGAAAGTTTCATTCTACCAACCTGGATACTACGGTGCGGATAGAACCGGACATTATCGCGAATATCGAAAACTCCGAATAGAATGTTCGAAACCATCTCACGAAGCCATCGAGTTGAGAACAGCCCTTATCCGAGCGATATACATAAAATTTCTACTCTTTTTCCTTTTTCTCCTACTAGGGCGATCTCTCGAAACTTCGTCCACTCCATGAAATTTTCCTTTCTTCCAATTAAACATCCGTACCCTCCTCGTTTGGCGAAGTTATTCCTTAAATTGCATTCTAGCCGTGATGTTAAATGCTTCGAAAACGATCGGAGCCATCGGACGAACGAATGAGGCGATATTTAATAGACTGTGAGTTAGCAAGTGAAATGAAAAAATTGAACCTTTAGATTCTTCCAGTTCATCTTCAGATTGCAATTAAAAGAATACTCGATAACGATAGAACTGCATATAAAGTTCGATGGTTTCGAATGAATATTCATTATGTTCATCTCAATGGAATCAAATAGTATTTTCTGAAACCTTGAAATTGAAATACAATACAGAATATTGTTAAAATTAATTTTCATTGTTATAATATAATGTAATAGATAATTTCATGGCATTTATCGTTTTGTCCGAATATATGTTGTTTTCGATTTTTTCCCGAAAATGATCTTGAACGACTAGGTTAGACTAACCGATGACGAATCCTGTGTCAAAATCGAGTATGTCCGGCCAGCCCTAGGCACGCCTACGCACGCATATGCCGAATCCTAGGGCAAGAGATTGTATTTGAAAATTTGACGATTATGTTCGATAATCGGCAATTGTGTTCAAGAAAGCTCTCATAACTAATTCATTCATTTTCCCTTTAAAGGGCTCAGAATACCTACACAGATGATGGTTACTCGTTTTTTTGAGTTTTTCATATTCATACCGAACTGTTGTTCCATATTATTTCGAATTGTTTAATATAATATATTATGATATAATTTAGTATAATATAATATAAAACAATATAATATAATATAATATAAAATAATTTAGAATGACATTGAATAATTATTTTATTATTTATTATTGACATATATACACACAAGTATCTTCGAAACGAAGAAGAGAAAAATTAGATAAAAACAGAATTAGGACACTCATATAATGAATATTTTTTTTGTGCGAAGTATAATTTTTATTAATATTTAGGAATGAGACATTACATTTTTCAGTTAAGGCAAATTATAGGAAACAAAAAAAATAAGAGATAGGTACATTGTTCTTTGAATGATAATAATATTATATTCGGCTTCGAGATATTCCTACATTCGTTACTTGGCAACCGGTCTAATTTATTACCGGATTTTTTTATTTATCATATCCAACTACCTTTTATATCTCTAGAAAATTCCATAATGGTGGAAATCGTCCTCGCTCGAACCATCCCAGCACTGTATCACTCAATGAATAAGAAGAAAAGGAGAAAGCTTAAACAAATAACAATGGCAGATGTCAAAAGAATTTTTAATGAGTATAAAAATTCAACTTTCAGTTTTCAATACTTCCATGCTGTATTCTAATAGCAGTGTTTTTGTCCGATTGGGATTTGTGACCACTGCAGTGTGCCAAACAGAGTCATGAAAGAAGAATGCATAGAAAAAGATCCGTAATACTCTATGATGAATGATTATTTAATGGATGTCCTCAGTTTGTACCAATGTTCAGGTTGAAATATCCTTTCGTGTATTTGAAGAGAAGTAGGTATTCGACTGGAGTTTGGGGTACTGATAGTTACTCAGTGACCACAGAGGATTTCAAAATGGAAATTATAAAACTCAACAATATTTACAAGCGACTCTCTTCCCTAGAAGAAAAGGTATGTAATAAAATAATCTTAACTTTACATATAAATTGGAATAACATTATCAAATAGTGCTTTCAAGTATAATGCTAAACTTTCAATCGTCGACAAAGATTCGTAATGCAAGGGAAATAAGTATTCTGTTAATTTTTTTCATTTCACTGCACGAGTTTAAAACAAATCCAAAAGTTTTATGAACCATATTCCATTTTGATTTGATGCGTTTTATGAATTTTTGATTTTACCATGACATATTTCAATTTCATTTCATTCTAAGTACTAATTTTTGAATCACATTATTATATAAATATTCAGAGTTCCTCTGAGATCCAAAAGTTTTCAAATATATTCGTATTTATGCAACAAAAAATTTAATTTATGGAAGAAAATTGTGACAAATAGTACAACCTTGTTAAGATGATTTTTCTCAGTTAAACATTTTCATTATTTGTGAACATTTTATGGATTTTAATGAACCACTTTCAGTTTTGATTGATATATCATACATAATGAAATTGAAATTTCCAAAAAATTCTTTTTATGATTTTTAATTCATATTTATTGATAATTATCGCACGATTATTTTCATATCGGAAGTTTTCACGAATTCAAAAGTTTACAAATATTTGATTTTTTAATTTCATTCATCGGGCTAGAATAATTATTTCCGACAAAATTTTTAATCATTTGTCCTCTTTCAGATCGAACTCTTGGAAATGGATAAATACGAAGAGGTGTCCGCTTTTACGAACAGAATTCACAATGTGGAGCTCATTTCTTCATTGCGATTTTCTTTAAAAGTCGAAGAGTCATTCTGTGAAGATCGCGCAAGAGAATCGAGCAGTATCTTGCCAAGGAATTTTCTGAAAACCTGTAATTTTCCTCGATCACAACGACAACGCACAGTAGATTGGTTACTAGCAATGAAATCAAAGGGGTTACTAACAACCGATATATTATCTCTTTCCATAGCCATATTCGATAGATATGTGTATGCGAAGAAGAAATGTAGATCTAAGTTTCTTGTGGCAATGGCCTCCTACATGATTGCTAACAAATGGGAAGATGATGAAGCATTCCTTCCGCTGGCAGTTGCCGCCTTTGTTTTGGGTAAAAAGTATTCTTTTCTGAAGATTCAAAATATGGAATGGGATATTCTGGATACATTGAATTATAACATTATGCTACCGACGCCTTATAATTTTCTACAGCGATGTAACATACTATTGAAAGGGGATTCCAAACATTACAACTTGAGCGAGTATTTAATAGATATTACTATTGGACATTATGACATATGTCATGTTTTACCCTCTGAGTTGGCCACAGCTTCCAGTTGTCTATCAATGGCGATCCTGAAAAGGGATATTAATTTCTCGAAATTATGGACTCCAGAAGTAGCTGAATACTCTACATATAGTTTAAATGATTTGAAACCAGTGATGCAAAAATATGCACAAATATTAGCCAGAAATATAGAAGAGTTCATGGAAACGATTACATATGAGGAACGTTACACAATAAGACATCATAGAGTATGCGAAATGAAAGAATTATCCGGAATATTCATCAAGAAAATATTTTTCGAATTGAATAGTTCCAGAACATGACTGTATGTACATTGAGAAATCATGAGTCTGTACATAATTTGTAATTCCTTTGTTCTGCCTCATTTGAAACCAGTGTTTTTCAATAACTACCATCTTGAGTTCTGTGAATTGCTCAATATTCTATGTTTTCTTTGTACATTTCTTTGAATATATTTCATTGTACTATGTGTTGCGTATTATTTTAGTATTTCATTTCTTATTTATGGAATAGTATATACTCCACAAGGATATGGTGGGACATGCGATATCCATTGAACCAACTGCTTCTGGGTATAATGCATAAAAAATAATTTCAACATTCAACAATTATTTTTCGGAATATACCTAATTCCCTTTTTATATAATTTTATGTTTTCAAGAATCATTCCAACTTGAAATTAGAGGTTTTCCTGGATTTTTCAGAATGCCTCATCCCATAGTATACAGAATCGGGGAAATTAAAAATGGTTTTATCAATCTTACCATTCGAATATAATGATATGCCGTATTCGTTTCTAGCAAATATCCTTGAATTGAATTATGTTACCTTCATGATAGTTATGTTCTGGAAACCTTTTTTGTTTTTATTTTCTTCTTGTTTTTAAGTTCTCAAACTGGGTAAATTTCAAATCCAGTGGTATTTCCTGTTATATTATATTTATAATAAATATGTACAACATGAAATTTTTGTATTCGATGTTGGTCACTGAAATCGTTGGATTGTTGGATACAGAAAGAGTAGATAGCAAGAATCTTAAAATCCGAACATTCCGAAACCAACAAGCCCTGTTGCAATTATATATGAACACCCTTTTGATCCTTTCATGTAAGAACAAAACTCGCTGGAATAGTTCCAATATTATGTCAGACAATGAAAAAAAGACAAAGCATCAAAAGATCCAATAATGCCTACAATTACAATATCTTAAGTTGGAAATAATTAGAAAATAATCTTCAGTTTCAATACCCTTTTGTTGTATTCAAACAGTAGTGTCTTTATTTCATTGGAATTTTTGACCATTTTGGAGTGACCAAACACAGAAACAAAAAGAAAAGAAGAAAGCATAGAAAAATATTTGCAAGACTCTATGACAAACTTTTATTTAGTAGTTACCGTAAAGTTGTTTCGAAAAATCAGTTAAGAATACGCTCTCCTGTGTATAAGAAGTGCACTTGTTCGGCTTAAGTTTGAGTTAATGACCATATCGAAGTGAACACAAAGGATACAAAATGGAAATAGTACAACAAAACAATATTCACAACCAATTTATTCCACTAGAAGAAAAGGTATGTATTCAAATATCATTATGAACTTATTTTTTAATAAATATTTCGTCACTACCAACAGCTACGATGTTACATGCATCTCAACTTTGTTTTAATTTTTATCACTTCACACAAAGTCATTTAGATTTTGTGAGATATATGATAGTACCTGTATTTTCGATTATACCATGAGAAAGTATTCACTTTATTTTATCATGAATGTTCCATTCTTGAGTTTATTTATTTTATTTTGAGTTCATTGCATAAGTATTTCTGTTTTTAGAATCGCTCGAAAATCTGAAGGTATTCAAATATATTCACATTCATAGGGTTTCTGAAAATGTATTTTGGGATAGAAATTGCAAATTTATATAGTTTTGTTGAATTCAGTGTAAATATAGAAGCCATGTTACATTGAAATTTTCACCATTTATTTAGATCCTATGGTTAGTTCTCGAATATTCCGCCACTAAGTATATTTAATTGTTATAAAAACGTTTGTTACCTTATTTCAATTTATAATGATGATTTAGGCATCATTGTTTTGATCTTTTGAATTTACTCGACTTTAAAAGTAAACAAAAAGATTAAAAATAAAAATAGTAAACTTCAATTTCTACTTTATGTAGGAAAGGGAGTTATTCGAATTTAATGAATTTTCACTAAGTAAAAACTTAATTAATCAAATAAAACATGTATGTTCGCGCTAATCTGTTCAAGAAAATTGTTCTTCTCCATTGAAACTCCACTTTATTGTCTTCTTGCAGATCTCACCATCAAAGGAATTTGAAATACCAGACGAAGAATCAATAGTGGAGAAAACTGAAGAAGAAGCCATTATAACAGAAGAAAATTGCGATGAGATAATGACTTTTTTATATCGATTCTTTCATAAACTCCAAAAGACATTTTCTTTGGACCGTCAAAGAGAATCACGGAGTAAGTTACCCAAAAATTATTTGAAACATTGCAATTTTCCCCAATCGAGACGGCAAAAGTCAGTGGATTGGTTAGTAGCAACGCATTTGAAAAGGATTCATACACCGGATATAATATTTCACGCAATTTCCATTTTTGATAGATACGTGTATGCGAAAAAGAAATGTAAATCTATGTATCTTGTTGCAATGGCCTCATTCATGATAGCTTACAAATGGGAAGAAGATCATGCATACCTTCCCCTAAAAATTGCCGTCCTATTTTTGGGTAACAGGTACTCTTTGAGAACAGTTCAAAGTATGGAATGGGAAATTCTGGAAACCTTGGATTATAACATTGTACTACCGACGCCATACCATTTTTTGGATCGATGCAATCTAATTTTGAAAGAAGATGCGAAACATTACTGTTTGAGCGAGTATTTAATTGAAATTACGGTGGGACAATATGATTTTTGTCATGTTCTACCTTCGCAGCTGGCCACAGCTTCAAGTTGTCTATCCATGGCCATCTTGAGAAGAAAGATTAATTTCTCGAAATTATGGACCTCTGCAGTGGCTGAATTCAGTACCTACAGTTTGAATGATTTGAAACCTGTCATGCAAAAATTTGCACAAATATTGTCTACGCAAACAGAAGAATTAAAGGAAACGCTACAGTACCAGAAGTATCAAACAGAAAGACGTCATAGAGTAAGCAAATTGAAGGAACTTTCTGGAATATTCATCAAGATACTATATTTTGAATTGAATAGTTCCTGATTATGACTGCATCCATGATGGAATTTGTAACATGTGGTTTGATTTTAATCTTTCTGTTTTTTTATCCATGGTAAAGAAATATGATTTGTTACCAGTGTTATTTATATACTTTTAAGCCTTGATTTTGTGTGAATAGCCTGGCATGTATGTTCAGTTTTTACTTGATTTCATTTGAAAATTTCTCAATAAACTATGTTTTGATTATTTTCCAGATGTTTTATTTATAATTCAGGAACCTGTGTGAACTCAACACAACACCTATATAATTATCCAAAGATCAACATTGATAATAATCTTACGTAAAGTGAAGGACGAATATATGTTGATGAATCAACAAATATCCTACCTTGAAGAGAGCTAATCATCCAATCAACCTGTAGATCAGTAATTACCGTGAAACTGCAGTAACCAACACTTCTTGGACACCGCTTTTTCGGTGTAGATGTTTTTGCTGATTAGATGATTATCTGTGATTAAGGTGGAATATTTGTTGATTTATCCTCAGATATTGTTTCTTGTGGTAATGTTTATTGTTACTGGAGCTCTTGCTTCTCCATGAATCACCTACTGTCGTTCATAATAATATTATAATAGAAAATATGTATTTATTGGAATTTAATAATATATGAGAATTAATTTTATATATTCTTACTCATTGATTTGTTCTGTCATTATCTTATACAGAAACATTATTGAATCGTATCCGATATGATACTCAAGCACTATTCTGTCCACCTCTTCGAGGTCGATATCATTTCAACCTAAAAGTTCTCAATTTTCGTAGAAACCAAAACTTGAAAAAACAGAGATCAATGCAGATTTCATCCTAAGTATAACTGAATATTCACACAAAATTTTCATTATATTGCCAAAACAAGTGAACGTTGAGATTCAATAAATAAATTAGAAAAGTACTAACTTGGGGTCAGGAGCGCATGTTTGAATTCGTTGCAATCACTTATTCGCGTATTTTTAGGTAAATATCGGATATAATTGATATTTGGAACATTGTTGTTGAAAAATTTGTTCTGTGCCAAATTTAGTTGAAATCTGATCCACATTTTTGGAGAAACAAACAATTTTCAACAAAATTTGGAATAAACATTTTTTAGGATTTTTCGACTACTAGATCAACACGAAATTCTGTACTTAGTTGCGAGTTGGTATTCTCAAAATATATAGGAAGTTTTCGAGGAGTTAACCTCAAAATTTCCAATGGGCCTTACTCCGGAACTACTCAACTGATTGCACTTATTAACGAATTCAACTGAGATATTCGGACCACAAACCAAAAAATAATTTAATGTAACCACGGATTCTTTTTCAGGGAGTCGAACCTAATCGTTTAATTTTCGTCTCAAACTTTGAAAATCACAGACATTGTGACGAAAAGATAACGCGCTGATCTCCAGAACAACCGCTTGAAAATCAACGTCTGGAGAATCATGCATCACACTTTGAAAATATTTGTGTCCATTGATGAATTGAGTTCGATATAATCTCTTCTCTCTCATTACAGAAGTACTGAAAATTATTCGTGCATATTCAAAGAGCTTGATCCAATTCCATACAGAATGAATGATTTTGAAGAAATCAACAGATTTAACTTTGAGAATGTCCTATTTGCTTTCTGAAGAATTCTTCTGATCTGAAAAATAATATTCCTTGATTACGGATATGTGCTCCGAAATACTGAAAATCAGTTAAATCATTTCCAGGAGAACTTAGGGGCAAACAATACCTTGAATATAACAGGGTGATTGTTGGAAGCCAGAGTTTGTTTCTCTCAAGAAAATTTTTTGGTGCAAATGGTTGAAAAAATGGTTTTGCGCTATGTTCAGTGGGGATGACCGCTTTGGCAACGAATTTGAACATGCACGCGAAAGCTGCTGCTTTCATGGCGGTGCTTTTCTAGGTTTTTTTTCGATGAAATACTGGGTTTCAATTCAATCTAATCTGTACTTTTGAAAATATTGAGAAAATGAAATTTGGAATGGGTATATCAACGGAATCATAGGGCGGATTTTACCCATTCACGAATTCGGCCTTCGTAATTAAGGTTTTATTTTCCCAATATTTCTAAAAAAACAGATTGGATCGAATATATATATATATATATATATATATATATATTCGTTTGAGAACGAGCATTACATTCTAAGATATATCACAGTGATAGCAGAGGAAATGTAAACGGGGTACCATACTTATTTGCGTATGATACAAGAGCACAGATAAAAACCTCAGGAAAAATTCTGTCTCCCCGTATAAGTGTAGTAATTTGTTTATAGAAGATGGATGGCATCTTTCTCATTGGAAAATAATTTTTTCGTCATCTTGAATCCATTTCGACAAAATATCTTGACATAATATCTGAAACAGAAAAAGGGACAGAAAACCAGAAGGAAGCAGTAAATAATATCACCTACATTTGCTCATGACCGAGAGGGTCTTTCGACCAGGTTCAGTCCTCCAAGCGATGATTTTCAGATCCTCAGATAAACGAAGAACGCTACAGGCCCCTTTATTGGGGAATCATCTCCCATAGTTCCATAATTGCTCATTTCGAACTAGAAATCTAATAAAATATCGGGAATAAAGTGAAAAACTTGTGACATATTGGATCGAATTGAAATCAAGTACGAAAAATGACAGTTTGAAGGTTCATACAGAATTTAATGAGGATAATATGGGAATATCACAGAATATAAAATATTTTTTTGAATTGTTTTAATGACAAGATCATCACGAAATTTTGCACAATGTTGTCCTTCAATATCTTCGAACTAGCTGCGAAGTTTCATCACGATTGAATCAGTATTTCTTGAGTAATACCGAAAAAAAACAACGATATCGAGAAGAAAACCACGAAATTCTACATATTTTTTCCCAATATCTCCCAAACTAATAGCCGTATCGAATTGAAATTTGGTACACTGATGTGAAATATGAGTTTCAAGTTATAACTGAAATTGTTCTCGAATATGAATAACCGTTTCAGAAGAAAAAAAATTTTTCGAAAAAAATTTTGAAATTTTTTTTGTTCTGAATTGGGTGACTATACGATTACAACAAAATTCTGCTCAAAGTTGCGCATCATTATGCTTCAACTAACTCTCAAGTTTCAATCCAATCCCCGTGGTAGTTCCTGAAATATGAGGGAAATAACCTCAAAAATTCAAATGGCTATTACTCCGAAACTACCTAGCCGATTTGGCCCATTAACGAATTCAACCGCGGCACTTCAATGCGCAAAATACCCTACAAGTTTCAAGTTGCTAGCTGGGTCCGTTCGACAGAATCGATTTTGACACCGGATTCGTCATTAGTGAGTCCAACCTAGTCGTTTGAGACCATTTTCGGCTCAATCCTAGAAAATAACATTTGGAGAAAACGATAACACGCTGTTCCCCTAGAACATGTGCGCAAAACTCAGACAATTCGAACAAAAGCACTTTGTCAAAAAGTCAATATTGAAGAGAAATCCTAATTTCTCGTGCGGAAAGCAAATCAGCCTGCCTGAATTTATTGTGATAATCAATTTTGTCGAGAAAGGTCTCTGATTCTTATCTATGTAGGTATTCTATTGGCCTCAGTCGCCAGAGTTCATGAATATTTCGATTGATTCGCTTAATCGTATCCCTTTCGTGAATCCTGAGTTGCGTTCCAACTTTACCGACATTTTCACAGGCCAAATGCTGAACATGAACTCACGGGAGTTGTTCAATTAGAATATAGCGTGACGATTGCTATGTACGATTGTTATAACACGAAACATGATTTTTCTCGCGAAAAACTCAAATGTCATAATCTTGGTTATTTCTGGAGTAGAATTCGTGTCATAATTTGGTTTCTTTCACGTGAGAATTTCGGGCATCGCCATGTTATATTGCGTGTATCGTCTGAGTAAACTCACAAGACTATGTTTGTGGGATTACCGAAAAAAGTATTTTTGGGGCCATAGTATATATATATTCTTTTGAGAACGAGCATTAAAATTCTAAGATATATCACAGTGTTAGCAGAGGAAAATGTAAACGGGGTACCATACTTATTTGCGTATGATACAAGAGCACAGATAAAAACCTCAGGAAAAATTCTGTCTCCCCGCATAAGTGTAGTAATTTGTTTATAGAAGATGGATGGCATCTTTTTCATTTGAAAATAATTTTTTCGTCATCTTGAATTCATTTCGACAAAATATCTTGACATAATATCTGAAACAGAAAGAGGGACAGAAAACCAGAAGGAAGCAGTAAATAATATCACCTACATTTGCTCATGACCGAGAGGGTCTTTCGACCAGGTTCAGTCCTCCAAGCGATGATTTTCAGATCCTCAGATAAACGAAGAACGCTACAGGCCCCTTTATTGGGGAATCATCTCCCATAGATCCATAATTGTTCATTTTGAACTAGAAATCTAATAAAATATCGGGAATAAAGTGAAAAACTTGTGACATGTATATATTATGTCAGGATGACATAATAATAATAGTTATAGTTATGATAGTTATCAATTATTGTACATCTGTAAAAAGATATAAAGTCAAAGTTGAAAATTGAACGAAGTTCATGCTTTTAAGTGAACTGAGCTCCTTGAAAACTTTTTGCGCGCATGTTACAGAGAAGCAGCGTGCTAACCTTTTGTGCAAATGTCTTTTATTTTCGGATTTTGAGCCGAAAATGGTCTCAAATGACTAGGTTGGACTCAGTGATGATGAATCCGGTATCAAAATCTATTATCTGTCGGATGGAGCGAGCTAGCAACTTGAAACTTGTAGAGTAATTTGTGCATTGGAATGCCACGGTTGAATTCGTTATTGGGCCAAATCGGCCGAATGGTTTCGGAGTTATATCCATTTGAAATTTTGAGAATATTTTCCTTATATTTCAGAAACTACTGAAGTTATTGAGTTGAAACTCAGCAATAAGTTGGAGCATAATGATACTCCACTTTGGGCGAAATTTCGTCGAGATCATAAGGTCACTCAAAAAAATAAAAAATTTTAAATTTTTTTTTCAGAAACTATTGATCATATTCGAAATCAATTATGCCCAAACCTTGAGTTTTGTATTTCACAGCAGTGTACCGAATTTCAATTCGATGCCGCCATTAGTTTTGGAGATATAAGAAAAAATATGTAAAATTTCGTGGTTTTCTTCTCGATATCTTTGTTTTTTTCCGTATAATTCAAGGAATTCTTACTCAATCACCATGAAACATCGCAGCTTGTTTGAAGATGCTGAAGAACAATCTTGTGCAAAATTTCGTGATGATCGTGTCATTAGAACAACTTGAAAAAAAAATTTCCAATTTTTTTTTCTTCAAATATTCAATATTCTGTGATCTTCCTATCATATTATCCTCATTAAATTCTGTATAAACTTCAAACTGTCATTTTTTCGATGGAGTACTGGATTTCAATCCGACATAACCTGTATATTTGGAAATATTGGGAAAATAAAATTTGGAATGGTTATATCTGCGGAATCAATTGAGTGGATTTTATCCATTGACGAATTCAGCCTTCGTAATTAAGGTCTAAACCTACTCTACAAATATCGTGTTTCTAAGTTGTTTCTTTCGAAAGTTATTGTGTTTACGGTCGGCCGTTATGGGTAAAATCCAGCCAATGATCCCGTAGATATACCCATTCAAAATTTTAATTTCTCAATATTCTCAAAAATTCAGATTAGATAGAATTGAAATTCAGCACTTTCCGAAAAACCCTAGAAAAGTACTGCCGTGAAAGCAGTAGCTTTTACGCGTATGTTCAAATTCGTTGCCAAAGCGGTCAGCTCCTTTGAACATGCGCGCAATTGGTTTTAGGACCTTCAACATTTCAATCCAAGGTTTTAAATAATTGTGGCCGTGAAAAGTTAAAAGCGATCAGGTTCGACTGATGAAAACGTCAGGATTCGTTTTTTTTTTATCTATTTCTCCATAAAATTGAAACTTTCGAAAAAATTTACCTTGAAGTTGAGTTTAATGTTGTAAAGAAATTCACTCAATGGTTTCAAAGTTATAATTTCCTAAATTTTTCTGTTCTCGATCTGGAATCAGCTTTTCAAATTTTGCCCGAAAATTATCTTGAAAGACCACGTTTTAGTCACTGATGAGAATTTAATAACCAATTCAATTCTGTCCGGCCAGCCGTTCCTTGTCACATTATTATTCGAAAGGAATAAGCTAGCAACTGGAAACTATCAACAAAGTTGTTAGTATCGAAATACAATGATTGTGTTCGTAAATTAGTACCTGAAAGGGGTTGAACTGTTTCGGTGTTATACCCATTAATATCCCTGTGATTTTTTTAAATGAGAAGAGGAACAGGAAAATAACTGCGTTAAAACTTTCCGAGTGGAGATCGTATCGTTAAAACTTTTTTCGATTTCTTCGGAATTTGGCATAAATCTGGAATTCAACGTTTAACAACAGTGTACCAAGTTTCAGCTTGGCCATATATATTATTTTCGTAATATCATTGTTACTTTCTCTATAACATAAGGAATACCGCTTCGGCCAAATCTTTGAACAATTCCTGACCTCACGTCAGTAGTAGATATCAGTTGCATCAAATCTATATTTTGGAAATATTACAGATGGAACAATTAGAAGGATCAATAATGTTGATGAATTCGAACTTCACGTGAGCTCGGAATCTATTCTAGAAATGTGTAATTTTCAAATTGTCTCGTTCGGAATTCAAAGCATTCACGATAGTCCGATATTGCACCCTAAAGAAAATAGCAATATTGGGATGAAATTTTTAAATATATATTACTTTTCAGTAAATGCTGGAAGATATATTGTTTTCGGGGTTAGTCCAATTGAGCTGTTTATTGAATTCAAGTAAGTTAATAACATGGAAATATCTAACATTTACACACCAATAAAATATAATATCCACAGTTAGGGAATTCCCGGAATTGTGCTGTTTTGTACAATGACGGAACATGGAATAAGCTTTTGAAGAATAATAAATCATCATTATCTCATCAGATAACGTTGACAAAAAACTTGTAATGGACTTTTTTGACATCTTTCATGCTGTGGTAAGATCACAGGATTGAAAATAGTACTGAAGATAATATATTAATACGTAGGTACCTAAGCTCCTTTGATGAGAATTGAAACTATCATCATGGAATTGTTATACCAAAAAAAATACAATTCCTTCAATGATCAATTGAATCTATAGTTCCGATGAATTGACCAAGAAAAAAAGTTTAATTCCTTCGAGAAAAAAGTCGAAAAAATACTTTTTTTATATTTCATTACATTATCGAGAGTCAACATAGTTGTTGACTCTCGATAAATTCTGCAATGAAATATAATAAATGACTATAGTTAGTCAGCATATTGCCTCATGATTGAATAGGTGAAAAAATCCTACGCTCTTCTGAACTGAACTCCACATAATAACGTAACGATATGTCTCTTGACGAAGGAAACGTAGTTTCCGAAACGTGCGTTAGACGCAGAAAGTGTAAGTGGATTAGAGAGTTGTTACAAACTATTTTGTTATCCACATAATATGCTAGAAAATAAAGTTTCAAGACAAATCCTGAATGATTAAGTAAAAAGGTTGTCTTGAAGGGGGATTTTCCGAAACTCGGTGTCCAATAGTATGCGTTTTATGAAGTCATTTATTTCGTTACAAGTTCCTAGCTGCACGCCAGTGGATTATGCAAATTATATTCTAAGCTCCGAGACACAACATCAATTATATATCTCGTGACAGTTGACTGCTCAACATTTACAGTCGACACTGTATATATTCCTAAACAAGACGTAGAAAATGCTAATGGAACAATGTGAATACTGTTTCGTTTCAGTAGAACATTAAGTGAATTTGCCCTTTCAACGAGTTCAGTAGTTGAAATTGAAAATTGCAATGAATAAGCGAATATGTATATAAATTACCTTTTCAGAACAAGTTTTCGTTGAAACAATGGAAAACAAAGGCTGTCTGGTTTTGTTAGGTTAAATTAGATTTATTGTCAATTAAATATACTTTTCATTCAGCAGCTTGTTACTGGATATTTTCAGAGGAAATATTGTACGCCACTGCTATTTCCGAATAGAACGTCCGATTCACAGCTTTTTTTCCATAATTTCTAATTCATGGTTGAGAACAATTCATATTTGTGAGAATATGCTGAACTACTCATTCAAACATTACACTCCGAGTAAGTATCTCCAGGGTGTTGTGGAAACAATAGTTTGTTAGCAACAAAAAACAATAATTCTATTTTTGTTAGGAATGATAGAAATGTTATTTTTGCTACAATTTTTTGAATTCATTATTGTTGGTATTATAAAATGTACTTCCGAATACGCGCAGCTCACCCAGAACATTCATCAGAGACACAAATTTGATAGTCAGAAACCATTTTCGGGTCAGAATACGAGAATCATTGTTTCCATTGAATTTGACCTTCCAAAAATAGTTTAAATTTATTGACTATTCAAAGAATACTGACGAAAGTTCTGAGAGAATAAATATTCTGCAAGATATGAACTCAAACGGAAGCCATTCTGAAACCATCAAGTACAGATATTGCAAAACTTCTTTGACAAGTCTCAAACAATAGAATGAGGGATTATTTCACAAACTGACTTCCTAATCTCTGCCAATATAGTTTTATAATACCGACCATAAACCTTTTGAGTTAGCAGAATCGTCAAAGAAATTCAGAATCTACCTGAGAAACTATTGAAAGAAATAAATTACGGTGAATTGATAAGAAGTTACAGGTAATTTTCAGGAGGATATTTCGAGAATGGTTTGTAAAGGACAAGAATTTCTACTCAGATTTCCATAATGGAGGCTTGGACGTACCTTCCTGGTATAAATTGTGAAATGACGTTCATTATAGTCGTGATGACTCTTGTTCATGTGGATTACCTTACAGAAAACTACCTCAGTTTGAGTTTAAGAATAAATATATCGAAACATAAAAACATGATATTCATGTTCATACTTGAACCTTATCCATTGATCAACAATGATATAATGGATTCACCGAAATAAGGAAACATATTAATTTTCGAATTAAAATAAATATTTCATTACCATGTTTGACTACCAACAATTATGAAATGATTTACAATATGTAGGGTTAACTAAGACTTTTCCTTTCTACTGTCCAAAAAAAACGTAAAATTGAAATTAATAGAATAAAAACAATAGCGGCAAACAACGGTTTCAATCACAAAACAATAGATAAAATAATTGAACAAAAAATTTCCCAATTAGTCATAAACCAAATTAACCCTTCCGTAAAAACAGAAATAACCAAAATGTTCATTTCACTTTCATACTTCGGTGATATGAGTGAGAAAATAGTCAATAATTTTTCAAAACTCAACGTCAATATAGCATTCAAACCAAAAAATAAATTATAGTTTTTGTTATTCAATGCCAAAGATTCAACCCCAAAATTACCTAAATCAAGTGTTTATGTATCAATAGATAATCTGAAAATATTACATGTATAAACAAAAGAAATGAAACTCAACTGTCTGGAGTCCATTGAAATATATCAATTAGTGCAGAGAAATATTCTTGGTCAGATAAATGACGGATTTGTGTAATTCCCAGATTTTGAATGCTTTCAAATGATACCTACACTCTATTGATTCTCAAAAAAAAATTATTTTAACATCTGTTGCAGACAAAATTCCTCAACTGACACTTATTATCACTTTGTTTTACCTGAATCTGCATAAGTACTCTGTACAATGTGTCATCTGTCCGGAACTAGTCACAAAAACTTTAACTCTACATATTGTAAAACATCTCATAATTGTTGGTAGTAACACATAGTGATAAGAAATTTGTTTCAATTATGATCAACTTCCAAATACTAAAGGCTGAAACAGTTCAATATTTTCCGTTATCAGAGCATTTCTTAGAAAATTCAATTCGATTCCTGAGATACTTTCGAATTATCAGTAGAAGTATTGGTTGCTGAGATATTTACAATTGAAGACTAGAAGACTAAAGGGTTCAACCTACTTTCCTGATCGTTATCACGAAGGAAAACTAATTAACACAAAGTTCCAATCGAATCGCTTCAGTATTTTTCAAAAGATCGGGGAAATACTCAAAATTTCGATTTTTTTTTAACTCTGAAACCATTAGGTCCATTTCGCCCAACGAATTTAACCATTGCATTCTGAAATGCAACCTACCCGGAAAGTTTCAAGACAGAAATCGATTTTGACACTGGATTCGTCATCTGTGAGTCCATTCTAGTCGTTTGAGACCTTTTTCGGAAAAAAAAAATCGAAAATTACAGACATTTGGATAAAACGATAGCAGGCTGTTACCCAGAATATGCACGCAAAATTATGCAAATTCTAAGTTCACCAAGCAACTGAAATTCTTGAAGAATTCGTTGCAATATCCCTGAACTTGGCTTTTGAAGCTTCAAAATGCTTTTTACTTCATTCGATTTTATGCCATTAGCTAGGGAAATCCAGCTTGTCAAAATATTCCAGAGAATTTCACATCGGACGGTGTTTTTTATCTTCATGAGACTGTTCGTAGGCTGTTGTCCTTGGTTTGTCAGTTGAGAATGTCAAACTGTGTAAAGTTCGGCAATTACTCTTACTTAATCATTTAATGTCTGAGCAACTTTTTCAAATTGTGGAAATTGACTTTGATAAGAATGAATCTACTCGCTGAGTTCACAGAGCACTACCTCGTTCATTTCACGGTTAACATAATTGACCTAGTACAAGCAATTCGTGCAGGTATTGATGGATTTCGCACTTTGTTTTCAACTATATATATATATATTCTTTTGAGAACGAGCATTACAATTCTAAGATATATCACAGTGTTAGCAGAGGAAATGTAAACGGGGTACCATACATATTTGCGTATGATACAAGAGCACAGATAAAAACCTCAGGAAAAATTCTGTCTCCCCGCATAAGTGTAGTAATTTGTTTATTTTTTTTATTTTTTTTATTGTTTTCAACTCAAAACCATCAACAAGTTGAACAAATTAAGTAAAATTTTGCTGCCGTATCTTGAAGTGTTGGAAAAGACGTAAAAATGTAGCTATCCAGCCATACGAACTGATTTTTGTTCCAAAAATTAATAAGCTAAGCATTTGGTTCTAGAGAGACGGTGCAAATTGCCAGGCAGTGCGCTTATCCAGGAATTCATGGAAAAATCAATTTGGTGATAAGTAGACATCGGATTATATGCATTAACAAACTGGCAAAATATGCATGCAAATATGCACTGAAAAAGGGTGAAATATGTACATAATATGCACTAAAAAATATCAATTTCCATTGTGTCTCCGATTAGTTTTCATTCATCAATAAATTACAATTTTGTGATTATACAAAATTAGACAGTTTTACTCGTTTGTTTTAGGGCACAGCGCGTTATCGTTACGTCACAATGTCTGTAATTTTTGAGCTTTGAGCTGAAATCGGTCACAAACGACTAGGATGGACACAGATGAATGATCCGTGGTCGAATTGAATTCCTTCCGGTTATGTTTTGATTCTAAATATCTCGGTTGAGTTCGTTAATGGGCCAAATCTGCCGAATGATTTTTGTGTTACAGCTATTTGAAATTTTCATTTTTCAATAACTCGAAAAATATTCATCTGGTTGAAATGAAACTTGAAACACTAATAGTGCCCATGAGAAGAATTAACCTTGGAAAAATTTGAAACAATTTTTCTCCTTAAATTTTCAAATTTCATTTAATTTTCATTGAAATTTCCAAATCGCCATTTCGCAATGTGAACAAGCGCGTAGGAGCTGCCGACATTTAGGTATATTAAAGAAAACTTGTAACGTCTGCGTGTTAATATCAACTTATAGGCCGAAAAAGATTTATCTACGACAATTAACGTAAAGAGACGGAACTAGAATTTTGCGCCATTTCTGAAGATATCTTTGTAGACGAGGTTTTCCTTGTGGCGTTGTCATATGCTCCTATCTTCTTAATTGCTGCGAGCTTCGTGTTTTTCAATTTGTCATGAATCATTTCTGACAGTAAATTATAGTAAGGACATCTTTCTGTTCGATTATTATTTCCAAAATTTCCGTGGATTTGAACAGAAAAAGATTTTTGGTATCCAATCTTTCCATAGCTCCGCATCCGTTAAACGTTTTCCGGTTGATCTATGCACCAGGATTACGACCCACTATTGAAATATGCACTTTCGACAAAAAGTACCAAAATATGCAATAATGCCTAGAATGTCGCGTTATATGCATTTGCATATGCAAACATGCAAATGCATATAATCCGATGTCTAGTGATATGTAGAGGAGTACAGGAGTGGTACTGTTAACTGCCCCCCTTGTTCTCACGACTTAACGTCTCTCGATTACTTTGTATGGTACAATCTTGAGTCATTCGCTTATGCTTACAACTTCCGAAGCATTGGAAACTATTGACTCCATATGGCCAGATTTTTTGGAAAATTCGTGAAAAATTGGACTGAACAAATGGATTATGCCACGAAGATATCTACCAGATATTACTTACTTCGAAATTAGAGTTTAAATTATTCCCAATTGCCATGAATTCAAAAGAATTCTCTCAATGATACTATATCGAGTTTTAATCATTTTAAATAAATAAGTATTATCGACTGGAAAACTAATGTATTCACCTCTCGTAATTCCTGATTTATCCACTAAAATGTTCAAAATGTCTCATCATAGGGTGATGAAAGGTATTATGACGCAAAGTCTCTCTTCCCATATACAAAGTTACGCGTCAGTGGTTTCTGAAACCATAAGAGCAAATGAGGTTGATCCCTTTCGACGAAGAACAAAAGGCACTAACCCTTTGAGTTCAATCAGATGAACCCAAATGGAGCTTTTGGATGAGCATTATGAATGGAGTGAAACGAGATTAAATTCTATACATTTTTTATCAATGAAGGTAACGAGAATATGCAACTTTCATTTGAAGGATTCAAAGTGAGTAGAATACATTTTCGCTTGATCTAGCTTTTTTGATCACTTACGGCATTCTTTGTTGGAAAAGTAGATTTTGTAAACGAGTTTTCCAACCGAAAACTGATGATTTATTTATTAACAGAAATATTTTTGAATCAATAGAAAACAGACAAGCGAGGTTATATTTCAATTAAAATTCAATAACTGAGTTTAGTTAAGTAAGGAATAATTTGCATGATTTGTAGTTTTGAAAGACCATAAGAAGGGAATCAACTTGAATTATCTCAGAAAATAAAATTATTGTACAAAGACAATACTTGGGAATATTTGAAATTTGAAGAGATCTCTTCGTTTTATTGAACCATCGTGATATAAGTCCCTTGAGAAATATTGCACTCTAAGGCAAATTATCGCCGAAAATTCTGAAAATTTCTTTCAATTAGAAAAAAAATATATAGAATTGGTATTGAAAGAATGTTGAATAATAGTTTAACCCTTTATTTCACTACTGCCTTTTACACGTTATTTCTCAATAATCTGATTCTTTCTCGTATCGATTATAGGGAAATTTTGCAAGGATTTTTCATTATTATTCACAGTATTTCGAGTTTTTTCTCGCAATATCATAAACCGAAATTTTTGAATAACAAAAATATTGCAATTCCGCGAAACCTAACATTTTTATTCGTTAATCGTTTGTCTTGTTTCCATATTGTTCATAAGGCAATATTTTCTCAAGAAACTGCCTTGACATAAGGTTTAGATTACGCAAAGAGCAGTGAGGATTTCTATGAATAATGATAATTTAAATTTAATCTTCACGAGTTCTGTCCAAGTATTGGACGAGACAACTACAATACACCCCGAGAAAAATCTCTTGAATTGTCATCTAATTCCATTCTTTGAAACCATTTCAAAGAATGGAATTAGATTTGCTTTCGAAACATTCGTACTATTTCAATTTTTCGAATTTGTTCATTTCGTTCTTTCAATATAAGGTATACTCCGATTAATTAAAATTCTCCAGCAGCTCTTCGCGCATGATCAAATTCGTTGCCGAAGCGGTAATCTTTACACGTATTGAATCCGCCAAAGAACCCTTAACTACGCCATTGCTTTTGTCTATAATTTAATTCATTTCTACAATTGTTATACAATTCAAGGTTGATTCTCACTATACGTTCAATAATCTAATTAAGTAGGCAAAAATGTCATGTTGACGGACGTAAACGGAACGTCTAGTGTGCATACATCAATTCATATACACGATATAATATTTTACGGAAGGATACTGGAAGGTTACGGAACGTATAGCGAAAATCAACCTTTAAAATAGAAAGAGCAATTTTTCTAAGGATGCACCCTTCTTCAGTGAAGAATTGCAATCAGGATTTTTATTAAAAAACATAGTAATTGATTTCAAATTACTTCTTTGGCTCTTTTCTAATGATTCCATACATTTCCATATACAGAATGATGCTGAATTACTATGAAATCATAAATGAATCAATTTGCTTCTGTATATGTTAATGAATTGAATCGAATGATTCAATTTCACTCAAACTGATGACGACTTGTCGTACTCTTACGAATTGTATTTCAGTATTCTGGTATTTCCCAATATACAGATCTTATCGTATTTAAATCTAGTCCTTTATTAATGAATTTCGGCTTGATGGAACATGCAGAATCCCTGATTTGAAGCTTGCGAAATAAAGTTGCATAAGGCGAGTTCGATACATGGACAGGTGACTGCTTTGGCAAAGGATATTTCGATCAAGCGCGTAATAAGAGTTCCCAATATCTCATCAGTGCTTTTCTGAGATGTTTCATTCCATATTCCACTAATAGACGACTTCGGCCCAAGTTGCCAACCCACAGTTTTCTTCACAAATTTACTATCACTAGGGAACGGTAATTTCAGGACAAATTCGACATGATGAGGTTCGCGTTATTTATAAATATCCGTGAAAGGTGCCTCGGCTCCTCAAACAAGATAATTCCTTCCAAAAATAGGGTATTGTTAGGATAATCTCTGATTGGATGAAATTTAAGTTGGGATTCCGGAATTCATGTTAATAGTGTCAAATTTATATAAGATAAGTTCCACAAATCAACTTGGATATTTCGGTTGCCGGTTTTCCATTCCGGAAATATGAAATATCCAGTTGGTTCCTGAAAACAAAATTAACTACGGAATTTGATTGATGAAAAACGTTCTTTCTGTCAACAGAACGACAGTCAATGTTCTATAGTAACATGTCCATAGCATAGAACAATCTTTATTGACCTTATGATCCATAGAACATAGAAGAGACAACAATCAACAATGGAAAAACTACTAGGTATGGTCTATGGATCATAAGGTAAATAAAGATTGTTCTATGCTACCATAAAACATTGATTGTCGTTCTGGTGCATATACTTAATATGTCTATGTTCTGGGGACAGAGAGATTGCATTTTCATCAATCAAAGGTCGTAATTAACCTTTTTTTCAGGAAACAACCGAATGTTTCATATTTACAGAACGGAAAACCGGCAACCGAAACAACCAAGTTGATTTTCGGAACATATCCTTCATAAACTCGACACTATTAACATGAAATCAGGAATCCCAACTTAAATTTCAGCCTAACAAAAACCTATATTTGGAAGGTATTATCTTGTTTGAGGAGCCGAGGCTTCTTTTACGGATATTTATAAATAACGCAGACCTTATCATGTCGAATATGTCCTGAAATTCCCGTTCCCCAGTGATAGTAAATTTGTGAAGAAAATTGTCGGTTAGCAACTTGGGCCGAAGTCGTCTATTGAATATACATGGAGTGGGGAGAGATCAAACACGAAATAAGTCTTCTCTTGGAAGAAACTGCCAGGATGATCGAACAAGTGGAATGAAGAATGTGATATTCGAACGATTCAGAGTGTTTTCAAAGAATTCTCAAAATCTCCGAAGTGAGGGATCCGTCCCGGTTCTTGCGCCATTTTGTAACTGCCCTCAATGATTTCCTTTTATTAGTTTTTTCACTATAACATATCAACTAATTGATCTAAAAAGGGTAATATATCGCTAGGACTAATTGACCTCTTTCATCAGCTCTAGAAACTACTATTCTAACTGTATCATGTATCAGATTTTGCGATATGGGAGATCTAAACGTTCTGCGTGCGGATTGATTGATCAGTTTGGGATGAAGGTGTTGAAAGCGATTTACATATTACATTTGAAGGAAGCGCCTAGGTATCCGATCCCGGATGAAGGTATCTGAATAATGGTCTAGCATATTAAGTAAATTGCTTGTGGGCTGTAACTAACACCCATCTAATGGAGGGAGCATCCGAGGCATGCGACGTTTCGAATAAGGAAATGGCTTAAATTCTGTGGAAAAGTTTTCAACCACCTGAGTGGATATATCCCACTATAAAATTAATTTCCATTTTGTTTCTGATTGGGCGTGCAGTTTTGAAATGACGTTATTTTTCCTGAAATTTCCTGAAATTCACGTGCTTGTTCCAATTTGTTGCGGAATCGGTCACCCGTTCACGTATTAACACCGTCAAAGATAATGGAGGTTTTTCCTTTAAACGAAAATGCAGTAATTTTCATGAAAAACCTTTACAACATCACATTTCATATAATTTCAATATTATATTCTTAAAAAAATGTTTGATCACCTAAAACTGAAAAATAAAAATGGGGATTTGCATTTAAAGGGATTTGTCTTGGGTGCACAATATGGCAACGTCGAATTCAGCTTTCTCGGAAGGAAAAGTACGTCAAATGTGTTACTTTTATTAGGAAAACAGAGATAGCTATACTTTGATCTGGTTAGAGTAGAAGACAACGACCAATGAATAGAAAAAGATGAGCACAGACTGTCATACTGTCATATTACTGACAAATCGCAAACGGAAATTGTTTGGTTGTATTGACATAGAACACGTGTGTATCACAGAATAGGAATAAATATTTCATTATTCTATAGCAGAAAAAGCTATTCTACTAAACACCGTTGTCACTTCGTGCATGCCTGGCAAATCCCAAACCCCTATTATGAAATCTGATTTTGAATCAAACCCCTAATATTAATTTTCGAATTTGCATTTGTACAAGTAACCCAAATTCAGGAAAAATCCCCATTATACGTCCGAAGTTAAGAACACCTCAACATTCTCTTGAACCTCAAACTATCACTTTGCAATCCGATAAATCTAACATTTCAACTTCATCTACGGAATCATTCAGTGAATTTACCACTTGAAAAATTAAGGTACGAAACTGTTCCACAAATATCAAGTTTTAAGTCGTTTCTTTTGGCAGTTATCCTGTTTACGGCTGACTCAACCACCGATAGTGAACACTTAAAAGAGTTTGATAATTGCAGAGTAGATTTAGAGTTCAAGATTATATAATACACCGAATAGCACAGGGGTTTGTTTCTATCCTAGATCACAAATTGATTTCTTCATTTTTTTCGTTCAAATGATTCAAAATTTCAGTGAGAATGCTCAATGTTAACATTTGTTTAATTGTTCGAGGATTTTCAGGAACAAAATAAGTTAAGTTAAGGATTGAAAAAATCGAACAAAATCAGCATGGTGTTATTCAGATCATTCGGATGATTTACCTAATTCAAATTTCATTCTCCAAATATTTTACAAGGTACAGAGCGAATCGACCAAAATTCCCTACTTGATTGAAAACTGAGAGCAAATATGAAATAGTTAAAAAGAAATTTCGATTTTTTTTCAACTCGCTCCAATGACCCTATCATTTCGAACAAAATTGTGCAACAATAGGCTTAGCCAACTAGTTATCAAGTTCCATTACGATCGGACTATTATTTTTCGAGTTATTCCAGAAATAACAAAAATACCGGGTATAAATTCTGATATTGGTCATATTCTTCTCACAATATCTACGAAGTTTATCATTGAATCAAACTGAAGTTGGATACACTGTTCTGAAATATTGACTTCAAGGTTTATGCAGAATTAAATTGAAATCTGATGGAAAGTTCCCGAAGTAGAAAATTATTTCAAGAAAAATTCGGGAAAATTTTCGAATTTCTCTTAAGATTAACTGATCACATGATTCCAATAAAATTTAGCAAGCAGTTAAGCGTCAGTTTCCTACAACCAAGTATCCAGTTTCAATGCGATCGCGAATGTTGTTTCTGAGATATCGAGGAAAAATCCATAAAAACTTACAAAAACTACTCCAAAACTATTTGACTGATTCGGCCTATCAGCAGACACATTCCACCTTGAAAATTTCAAGTCGCTTGCTCTCTACGTTTCCAAGTCAATATGGCAACGTTCGGACGGCCAGCCCAACAGAATCGATTTTGATAACGTATTCTTCATCAGTGAGTCCAACCAAGTTATTTGAGACCATTTTCGGCTCAAAATTCGAAAATTTGTACGAGAAGATTGCACAATATTTCCTAGAACATCCACGCAAAAAATATTTCAGCATCAAACCCTGAATAAGGTTATATATACGAAAAATTCTAGTATGAAAACTCACTAAAATATCCTCGAAGAAAAAATTCAAAACTGCACTAGATTTACATAATGAAAAAATTCATCCAGGAATTTTTCATCTCTCATGAATTTATGTTCAACGGAATCCACTTCTGAATATATGGAAATCACTCAGGCATTAAGTGAATCCTTCAACTCTATTCAAGTTCCCAGTATTGCATATGAGGACAGGGATATTGAATTTTTTTTTCAGCATGCCGATGTTCATATTCTGTTTCTCTTCTACGTAAATTCCAGAGAGAGGGTACGAGTTTTTTCTTTCAGAAGAGTTTTTGGGGTTACCGCATCATGCAGAGAAACTTCAGAAGCAAAAACAAGTCGAATTTTTTCCAACAGAGTTGAAAATTCATACCATATTTCAGTGATTAGTTTAGTGCGTTTTTGATTTTAGTAAAATTTTTTTTTGGATTCGAATAGTAAATTATGCAAAGGTGAATAGTTTCTGTTCAGAATTCGAATCCAATAATCAGATCATAAATCAATTGCATTTTGAGTTACATTTGAGCTTTTGCGTCTATAAACATGTATGTATAAATGTATACTCCTTTCACTTTTTGTAAATTCAGTCGGTGGGATATGGAAGTTTGACACCCCGTTAAAAGTTTCAATACTATTGGGTAAAAGTAAAATTTCTGTCAGATTATAATTCGACGTTATCAATTCTACACAGAGGTCGCAGTAGCTAGTTACATATACTAGATCATCAACTTTATGTCAGTTGTCAATAAAATCTAATGGTTAAATTGAGTTTCGTGTCAGATAACTACTCGATGTTTTCTACTTTACACAAGTGTCATAGCGATTACCTACGTATGTAACTAAACCAAACCAAAGAACCATTGATACAAATATGTAAAATTTATAACGTCTAGCCAAATTATTTTGACAATATTTCACAATTCCTAATCTGGCACAGTTCAAGTAAGGAAAACTTATTCCAAGGCCTACCAACTGAATCAAGCATAGCGTCATTGATAAAAATATGTAGGAAATGACAACGCTCGATGAATTAATTCGACCTAAACGAGAATCCATGAGTGCCAACCTGGCTCAGTTCTATATAGTTAGAAAACTGACAGTTATTTCAGGACCCACTGACTGACTTTATACAAGTTGATGGATTGTATGTCTTGGGCTTTGATAGAGATCTTATCACATTAATGAGATGTACAAGCTTTTAGCGTTCAATAGCACTAGATACTAGTTGTACATTTGATTCTGACAATAATTGTACGAATACTCAGCCTTGCGAATATTTAATGTTTACATAAAGTATTTTTGTCGATTAAATTTTGACTTCATCAGGTGAGTTTATTTCTATACTATACTAATCGAATAATGAATGCATTCGCCATTTTGCAACATTGGACAATTTAACCACTTGGTCTTTTACAATGCTGTCTCTGACATTTAGAAATAGGCGAATTTATCTCTAAGGGAATTATATGGCAACCACTAGTTTTATACTATACTGATTGAATGTTTTATTTTTTTTAGGGGTGGCTGATACTAAGTTAGCAGAGCCATTCTAAAATATGCATCAAATTCGATCAGAAATGTTATGAATAATTGTCGAGTATTTGTAGTAGACCATCTAACCTGAAAAACCTATAACAAATCATTTTTTGTAGCTTTCTTATAGGATTTAATGAAATGTTCTGGTTTCTTAGGAAATTTGTCAGATAAGGCGCCACTGCATTGGTAAATTGATATTTCAGGTATATTTTTCGTATCAATATTGACATTGGGTTGTATATGTTGAATCCTCTATTTTCCGAGATGAACAATTTTCGTTCCAATGCTGAATAATGGAAATATTCCATTTTCACGGATATACATCGACGTATTTTTATGATACAGGAAAGCTAATTAAATTCTGACAGTAGTCCATTGGTGGAGTTGGAAAGGTAAAATAATAAATGAAAACAAAGGTCCGTTCCACTCCAAAAAAAATATTAAGCCCTTTTAAAAAAAACAAAGAGCGGGACAAATTTTTTTCTTTCACGACGAATATGTTTTGGTCGTCCTTCAATCGTTCAGCTTATTTCCGGTAGAAAAAACGGTCATCTAATTAACTTTCTTGTATCACAAAGTTACGTCGATGTATATCCGTGAGAATGGAATATTTCAATTATTCAGCATTGAAACGAAAATTTTTCATCTCGGGAAATAGAAGATTACAAATATACAACCCAATATCAGTCAATGATGATACGAAAAAAATACCTGAAATATCAATTTACCAATGCAATGTTGCCGAATCTGACAAATTTCCTAAGAAAGCAGAACATTTCATTGAAACTTATAAAAAGCTATAAAAAAATGATTTTTTCAGGTTAGATGGTCTACGACAAATACTCGACAATTATTCATAATATTTCTGATCGAATTCGATGCATATTTCAGAATTGCTCTGCTAACTCATTATTAAGTTAATTCTCGACAAATATACAACAATTAACGAGATGGTTTTCATTCACTTCCGTGCAAGTGAATCTGCTAACTTTATGGACATTTTCAAAATGTTCCCAAAACTTACACAATCATAATAAGCGATCGATCCCAACTCCTGCACCAACTTGCACCCTTAGAAAGTTAATGCTCAGATGCCGATGTCTTTAACTAGTTCTTTGCGCTAATATCTCAATTTATCGGTACAGAAAGAATTTACATCGATAGAATTTATTGATGGTCTACACTAGCAGCGTACTTCTCGAAACGAACATGAAGTCAATTATGATTCACGAAACAGTTGTTGTGTAACCAATTATTAGTAGGAATAAAATATTGAAAATCATGAACACAATTCGCATTTCATATCAGTCATGCTGTACTAATTTCAACTAATCCCAAACATTGCATGAAGGCTATATTTCGAATGTCATCATCATCATCATCACTGAATTATGATTAAATTGAATTTAGCGAATGCAATCGAACATAATGATGTATTTCAGCTAACCTAATCGAACATACCAGCATGATATATGAGTATTTCACCGAATATCCCTAGGGCATTGTTTCAACAATAGGAAATGAAGCAATCTAATACCAGGAAGCATAAATGTTAATTTCAGCAGGGATGATGAGTATTGTATTTTATGTTGCCCATAACGAGAAGCAAGGTGGAAGTGACAATTCGGTTTTGTACGGGAACGAACAAGAACAATGGGCAGACATGTCATTGTGACGTTGTTGAATTACGACTACTGAAGGTCTGCTGTAAATTATAGAAGGGAACAAGGACATGCTCTTGAAATAAAATTGATGAACTCATGTTTGATGTGTTCCGCTCAATTGGCTCTTACTGGATTGCAAATACAACATAGTGGTAAACAATACGAATGCCTGAAGAATCGCACAAATATAAATCCGAACAGTATTAACTTTCGAGTTTCTTCATCCTCGCAAATATCAATTTTTCAACTTTTAATTGTGTTTCGGAAAATATTGAGTTAGTAGACTCTGCACGTCTCTTCAAATTGATTGAAAATGACAGCTTGAAGGCTAACGAACCATTTTTTAAATTCTGCACATATTTGTGCAAGTTTCATATTGATGGGATGAGAGTTCTTTGAGTTAGTCCGGAATTAACAAATTCACCGAAGGAAAACCTTGGAAACTGAATTTTTTTTTGCAATATCTTCATCTTGAATTGATAAATTGTTTCCAGATATAATAATTTTTTAACAAAAATTAGAAAATTGTTCAAAATAGTGGTAGCAAATTTGCTTAACTATTCCTTAAAGAACTATAGGGTTTCAATTCTATGGCAAAAGTAGTTCCTGAGATTTCGAGGAAAGATCCGGAAATATTCGAATGGGTATAACTCCAAAACTATTTGGCTTATTTGGCCGATTTACGAGATTATCGTGGCAACTGAAGGTCAGACATAATCGATCTCGAAAAAAGAATAACCAACAGTGAGTCCAACCTAGTCGCTAGTCGTTTGATACCATTTCCGGGAAATAATAACAGACCTTTAGGCAAAACATGGCATGCTATTCCCCAAAATATACGCACAAAAATGAGGATAAAATCAAAATTCTTTGATACGGATTTCGACAAGCGCGTAGAAACTCCTGAAATGAAGCAATGCTTTTCTAGAGGACTCAGGATGAATCTCTACTGAATTCTTCTTGAAATCTTCTTTCGATACGCCCAGCTTCAATTTCAGAGCCAATATTGGAAGATATATTTCCATACTCTTCTAATCGAATAGGAATGAATCGTGCACAACTGAAACTCGAAAACTACAGGACCTATTAAAATTTCGACTTTTCAAGGGCAATATAAAAAGATCAAATAATCTAATAAGCTATAACACGAGAATTTCTGAGTAGATATCCAAAAAAATACCAGAATCGAATCAGTCAGAAATCGATATCGTTCGCCATTTTGCAACCACAGAAGGAAGAGCGGTATGTGTAGATTAGTGGGCTTAGACTAGTTTTGAACTAATTCAACTAATTCAAAAGCTGATATATCCTTCCTATCGATATTCAATAGGTAAACAAATTGGGTATATTCACACAAGCTTGAAATTCAGGAATGTTTCATGTCAAAGCATTCAGAACAAGCCATTTCATTCACAATAAGGACTACAAACCACAGATGACGTATCACATCTTCGCTTCCAGCTATTCAACTGATTTGGTTAAGTACATTGATGCTCACTGTGGCATAGATACACTATATCGAATGGAATTCAATAGTTTATCTTCAACAATGAACACCAGCATCGAAGGAAATATTTGTTGAATGAGCTCGTGATGCCTGGTGTTTTCATTGGTTCAATATTCTAAGGAGAGCTCCATACCTTCAATAAACAAACATTTTTCAGGTCTTTGTGTGCAAATCAAACCCTAACTATACTCCATTTGCTTTCCTGAAGTCACTCGGTTGGTCATGGAATTTTGACACATTTCACTCTGCACGATTGAAACATTTTTGGTTAGATTCGATTTTCTATCAGATAACTACGACACGTTGTATGTTCTACAGAAAAGTAGTGGTAGATAGTATGTAAATAAAACTAACCATAGAGTCTTTGATGAGAATATATAAGACTTGACAACATCTGAACGAATTATTTTGACCTTGACGGGTGCCAACCCTATTCAATTCTTGTTACAAAACTCGATAGACGGATTCCAAAGTCAACCAACTAACTCTGTAAAGGTGAATCGAGTAAAGAAAGTTTTTATTGATAAATTTTAACTAGTAATACCACTAGAGGTTAAATTTCCGGATTTAATTTGTCCTCGTGTGGTATTCGGTAAGAAAATTCCACACCAAATGTGTTTATTTCCAACAACATCAATTTTTGTCTTCATCAAGTACTTGCAAAACATAGAAGGTTTTGTCGACTTGATTATTCAGGTACCATGGCAACTCAGTGAAACTCTAAGCTAGAAATTATTTCTCTTTGAGTTTGTCAAAAACAGCACGACGTAGAAAAATGTCTCGCTTCGGTCAAGAAAAAAAAAAAATATTCGCCAGAATATTGAGCAGTTGACACCCGCGAATAATAGGAAATCAAAGGCAAGTGTATGGAAGCAGTTTATACACTTTTGCGCAAAAAAAAGCGTATGATTTCGACTGAGCGGATGTACTTGTGGAAGAACTGGCACTTATTCTTGAAGTGTAACGTTACAAAACGCTCCACTGTCGATTTCAGTTTCCATCACGAAAATACGTCATACTAATAATTTCAATTCCAATCGCAAGAAACCGCCTTATTGAAATTATATGATCAATCGCTAAAGAACGCTCTTCGCTTTGACGGTTGAGTATGTGTTTCGCATGCGCGACTCTTCGAGCTCGGTCCAGCCGATGGAAAATTCTTTCTTTTGGTGCGTAGGAACTGAAGATTTATCACCTTGCTAGAGTTAAGCGAATTAACGTACCTCGTAATCCATTAACATTGTGGAATTTTGAAGTTTTATTGTTTCTTATAAAACGTCTCTTCAAAAGGCGGTAAGTACTACGTATATCCCGACCAATATTTTTTTTGCTTTTGTGAATGCCAAATTGTGATTTCTGATTTATTTCATTCCATGCAGGTTGCACAGGTTAACATTTTCCTTTGTATGATATTCTGCATTTGATTTCCTGTCTCATTCTTATTATCGCATAAAGTCCTCTTATTCCTGAGTTCTAGATTATTCATCTCATATTTATTAACTTGTAAATTATTTCAGTAACGTCTAGAGTCACTGGGAATGAGATCACGTGTTACAAGCACTATCTTATAGTTTATTTGCAGTCTTTGTACCGGTGCTACCGCCCATTTGAATATCCTACTACCGGACCCAAAGTTTAACTGGATCATCTTAGTACTAGAGGCAATTATTACTGGATTATCTTAGTACTGGAGCTGATTATAGCTGGAATACCTTTATACAGAAGCTAATTATTACTGGAATATCTTAATTCTGGACTTTGCTCTGGATGGAATCTCTTGAAACTGGACTACCTGCATAATACCTGTATTTTTAAGGATCATACCACCGGATCCTTACTATTAAGATAAGTGCTTCTTCGAATCCCGGATCTAAGGAAACACTGTATCTGAATTTGTATTTGTAAAGGGCAATTTTAATTGTAAAGTTGAAATAAATAGATAGGGAGTAAGAGGTTGCATAATTACCACCAGATTAACGACTAGAGATACATTCAGGAGTTAATTTGATTTCAGAAGACTATGCCTTCAAAATGCGAAAAAAAAACTCCGAAGACTACAAGACTATCAAAGTTCTATATGGAACTCTACAGCTAAGCAGATGCAGGAATATTTTTTGAAAGTTATAATCGCAAATTCAATCCATTCTCTGACCTAGAATTTGTCAACGCAAGAGCTGCAAAAAATGCCAAGCGTCGGAAGCTACAAATAGATCCAACCAAGAGAAAAGTAAGTTCATCCGCACTATCAGCAGATGAATTGAGAAAATATTCTGTCATTATAAACATCAAAAAAAATTTCAGTATTATTCGCTGTTGGGTACCAACGAGGAAAAAATGTCCCCTAAAATTAATCTGTTGCGATGGTGATCTGTCAGAAATACACCTTCTGATTGGTTAAAAATCACATGTGTGGAATTTTCATTCTAATATTTCAAATATCTGTGCTCTTTCCTGGCTATCGCTACAGTTGCACTTGAGGCCAGCTATAAGTCACATCTTTTATGTTGTAATATCTAGAGAATAATCGTTCCATTATAGGAATATTCCCATCAAATAACACGGTCGACTTCTTTGTGAATAGAACTCGTTCGCTCAATGAGGACGATTCGTTATTCCCTGAAATTTAAAGCTTTTGCGGTGATTCTGAAGATGAAACTGCCTTTGAGTTTTCCACGGAGAAAATATGCATTTATGTTGTCGCGCGGAATGGAAAAATTAGGTACTTTTATTTTTCACGATTTCGCTTCCACCGCAATCTTATGATATTCCTCGATGATTGCTATTTTAAGGTCTTTCATCTTCTGAATCAGAGTGATTCGAATGAATTGTGAGTAATTGTATGGAAATACTTTTGGATAAGAACGCATACGAGTTTTCTTCGGAATATTGAGGTAAAAAACTCGAAACTTCAAATGGATATCAATACGAAACTTCTCTGTTGATTATAATGCCCATTAACCAACTGAACCGAGATATTCAGGGTAATTTTCTTCGAAAATCAAACCACACACGCAGGAGCGGACCTCCAGACGGACAGAGTTGAATAAGATCACGGATTTTTTATCAGTGAGTCCCTAATTATGTGAAAATTTTTGGTTCAGAATTCTAATGAAACATTGCAACAAAATGATAACAATTTATCCTTTAGAAAAACCAAGAAAAGGACTGCCGTGAAGGCAGCAGCTTTTGCGCATATGTTCAATAGAGATGATCGCTTTGGCAACCAATTTTAACATGCGCGCAAAAGTTGCTGCCATCACGGCAGTACTTTTCTAGGTTTTTTGATAAAGTACTGGATTTCAATTCGATCTAATCTGTATTTGTGAAAATATTGAGAAAATAAAATTTTGAAAGGGTATATCTACGGAATCATTGGGCAGATTTTAACCTTTCACGAATTCAGCCTCCGTTATTAGGGTACAAACCTTCTCTACAAATATCGAGTTTCTAAGATGTTTCTTTCGGAAGTTATTGTATTTACGGTCGTTAGGCTGACCGTAAACACGAAATCTTTCAAAAATACAGATTGGATCAAATTGAAATCCAGAACTTTATCGAAAATCGCAGTTTGAAGTTTCATACAGAATTTAATGAGGATGATATGATGAGAAGATCACATAATTTTGAATATTTAAAAAAAAAATTGAAATTTTTTTTCGAATTGTTCCAATCACACGCCCATGGTTATCCTTTAGCATCTTCAAACTAGCTGCGAAGTTTCATTATGATTGAGTCAGAATTCCTTGAGTTATGAAAAAAACAACAATATCGAGAAGAAAACCACGAAATTCAACATATTTTTTTCCCAATATCAACAAAACTAATAGCCGCATCGAATTAAAATTTGGTACACTGCTGTGAAAAATGAAGCTTAAGGTATGAGCAGAATAATTACCGAATATGATCGAAAGTTCCTGGTAAAAAATTTTTTCGAAAAAAATATTGAAAATATTTTTTTTCAAGTCAATAGATCATACGATCCCAACAAAATATCGCTCAAAGGTGCGCGTCGTTATTCATCAACTAACTGCCGGTTTCAATTCAATCGTTTCAGTAGTTTCTGAAATATGAGGGAAACAATCTCAAAATTTCAAATAGCTTTAACTACGAAACCATTCAGCCGATTTGGCCCATCAACAAAGTTAACCACAACATCCTAATGCGCAAAATACCCTACAAGTTTCAAGTCGCTAGCTTGCTCCATTCGATAGTTATCGTGTCGTCAGCTGGCCGGCCGGCCGGCCAGACAGAATCGATTTTGACACCGGATTCGTGATCATTGAGTCCAAGCTAGTCGTTCGAGACCGTTTCCGGCTCAAAATTCAAAAATTACATACATTTGGACAAAACAATAGCACGCTGTTCCCCTAGAACATGCGCGCAAAAAGACAGTGAAAACAATCGATTCGAATCTGCAAGACACCATAAATGAAAAACTTGACTCCTTTGTTGCCAATTTCACTGCAGACCAGACATGAAAATTGTATCTAATTGAAATATTCTGGTTGTCTGGGAAACCGCCAATGAAGGAGGAGGATTTTGAGAATCTCGAAAGCTTAAAATTTTCGGGATTCTTGCCGCTTTTCTACGAAATCCTCAACTCTCATGGCCAGCCTTTTTCAGCTGAAAATTCGTAAATGGGCAGACATTTGGGTAAAAAATTAAAGCGCCAGTTAGGCGGGAAAAGCGCACCTGAAAGGGCATTTTCATAAGAAAACAATTTTATTTAATTTCTAATAGTTCTATTATCGATATTGGCAGTGGAAACCCAGGAAAAACCCAAAAAATTAATTTTTACTCCGACTTAAATCATAAAAAGCTGAAAATTATTTTTCGCAAGAATATCTGTGAAAAGACACGATAAATGAAAAAAATTCCACTCCTTTGTTGCCAATTTCACGGTAGACAAGACATAAAAATTATATCTGATAGAAATGTTCCGGTTGTCTGGGAAACCGCCAATGAAGGGGGAAGAAATGTACGATCAGATAACTAGACGGGCCGAAAACAGTCTCAGGATGATCTCACGGGATCCTTTACAGTAATTATATCATCGTTTCTTAGAATATGCTCGGAAAACGGAGATAATGAAATGAAGATGTATCTTTACCGTATAAATCTCCTGTTTATAAGGACGTTTGAGTATCGTCATTAGGAAATTGGGTAAGGAAAACATTGTAGGTTCCTTAATTGATAAATCAGACTCGAGATTAAATTTCTCGTTTCATTTATAATAGGAACAGATTGAATTAATCTGGAGGATTTTCTTCGGGTTAGTTAGGCCCTTTCTGGAGGGAAATAGCCTTTTTGTTGAGAGGATCACGTAGGGTGAAGTGATATCAAAATAGACGAACATTCTTGAAATGTTTTTTGAGCCTTGTTATAGGGAAAAAGAGAATTAAATGCTGGCCAAATGTCTGCAATTTCAGCAGAAATCCATGGTCAAACATAATTCTGTCATTTCGAACGTACGTGCTTTAAATTTATAAGGAGAATAACCATGGCTTTGAAATTTTCAGGGTATATTTGGAGGTCAAATATCAGTTCAATATATTAGTCGTCGAAATCATTTTGACGGTTTCGAAGTTTTATCCATTCAAATTCTGAGTTTTTCCTCCACATCACTCGAAAAATACTGACCAGTGTAAACTTCAATTTGCAAAACAGAGCCCAATAATTTTGTGAGGAATATAACTTAGGAAGAATATTTCTTAGAAGTTCACAGAATTTTTGTCACATGTCATTATCAACTATAACAGTTCATATAGTTTTTATCAGGTTTTTAATCGGATCACATCCTTGAATTTGATTATGTGAAGTAGATAGCTGAAGAAGTGCTCGGTAGCTCCCTGGAGGAACCGCATTCTTCATCAAAATTCTCTTATTTTAATGAATTTGTTTTAAAATGAATACATTGTAATTTACCTCTATGAAAAAAATCATCTTCAAAGAAATGCGGAACATACTTTCATGTATTTCGTGACCTGTTTTCCAATCTTCAAAATACAGGCCTTTCTTCCATCAACGAGATCCCTGCCAAACCCAACAAACACAAAATACAGCAATTGTGCAGTTACTGCATTACAAGTGCCACCGGAATGCAGTACATAAAATGTTGTATTGAAACTGCACAATTTCACTTTATTTCCGATATTTTATTAAATTTATATTTCGAAATGAAAAATTATGGATCTATGGGAGATGATTACCCGATAAAGGGGCCTGTAGCGTTCTTCGTTTATCTGAGGATCTGAAAATCATCGCTTGGAGGACTGAACCTGGTCGAAAGACCCTCTCGGTCATGAGCAAATGTAGGTGATATTATTTACTGCTTCCTTCTGGTTTTCTGTCCCTCTTTCTGTTTCAGATATTATGTCAAGATATTTTGTCGAAATGAATTCAAGATGTCGAAAAAATTATTTTCCGATGAAAAAGATGCCATCCATCTTCTATAAACAAATAACTACACTTATACGGGAGGCAGAATTTTTCCTGAGGTTTTTATCTGTGCTCTTGTATCATACGCAAATATATATGGTACCCCGTTTACATTTCCTCTGCTAACACTGTGATATATCTTAGAATTGTAATGCTCATTCTCAAAAGAATATATATACAATTTCTGCATTGGTGATACTGCTTTCCTGAAAATTCAGTCTTTTAAATACAGCTGCTGTACAGATTTTGTACAACAAAATCGAAATGCTGTATGAGACAACGCTCTCTCTGATGCTATACCACAGACCTACTGTGCCGGTTGAGCCGTTGTCAATCGTCGTCGTCGGCCATGCTGTTTTGTACGGAAATTTGTTCTTCGTGTCGTTTTTGATTCAAGCTATTTGAACTGACTGTTAGTTTCAAGTTGACTGTGTTGCAAGTGCGAAAAACAAGTGTATCGACATGATGAATTCCCGAAAACACGAAATAAGGCAAATTAGGTGTGTGGCTAAGTCAGTTAAGATGATGCCGTTTCTTTCGGAACTGGAATAAATAGACAATAGAAGAAAACATCTGGGTCTCTACCTGAACTGGATAGGGCCAACTAAGAAACAGAATTTCGAAGTACTAACATCAATGAAGGAATTTTACGTATTTCATTCACACAAGGTAAAACTTTTTTTGTTTATTAACTCATTTTTCTTCACTTCAAGTTGCTGTACGCAAAAACAAAGGGAGCAAAAATGATTCACCAACCGATATTGAAACAACCATCACGGTATGATTGAGAAATATGTACTCATTTTAGAGGAATTAGAAAGGAACGACAGAGAGTTGTCCAATAATATATTATATTTATAATGTTTGATATCGTCGGTATTTCTGTAAATTCTAGTCTTTTCTATTAAAGTCATGTTCCAAGTGCAATATTTCTTTTATTCAGTTGAGTTTGCTATGAACCACATTCCGTAATATGCTCAACATGAACTAGGTTAACCCAACTCCTAAGGCAGCCAGTATCTTTCAGGAATCAGGCTCACCTCCGAAAAACCTATATTTTTCAAGTAATCGCTTTGAAATTCTGAACATGCATACTACAGACTGTCTCTCATCGACTGAGGGTAAATAGAAAATTTAATTGTTTTTCGCTTCAACCGGAAATGACCGAACGATTTTTTCAAAGAATGTTGTGTATATTTTTATATATTTGAATTCCATGCTGAGTTTTTGGTGAAATGTCGTGAAAAATTAAATAATTAGAATATTTTTTTTGTAAAGTAATCAATATTTAGATACTGAAAAAATTGCAGAATTTTTTCTACCGTAAAGCATCATAGATGTCGAATATGCAAAAATATATACGTCACATCATATAAGAAAATCAAAATTATTCGGCAATTTCCGAATAAACTGGAAGTCGTAGACCCTCTTGTTTCACATCTGTCGGTGGTAAATAATTAAGTATCAATGTGCAAAGTTTCAATTCAATCTCTTAAAAAATAATTATATTTTCGGCAGTGAGTCTTATTCCTGTGAGTCTCGTTATACAGCCGAGCTTCTGCTGCATTGTTGCTGCTTATAAACTTCATATCGAAGTAACACAGTTGGTGCATTATAACTACGTACAAACTGCATTACAACGAGGCAAAGCTCCTCCACAACTGCTGCATAGTGGCTGTACTTCGAACGCAGTTTGAGCTGTACAGTTTCGATGCAATTCCGCGGGACATACACAGTCCGTTTCGATACAGTTACTGCACCACTATCGCTGCACTTCAAGTGCACCAACGCTGTACAGTTTTTTTACTCTTGTTGCGTTCTGGTGTTTGATGGGAAAGCTGTTTCCAAATTAACTGTTCTTCAATTTGGCTTTGAAAAAAATGAAAACTTAAGGCAGTAGATGATCCTCTCTTCTTTGACCATGAATAACATCGAGTTGAGGCACGCAACAATAGTCATTTCGGGGAGATGCCATCTCTTAATAATACAATCGAAAACAATCGAATCGAATAGTAAATATCACAAACACTTAGTACACCAAAATTTCAACTCAGAGAACAACACAAAAACTCGAAAATGTAATCTAAAAGCAAGCATTCTTGACGTTGGACTATCACATTGCCACAAAATTTTTTCACGAAATATTATTTTCTGTATGTAACATTTCCAATGTCCACTGAGTATAATTCAGATTGTATTGCAATTTTGACCAATCCTCATGATGGAACAGACGTGACAAAACATTGTGTAAATGTTTTCCTTAACAACATAACGGTGGTTCGAAATTCAATCCAGATAACGTAATTTTATTTCTGCCCTGAAATACCACGAATGCTTTGCAAGCACAAAAACAAGTTTATGGACTTATTCATAAATATGAATGTGCATTATGAATGTTGGCGTTTGTCGAATTTCTGGATTATATGCCCCAATTCGCGTTTTACCCCATCAAGGTTCCGCCTTCGAGCTGCGCATAAGGGCTGAATTCACTCAGGTTATGAGTTCTGCGGAGTCTGAATACGTAAATCGGTCTTCTGGAGTGATCATTAGGGAATCATTCTGAAGAATAAATGGGTATATGTTCATAACTATGATTTGTTTATTATGATTAATTCCATTCTGAATTTTGAGTCTGAAAAAGATTTTTCGAAATTGCTTCATTTACAATCGCCCCCTAGGTTGACCGTGATTGAAAATGTATGTATAACAACACAAACGCTTGCTCTTCGAATGTGTTTTTGAATGAAATTCGAAGGAATGTGTATAGGTACATTTAAGAAGAAATAATCAACAAACTCTCAGATAATAATTTTTACACTAATCGGCCCTACGTTTCTGGATTCGCTATCTGGTATTCGTTCAAATATCATAGATTACGAAGGCTTGAGATCAAGGCCAAGGGGCTAGATGAACCCACTCTCGTCTGAAAACTTCTCTTTTCTCGCATCTGGAACAATTCTATGCAGGGGGAAGAGCACCAATTATTCTTGCTGGAAAAGGGTTTTAAAATTTCAATCAAACACTATTTTTGCACGCATGTTCTTGAAGAACAGTGTGCTACACTTCCGTCCAAATGTCTGTTTCTTCCGAATTTTGAGCCGAAAACGGTCCCAAACGACTTGGTTAGACTCACGAATGACGAACGAGTTGACAAAATCGATTATGTCTGTTCTAGCCGGCCCTGGATATGATAACTGTCGAACAGAGCGAGCTAGCAACTTGCAAATTTCAGAGTAGTTCGCGCATCGGAATGCCGCGATTGAGTTCTTTAATGAGTCACATCGGCCAAATGATTTCGGAGTTAAAGCCATTTAAAATTTTAAGGTTATTCTTTTAATATTTCAGGGAATACTGGAGCGATTGAATTGAATCTTGGTAGCTATTTGAAGCATAACGACGCGCAACTTTAAGCCGACTTCCGTTGGGTCCGTGTGGTCACTTCATTGAAAATAAATTTTTTTTTCGAATTTTTGAAAAAATATTGATCATACTCGGAAAAAAAACCTACTCATACCTTCAGTTTCATATTTCACAATAGTGTACCAAATTTCAATTTGATACGAATAATATTTTCGGATATATTGGAAGAAAATATGTAAAATTTCGTGGTTTTTTTTTCGATATAACTCAAGGAATACTGATTCAATCACGATGTAACTTAGCGGCTAGTTTGAAGATGCTCGAAGATAACTTTGCGCAGGATTTCTTGGTGATAATGTCATTCGAACAATTCGAAAAAAATTCAATTTTTTTTCAAAATTCAATATTCATGTTATCATGTTATCTTCATTGAATTCTGTATGAACCTCCGAACTGTCATTTTTCGATAAGGTATACTGGATTCCGATTCGATCCTATCTGTATTTTTGGAAATATTGGGAAAACAAAATTTTTAATTCACGAATTTGGCCTTCGTAATTAATGTCCAAACATGTCCAAATTCGTTGCCATTGAACATGAGCGCTAAAGCTGCTGCCTTTACAGCAGTGCTTTTCAAAGCTTTCGACTTGAACTTTATGCGCCTGTATAGTCATAATTTTCATGAGAATTTTGCACGCTCGGCTCTCATCCAGGGATCTTTAACATCATCAAGGCTCAGAATAAGAGCGCATTTTGACAATTAGCCACAGGCGCTGAAATCCTAGGTCCGGCTTTGCCTAGAAGGCGTTAAATATGGTCATCCTGTTGACAAGAAATTAAATTTTTTTTCTTCTGGATGTAACGTTTTATTGTCACCGGGTATAACTCCAACCGAATCTCATTCATAATGGAATATACGTGAGTAAACCATTGTGTGAATGTTTTCTTTAGTAACACCACGGTGGTTCAAAATTCAATCCAGATAACGTTACTTTATTTCTACCCTAAAATAACACGAATGTTTCGCGAGCACAAAAACAAGTTTATGGACTTATTCATAAATATGAATGTGCATCATGAATGTTGGTGTTTGTCGAATTTCTAAATTATATGCCCCATTTCGCGTTTTACCCCATCAAGCTGCTCCTTCGAGCTGCGTATAACGCCCAAATTCACTCAGGTTATGAGTGCTGCGAAGTCTGAATACGTAATTCGGTATTCTGGAGTAAGCATCAGGGAATCATCCTGAAGAATAATGAGGGATTTGTTTATTCGGACGAAGTATTAATTCCGTTCTGAATTATGAATTTATTTATGGAGTCAGTGCTGCCTTGGCAGTGGATCCGGATGAAACAGCAAGGAAGAATAATGACCGTCTAAAGTAGGGATAACCCTCACTTTGGGGAAACTTGAATTTGTGTATGAATTGGTCTAATTATTATTGTCTGGCGTCTGCCTCTAGGCAACTCCTCGGCAATTACATTTATGAATTCTGTCGGAAGTTACAAACGAAAATGGTTTTTCATTCTACGGCCTTCAATCTGGGAAACCTTTCTCTTGGAAATCATTTTTGCCATTATTGTAATTATTACTCCGTGCAAAATGTCTGCGCATTATAGTGACATTTTGTCAGCGTGACGTTTTGTCGCCACGTGTATAGAATACGTGATGAGGATATTCCCTCCTATATTTCTAGCCCGGAAGGTGGTCTACCTGTTTTCAGAAAAAAGCGTTATTCTTCTACTACGGTTCTCAACGATAGATGTCGGCATAAGGTAATACGAAATCGAATATATTTACGAGAGTTACCGAAATGTGGAACAAAACTTGTCAAATCAAAGCTTTTTATTTTTCTAGTCGTATAATACGTTTTCCTCAAAAATATGTCAAAATAAATTCAATTTGACCAATTATTGTTATGAAGATGCAGTTCATTTTTCAGAAAATCGAGAATGAATACTTTCAATCTCAAACTTATGAACTTATGAAGAATTTATGAAGAAGATTTCCTGGAGAAATTCTTGAGGAAATCCAAATAATCCAATAAATTCATGAGAAATATCAATCGCTCATTCCATAACAACTGTGTTTCTGGCATCGGAAGTACTTCTTTTGACCATGGAAATCTACTGATAATAAATTCAATATTGTATTTTCTCTCATAATCATATTTCATATTGTTAATCAGTACCTGTTCCACAGAAGGTCTTATGCATTTTTTTTCATTGGAATCGAATATTCTGTCCGTAAGACTACTGAAAAACTTGAACCACCGTGAAACCTCAATTTTCAACGGGAAAACGATCTTTTGAATTTGGCTACGCACATTGACTGTTCAAACGAACGAATCTTCGCACCTCCCGTTACGTACCGGGATATATCTAATCTCTCTCTCTTCTCGTGAACTTTTCTCTCTATCAAGCCAATAAACAGCGTCTACTGTAGCGATCGGTGAATCTTGCAATTACCAGTGACGTAGAGGGTGATTTGACGCGTTTCATCCCCTTCGACTTTGCATCCCGATTTGACCATTTTCAATACCGACTTTTTCAAAATTTGCGAATTGTTGAAGTGTGTTATAATGATTTTGTATATACAGGGTGATTCCGGAGGAGACCGTCAGATTTTAGGATAAGTTTACACTAGTCTAGACAGTCTCGAAACAATGTTTGGTTTATGGTTGGGGGTCTCTATTGAAAATATACAGGGTGATTTGTCCGATTCGACCGATTTTACTTTTATTGATAACTTTGGTATGGATTATTCGATTTCAATGAAATTTTCGGCGTAGTACAATAGTGTTGAACACATTCATTTGTTTCAATTTTTTTTCAAAATAAGCTGTTGTTATTGTGATAAATCCAGCTTAATTGTGTAGGTTGAAAGAACACCCTGTACATAGCGTTCCCTAAACTACGATATCTGTTTACGATTGTACTATAATAAGTCATTATTTGAGAGTTTCAATTTTTTTTGCACACTTCTAGTTTTCCGAAAAAACTTTTTCAAAAATGTCGAAATTTGGCTCCAATCGATTCTACTTTTATTGAGAACTTTGGTATGGCTCATTCAATTTTGATGAAATTTGCAGTGTGGAACAATCTGAACGAGTACATTCAATAGTCGCAAAAATCTCTCAAAATACAGGGTTGTTATTGTGATAGCTTTAGAAATTCAGATTAATTGTGCAGTTGAAAAAAAACACCCTGTACATTGCTTTTCCAAAACTTTCTTATTCGTTACAGATTCTACAATAATATGTCATCATTCAGAGGTTTTTAATTTCTTTGGCACACCTCCGGTTTTCCTAGAAAACATTTTTGAAGAAGAGCATGATCGAAATTTGGCTCACAAGCAGTGAACGTATTCCGCACTAGAGGAAAAAAGCTTTATTATCCAAGGATGCGAAGCAGTTCTTAGGTTCTAAAATATTCTCTTCAAATTCCAAATTCATATTTAATTGCTAATATTTTGTATGAAACCATTCAATTCGGAATATATTTTGAATTTGAAAAGAATATTTCAGAAGTGACGAACAACTTTGCATCTTTGGACGATACAGCTTTCCTACCTAGTTCGGAATACTCTCACTGCTTGTGAGCCAAATTTCGATAATGCTCTTCTACAAAAATGTTTTCTAGGAAAACCGGAGATTAAAAACCTCTGGATGATGTGACATATTATTGTAAAATCTGCAACGAATAAGAAAACTTTGGAAAAGTAATGTACAGGATGTATTTTTTTAACTGCACAATTAATCTGAAATTATCATAATTACAACACTGTATTTTGAGGGATTGTTGCGATTATTGAATAAACTCATTCAGCTTGTTCTACACTGCAAATTTCATCAAAATTGAATGAGCCATACCAAAGTTCTCAATAAAAGTAGAATCGATTGGAGCGAAATTTCGACATTATCATTTTTTGAAAAAATTTTCGCAGAAAACTAGAAGTGTGCAAAAAACATTAGAAACTCTCAATTAATGACTCATTATAGTAGAATCGTAAACAGATAGCGTAGTTCAGGAAACGCTATGTACAGGGTGTTTTTTCAGCCTGAACAATTAATCTGGATTTATCACAAAAACAACCGCTTATTTTGAAAAAAAATTTGAAACAAATGAATGTGTTCAACACTATTGTACTACGCTGACAATTTCTTTGAAATCGAATAAGCCATACCAAAGTTATCAATAAAAGTAAAATCGGTCGAATCGGACAAATCACCCTGTATATTCTCAACAGAGACCCCCAACCATAAACCAAACAGTGTTCAAAGACTGTCTTGACTAGTATAAACTTATCCCAAAATCTGACGGTCTCCTCCGGAATCACTCTGTATATAGATGAGCAAAACATGAAAATATGAAAATTCGAGTTACATGCAATAGCTCTAAAATAATCGTACATGTCATTTAGAAAATACAATATATTTTTTGAGACATGTTGCATCAGTTCAACCAGATCATAGTTTTTTCAAAAATTTTCTTTGGTGCAGATGGCTGAGAAATATCGTGAGAATGGGCAATGTTGCCACTTTTTATATTCAGGAATTTTCGTCAAAATAAAAACTGAAATGGAGGGAAAAATGGAAAAAACTAACATTGCGCATTCTCACAAAAGAATTGAGTACATCCCAAAAAAACATTTTCAAAAAATACTCACCGAAGTTTGCAGAACGACACCCTGTTTTCTCCTATAAACGAAATTTCTTCGAATTTCAATATTGCAGGTGGCTATTCGCAACCTTGAAGCATATAGACCGCGTGTAGGTGCCTGACCTTGAGCTATTAACGAGGTTTATTGAAACTTGAATATGGCTGTGTTGCCTAGATGTAATTTAGCACCATGTGGTATTGTTTGCTATTGAGTGCATGGACTCGACATCCAAAATTTAATTTGCACATAGTAGGAGAAGGTAGACACCTTGTATTCTATATCTTAGAACTACCCAAGATGCGCATATTTCCTACATTACTCGAATCGATTATTATATTTTCGAAAATAATGGAAAAATTGAACGGTCGCCACAAATCTCATTCTTCAACGAAACAACTATCGTCTGAATTTGGTACCCAAAGTCAGCTGTTCTACATAACTTTGCCAAATTCAGTGACATCACGTGTCGAACATTCTCTCTTCTCGTATTCCTTTCACTCCATCGATCGGATAAAGCATCCTCACTCGGTCCTAGAATCGCGCTGTAAATACCGAATTATTTCAAACTCATTAACTGTGGAAGTGCTTGATCATACACATGATGATCTTGCATCGAAATTGATTGAGAAAAACATAAAATATGATGTTTGATGTTTCATGCAAGATATCCATTGACATCTTGTACTCGATGGAGAAATGACGCTTGAAGATTCTTGAAGAAAACGGTAGATCACCATATCGTTTTGTAACTAAGTAAATCCATCGTCACCTGAGAACTCCTCAAGAATTCCATGGAAATAATTTACTCGCATATTGACAAGAAATACCATATAAGGAGCCAAGTCTGATATATTCTGAAAAACTTCACACCTACCTGAAAATCTGAACAACAATAACAACGCACAAGGTCAAGAAGATAACAGGCATTTCCCAGATAACAAACTCCAGGTCAAAGGAAATCCCTCCTTTGCGAACGTGGAAAACGTTTTCACATATGGATCATAGAGATTGCATTTTCCCAGACTGCCCAGCTTGGTTTCTCTTGTCATTTTAAGAAAAACCAGTGTTTCAATAAACAAGACTCGTGCAAAAATTTTCAATTCATCTGCTGAAAAGCTAGTATATTTGAAACGATTTCAAGCGATGGACCAAATGCTCCGGTTATAGTTACGGTTATCCCCATTGACAGATTTTCCTTTGCCTATATGTCAGTTTGGATAACCGGAGCTTTTGGTCCATCGCTTGAAATCGATTATTGTCGTAGAATCGTGCTGTTACAGGTGACGTAAGAGCAGAAAAAATAGAATTATAATTCTATTCTCAGTGCCTAAGGGGCGATTCACCAATCAGAAGCATTCCACCTCATTTGAATTTGCGTCTTGATTTTACCATTTTAAATACCGAATTATTCTTGGTTCACGAATTATGAAAGTTTGTGATGGCATTTTGATGATCTTGTGTCGAAATTAATCGAGGAAAACATGAAAATATGATAGCCTTCGGTTGGAAACTGACGCTTGCAGGTTCATGCAGAAGATGGTAAAAGGTTCTGAATATCATCTTAACGTACAAGAGCTGCTCAGTGATTCTCTAGAATTCCATTGAATCATTTCTCTCGCATATTGATGTAGGATTTTTATCAATCGTCTAGGGGTTTGATTGATTTGAAACTCCTAATATTTCTCTTCGTCTCTTTTCTTGTAGTGGGTATCAAGAAAACACTAGTTTTTGGCTATTTACTCTATTTACACCGACTTTATACACTTTGTACAATTGAGCAGATTTACAAGGAAAAAAGAAAAAGACAATTGCTGACGTTCGAAACTCGTCTAGAATCGCGTCTAAAATCTTGACTTTGCTTCTGAGTCTTTCGTCTGAGTTTCGCGTCTCGAAATCTCTACGTCTAACTTAAGCTCAAACTCTCTGTTCTCAAACCACGACGGAAACTGCCTTACTCAAACGTCGACGGGAACTCTCTTACTCAATCCCCGACAGGAACTCTCTTACTCAATCCCCGACAGGAACTCCTTTCAATCTTCACTCTGGCGTACTAGCTCGATTTGTCCCCACTCTTACTTAAATCGAGGGCGTACATCCCGAATCTTCATCCCCTTCTACCTGCGTCTGATTGGACAGACCTCGACGGATGTGACTTACTGGGGATGAGATTAGACCAATCAGCTGAGGTGCCTTTCGACCACCGGAAAGGCTTTTCAAGAATACTATTAATCACCTGTTAATTTATTACTTCCCTTACACGTTCTTGAATTTCTTGGATATCCTAACTGTTGACAGATACAAATTGACGACACGATTGTATCCAACACCCCATATCACCTTTCGTGTAAGGGACAGGATGTTATCAGAAATCACCCGACTTGCTGGCGTCTGCGTCCTCTTAAATCTGCCCTTATGACCACATATGCCATCACAGGTGGCGACTTGATGTCCTTTGTTCGGAGCACTTTCCATAATAAAGTGCGCCACACACACACAGAACAAACTCCCTCAATGTACAGTATTTACACGTAGGAAATCAACTTCTGTGTGAAGAAATTGAAATCCTACACTCGGCCATCCTGAATTATGAATTCGACCCGAATTCAGCATCAGAGTCTACATCGCTTTGCGTTTCGACCCACGGCTTCATAAATTCAGCACAGGTGGAAGTTCTCAAAGGACCTTCATGAGAGCCCACTTTCGTAACGTCGTACCTCTCATTTCCCTTGGCCTTCACTACCTCGTATGGCCCCAGATATTTCCTGTTCATCTTCAAACCTGCCCCAAATTGCTTTCTCTTGATCACGACCAGATCTCTCTCTCGGTATATCGTGGCTTTCTTCCTCCTCAAGTTATACCTCTTCTTATTTTCTTCCTGGGTTTTGAAAAGCTGCTGCTTGCATTTTTTCCTCAGCTCCTCCCTTTCTTCAGAGAACTCCTTTCTAATCTCCATCTCGATTGCTTCGTCTACTTTAAGATCCTCTTTCCTTCGCATTCTGACACCTGTCAACATCTCGAAAGGTGTCGTATCGATACTCCTCTGATAGGTGGAGTTGAGTGCCCTCTGCACTCTCCTCTTCAACAGTTGACACTTTTTCCGTTTGATCTTCAGCCCATAATCCGCTGCTACTTCTAATACCCTTTTCAACTTTTCGAGACCCTCCTCTTCTTCTTCACTAGGTATAATGAGATCATCCATATAAAAAACAACAATTTTTTCCCTAATTAGCGGTCTGAAAATATAACTGATATATCGCTGCAAGATAGGCGGACTCGTGCATAATCCGAACGGACTCTTAAGAAACTCATATTGTCCGGTCGGGGTAATGAAAGAAGTATATTTTACACTCTCCTCCTCCACCTCTACATGGAAAAATCCGTTCTTTAAATCGATCGTCGTAAAGAACTGAGCTCCCTCTAACCGATCCATCACGTCCTCGATCAGCGGTAATGGAAAACGATCCTTTATTATATTTTTGTTTAGCTTTCGGTAGTCGCAACATAATGGTTTTGTGCCATCCTTCTTGTTCACCAATACGATCGGACTCGCAAAATCAGATGAACTTTCCCTGATTATACCTTCTTCTAACCATTCGGCTATCTGCTTATCCACTTCTTGCTGTTCCGGTACAGATAGCCTCCTGGCTCTCTGATAAATCGGTTCGTCACTTTTAAGAATGATTTTCATTTTAATATCCGATTCTTTCGTCTTATTTGGCGTATAGTCGTTGATCAACTGGCGGACTTCCCTTCGGATTTCCGGATCTTCAATGTCATCAACGTCGATGTCTTCTTTTTCGTCGTCCAACGTGATACTCATCAACCAAGATGTTGTATCATCCATCTTTTCCTTCGAAATTACTTTAACGCAATCATCCTCAATCTGCACAGAGGCATGCGCTAGGAGATTACTCCCTATAATGGCTCGAAATCCCGATGCAACCGCTGGTACCACATGAAATGTGAGATTGTAAGTGTGCTCATTGATTTCCACGTCCAAATTCAATGAGCCTAAAGTTTTTACTGTGGAATGTCCCAACCCTTTAAGCGTTATACGTTCCTTCGATAGTTTATGATCTTTAACGTAGTTATTATAAACGTCCTCTCGTATGATGCTTATATCGCTACCAGTATCAAAAAGCGCGTTCACTTTGGTAGATTCTAAAATCAGTTCCACGGCATTCCTTGGAACGGATTCTACCACAACTACATTCTTAGGTTCTGGTTTCAGGGTCTCTGAGTTCGAACATTTCGCGGCAATATGACCGAACTTATTACACTTAAAACATCTTGTCCCCTTTTCCTTCTTGGGGCATTCCCTTGATTTGTGTCCTTTATCGCCGCAATTGAAACAAGTCTCTCCTTTCGCTACCCTATCAAATCTGTCGGAATTTCTCACAATTTTTTGTCTCGCCTTTCCACTTTATCGGAATCTCTCCAATTATTTTTCGTTCGATCTTTCTGAGCAAACAGATCCCGCTTTGCAGAAATTTCTTCGTAAATTTTAGCATTCTGTTTGAATTCCAGAAAATTCTTCGCGCCGTACAAAACGATTTTGTTCGACGTATTATCTGGGATACCGTCTATAATATATTGTATAATAGCCTCGTCTTCGATATTTGCACGACTGCCAATCTCCCTCATTACGAGAATATACTCCTGTATATTCTCATTGGCTTTCCTTTTTCTTCTCATGAGGAGCTTGTGAATTTGAGCTGTACTTACTCGAACCTCAAATTCGTCTATTAGACACCTCTTTAAAGAATTCCAAGATTTAACCCCGGAAAGAGACTGCACAAACAGTTTCGCTAACCCCGACAGTGATTTCTTGGCGAATATCAGTTTCTGTAAATCGGACCAACCCGTTATGGCCGCGATTTCCTCAAAATCTTCCACCCATTTATTCACTGGATAATCGTCCTTTCCCGTGAATTGCCGAATGGAATCTTCCACATCTCTGAACGTGAGTGAAAAAGTACTACGGCTACTAGTTCTATCGCTAGTGTTCAGCGAATTTGAATCCTCTGACCGCAGAAAAACTTCTTCGGCCCTATCCTCGTCTTCTTCGGCCTCCTCTGCCTCAAACGTCGCGAGAAAATCACAAATACGTTTAGCAAGTTCGTCCTTGCCGCCGTCATAATTCAAATCCAACATTCCACAAATCGCGATCAAATCTGACAACGACAAATTTCCCCCAACATGTGCAATTTTTTCGGAATGTTCTTCGGAATTCCTATCCCACGAAAAACCCCTAAATTTCCGCAGAGATCGCCTTCTCATGTAAGCCTGGCCCTCCTCACCAAAACATACCAAATGTAGGGCTTTCACGGCAGAGATTTTTGCATTCGTGATGTTACGCTCGATTTTAACGATTTCACCTAGGGAACTCATCTCGAATAAATCAAAGGTATAGACTAAAATTCGAAAAAATTTTACGCAACACGTCAAGAAGAAATGAAAGCTCTGTCGAGTTTTGAAATTCAGCAACTGCTCACAAATACAAATAAAATATACACATGCACAACCAGTAAATTCCCAGTTAAATATCGTCTCACAAATATCAATGAATTTAAAATCTCTCAGTCGTCTATCTCAGTATTAATAAAACTGAAAAAGGATTTATAGAAACTTTGCAAATGAAATCGTTCACAGATCGACGATCAAAAAAAATAAAACTAAAAACGTCGTTATGCAAGAAAAAGTGATATTTTCAAATTAAGGATTTATCAACACTCTGCACATCAAATCGTCCGCAGATTGACGATTAACTAATAAAAAAATAAGAAAATCGTTATGAAGTATGGAAAAATACGATGTTTAAATTAAGACAATGAATCGTAATGAGTCACGAAATATTCGACCAGAATTTATCCCTATCTTCGTCTAAAAAAGGTAAATCCTACCTTAGTCCTTATTCCTCGTCTTGAATGGTCACTCACTCCGCGATTCACAAATTTCCCTTAATTTCACAACACTTTTTACTATATCCAATCTCGGCTCCTTTGTACCGCAACTGGACTTCCTCCCGTCTCAGATTCTGTGCTGGTAACCTCTCGCTAGATATAGGTACTAGCTAGTTTTTTATTAAACTGGCTTGCCTGTTTCACAACTGATCTCAGATTGTGAAATACCTCCTGGCTTACGTCTTCCAAAGTGTT